>CM031239.1:756851406-758051406 GCA_018340775.1 Taxus wallichiana var. yunnanensis | reverse complement strand
GGACGGTGGTCTATCCGGATTCAATAGTGCATATTGTTTATGCCAAAGAATCTACCTTGGAGTTTTGGTTTATTGGAATGAAGTCAATAGAGAAGGCTACAAAATTGAATGTGGCGAAAAGCACTTTATCTCTGTAATGCTCCAGCTTATCTCTTTTGACTTGACTTTTCCCTCGAACCTGCTTTACTAGAAGTTCAGCATCTCCTTGGGCTTTGAGGAGTTTTACTCCTTTCTTTTTAGCTTGCTCCATTCCTAGCAGCAATGCTTCATACTCCGCCGTATGATTGGTGTTCTCGAACATCAGCTTGTGGGAGTATGGGAATACCTCATGATCTGGAGATATTAGTAGCGCGCCAACTCCTGATCCAAAAGAACAACATGTGCCTTTAAACTCTAGAGTCCAAAATTTTTCTTCTTCTTTTGCTGGCTCTAGTTCTGGTTGAAGTTCTTGCTCTGGAACGTCTTTATCCATTTCCAAGAAGTAAACCCCACGGTCAGATTCCTGAAAAAGAATATGAGATCTAGGATCCTCAGATTTTGTAACCGTGTACCTGGACTTCTTTTCCGGCTCCAGCTTATGGTTAAGCCCTTTGATAGGAATATGTGCACAGGACCAGTCCATCTTTACTTCTCCTCCTAGCTCTTTGCAGAAGTTTCTACTCAGCAACATCCCGTAAGAGATAGGAATATCTGCAACTAAGATTGTCATCTTTAATCTCTTATCAGGAAAAGCTGCCAGAATAGCTTGTGCATCTTTGATTTGTCCGATTAAAGGGACTTGTCTCTCCATGGAGTAACACCTTTTTATGGTCTTTGTCAAGGTAAGCCCAAGAGCATCTGCAACTTTAGCTGGCATGATATTATCAGAAGCACCCGAATCTAAAACGCAATTGCTTAACTTGAAACCATTAAGCAATAGAGAAACATAGAATGGTTCCACTCTTTCAGAAGATGGTGAGGATTTAACAACTGCAGTGTTGTTCTAGGGAGGAGTATCCTTGGGCTTAGGCAAAAGGCCTTTTGATGTATTGGATTGTCTTGGTGATTGTACATATTTGACTAGCATATTTAACTGCTCAGGAAAAGCTCTCAAGTATTCGGCTTCTGACATTTGAACTTTAATTTTCTTGGCATGATCAATAATGTCAAAAGAAGAAATAGATTCAGATACCTGAGCCGCTTTCTGTGGTTGAGATGAAGAACTTGCATTCTTATCTCTAGGAGCTAAAGAAGAAGGTAAAGGGTTGCCCCTTCTTTGTTCATCAGCTAATGCCTCAGCTTGGCGAGTTTGTGATTTTGTAAGTACTGCATATGCATGACCATGATCATCTTCATGAAGTTTCTCATCGTCATGTTCAGATTTGTAGTTTAGGAAATTAATGTTGGAGTCGCCAGCAGGAGCTACAAAATCATCATTCTCGAACTGATCAGCATCAGCTTCCTGGTCTTCTTCATTCATCTCCACGTTGTTTCTGGGAGCAGCTTCAATTGCTAATCTTTGGGAACCAACAATGCGGTTCCGGTTGTTGTTGAAATTCCGAGCAAGGGCGGTATTGTTGCCTTGAGCCATTTGAGCCATTTGTTTCTTCATCTGCATCATCTCATTTGCTAACTTTTGCAATAGTGAATCGGATGTAGTAGCAGAGGATGAACTTTCAGCTCTAGAAGTGTTGCTCTTTATCTTTCCAGCCATGATGAGGTCGTCTTCAATTTTAACCACCATGTTAATCATGCTGCTAACAAGTCAAATGGGACGTGCTCTCTTCGCGATTGATAGCTTACTTCAAGAAGCAAAGCATTGATGAAGAACACCCTTTGATTCTTGTCATTCGAGAGAAGCGAAGCAAGCATGGAATTTTGTATAGCAATCTTTGGAATTTTGCAATAAATTCCTACATGTGCTCATGTGGCTCCTTCTTCAACTGAGTGAGTTGAGTTATCAATGTACTAGAATCTTCAGCTACCTTGAATCTTTTCAGGAATGCATCCCGCATAGTAGCCCAATTGGTTATGGTGCCAGAGCTAGCCGGTAGAACCATTCTCCAGCCAAGTCATGCAAAGTCTCTATGAAGAGCCGGACAGATACATCTTCATGTTCGACTACAAGCACTCCATAGGATATGAAGAAAGCTGCCAAATGATCATCCGGGTTTTACTTTCCATCTCCAAAGAATTTTGAAAAATTATTTCTCGTCCCTTTAGGTAGATCATGCATAGGAGGACTCAGATTCAAAGGTCCAAAGGCTGCACCCCATGGAACAGGCGCTGTAGGGGCAAGTGGGTTTCAGTTCAACATGACGAACGGGGCACATCCTCTCCAAGAGTAGACTTGATGAATAATTCCAAATTTGTCGGAATATCTGAAGATGATCCGGATTTGGATGTGTTTGCACTTGTCTTCCTGGTGAAAGACTAGATCTGCAATTTCTAACTTGAGGAGGATGATTGAAATTGAATTACTCCTGCATCGAATAAATGATCGGTCCTTCCTTGTGCCTTCACGAGATCATGTGAATGGATGTTCAAATTTGGTTGAGATTTGTATAGAAAACACTCGATCTTGAAAAGATAAGCTTTGATTTGCAAAGATAGTTATTCCCATGGAGTCGCTTAAAAGCTGTTGGCTAGATTTTCTACATAGCATCAAACCTAGGCAGTCATGAGATAAATCTCCCTCATTTAACCGGTGAGGCTCCCGTGTCAGATTTTTCAATAAAAATGTGTTATTATCTATCAGGGGTTTTACTTTAACCACTTAGTTCATGAACCATAACTAAGAAGTTCTGCAGCAAGTAAGTAGTTGTTCAAGAAAGGAAGTATTTTATAGAAGGAAGTAAAGGAAATACAGAGAAGAAATGGGGAAGATGTGCATCCCAATTAGTAGATAGCAGAGCTAATTGCATGCACATAGAAGAAACTTAATAGATATGAACACACAAAATTATAAAACAAAGGCAGCCCTAGATCTAGATCTAAAATAACACAAAGTTTATCAAGAGATCTAAGATTAAAAGCAATAAACACAGTACACCATGACACAAAGTTCTCCAGAAACCTGCTCCTTTGTATTCCTTTTCTCCAAGTTGCTCTCAGGGGTTCAGCACAAAGTCTAGAACACAAGATTTTTGCTTACAAATTTTGATTGATCATTAACTCGGAGGTTCTTCTCCTACTTATAGAATATAGGAGGGGCAATTACAAGTTGGAAGCTTTAGTTGAACTGGCACATGTTGAAGTCAGAAAGAAACAACTGGCAATCTTCCTCCTGGAATTCCTCTTTGCATGACATGTATGATTTGCAACTGAAAATAGAACCTTCTATTTTGCACGCCCGCCACCTATCTCCAAGTAATTGACTTCTTTAAGTAATGGCTTTTAAACCAATCACTTAAATTGTATGATTTAATTGATCGCTCAATTACTTTCTCGAGGAAAGAAGAAGGAAGAGGAAAGCTAAATTTTTCGGAGGAAAGAAGAAGGAAGAGGAAAGCGGACTTTGTCCTTTTTCATGTCTGCATCTGGCTGATTCAAACTGGATCTGGAAGCAGCTGGATCTGGAAATAAGCTGGAATTTTGCCTTCGCATTGTCTTCTCCATGGGCTACATTTGAAACAAGAGGATGAAGCCTTTGTGCCGGAAGCTTTTGCAACTATGAGATCTGGATCTGGATTTGCATATGGATTTGCATCTGCATCTGGATATGGATCTACACCTGCATAACAAACTTTGGCAACTGGGCTATGGATGGAAAAGTTACAACTCGAATAATTCCACTGCTTTGAGTGAAGTCTTTCCTGCACGCATGAGTGAAGTCTATCAATTCAGCAAGAGGTTTCGAGCCTAGATCTGTGTCTCCAGTATCTGTAAATTTAGAAGTGATGCATGACTCCGTTGTGCTTTCTTTTTCATCTTTCTTCGCCATAGCTTTGTCTATCTTCATCTGAATAATTCTTTTTCTTCTTACTTGGCCAGATTTCTTCAATACTGGTGCAGATCTGGACAATTCTTCAGATTCGGAGGATATATGCAATGTATTGGACATTGATAAAAGCTCCTTTTCCTTTGTAAAGCACCTGTAATGAATTCCTGAGCTCCTGTAACACCTGTGCAAACAATTATGCAGACAAAGATCAACCTCCTTCAAAGCATGCGCCAAATTTGGAAGCTTTTAGCCTTGTTTCCACCTTGCCTGAGCAAAATCCTTCTTCAAATGGGGGCGCACTTTTCCTCTTGGCTGCAATTCTTTACCTGTGAATTAAATAATTCACCCATATGGCTGCCCATGCTTATATAACCCTCACAATTCTATAATTAATAATTGCCCTAACAATTAAAGGCAATTAATTAATTAAAAATCAAGTTCTTCTCTTTTAAATATAGCATGTTTAAGGACAGCCATCCAATCAATTAAATTAATTCAATTTAATCATCCACACTTCACTTCACTTAAGCTTCACAGTGTGCTTTGACCATAGCCATTGAAAATAGGAATTAATATAATCATTTAATACTTTAAAAAGTATTAATTCCTTCTCAAAAGGGGCTGCATTAAATAAATTAAATTTATTTAATTTTAGAATTCTATTTCCAATTAATTTATTCCCCTTTGCTTTTGTTGACTTTTCCACAAGCCTGGGGTGCCAAAATTGGGTGAATAAAAATTAACAAATATTTATTTAATGCATTATTATTCACCCAAGGTGGGTCGCACTTTTTGCATAATAGAATTCTATTTTTAAGAATTTCGACAATGGGATTTTTACCTGTAAGGCAGCCCTGAAATTCCATGATCCACTTAAGTGATTTGGTTTTGATGGGGATTATTTACCTGCAAGGCGACAATAAAATCCCATGATTTCACTTAAGTCACTTTTCTTTTATTTCACCATGGGAATTTTTACCTGCAAGGCGAGTGCAATAAATTCCCACCGCCTGACCTCTAACTTTCTCACTGCAGGACTTAAGTGAATTTTATATCACGGGAAAAAGTACCCTACTTAGGTAGGTATAAAATTTCCACCTGCCTGTTGCTTCTATTTTTCCCACTGCAACTTAAGTGAATTTTCTATTACGGGAAAAAGTACCTGCAAAGGCGACGGCAATAGAATCCCACCTACCGCGCTTTGCTATTTTTCCCACTGCAGCTTAAGTGAATTTTATAACACGGGAAAAAGTACCCTGCTAGGCAGGCATAAAATTCCCATTATGCCTGCGGCTTCTATTTTTTCCATTGCAGCTTAAATCCTTTGTTTTCCAAAAATGCACCCATCCATCAGGAGGCTTTTCTGTCTGCACGACTTCGCTTTTTCCGGTGATCCGGACCTCGATGGTGACTTCCTCCGGGCATAATGTGCGTATATGTTTTCCAGTGCTCCAGGCCAAAAATCGGGCTTACCCGGAAAGGAATTGTTCCAGAGAAATTTCACAGAAAACGAAACGGACACCACAAAAACACGAAAAATTGCCAAAAGTTACAAATAAATCCCAAAACTTATTCCAAGTTAAAACCCTTATGGCACACAGGAATAATGACATATTCGCTCATAATAGAGTTAAAACAGAGCACAAATAGCCTCATATAGGGCTCAAAATAATCGAATACAAATTTCCGTAGACAAATCTCGACGTGACGAATATAACAACTTTGGGCATCTGAGTATTTGGCGAAAAAGGCTAATATGGCTCTTTGGGATTATCTTGATGCAATACAAGAACTTTCAGGTAATAAAAATACAAAATGACCCATTATTTTAAAAGTACAAAAATTTCGGATAGGGTAGTCACAAATTTCGGGATGAAATCAGGTGACACTAAAAGCCATAAGGCAGGAACAAAAATTAAAGGCTATTTCTGCTCATAAGGAGGAAGTAAGGAAGAAAGTTCCAAACCCCTCTTCAGCTTCTCTTGCACCTAAGAAGGGACCATGGAAGAAGTTTGGTAATAAAAGTAAGTTTTCAACTGATAATAATAAGAAAAGAGCAACGAATAAGACCGCTGAAATGCACAGTAATTTTGCCAAGAATAATAACAATGGACAGAAGTCTTATGGAGGTTAGAATAATAACTTTAAGGCTAGAAATAATTCTGAGTCTAGAAAGGGACCTATAGGAGGCTGTTATAATTGTGGTAAGGATCATTACGCAAATCAATGTCCTTTGAAGAAGGATGATCATAATCAACAACACAAGATACATGTTGTAGTAGCTGACAAGCAAGTTGAAAAGCAAGCTACACCTATAGAAGTTCCTGGTAAGTTATTTGGCATACCTGTAACTATTATTTTTTATACGGGGCTACTAAATCTTTTATTTCTAATAAACTTGCTTCAAAACATAAAAGAAAAGTTGGAAAAAGGATAAATCATGGACTGTACATTATGGTAATAATTCTATTCATACAATTAGTATGTGTCTTTTTGGAGCAGTCCTTGAATTACCTAACTTTTCCACAGAGGTTGATCTTTATGTTGCACCTTTAGGGTCTTATGATGTAATCATAGGTGTTAATTGGTTAGCAGAACATAAGGCTAAAGTGGACTATTTTGAAAAATGCATTAGTTGTTTAGATGACCTACGAGAAAACAACAGAGATTTAGGGTGTGAAACGTGAGATTTCTGTTAGGAAACTGTCAGCTATGTAACTTAAAAAGGCCAAAAATAAAGGATGTACCTTATATGCAGTAAAAATTTTAGAAACTGTAGAGGAAAACAACAATTTCATGGATTGATATCCATTGTTACGAGACTTCAGTGATGTATTTCTAGAAGAATTTCTAGGTCTTCCACCCAAAAGGGAATTTGATTTCATGATTGAGATCAAGCTTGGAACCAAACCTATATCTAAGGCACCATATCGAATGACTACTATAGAATTAGTAGAGCTTAAGGATCAATTGCAAGAACTTTTGTCTAAGGGTTTGATTAGACCAAGTGTTTCACCTTGGGAGCACCAGTGATCTTTGTGAAAAAGAAAGATGGAACACTTAGATTGTGCATTGATTACAGAATGTTAAAGAAACCAACAATCAAGAATAGATATCTACTTCCTAGGATTGATGATTTATTTTATCGATGCGTGGGGCATTGGTATACTCCAAGATAGATCTTTGATCTGGGTATCATCGATTGCGAATTAAGGATGAGGATATTCATAAAATAACTTTCAAAATAGGGTATGGACATTATGAGTTTACAGTTTTACCTTTTGGATTAACTAATGCACTTGCGGCATTTATGAATTTAATCAATAATATCTTTCAATAATACTTGGACAAATTTGTGTTCGTATTCTTGGATGACATTCTCATATATTCTAAAATCATTGAAGAGCATCATGAGCATTTGAAATTAGTTTTGGAAATTCTGAGAAAGAGATGGTTGTTTGGTAAGTTGTCTAAATGTTCTTTCTATGACACAGAAGTCCACTATTTGGGTGATGTAATAAGTAAAGATGGAATTGTTGTGGATCCTTAAAAAATTACAGTTATAACAAAATGGTCTCACACTAAAGAATGTACATGAAGTTAGAAGCTTAATGGGACTTTAAGCTACTATAGGAAATTTGTAAAAGACTTTTCTAAGATAGCTACACCAATAAATTCCTTACAAAAGAAAGATAAAAAGGTTTTTTGGAGTGATAAATGTGAAATTACATTTAAAACCTTGAAGGAACAGTTAACTTTAGCTTTATTCTTGCATTACCGACCTAATAGAGATTTTATGGTGGTAATTGATGCATTTGGTGAAGGTCTAGGAAGTATTTTGTTACAAAGTGGTCATGTAATAGCATACAAAAGTAGAAAACTTAAGTTACATGAGTTGAATTATGCTCCACATGATTTAGAGCTTGTTTCCATTGTTCATGCACTTTAAGTTTGGAGGAATTATCTGCTTGGTAAACCATTTGAGTTGAAAACCGATCATCTTGGGTTGAAGTACATTTTCACTCAACCAAATCTGAATGCAAGACAATGAAGATGGTTAGAGTTTTTGTCTCAATATGATTTTGACATAAGTTATATAAAGGGTAAAGAAAATATAGTGGTTGATGCTCTAAGTTGTAGGAAGCACATTTCTACTCTTATAACACTAAGAACTCAGTTTAAGGATGAAGTAAAGAGTGTTATGGAATTTGATTCTTACTTTCAACAAGTAAAAATAGTACTTGCTGCAGATTCTAATGATTTGAGGTATAAAGGTTTTCAGTTTGATAAAGAAGGAATCTTACGATTTGAAAATAGAGTTTATGTACCTTTTCTTAATAGTTTGAGAAAGAAATTGTTAGTTGAATTTCATAATTCACCTTTCTCTGGACACCCTGTCATTACAAAGATGTTTGCTGATATAAGACAACAATATTTTTGGAAAGGAATGAAAAATATGTTATTGATTTTGTGACACACTAACTTGAATGCCAACGTGTTAAGGCGAGAACATATGCACCTAGCTAGTTTATTGTATCCTCACAGCATACCGCAGTATAAATGGCAAGTAATAAGCATGGATTTTGTACAAGGGTTACCTATGTCAAGAAATAAACATGATGTTATTTTGGTAGTTATTGATAAACTAACAAAAGTAGCTCATTATATTGCTGGAAATCTGAAAGATGATTCACCTGTTTTGGCTAAAAGATTTGTACACAAAATTTTCAGATTACATGGAGTACCTGAATTAATCATATCTGATAGAGATCCTAGAATGACGTTAAGATTTTGGCAAACGCTTAATGCAGCTCTAGGAAATAAGTTAAATTTAAGTTCTTTGTATCACCCAGAAATGGATGGATAGACTTAAAGAGTAAATCAAGTTTTAGAAGATATGTTACGGATGTATTGTATGGATCAAGTAGTATAAGTGGGAAGAATATCTTCCATTAGTTGAATTTTCTTACAATAATACATATCATGCTTCTCTTAAGATGGCACCTTTCGAGGCACTTTACAGAAGAAAATGTAGAACCCCTATTAGTTGGGATAGCATAGAGAATAGAGAGGTAATTGGACTTGAAATCCCTATAGAAATGGAACAAAAATTTAAGTTTATTCGTGAATGCTTGAAAGAAGCAGTAGATAGGTAAAAGATTTAAGCTGACTTGAAGAGGGTTGATAGGAAGTTTGAACTTGGTGAGAAAGTCTTTCTTCGGGTTAAACCAAAAAAGATTTATATAAATTTTGGCAAGGCAGCCAAGTTATCACCTCGTTATGTGGGACCTTTTGAGATAGTTGAAGTAATCAACCCTATAGCTTATCATTTAGCATTACCTCCTGCTTTGTCATGAATGCATGATGTTTTCCATATTTCTTTTCTTAAGAAATACATTTCAGATTTATCACACATGTTAAATTGGAATTCCTTGTAGGTCCAAGACCCAGGAATAATTGTGGTTAAACCCATTCGAGTGTTGGAAACTCACCAGTTGCATTTAAGAAATCGAGAAATAAGTCAATGTAAGGTCCAGTGGGACCAGTTTAACGAAGAGAGTGCAACTTGGGAAAATCTAGAGGATATAAAAACTACTTTTCCATATCTATTTGATCATAATTGAATTTGTTGATAAAAATTTAAGATTTTATCTTTACATGACAATAAATATGCCTGTTTTGGGCGAGATATTTATTTTATTTGGATAAACACTATTTAATGCTAATTTATTGAATTATAAGATTCTAATATATATTTTGACTTACAGTAAGATAAGTGAATGAAGTGATTATCCTAAGGTGTATTATTAAAAAAAAGGGGTAATCATCAAGCTAATGATTCTTTTAAGGAGGGGAGCATGTAACACCCTTGATAGTTGTTATTTTCCTCCTTTACATTTCAAGTGTTGACATGTGATTTTTCCTTATAAAGATATGTTCTTTTGATTTTTGGAATCATGTTGTATATGGATAAATCATCTTCTATTCTTAAGATCCTTTGAATGAATTGGAATGGCTTCCTTGAATCCATTTTTAATTTCTTGTAGGTGAGTTGCAATCTGGTTTAAGAATTGTAAACTTATCTATTAATCTGACTCATCCTTGGATCAATTTCGGTGATCCAAGGAATGTTTTAAATCTGCTTTATGTTGAATCTAATGGTAAATCGACATTCCATGAATTAAAAGGCATATGAGTGAAGTTTGATTGATTACACATTCTTTGATTGTTGTGTGAACGTGTTTCTATTCATCGTATGTTGTGTTTGGATCTTTTCGATTCGATCATTGCAGGACAATGATGGTGCAAATGACTATAGTCCTTCACGGCATAGGAAACATTCTAGTTCCTAAAACTAAAGGGACTATCCTACAGAATCCTAAGCTAGGTAAGAATATACACATTTACTACCTAGCTATGTTATTTACTTAATTTTTATCCTAACCTAAGTTTGTTACTAAAGTATTATGGAGAGGTTACTAAGTTATTTGAATTATCCTAAAACCTAATGCCTAAAAACTATTGTGTTAGAATTAATCTAACCTATGTGGAAACTACCTAAGGTGGTAATTTATTGATTGGGTTATATCCTAGGGTTACCTATCCTAAGCTAACCTAAGATCTAACCTAAGCAATTATGACTACCCTAAACTAATGGGCATGAAAGGGGGAATTGGTGGTCGCATGTATCATAGGCGACGGTTCTAAGGCATTTAAGTTATTGATAAGGTTTTAATTACATAGAGGTACCACCAGTTGTGGCAAGGGCTAGCTAACTTGGTAGAGGCTTATGTGGAAACTTCAATAAAATGGAATTCCTTGTTAAATTTGATTTGGCATTAGCTAAACTTGGAAGGCGGTGGCAAGGAAGGATAGGTGGGAAAATAGGAATTAATGGAATTTATTGTTTTCGGTTTTTGTGCTCGAACCATTTTGGAAAGCATGCAAACAGGTTTGTATGGGGTCATTTCACCTTGCATGTTTCACAATTTTCGCTCTACATGCTCTCTGGTTTTTCGAACCAGCAGATAGAACTGCACTTAATGGCTATTCTTGAGATTTTTGACCTATTTTCAGTTCGTGGGATATATAAGAGGCAGTGTGGAAAAAGAATGTGGTTGTTTGATTTTTCATGGAGAAGAGGAGAAGTTGTGAGCTTGGCTGGAGGTTCTCTTCGACTTGGCAGAAGCACTATCAGGCATGATAGGCTCTAAACTTTAAGATCTCATGCTTTCTTATAAATGTTTCATTAAAATGATTCTACTCTTTTGAGATTCTTGGTTTTCTTATCTTATCTGGTTATTTGCTTATTGGGTTTATTAAATCTTGTGATATTGGTTTTGAATCCTTGGTAAATTATGTTCTATTGGGAACTTACCATGTATAGTTCTTAAAAAAGAGAATGCATGCAAAAACATATCTCTATAGCTCGGATTTTTCATTCTGGAACGGGTAATTGAAGTATTCTGTTTAGATAATCTTTGTTGCTATTTAGATATGGTTTAGAGTTTTGAGAACTTTGGGTTCTGTCTGATCTTGTTGGAATTTGTGTTTTGTTTGATCGTGAGCTTGTGTTTTAATAGAGCTTGTATTCGAGCTCGTTTTTGATTTGGAACTTGGTTCTGGTTTTGTGAGAATTGTTGATAGAGGTTCTTGTTGTTCTAAATCGTGTTGGAATCTTGGATATCTCTAGGACTTTGTTGTTGAAGTCCGTATATAGCTCGGTGCTTGTGTTTTACTTCCTTATGATAATCTGAACTGTTAATGTCAGATCATAATGAACACTGTACTTGTATGTTATTACTCGTTTTTGGGGCTCGAACTTTGGAGAGAAACTGAGTTCTATTTGGGGTAATATTTGGTTTCACATTTTGATTTGAATTTGTGTTGGAGCCTCTGGTTATTCTAACCAAGATTGAAACCTTGGGTAACTTGGGACTGATGAATGAAGCCGTATGTGGCTCTGTACCCGTGTTTTATTTGTTTTGGGAAATTTGGAACTGTTATTGTAGATTTGTAATTTTCACAACACTCATATTTGTTACTTGTGTAGTCTGAACTATAGTCGAGACTTCGTGTCGACTCTTCTCTAGCATTTTGAGTTGGGTTTTATTTGTTTTAAACATTTAAAACTGCTAACTCTTTCGTTGAACCATTGATCAAGGGAAACAAGGAAAATAGTTGTTTGAGTTGTTGGATAAACTCTTAAGATCTCAACTGAAAACATATTTGTTTGATGAATGGGTTTGGAAATTATTTTCTGGGAACTATTTCGTCTTGTTAAGATAGCATTGGCATTTTATTGAGGGTATTCTTTTCCCCTCTGTTCTGTGGAAACTTGTATCTTCAGATCTCTTAGAATAGGTTTTGGGTTTCGTTTATGAGAAGAACTTAATAAATTAGTACTATGTACTGTTATGGAGGGATTACTTGACTTTGTTATAATAGTTCTTGTATTATAATACTTATTGAATCATGAACCGTTTTTTCTTCTTGTAATGCAAAAATGGAATCGACTATGGGATTTCAATCCGAGTTTGTTGATACTTCTTATCATGTTTAACATATGGATCGGTTATTTTTCTATTTCATGTTGGATATAGTTAATACACCTTGAGCCATTATAAAAGAAAGGAACGTGATTCCTTTATCACAAAGTGTTTTCTAGGATTGCTTATTGTATTTCATTTTGAGTAGGGAATTGAAACTCGTGTTCATTACAACTAAAGAAGTGTAAAGAATATGGGAGTGTTCTTCTTCTTCTGAATAGATCATTGGTTGAAATTCTATTTTGATTCTCCTTGAAATGAAGTTTTCTTTTTGAGTTGTTTTGTCTTTCTTTACCCAATCATTTGTAAAAATGATGTTGGAAGAGATTATATTATTCGATTTTATGGAGCTGGAAATGCCAGCTTGTTTGACAGACTATTGTTTGACAAGACTTTACTTGTTCGTTTTGAGATGAGTAAGTTTGTCTCTTACACTCTATATTTTTAAGAATTCTCCTTGGATGAACTAGAGTAGAGATTATCTCCTGTATGAGTCTACTTTGATTTTTGAACATTGTTTCAAATCTTTAAAAGTTAACTTCTATATGTGAAATAGATTTAAACTTGCAGGTAGACCAATTGATCCTCTATTCCTTCTTGGATTAAATGGAAATTTTGTTTAGCTGAATATCTTAAATGTTAAGTTTTAAGGTAGTTGTCTTTTGAAAGAAACAGTTAAAACACATTTTGAATTTGTTTTGTTTCTCGGATGTTTTGTATTTGGGCATAGTTTGTAATGATGCTTCTTCTTCTTTTGTTTAGGATTTAGATGAGTCATCCTCATCTGAACTATGCTTTAAATTATTCCTTTAGCTTGAAGCAAAGATAAATGTTGTTTTCTTTTATGAAATATTGGGAACAATGAGATGTTATGGTATGTTGTTTGCCTAAGGATAATTGATAGGATCAATTAGACTCTACTTTGTAAGGCTGGCATGGTGGATTATATTCTACCCTTTTCTTGGAAGTGAAATCAATTGTTTAAAATGTACTTCTTTTCCGTTGCTTTTGATATATTGATTATATGATGTAATAATTGTCTCATTAAAGCTAGAGTTGTTTTAATGGAACAATTATTAGAATGCACTTCTTTTTAAGGCTTAGTGTTTATCATGCTCAGTTCATTGAACTGACCCATGCTAGCAATTTTTGCAGATGGACTTCGTAAGTGAAAAGGAAGGCATAAACTTATGTGACCATTGGATGATTTAAGTCTGATTTTTGTGAAGAACTCTGAATCATTCTTGAGAGTAGTATTCTTTTGTAATGAAGGCAATTGTCTTGTCGCATACCTAAATGTATAAGTTTTAGAGATGAATTAAATGTTGAGAATTTATTACTTTGGGTGTGTATATTATCTTGTACTCTCATTGCATAGATGGAATCTTATATTGTTGTTATACACCATATTATGTATATGCTTAATGGGGTATTCTTAGATAAGTTGACATTAGGAATTGGACTAATCTCCCTAAATGGGATGTAGCTTCTTAAGTTGCATAATTTGATGTCATAACTAAACAATTCAATATAGTAATATTATATAAAATGAGCATTCAGTAATAACTATCAAATTTGTAATGATTTTTAGGGGTGCTAGGCCCTAGCACTTAATAATGTAAAGGAAGATTCTTCCTCTATCTTAAGAATGCAAATAAAATGGAAGACGTGATTCCTAATTATTAGATTTCATTTATTAAAGTCTACTTAGTTACAACCTAGATGGTTGTTACACTTCCTTGAATGGTTAAGTCACAATAAATGGAACTTATGATGTTGATATCCTGTTATGGTTTACGGTTGTTAAGTATAGTAAATAACATTAAAGGCAATCTTAAGCTAAGAAATTTCTTTAACAATCAGTTGAATTTTTTGTAGAGAAGAACTTAAGGAGTGTTGGATTAGGGTTAGGCAAGGTTGCTGAAATCTATTTTTAATAATCTAAATTAATTAAATTTATATTAAACTCCTTAAGGTATGTACATCTTGATGAGGTTGTTATGTAGGATGTTGGCACACGCCAACTACGGGATGTACCTTTGTGTTGGTTGGATATTTTGTCAAACCAAAATATGAGGTTCAACCACAGTACATGGGATTGAATCCCTCCTCAAAGACAGGTGAGGTGCCTGTTTATTGCTAATCTAAAACACAGTAAATAATATATACAATATTCACACTAATCTAACCATTGGGGGTTGGGATGAAATCCCGAAATCCACATTCACACGATTCAAGGATATTGCTTTCGTACGTGAAATAGGTTAGAAACTATTACAGTGAAAGAAGCACGGTAGAAAAGAAATGGGAGAAACGTATTTTCTTTCGAGTAAACACAGAGCACGAAATAATCATACGAGTTTTAGATCACAGATATAGTGTCCGAGATAATTAGAAACACTGAGATTCTATGCAAAGAATAGCTTTAAGATCATGAACATAAGAACAATATCTTAAATAAGATATATTTCACAACACAAAGTCTGCAAAACAATATCAACTTCTATTCTTCAAAATGATTGAAAGAAAACACAAAGTTTTTCTCCTTTCCAATAGCCTCTTAATGCTTCAAAAATTCTCGACCCTTTAGAATGCACAAGCATCCCTTTTTTATAACAAAAGAAGCTAGAGTTTAAACAGAACAGATCCTGAAAAGTAGCATGCTAACTAGAGTTTCAGCTTTGCATGATTCTCACGCAGGAGATCAAGTCAAAGTTTGAATTAAAAATAATGACAAAATGGAAATAAAAGATATGACATTCTAAAAATAGAAATGTCATAGGACGTTGGAACTTAATCCGAGTCATCATCTTTTGATTCTTCTCCTTTCTCTTCCTCCAGCTGAGACTGTTTGTTCCGGAACTCCTGGAACTTCCGAATAATGCCTTGCATTTCATTTTCCTCAGGTGCAGTGGAATGATCATTCCACATTTCGCAGGTCTCATGGATATCACTGGCACAGCCGGGAAGTTTCTTCAATCTTTTACTGAGCTTTTTTAAGGCCTCCAACGTATGTTCAATCCTTACAAACTGACCAATGACTTCAAGGTCGAATCCATCTACAGGTTCATGCTGAATAGTCTCTTGAACTTGTTTGAAGAGATCATCTGCTGATAGGGCACTTGAGTTCCCAACTGACACCTTTGGACAAATCTTAAGCAATTCTTCTTCCAGATCACTTTTCCCATCGATCAATTTATCTCTTGATTCTCTCAACTTGCTGCAGGCTTCGTTGAGGATCTTTACTCTGAACTTGATGGCCTTGATCAGCTGAAAGTGTTTATCTGTATGTGGAAGAACGCCTTCTTCTACCAAGAGATGTGCTGGTATTTGCTTTAGCACTTGGAGAGCTTCACAAGTCAAATCAAGCTGTCCAAGTTCTTCAGTGAATTCCTCATCCATCTTCTCTCCTTCCTTCTGAATCTCTGCCAAGGACTGATGAACTTTCACCACGTCTTGAATTACTTCCTTCCCTCGTTGGAGCAACTTTTGGATCCACTCATCAACCACCCTTCCCTTTTTAGCGATCTTCTCAATCGTAGGCACCGATGAGAAATCGAATCCGGCAGAAGCAGAAGCAGATGGTATGGATTCCAGGGGTGTTGAGAGTTTAATCAAAACCTCTGTCAACTGCTCCACTTTTTCCTTAAACTCATCTCTGCTGACCTTTGTTTCTTTCAACTTTTGGCACAGCACGTCTATGGAAGCCCGTGCATCTTGTTGCGCTCCTTCTGTTGTTACTTTCCCTAGAGCCACCTTGGTGATCTGATAATCAGCAGCTGTTACATCATCCCTAGTTTTGTCAGCTGAGGGAGTGGCAATCTCTGCGAACTTATCTCCTGAAGCATCTACCAAAACCCTTGAAACTGTTTTGGGTTTCTTGGCTGATCTCGCAGTAGAAGCCTTGAGTGAGCTGAAATCAAAGGTGGTAGGGTACAATCACTTTCCTCTTCCTCGGAGTTTGTTCGAGTAGCCATTGTGGTGTATCAGAGGAAACTGCCAATGTTGTAGTAGCTGGTATTCTACTCTCAAGGGGAGCAGATTCTACTATTGGAGGGGGAACAGCAGTCAACGTGGTAGTAGGTGCAATGAATAAAGGCACAGGTTGTGGGGGAGTGTTGGTGATCACTTGGGTTCCAGTAGAAAGGGGTGAGAGCCCAGAGAAAATATTGGCCATGCTTGAAGAAGTGGATGGGGAATGAGGAGGCTGAAGTGGTTGTTGAGGGGGAGGCACAGATTCAGTCTCCAAAGCCTTGACTGCCAGAGATAAGGTCTCTTCAGTTGAGCAATCAGCAAATGGTGAAGTCAAGGGCTGACTTCCTCCTTCTTCCAAATTAATTTCTCCTATTTCTGGTGGTGTTGGTGATTCTGGCACATCCACCGTTTGAGTTGGAGAGACAATTGAAGAGATTTGTCTTTCTTTCCTCTTCTTGGGAATCTTGATTTTTATAGACCCCCCAGTAGATTCCTTGTCCTTCTTCTTTTTGGAGGGCCCCGCCTCAGGAGCAGCCAATTTTGGAAACTTGTCATCTTTAAAATTCATGCCCCAAGAAGAGAGCCATTTCTTTGTACGAGCCAGAATTAGGGCTGACCTATCGGTGATAGAGGATTTTTCGCTAGCCGACCAATCAATAGGCGGAAAACGTATCGATCTTCATTAAGCCCATCATAGGACATATCTAACACACTTTCATTGTCCCTTATACCATCTGGCAAATCAGAAATCTCTAGCGTCTGAATCTCATCAATAGTTAATCTGCTATGATCTTTTCTGCGAACCGCAACTTCGTTACGCAGATCCACCCAGATATCCTCAATGTCGGGCCTGTGCAGATGTAGGGCTCCATAAGTTCTCAGTACTCCTCGGATGTCAAAACCATCCCGAGACTTCATATGCTTCTTTAATTTCTCCTGGAGTTCACATTCGACATTTTTAGCTTTTGCCGCTGTTGAGCAAGTATATCTCCCAATAGAAATTGGGAAGGATACAGCTGCCTTATGCTTGCTCTGTTGAAATTTGTGGAAATCCAATAACTGTCTGACCAATTCTATTAGTATCAATCTATCGCCGGGATAACGAGGCAGACGGAAAGGTTCTCCGGAGTACATGACCGTTCGAAGGTAGGTAAACTTCTTGAACTGCAAGAAGATACATCCCCACTTAGATACTTCAGCCCATGCCTCGTCCGAGACCCTTGTCTTTCTCAGCCCAGGATTGAGCTGGCAGATGTTTTCGTAGAAAAAGGCGTCATTTACCCTCCTAAAGTGATCCTTGGACCCCTTCTTCGTTATTTGAGGATAATACTTATAGACTGGATTTGTGGTTCTGCTTCCTTTAGTCTCCAGCCCTGGATAGCTCCTCATCCCAGCTGCTGCATAGGCCACATATGAGAACATATAAAACTTTCCGGTTGACAGGACCGTCGTCATCTGGGA
This sequence comes from Taxus wallichiana var. yunnanensis, assembly GCA_018340775.1. Lineage (NCBI taxonomy): Eukaryota > Viridiplantae > Streptophyta > Pinopsida > Cupressales > Taxaceae > Taxus > Taxus wallichiana. Next base: position 758,033,499 of record CM031239.1, on the reverse strand, counting down.
ATCAATTTCATCACTGATAAGGGTTCCCCAGTCAATCCCTTGCTTGTTCTTCCTAATGGTGACCATAAATTGGTACATCCATCCATGAAATAAATTTGATTCCGGCAAGCCAAACACCCGGCTCAGTAGGGTGATAATATCGTTGATTTCTTGGATGAAATCCGATCTAGGGATAGTTCTTGGAAATCTAGATATTACTGGTTTTGCCTTAACCAAGAACTTCTTATTAACATCCTTAATGCAATTCTCCTGGTTACTGTCCCAGGCCTTCTGAGCCAATTTCATGTCTAGGGCTCCATACTCTTCAAAATTTGGTAGTTTCAGGAGATCATCCAAATAAGCCCCATCTAGTTTGATAACTACTTCACCAGCCTGATTCCTTACGGACCGAGAAGCCGAGTCGTAGCTGGATGCACACGCCAAAACAAGCTCTGGACATTGGGCAGACATGGGGAAGCCCGCTGCAAGGGGCAAGCCACTATTAGCTAAAGCCACCATCCATGGGGTTTGAGAAGAACTCTTCACCCTGTTCCAAAAATCGTCCATATCTATGTTGCCCATCTCAGTATCCCTGATATCATAATTACAGTCGATATATGACGGGGATTCTGGTTTCTTAAATTTGTATTTCATCCTGCTAGATTTTTCGGCCTTCTCCTGTACTGAACCAGGATCCGACATGAAGAATATTGGAAGAAGAAAGGCTCGGAACTCCGGAGATGCTGTGCACACTGAAAAACCTGATTGACGGAAGGCGTCGGAAGAAGCGAAGAACCCGACACGCAGAAGAAGATATCGGAAAACTTTGAGAACCCGACAGTCTGATATGTCGGAGTCTTGGCGAAACCCGACACTTGCTTTCAATGGCGGAAACAGGGGAAAACCCGGCACTTCTTTGTTAATGACGGAACCTGAAGAAAACCCGGCGTCCACTGTGGATGGCGGAACTTAGGAGGTGCCCGGCACCCACTGTTGAGGTCGGAATGTTGAAAAACCCCGTCACTGCGAGCTTCCTTTGTATTTCGGACTTTTGAATCTGCAATACAAACTTCAAAATCCGGGAAACAAAAACAGAGCCTTTCCTTTGAATTTCTACATACACATCTTCCTTTCTTTTTTGTTATTCATATTCCATACATTATGCAAGTAATTGGAATTTGGAAGGAACAGCACCAATTGATAATCTCAAAAAGAAAATAAACCCTAAAAACCCAAAACCCTTTCCAAAACAATACAGAACGAAGAAGGAAGAAAAACCCTCAACAACTGGCAAGAAATTGGAAAGAAAATATACGCAGTCGATCCAGAGAAATCAAGAATAAAGAAGGAACGAAAAATACCTTCGATTCGAGACAAGTAAAATCGAAAACAAACGATCCAGTCTGGTAACGCGAGTTTGCGGGTTTTGGAGCGGAAGAGCATGCGAAAAATCCACGAATTAAAAATATGAACGGTAAAAATGACGTGGATTTTTACGTATTTATAAGAAAATTAGTAATAAATACGCTCCAGCTCGGCACGTGCCGACTCACCAACCATTCGGCATGAACGCCACGTCAGCGTGTTGGAGGAGTCCAAAAACCCGACACGAGGAGATTTAGTGCATTTCGGGTTTCGGGCTTCGGAAAACATGGAGCACAAAACATGTTTTGGTACATGAATGTTCCGATGCATTGAACTTCCGAAAACCCGATTACTAAGGATTGAGCGGACTTCGGGAATCGGAGAACGTGGCGCATAAAACATGTTTTGGAACATGGATGTTCCGATGCTTTAGAGTTCCGAAAACCCGATTACTAAGGATTGTCTTAACACAAGGCGGGTTTCGGGTTTCGGAAGTCACGCGACACAAAGCATGTCTTAACACAAGTATGTTCCGATGCGTTGAATTTCCGAAAACCCGATTTCAAAGGATTTTTCAATACAAGGCGGGTTTCGGGTTTCGGAGGTCATAAGACATAAAGCATGTTAAAACTTATGTCAAGCTGTTAGTAACACCCGAAAACCCGATTTGCTCTAAAAGAGATCATAATGCAAAATCACTTCAAAAATTTTGTAGGGGTTATCCGATCGTTTCGTCGTGAACTCAAAACGGGGATAACACTTTGAAAAGATTAGGATATTCTCAAGGATACAACAATGCGATCGACATGTGGTAACACCCTTCTACATTGATCATCTAGATCTACACATATTGGACTTAATCTTAGTTTCTCTCTAGGTGCAGTTAGTAACATGTCTAAGATATGGGGTAGCCCCCTAAAACTTAGGATACCTTGGCACATGGGGTTGACTTAGGTTGACCCAAAGATTCCAACTTACCCTAAGTCTTAGTGAGCCTCCCCTATCTTAGCGTATGTTGTTAACTCGAACTAGGGTTAAACCTTAGGGAAAGTGGACGGAAAAAAGTTAGTAAAGGACATTCTAGATAACAATAGAGTGGGGTGAAGGACATATTCTGGATTAATGAGTATGATGTCAAGGAATAGTATCACGAATAGTATGTTAGAAATATTTGGCCAAAGTATTACAAGCTCTTGGTTGTATTGTCCTATGTCACCTAGTCTAAGGTTCGTGATGCGAGATGAATATTGGTAACAAATATTCGAGATAGGTTCCTTAGACGAGATCACTCAATACCCCGAACAAGGAAAGAGAACCAAGTATACATAGTATATGGAAAAGTATTCAATACTTAATGCTAAACATGAATAGATCGGAAGTATACCGAGTCATGAAATGAATAGATCGGTAAAGACACCGAGTCATTACAAATTTGCATATGGTTATCTGTTTTAAGAATGGTTGATAAAGATTGTGTTTTCTAAATTATGAATTTAGAGCAGAGAACATTATTTTAAAAAAAAATCCCTTGTTTCTAAAGTCTTAAAATGGCAATGTTACGGTGTCCAACCTTGGTGATCCAAAGTAGGTTTGATTACAATGATGAAAAGGAGTACTTTGAAGATTTGTTTGGTATGCTTTAGGTGAACATAAAGAGTGGAACATGGCCTATAATATAGGAAAATGAAGCTAATAAAGTCATTGCTAAGGATAGAATTACTGATCGTGAAGGATTTTTACGAAGCTCAAGGAAACAAGTGGTAAGTCGATGTGGCTTTTAATAGGTGCCAAAAATGTGAACCTATCCTTGATGCATTATTGGTTAATGAAGAAGCGGTGCTCAAGAATATCCGGAGAATATGCCCATGAATAATATTGAGCACACCGGGGTTATGGTTGAAGTGACAAAATAGAAGAGGTGATTAAGGCCAAGAAGGACAAATTAGAGCTCTGGATAGGTCAGTTTCAGAATATGGTGTTGGACCACATGGATGTGATTGAGGGATTTTCCATAGAATTAACTATGGTCATTTAGGATTTCAAGCTCATTGTTGAAGATTTGATGCCAAACCAGTGTACCGGGAATTGTAGAGATGGTGTTTGGGAAAACATTAGCATAACTTAAGGAATGGAAGAAAGTTGAGAGTGAAATAGATGTTGAGTTTACGAACTCTTCGATAGCCTTTGACTTGATATGATTTTGAGTTAGGTAAAAAGAAATTTTTTGGGCATTGAATTCTTTTTGGTGATCTCCTATGGTTTTGGTGACTAATATATTACCAAGGATGACAATCCAATTTAGTGTGGGGTAATTTTTCATGACCCATTTTGAATAAGTACAAGTCATGCACAAAGATGTTGGGTGTGCACAAGGCAAGTGTTAAGGGGCATGCGTAGGGTAGAAAAAACATAGCATGAAGGCTCATGCTCAAGTATGAACTATCCTAGGCTTAACCAAGTTTGGAGCTATAGGATGAAAATAGATAATGTCAAATTTGAGTGTCAATCAAGCAACATTCCATATTTAGAGAGAAGCAAGGAGACTTAGTGGTTAAAAAAGAGCTATTTTGGGATAAAGCACATTATTGATGAATATCAAAGGTCATGCATGGTTTGAACTAATAATAGGATTAAAGCATATTTGATTTACTGATTTAATCTATTATTAATATTCTAAATAAAGTACATGCACTTTACGACTACTTTTGGATATATGCATGGTTGTTTTTGAAGCATGCAGTCTATTTTGAGATGCATGGGTGGTGAAGGAAATTCCCAACCCATATATATATATATATATATATATATATATATATATATATATATGTATGTATGTATGTATGTATGTATGTATTATTTTGCATTATCCTATACACCATGTAAGAGACCGTGTTATGTGATAAAGTTATGCTACCCTGATTTACTAGCATGCATGGCCCTATGATAGTGACTGTAATGTATTCAACTTATATTAATTGATTACTTATTGTAATGGATAATTTTGGATGGATTATAGTAATTAATGTCTTTAATCGTGGTATTTGTATGATGAATCCGATATTAATTCTTATTTGATCTATTATGCTTTCTAGTTTGGGAAAAGGTGAATTCTATGATTTACACTTGAATACATGATCTAGTAGTGACAAATATGAACATGCATGCTAACATCTTGACAAGATTTCATAAAGGAGGGACTGGTAGCTTCATGTGCTTCTGGTGACCATTCGGACCTATTTGGACGAAGTGTCGGTGATCTTAGGAAATTGAGATGAAATAAAATACTACACTCAAACTACGAAATGTGAAACTTAGCTAAAAAATTAGTGCACAAAACATTATAATCCACCACAATTTGGTGGGGTGATACTTCTATACCATCTATGCACGTGCCCTTAAATCGTAGTAGAAAATCGAATCACTTTCCTATTTGAAGATGTAATTCCTTTAGCACTTCATACCATTTCACACTTATGAACATGTCTTACCACATCTTCAACCCTCTATACTCTAGTAAGAAGAGAGATATCTCATATTAAGCTTGAGGTGTTGACTACACTAGTTCTTCTAAGGTGGTGGCTGATGTGGTGGTTGTTGTGGATGCATACCCTATCCTCTTGATCTAAAACCAGAACTTCCACCAGTGTTTCCTCTAGGTGGATGACCTGATCCTCCTACGTCCCCTACTGCAAGTTGTGGTCTAGTTTATGAACTCCCTTGTGTCCCAGTTGTAGTAGTGAACTAGAAAACAATGGTCTAGGGGTGAAGCTGCTCTCTTGAATTAATTTCAATGGTCTATGTGCAAACACTCTATCCTGACGACATGCTTTAAAATAATCATGTATGGGTACCTAAAAAACCTAGCACTGTTGTGTTGTCATGGGCATGCTACTAACTTGATTCCCTTCTAAATTCAATGCAAAAAGATATCTACCCATCTCTAATTACTTACCTACACTAGAATTCTTCTCAATAAATACCTTTAGATCTGGAACACCATGCGCAAGGGCTAGGTGGCTAGGTGGGATCAAACACACGCCCATGGTACTCATTTTTTTCCCCGACACACTCTCATCTAAAGCCAAAGGGGATTATCTACTGAACTTTCTCATAGTTGGGAGAGCCTAATGTTGCGGCCCCTTTTCTTCCATGAGATATTAAAAACCTTTACGAGACATCATTCCCCTCAACTCTAGTGCCTCCCCAATCTCCCACGCATATTTCATGTTGCTCTCTCGTGCTTCATTAAAATTGATTCATCTTTCCTCTCTTTTTATTTCTACCACCGGTCCTCTATCCTTCCCCACACCTACTCTTTCCCGTACTCATGGTGGGGTTTTTCTAGCCATAGGGAGGTTCTCTAAATCCAGTTCTACGATCAAAATATTGATCGTTAAAGGTATAACGTGCAAGTCATATCCTCTGGGATCTTACAAGAATATGAATTTAGCTTCTTTCAGACAAAAATAAGTAGAAATAGCACATTCTAATGTATAATTACATAACACACCAGCCAACCAACAGTTCACAACTCTAGTCCAGTCTGCATCTACATCAAAAAGATTCTTGTAATCCTCCTACATCCTAAGCTTTGGCCTAGGACCCCAACATTTCCCTGATGTGTAGGTAGTCAACCACTCATACAATTCTACTAGAAATAAGCTGAAGAACGTATCATATATCTCATGATAAATATTATCTCCTACCCACTTTCATTCATTGAAATCAGGTCTAGTACTATACTACTATGAAAACTTATCGTTTCTACCTTCTACCTAAATTTCAATGCTCTCAGTTTAATCGATATGCCATATGTATGCAACATATTGGCGATAGTTCAAAAGAGGTCCCAAATGGAATCAAAATGTAGTTTTTATTTCACCTAAATGTTATGCACAATTACACCCCATTCGGAGATATCTAAATTCTCACCCAAAGCATGCACAATGACTACTGAGACCCCTCCTTTGTATTTTCTTATCAAGATGTTAGCATGCATAATCATAGTAATATCTAACAAAGTACTCATTCAATCACACTCAAACATTATATTCAATTACTTGGAAACACATATAATAAATAAACACATCATATAACTATAAATAAGATCAATTTCATAAACACATCTCCATATTCATTCACATCAATGATCATAATCCAGCCATAGTTATCCATTAATCTTATAAACAACTACAAAACAAGAAGAAACGATAAGTAATATCCAAAGATATAAATTCATGTGTGGAACTATAACATGGTAGCATAATACTAACACAATGGTGATCATATCCATAACTATTCCTAAGCCTCGGTATATATAGGGGTGGGAATTTTCCTTCACTTGCCCATGTACTTCCTAATAATAGGTGTGCTCAAAATAGCCATGTGTACTTACATGCATGCTTTACAAAACATTTTCTAATAATGCCTAATAATATCCCTTTAATCCTATTAATAGCTAAACTCATGCATGTTCTTTCTCCAAAAATAGCCAATACTTGCTCGTCAAGGTATCCTTTACGTGATGAGCACTCCAATTTTTTTATCACGTTCTAGAAAATGGCTAATTCCTTAATCTTCTTTCTGTGCGATCCAGATGTGCAATCCTATTCCTCATACTTGTGCTACCTCCCAGTGCATGCACGTTCCTACGCATCATCCTTCATCCACCTTCATACTTAGCCAATTCTAGATACCAACACTTTAGTTACTTATCTTTTATGACTTTGGACACCGGTATCCAAGTTCCCTCATCCCATCCAGGGTACCCTTGACCTCCTTCCACCTTACTCTCTCTTTTTGGGCCTCTTTTATATTTTAGTTTTTTTATTTTCTTATGGGTTGTCCTTCCAGTTGTCAATTACTAAATTCAACCAAAGGAATCATATAAATACATAATTATGTGATCAAAATAAAGAACCAAGCTCTAATCATACTTAGTATCACCTAAGATTGTATCCAAATGAATCTAAAGCATTTTAAGACATCCATCTAACACCCATTCAAGGGACAAGGGACTACATTTTTTGCATATACTACATAAAAAGGGGAAGTATATTCTATTTCATCAACACATTTGTATAGTCTAGAAAATATAGCTCTCTATCTAGTGCATCTTGCGCAAGGGCATCGTAGGGAATTATTCTTATACACACACACATACACACACATGAACTACATGGAGTCCGATATGTAGTGTAGTTCTCGATCATAATTTCACTTTGTTGGGTGACCACCGAGGTCATCCAACTCCCCATTAACATATTTATTTTTTGGATTTGATGTAATTTTGTGGGTTTTATAGGTGAACATCTATTTTACATTTTACTGGTGTACACTCAGTGATCAAGGTGTGACATATTGGAAATAAAAAGTGAATATCAATGACACTTATGTGACACAAGAAAGATCATATTCTAAGAATTTATGCACATCACGAGTGCCCAGTAGAGGTATCTAGTGCCCATGCATCCTAGTCGACCTTATTCATGAGCTCAAGAATTTACAAAGGCTGTTAAGACACGGTTCACTTCCTTTTTAACAATCGGCATCAGTCCCAGATCAAGTGTAAATCATCTAATTTCATTCCTCTCTCTCTTACACTTAGGGTTTCATATTTTATCATCTTATTGCTTATGTCAAATTGTATCTAGCAGGTGATATATCATAGTTTACATTCATTACTCTACAATTAGGTTTTAGTATAAAAACTTATTTTTTTGTTAAAATCACTTGGTTAACCCAACATTCGAATCATTCCTTCTTATGCATGTCACCCATAGTGGTCAATTTGGATATTTTGAGCATCCGTAGAGTTTCTAAATCATTGGTGAATATAATAACAATTTTTCCAACTCACAAAATGTTCCTATTGAAAAATTGAAACATTTGATAATGAAAATTCATATGATGAGGACACCAATGTTTATCAAGAAAAAATAGATAAGATTACTAATTTTTATCAATATTTGCACGACAATTGTTCACACCTTCCTCATATTCTCCATGCTTTGTTTGTTGTTAAAAAATCTTGAGATACTACTTATACACCTATTGTAGGTTCTTCCTCAAACTATTATAGTCTCCACTCAATCCCTTCACATTTCTACTACTACCGCTCCACTCATTCAACCCAATAATTCTAATTCACAATGTGGCTCTTCTTAAAACACTTAGGATTTAACTTCTTTATATCAAGATGTGAAGACTCAAAATTTTCAACTTCAAACAACTACTTCTCGTGCATCTCCATCTCTTGACTCCTCCCTACTCTTTCATACCCCTTTTGCACCCATCATATCTTATTATTCACTTCCTCTAAAAATTTTCACTCCTAAGATTCCCACATTCAATGATCATGATGACCATCAAGATAATCTTAGATATTTTCATGTGGCATGTCTCAATTATACAGATGATCACACCTTGCTAACCAATCTATTTATAAGAAGTCTTCAAGATTACACCATGCATTGGTTTTATGATCTACTTGTTCATTCGGTAACATCATTTACACATTTTTAAATCATGATCAGTTCTAAAATATCCTATACTAAACTTACACTAATCAAACAAGGATCTAACAAGCATCTAGTTGACTATGTATTACACTATAATAAAAAATTAGCTAAGATTACCAAATGTGTACTCGTGGATTTTGAGTTACAATATCAGTTTCTACAAAGTCTCTTATATCCATTACAAGATAGTGTTATCTTTGAAACCTCTCCCTCAATTTATCAATTATACCATATACTTAAGTTATGTGAAAGAAAACTCCTATCTATGGGTAAGCTCAAATATCATGATCATGCTTCATCTTCATCTTTTGATTGGTTTAAAAGAAAATCCACTTTCAATCCTTCTCCTAAGCCCACTGAAGAAAAATATACTTTTAATGTGGGTTCCAATCCTAAAAGCTTCAATAGAACCTATAAAGAGTACATTTACAAAGTTGCCGTATGCTCCTCATTTCTTATTGCCATAACTTATTGAAAGAAATATTATTATGCTTCCACCACCACTCAATCTTGATCCATCTTGCCCTCATGGCTACAATTATGATGAAAATGCTAAATGTGACTATCATCAATGTGTTGGGCATTCAACTTATCAATGTCTCAAACTTAATTATCTCATTCAATATATTATCGATAATAATGCAATTGAGATCCTTAAGCCTTCGACATCTAAGCCAGTCAATGAAAACCAAAAGCTAAAAATATTTAAAGACCCATTTCCCAAACATGACAAGAAAGCTATTGATTCTTCTGCTAATCATACATATCACGTTGTGCTTACTCCTTCATCGGGCCTCTTGATTTTCTAGTTGCTAATATTGATGTATCTCCTCCACTCATTACATTCTTGGATCATGATTATCATGCTACATTTTCTTCTTATTCACTACACATCAATGCTTCTATCGGACTTCATACTATCAATAACATGATGATTTATCCATCAGATCCTATCAGTGTGTGCTCTATTGCACTCCTTGTTGCTAGCATCTATCCACTCTCTCATATTTCTTATTCTATTTCCAAATTTTATGGCTACATTAGAATTATAGTTATGGTTGGGCCTCTCACTATGCTTGTGACATTCACTATGGTGCCTTCAATTGAAGGTTGTGAAATTTTCTTAGGTCTTCCTTGGCTTCATGTCGCTCTTTCATCATGCATCATTTGTGTCTCGAATTCATTTATAATAATCAATTTGTCACTCTCAAAGATATTCCACCATGCACGCCATTACCTCGGGCTCCTCTTGAGGATGTCCTTCCCCTAGTTACAACATCTAAGCCCCCTGTGCCTCTCAAACCTAATTCTACACCATCTCTCCTATTCACACACAACTTACTCATTCACGTTGGCCTCAGTCCCCTAATCGAGAAGACCCTTCACATAGGATTTCACCACCTCCTTCACCTCCTAGGTATACTTCACATAGGTTCTCATCACCTCCTAGGTCTTATTTGTGTAGGTTTTTACCATCTAGGATTCCTTCACATACACATAATTAGTCTCATATACCACTGACCTTAGAGCAGTGTCACATTCCTTTATATCCTCAAACATCGGGTGGAGGAATCTTTCCCTTCACTTTCATTAGCTAACTTATTATTCATCATACACTTGTGGGCATCATGCTTACTCCTCCCTTCCTAACATCATTAGGTATTTATCATTCCTAATATTACACTCTATGATTCTTACTTCTTATTTCTAAACCATATTACACGACTTGATACATATCTTGTATCTTCATTACCCTATGATGCACTCTAGTTCCATGGTTCATAATTGACTGTTGAGGGTCTAAATATGAAATGAACCTCGCCATATTCACTCTTCATGCTCTGTGCTTCATGATATATCTTTTTAGTGCACACTTTTCAAACCATTTCCCAATGACACACTCTTGCTCTATGGTTCATTATTGATTTTTGAGGGGTATTTTATAAATTAACCTCATCTCATACCCATCCAAATCCACTTTGAGAGGGAACGCTACTCCTTTTGCCTTCACACTTTACATACCATTCCATTCCACTCATTCACTACATTTCATATCTTGGTTGTACTTATTATTTATTAGTTATACCATTTATATGACACACTTTTCTTACTATGTTAGCTAGTTATTTTGTATGACATTATCTTTCTATATACACATGTGCATTCACTTGGTCTCTAGTTGTGAATGCAGATCTTACAAGTTCTTACACACAATAATGATACTTGGTATTGTGCCTTTTAATAGTCCCATCAAGGCTCTGGGGAATCTACATTTCTACTCTTACACATCACAGATTATATTATTTCATTATTCACTACTTCTAATTTCTAGAACACTACTTTACATTGACATAATTTTTATCTTTCTAACATGCTTGCAAAGTGCTTCATGTGTAGCATTTTCCTTTTAGGACTATATTCCACCATGGTTCTCGGATACATTTTTGTTTCTCATTTCTTTCTATCGTCTACTATTATTTTTGGGCTATGCCCTTTGTCTTGTATGCAAACTATATACTTTTGGTTGCTTCATCCCCGATTGTCTTATGACATTGTCGAGTGATTTCCTATGTTTGAAGCCCGCATTTCATGGTTTATTTTGTCTTCTTTCTTGTTTGATACAATATCTTCTATGTGCATACTTTATTTGATTACACTAACACATGTTTCTAACCATCTTGTTTACATGTGCCTTGGTTTCTACCATGCACATCCCCTGTAGGGTATATATTTCAGCTCGATCTCGGTCCTCTCCTTTGGACCACATGCTCATATCGAGTGTAACATGCACCCCAAATGAGGGGGATATATTGGGTGAATCAATCACCCCATACAATAACTTATAACTACATTACAAGAATATAATAGTTATATAGTCATAGAACAACCCAAAATCTAACTTGGGCCCTCACTACAACATCGAAACCAATGACTAGAACAAGAAAAAAAAATTTGTGTGGCCAAATCCTCCCTAGACACCTATTCACAGGGGAACACAATCACTGTATCATATCAGGACAATCTATGCCAGTTTAGAGAGTAGTTTTACAGTATCAAGTGATGGCCTCAGAATACAAAATGCACTCAATCTCCTATAATTAGTACATTCAAAACTAATTTAGAATAATCAAGACAACAAGAACAAAACAAGGACATGCCATCTGTAGTGGTGTTTAATTGGGAAGCATTCATGGATGGAAAGTAAAACTAGACTTCTCTCCCCAACACTCTTCACCCATGGCGTGAGATCACCCAAAAAATCATGTTTGGTGTGATATCATTCAAAAAACTCACTCTTTTCTTGAGATTTCCCAAAAAACTCACTTTACACAACATTTTAGGACATCATTATATCCTTTACCCTCTTTCACATCATGTACACACTTTCCTTTACTACTTGTTACACACTTTTACATACTTTTTCAAATTTTTCAAATACATGACTTTGACTACTATTTTTCTCTTCTTTTGCAAGTTCATCCTTAATACACAACAAGTAGCTCTACGGCAGAAATTCAAGAAAAAAATTTGGTTCAAATCAGTGCATATGCTTAACCCTTAGGTTCACTTTCCATTCTTAGTTTCCATGCTTCATTTTCCACTCATTCCACACATCACTTGTCTCTTCACAGACACTTTCACCATCACACTCTTTATGAACAAAAGGAATGCATCTTCTAACTACTTTATGTTATCAAGTATTCATTTAGAAAAATAAAGTGGGGAAAATATAGACACAAAATCACACACTTGGGTACATTTATAGGTCCTAAAAGCATACTAGTATTTACATGATTCTTAAGCAAGAAAACTAGTAATTGATAGTTAGTTTTGGCCTCTTGTTTGTGTTTCTTGTTTTCTATTTGATCCCACACACAATAAATCCCATTCATAACTTCACTTATTTATCTTTAATGACTTGAGACACCAGCACCTAGCCATGATGCTAGCGCATAGGTTCCCTCATCCCCTCTAGGCGCCCCTAACATCTTTCCACCTTACTCACTCTTTTTGGGCCTCTTTTATCATTTGGGCATCTTATTTTCTTATGGGTTGGCCTTCTAGTTGTAAATTATGAAATTCAAACTGAAGGAATCATATAAATACATAACCATGTACTCGAAATATAGGACCAATCTCTAACCATACTTAGTAACACATAATATTAAATCCAAAGGCATCCAAATCACTCAAAGGAATCCATCTAGCATCCATTCAAGGGACAAGAGAAGGCATTTTTTTCATACATTGCATAGGAAGGGGAATTCTAATCTATTTCATCCACACATTTGTATATTATAATTTTTTTTATCTTGTTATCTATTTCATCTTACACAAGGGCATCCTAAGGCATCATTATTATACACACATAGGAACTACATGGAGTCTAAGATGTAGTGCAACACTCAGTTATAAGTTCACTATGTTAGGTGAATTTTGGGGTCATCGACTCCTATATTGCATCTTTCTTTTTTGAATTTGATGTGATTTTATGGGTTTTATAGGTGAACATCTCTTTTGTAGGTTACAGGTAGACTCGGCGAATAAGGTGCGACATATAGATCACCAAAAGTGAATATAATTGACAGGTTGTGTGACACAACAAAGATCAGTTACGAGAATTTCCACCGTCATGGGTCCCAGGTAGGCGTATAATACCCGGTGGCCTTGCCCCGATCCAGAGCCCTAGTCTAACTTTATCTCGTGAACTCTAGAATCTACAGAGGCCTGTTACGACACGGTTCACTTCTATTCAATAATATTCCTAGTTTTCATTAGTCTCAAATCAAGTGTAAATCAACTAATTTCATTCCTCTCTCTTACACTTAGGGTTTCATATTTTATATTCTTATTACTTGTGTTAAACTATATCTAGTAGTGGTATATCATAGTTTACATTCACTTACTTTGAAATTAGGGTTTAGCATAAAATTTCATTTTGGTTAAAATCAATGTCTACTAAAGAGGCATCCTCTATCACCTTTTTTACTTCACCTCCTAAAGAAATCTTCAACTACCAAGTATTTAACTTAAACAAGGAAGAGATATTATATCACTTAAAATTTTTCCTTTTGCAATCATTACAACTGAATTTGATGCCAGTTTCATGTACAACTCTTACAAGGCCTGCCAAGATGCTTATGATGACAATGATGAGAAAGAAAAGGTTTGGAATTTTCCGACCTTCTGAATTCACCTATACACCTTCCAAACTGACCTCTTCAGATATGATTTATAACAATTTTTTTCATTTTGTCTTCATTCCAACATATCATTTTTTCTTGTAGAAAAAAGGAACATGTACCAAGTTTTATGAGCATGTAGGAATGTTACATGAACCTTATTTTTTTTCTATAACAAATTTATGTACTTCAAGTCTCACCATTTCTTCCTTAACCTTCACTAGAGCTTCAAATAGAGACTTTATCATGTTGTATGAGCATCCTTATAAGATTTTGTCTTGAAATGCATCTGGATTAATGAACATACATGATGTCTAAAAAATCACCATGTGCTTGGGAATCACACGATCAAAGCATGAAGACTTCTATTCAACTCTTCTTCACAACTTTCTATACACATACATGGAGGACTTAAGAATTAGTCAAAGAAATATTTGATCGAACTTAATGCATGAGTCTTCAAGACTAATCAAGGCTTGGATATCATGGTATGTGATATTTATATCACCTTCAGATGCAAATAAGTAAGTCTTCCACCTTTATTAAGTCAAAGAGACGTTGATTTAGAAAAGACATCAATATTTCAAGCACAAAACATTAGTATTCATAGAGTAAGTCATTCCATGCATTCAACCACACATACATGGCTTTAAGGTCACATTTATGGATTCAAATCTAATTTCATCTTAGGTCCTAAAGCTCAAATGTGCTTGAATATTAGGGGCAACTCAAATTGATTCACAAGTTCTAAAAACTAGTATTACATTTGATTGCATCCATCATATTAATACTAATTTTAATGGAAAAACATTGCATATACACTTAAACCAGAACATCCACTTGTTTTCATGTGTTTTTACAATTGAAAAATTCAACTTGAAAGCATGACAACTTTACTATACTATAATTTTTTTCTTGTGAGTTCTCACGAGAACGCCTCCAAATCAACCTATCCCTTGTGTCAAGCCTATCATGTCATTATAATGATTCATAATTTTTGTTTCAACCTTCCCCATAGGTAATTGAAGGAAAACGAGTTCATCCAAGTGCTTCCGAGATAGTATTCCTCAAGGTGAACTTTATTAGAGACTTAAGAATGGCTATTTTTAGCCTTTTAAGACAAGTGCGCACCCTCTGAAAGCTGTTTTAAAGGATCAAATTCATAAATGAGTGGTGTTAAGGAGATATGAACATTTTTAATTGATTTTGGAAAGTTTTAAATGTATTGAAACAATTTTAATGAAAGTGTGTCTTTAAAGGTGAAGGATCTTGCAATAAAAAACAAAACCTAAGATTTGGGAAGTGATTTCGAGAGCTTTGTAATGAATTGGAGGTCAAAACTATCAATGGAAAGGTATTTCAGTGATCTAAGTGATGGTGGTTTCATATTTTTCACAAGACAAGCATTTCTTCCCACAATCTATTTTTCTACATGCACAACCTGCGATCCTAAGAAAAATGGATAATTTTAGGGATTTATAGGAATAATAAGAGCATCCAACCCATACCATTCTTTTGAAAATGATCTTTCCAATCAAAATCATATAAATAAGTTCTTGAAAAGACCTCCGAATGCTCAAGATATGTCATCGTCAAGCTTCTCTCCAGGTATGCTTTGTGATTTGTGTGCAAGTGTTGTTTTTAAACTAATGCTAATGTAAACAAAGACTAACACCTAAATAGTCTTAATTAACAAGAATTAAACAACATTATAAACACCATCATGATAAGAATTAATCAAGTGTTAGATGCTAACAATTATCAATACAAAACTATGAAATCAACTATGTTAAGCACCTAAATAGCATCTATTCTCTAACAACATATAAATGAAGGAACCTAGGTAGGTACCATGGCTATTAAAAACAGTTGTCCTTAATGTTCCAAGAACCTAGGAATGGGGGTTAATCAAAGTTAGGCTACAAAAACCTTTTGAAACCTCCCATATGACCCAAGCACTTTAAGAAAGAGGCTTAAATCTTCAAGATGATGAACTCTTAAGAAAACAAGGTGCAAGCTCTTAGTCTCTTTGCTATATGCTTTGCATTTTCTCTCTTAAGGAGTTTAGGTGTAAGTAAAAGGTAGGTAGAGGGCTCTTTATATATCCCAAAGGATAAAGGATTCAACACATTCTCATGAATGTGGGATAGAGGTAAAACATGATTAGGAATGGATAAGGTTGCTTTATTAAAGGTAACCTTATTTTAGAAGGGTTTAATTTATGCTTAGCAAGTCATGGGAGTTGGGGGGTGTTTTAATTAATCAAAGGTGATTAACTAATAGGTAGATGTAAACTTATAGAAGATAATTAGAGGAATATTAGTATGAGTTAGGCTATTATAAGGGGATTAAATCAATTAAATATTGATTTATTGGTTAAATAGAAGGAAAGCTAATTAATTAATAATAATTAATTAGTCTAGGTAGAAGGGTGATTTATTAACGAAGGTCATTAATTAGGGTATTTGTTGGATAGGAAACTTAATTAATTATCTTAGTGTAATTAATTAATGATGATATGAGGGAAAATGAGTGTTTTTGACGATATGTCATCGATTTGCGAGAAAGGGATAATTAGCGCAATTTAAGTATTTAAATTGCTTGGGCATAATTATAGGTTTCTACATTTGCCCCTCTTTGGGGTGGTGTAAGTGATGCCACTTCAAAGATAGTAGACAAAGATATTTTGAAGGGATAGAATAAAAATTAGTAGGAGGAGAGAGATTCCCCTCGAGTGTCGATGGGGTGATGGAAGAAACCGATCTATGATCGAAAAGGTGAGATATAGGCAGAAGAAGGGGGACGAGGCAGGATGCCTCAATGAGAGGGAGAATTAGGGGTGAAAGGGAAGTGGTGTAGAAGAAATATGGATGAGGGGGGAGAAGAGCTTAGCCTCTAGCCGTGTATTTGTTTGAAACAATTTGGATGTCATCATATTGCCATAGGAACTACGTCATCGGTCCTTATGTAAAATATAAGCATATGACAAAGGTAGAATGACATGAAAAGCCATAATATGAACAATTGTCCATTGCTGAAAATACCAACTCCACACAACATACAAAAATGTAATGTAATACGAGAAGGAAACAAGCTCATCTAATAGGGAAAACAAGTATGAACGCACATATCCAACCCAACAACGGTCCGACATTGTAAAAATGTTTTGTTATCGGTCTTTGAGAGATCCACAAGTTCATGATTGACAAAAAGGGTTTTAAAATGATGCCCCAAGAAGGGATACATGCAAGGGGAAATGAAAATGGACACGGGGTCCATGAAAAGTGTTTGTGTGTAATGAAATAGCACCAAAGCAACCAAAAGTGCCCAGTACGGATGAAAGCAAACAGCTAGCTTTTGTGAATGGTTGTGAATCGGTGATATGCGAGTCATATTAATTGGGAAGATGTGAGACAAACCAATAAGATATGGAGAAAATACCATGCATAAGATGCAAGTTTTAGCCGTAAAGAAGCAAGTTACCATTTTGTAGGGTGTTTTACTTTTTAGGAATTTTTTGAAAAATTTTGCCTTATTTTTGGATTTTTTGATATAGTAAATGTTTGTATTGTTTTGGCTTTCTGAACCATGATAAACAATAGAAGAAAGGAGAAGAAGAAAAATAAGGGCCTAGGGGCAACAGAAAGTTCCCTAGGTGGAAGAAAAGAGAAACAAACGACAAATAATGTCCTTGTTTAGTGGAAAAATTAAGAAAAAAATTATTTACGAGGGTGTGAAGAAGAATAAAAATTTCTAGGGAGCAATAAAATTGTCCAGGGGAGAAGAAAGGGGTATTGGACAAAAAAATGCCCCAATACGGTGAAAAATAAGAGAAAAATAATTATTTAATTAAAAATAATTATTCCACAGTGAATAGAGGAGAAAACGGTGAGCTAAACGGGTGTCCCGGCCATCCGATTGGTGAAAAATAGGTTAATATACCCCCCCAGGGGGGGTAAAAACATCACAATTAGTTCATTTTAACCACTCAATTTAGAAAACTTACCATGAGGCTCTGACACTCAGGAGAGATGGTGATCGCATGTGATCGTTTGAGGCATGCTGTAGATTATAGATGATAGATCTGTAGACAATATCAAATGTTATTTTCAAGTGTTATTTTGATGTATATGGATGGGATGATATGATGATATTGGTGTGGGGGATATATTTTTGATTATGTGCAACCCCTCTTGCCCCCATTGATGATATGATATGTGATGATTAGCTTAGCATACATGCATGATGTAAAACTTAGCATTTTTGTTTATATATGATGTATAGATGATGCTAGATGTGATGATAGTGATGGTAATGTGATGTGAATGATAACAAAACAAAGCACATGCAAGAAACATAGCCAAATGCTACAAAGAACACTAGGAATTAATGCAATACACCATGAATCACCATGCCTTATTAACAAGTAACAAAACACAACCAAATGCATTAAGAAAGAAATAAAGAATTAACACACTAGCATGTCGAAACCCACTACAATATGCACAAGAAAGAATGAATCTATTCTAAATAAGAAAATATAAACTATGACAAAGTACACCTAAGCAACAAACAACTCAAAAGCAAGCACACAAAACACTATACAAGAAACAAGCAAAGCAAGAAAACAAGACAATGCAAGTAAATATTTTTGTAAGATATGTTTTCATAAACCGATTTTCTATTGTTTAGGTTTTTGTGAAACAATTTATGTTGTTTATGAAACAATTTTCTATTGTTTTTGTGTTTTCTCAAAACAATGTTCTATTGTTTTTGTGTTTTCTCGAAACAATGTTCTATTGTTTTTGTGTTTTTCTCGAAACAATTTTCTATTGTTTTTGTGTTTTTCTCGAAACAATTTTATATTGTTTTTGTGGTTTTAACAGTTTTCCAAAGCTATGTGTAGGTAACCAAGAAAGCATGGATGCCCCTAGTGTTAGGTGGGGAATATACAAGGGCAGAAGCCACACACTTATGAACAAGAAGGTGAAGTCGTTGAGTTGCCCCCAGCGTAAGATGGGAAATAACGAAAGACCACGTCCCTTATAGATGAATAGAAGAAGGCAAAGCCGGATCAAGGCTGGACAAGATGGTGTGCACAAGGAAACTCAAAGGTAGAACCAGGTCCAGGCCAAAGACAACTACCCTTCTAATATAGAATGCTTGTGAACAACAAATCCTCTTGAGGTGCCGAAAACCAGTTTTCACCCAAGGACTTGTCCAAAGTGCCACAATTGCGTGGTTTTCACTAGTGGACGACCTATTTTCTCTTTTTCTTTTTCTGATTTTTTTTTTTATGTTTTTGTATTTTTTTAATTTTTGTGCCATGTTCAAGCATAGAACTTCTTAAGATGCATGGCGTTCATTGGCTCTCGGAGCTCATCACCATTGGGGTGAGCTAGTTTGTATGCCCTGGTTTCCGTACTTGCAACTATGACATAGGGTCCTAACCAGTGTGGTTTAAACTTCCCTTTCTTTTCTCACTCTGCTCTAGTGTTGAACTAGTTCTCCTTCATAACTAAATCACCCACCTCAAACTGGTGAGGGATGATTCTCTTGTTGTAGTTGTGGGAGATTCTATGTTGATATACCTTCAGGTGATTAAGAGCGTGAATGCGCCTCTCATCCAGTGACTCTCACTTAGCCAATCTTTCCACTCAATAATCTTCATCCTTATCCAAATAGTCCCAAAGAGAAATTCACAAGGATGGGAGTTTGATCTCTAAAGGGATGTGTTATCCCCATTTTGAGTTAACGACGAAATGGTTGGATAACCCCTACAAAATTTTCTTAACACTTTTGAGTTATGACCTCTTTATGAGTAAATCGGGTTTTCGGATATCTCATGCATCGGAATATTCATGAGTTAAAACATGCTTTGTGTTGCTTGATTTCCGATTCCCGAATCCCGCTTTATATTGAGCAAGTCCTTTCAAATCGGGTTTTCGGAAGCTTAAGGCATCGGAACATTCGTGTTACAAAACATGTTTTATATGGCATGTTCTCCGATTCCCGAAACCCGCCAAGTATTAAGAAAATCCTTTGTAAATCGGGTTTTCGGAAGTTTAACACATCGGAACATTCGTGTTTCTAGACATGTTTTGTGTTCCATGTTTTCCGACGCTCAAAACCCGAAATACACCAAATCTTTTCCCATCGGGTTTCCGAACTCCTCCAACATGCTGACGTGGCACATGCTAAGCGGTCGGTGCGTTGGCACGTGCGGAGCTGATGTGTATTTATTATTGGTTTTCTTATAAATATGCGGTTTTTACACGTCATTTTCACCGTTCTTAATTTTACACCGTGGATTTTTGCGCATGTTCTCCTGCTCCCAAAACCCGCAAGCTCGCGTTATCATACTGGATCGATTGTTTTCATTTTCACCTGTCTCGATTGGAAGGTATTAATCGTTCCTCCTTTGTTCTTGATTTAAGAAACGTTTTCCGTGTACTTCCTTGCCGATTGTTGAAGATTTTTCTTCCTTATTTCCTCTGAATCGTTTTCGAAAGCGTTTTGGGGTTTTCTAGGGTTTATTTTCTTCTTGCAAATATCAGTTGGTACTGTTCCTTTTGAATTACAATTGTTTGCATGATATTTGGAATATTATCAAAGAAAAAAGGTTTTATATGCAAAAACTCAAAGGAGAAATTCTTTTTGTGCTACCCGGACTTCGGAAGCTGTTTTGCAGGCTTTCCTTAATCTGCCCAAAGTACAGAGAGAGCTCGAAGTTCGGGGTTCCTCAATATTCCGATCTCAACAGTGGGTACCGGGTTCTCAAAAGGTTCCGCCAGTAACACTAAGTGTCGGGTTCCGTCGAAGTTCTGTCAAAGGCAGTGCGTGTCGGGTTCCTCCAAAGTTCCGACACCTTCAGCCTGTCGGGTTCTTTTTATCTTCCGTCACATACCTTCAATCGGGTATTTCAGCGTGCATAGCATCACCAGGGTTTTCCGAGCATCTCTTCATCCGATTTTCTTCATGACAGACCCCGGTCCATCACAAGAGAAGACCGAGAAATCAAGCAGGATGAAATATAAGTTTAAGAAACCAGAATCCCCGTCATATGTTGACTGTAATTACGATATTCGGGATACCGAATTCGGTAATGTTGACATGGACGATTTCTGGAACAGGGTGAAAAGTCCCAGTCAAACTGAATGGATGACCTCTTTAGCAAACAGTGGCTTACCTTTGGCAGCAGGCTTTCCTCTATCGGCCCAATGTCCAGAGTTCATTCTGGCCTGTGCCTCTAACTACGACTCTGCTTCTCGTTCCGTTAGGAACCCAGCAGGAGAAGTAGTGATCAAGCTAGATGGGATTTATCTTGATGACCTCCTGAAATTACCCAATTTCGAGGAGTATGGGAATTTGAATATGAAGTCAGCCCAGAAAACCTGGGACACTAACCAGGAGAATTGTATAAGAGATGTTAACAAGAAGTTCCTGGCTAAAGCTAAGCCAGCGGTATCCCGATTTCCTAGGACTATTCCTAGGTGTGACTTTATACAAGAGATAAATGATATCATCACACTTCTTAGCCGGGCATTTGGTTTACCAGAGTCAAATCTATTTCACGGATGGATGTACCAGTTCATGGTCACCATCAAGAAGAATAAGCAAGGGATTGACTGGGGAACCTTGATCAGTGATGAGATTGATGCCCAAATGACGACGGTCTTGTCGACGGGAAAATTTTACATGTTCTCGTATGTGGCCTATGCGGCAGCCGGGATGAGGAACTATCCCGGGCTCGATACAAAAGGCAGCAGGATCACAAACCCAATCTACAAGCATTTTCCGCAAATAACGAAGAAGGGGTCTAAGGATCAGTTTAGAAGGGTTAATGATGCCTTTTTCTATGAGAACATCTGCAGACTGAACCCGGGATTGAGAAAAACAAGAGTCTCCGATGAGGCTTGGGCCGAGGTATCTAAATGGGGATGTATCTTCCTACAGTTTAGGAAGTTTACATACATTCGAACAGTGATGTATGCAGGAGAGCCTTTCCGTCTGCCTCGCTATCCTGGGGATAGATTAATTTTGTTGGAATTGGTCAGACAATTGTTGGATTTCCACAAGTTCCAACAGAGCAAGCACAAGGCAGCAGTATCCTTCCCAATTTCTATTGGGAGATATACTTGCTCGACAGCGGCTAAGGCCAAAAATGTCGAATGTGAACTTCAGGAGAAATTAAAGAAGCATATGAAATCTCGGGATGGTTTTGACATCCGAGGAGTGCTTCGGGCTTATGGAGCTCAACATCTGCACAGGCCTGATATTGAGGACATCTGGATTGATCTGCGGGACGAAGTTGCGATACGCAGAAAGGATAATAGTAGGCTTACTATTGATGAAATTCAGACACTGGGGCTTTCTGATTTGCCAGATGGCACTGCAGATAATGAAAGTGTGTTGGATATGTCCTATGATGGGCTTAACGAAGATCGATACATTTTTCCACCTATTGATTGGTCAGTTACTGAGAAAGCCTCTATCACCGATAGGTCAGCCCTAATATTGGCTCGTACGAAGAAATGGCTTTCTTCTTGGGGGATGAATTTCAATGATGACAAGTTTCCCAAATTGGCTGCTTTAGAGGTGGGGCCCTCCCAACAGGAAAGGGGCCTATAAAAATCAGGATTCCTAGGAGGAGGAAAGAAAGACAAATCTCTTCAATTGTTTCTCCAGCTGAAACGGTGGTTGTGCCAGAATCACCAACGTCACCAGAAAAAGAAGAAATTAATGTGGAAGAGGAAGGAAGTCAAATCTTGATTCCATCATCTGTTGATAGTCAGACCAAAGAAACTTTGTCTCTTGCAACCCAGGGTTTGGAGTCTGAATCTGTGCCTGCCCCTCAACAACCACTCCAATCTCCTCAATCCCCATTCACTTCTTCAAGTATGGCAGGCATTTTCTCTGGTCTCTCTCCCCTCTCTACTGGAACCCAAATAATTACCAGCTCGCCACAACCTGTGCCTCTCTTTGTTGCACCTACTACCACGTTGATTACTGTTCCCCCTCCAATAGTAGAATCTTCTCCTCTTGAGAGTAGATTACTAGTTACTACAACATCAGCAGTTCCTTCTGATACTCCACAATGGTTACTTGAGCAAACTCCCAGGAAGAGGAAGGTGATTGTACCCCTACCACCCCTTGATTTTAGCTCACTCAAGACTTCTACTGCGAAATCAGCCAAGAAACCCAAAACAGTTTCAAGAGTTTTGGTAGATGCTTCAGGAGATAAGTTCGCAGAGATCGCCACTCCCTCAGCTGACAAAACTAGGGATGATGTAACAGCTGCTG
Organism: Taxus wallichiana var. yunnanensis; assembly: GCA_018340775.1. NCBI lineage: Eukaryota > Viridiplantae > Streptophyta > Pinopsida > Cupressales > Taxaceae > Taxus > Taxus wallichiana. The sequence goes on along the minus strand of CM031239.1, from coordinate 758,010,149 downwards.
ATTATCAGATCACCAAGGTGGCTCTAGGGAAAGTAACAACAGAAGGAGCGCAACAAGATGCACGGGCTTCCATAGACGTGCTGTGCCAAAAGTTGAAAGAAACAAAGATCAGCAGAGATGAGTTTAAGAAAAAAGTGGAGCAGTTGACAGAGGTTTTGATTAAACTCTCAACACCCCTGGAATCCATACCATCCGCCTTACGCCGGATTCGATTTCTCATCGGTGCCTACGATTGAGAAGATTACCAGAAAAGGAAGAGTGGTTAATGAATGGATCCAAAAGTTGCTCCAACAAGGGAAGGAAGTAATTCAAGACGTGGTGAAAGTTCATCAGTCCTTGGCAGAGATTCAGAAGGAAGGAGAGAAGATGGATGAGGAATTCACTGAAGAACTTGGACAGCTTGATTTGACTTGTGAAGCTCTCCAAGTGCTAAAGCAAATACCAGCACATCTCTTGGTAGAAGAAGGCGTTCTTCCACATACAGATAAACACTTTCAGCTGATCAAGGGCATCAAGTTCAGAGTAAAGATTCTCAACGAAGCCTGCAGCAAGTTGAGAGAATCAAGGGATAAATTGATCGATGGGAAAAGTGATCTGGAGGAAGAATTGCTAAAGATTTGTCCAAAGATGTCGGTTGGGAAATCAAGTGCCCTATCAGCAGATGATCTCTTCAAACAAGTTCAAGAGATTATTCAGCATGAACCTGTAGATGGATTCGACCTTGAAGTCATTGGTCAGTTTGTGAGGATTGAGCATACGTTGGAGGCCTTAAGAAAGCTCAGCAAGAGGTTGAAAAAGCTTCCCGGCGGTGCCAGTGATATCCATGAGACCTGCGAAATGTGGAATGATCTTTCCACTGCACCTGAGGAAAACGAAATGCAAGGCATTATTCGGAAGTTCCAGGAGTTCCGGAACAAACAGTCTCAGCTGGAGGAAGAGAAAGGAGAAGAATCAAAAGATGATGACTCGGATTGAGCTCCAGCGTCTCATGTCATTTCTATTTTTAGAATGACACATCTTTTATTTCCATTTTATCGTATTTTTAATTCAGACTTCGACTTGATCTCCTGCGTGAGAATCATGCAAAGCTGAAACTCTAGTTAAAACATGCTACTTTTCAGGATCTGGCCTATTTTGGCTCTGATTCTCTTGTTATAAATAAGGGATGCTTGTGCATTCAAAAGGGTCGAGAATTTTTTGAGCATTAAGAGGCTATTGGAAAGGAGAAAAACTTTGTGTTTTCTTTCAATCATTTTGAAGAATAGAAGTTGATATTGTTTTACAGACTTTGTGTTGTGAAATATATCTTATTTAAGATATTGTTCTTATGTTCATGATCTTAGAGCTATTCTTTGCATAAAATCTCAGTGTTTCTAATTATCTCGGACACTATATTTGTGATCTAAAACTCGTATGATTATTTCGTGCTCTGTGTTTACTCGAAAGAAAATACGTTTCTCCCATTTCTTTTCTACCGTGCTTCTTTCACTGTAATAGTTTCTAACCTATTTCACGTACGAAAGCAATATCCTTGAATCGTGTGAATGTGGATTTCGGGATTTCATCCCAACCCCCAATGGTTAGATTAGTGTGAATATTGTATATATTATTTACTGTGTTTTAGATTAGCAATAAACAGGCAGCCTCACCTGTCTTTGAGGAGGGATTTAATCCCATGTCGTGGTTGAACCTCATATTTTGGTTTGACAAAATATCCAACCAACAGATGATAGATTATGTCCCGAACACTAGGGAATATGGCGTCACACCCGTAGGAGTGCAAATTGATGTTCGGTAGGCCCAAAGGGCTGGGTGGATTTGTAGGTGCTAGTTTCGACCGGTTTTGCTAACCATCTTCTCCATTATCCTTACCAAATTCTTGTTTGTTGCCTCAGCTTGTCCATTACCCTGAGGGTAATATGGCATGGACCATTTCAATCTGATTTGGAACTGTTGGCAAAGACCTTTCATAGTTTTGTTCTTAAATGACTTCCCATTATTTGTGACAATGGCTACAGGGATACCATATCGGCAAATAATGTGATTCATGATGAATTTAGAAATTTGTGCTCCTATGACATAAGTTAAAGGGACACCTCCACCCATTTTGTAAAGTATTTTGTAGTTGTGATGATATGTGTATGACCATCAAATGAGGTAGGAGTAAGCTTCCCTATTAGATCAAGTCCCCACTTGGAGAATGGCCACGGGGTAGTGATTGGTTATAATGGTTGTGATGGAGCATGGATGAAATTTCCATACTTTTGGCAAAGCACACATTTTCTAACATAATTACAACAATCAGTTTCCATGGTGGGCTAATAGTACCCTACTCTTAACAGCTTTCTTAGCCAAGACCATTCCATTTGTATGTGCTCCGCATACTCCTTCGTGTACTTCTTTAATTGCCTAGATTGACTCCATCACATCCAGACAACGTAATGTGATTCCTTTCATAGCCATGATGATAAATTTTACCTCCTAAAAGGGTGTAACGGGTTATCTGGTGAATCAGGCTTTGCTTTTCAGAACGAGAGATATTGGGAGGAAAGTATTATCCTTAAGATAGGTGAAAATGGGTTTGTACCACTAGGAATAGGGACCAACAACCTCACAAGCCGTAAGATTCCAACACGTCATACGCGGGATGGTGTAGATTTTCTATGAAAAATGGCATATCATTGTTCCCTGGCAGAATACAATGCATATATCCCACCATTGCCATGGCATATTCCGATCTGTTCTGTGCTCTTGGGATCTACTCAAAGGTAATGTGCACAAAATACTCCTTCAGAGTTTCCACCAAATTCTTGTAAGGTATGAGCTTGTCATCCTTAACTTTATGCTCATCATTAACCTATTTGATGATTATCTCATGAATCACCTATAATCTTAACATGTTGAATATTCCACTTGATGGATAGCTTCACCCCTGCAATGAGTGCTTCATATTCCACAATGTTGTTCGTGCAAGGGAAGGCCAAGTGGAAAGCTTGTAGTATAGGATCACCCAAAGGAGTAATAAGGACCACTCCTGCACCTGAACCATGAAATGTAAAAGATCCATCAAAATGTATCTACCATATGATAGATTCTTCAATGTAGAGCAAAGATGCATCTGGCAGATCTAGACTCAAAGGTTCTGTGCTTTGTAAAGGTGCTTCCGCTAATTGGTCAGAGAGTACATGTCCTTTAATTGATTTTTTATGGACAAATTCTATATCAAACTCACTGAGTAGAATGATCCAATTAGCCATTCTACTTGTGAGGGCAGGTCAGGACAACAAATACTTGAGTGGGTCATCCTTGGATATGAGCTTGGCCTTAGTATTTAGTAGGTAACGGTGAAGTTTCTGAAAGGTAAAAACAATGGCCAAGCAAGCATTTTCAATCTAAGCATAATTAAGTTCATAGGCGATGAGGGTGTGACTCAGTATTGGGCAAGTAATGCACCAATAGCGTATTGTGTAGTGGAAATATAGAGCAAAAGTGGTTCTCCTGGAGTGGGAGACATGAGGACAGGTGGATTAGCCAGGTACTATTTAAGCAAAGCAAATGCTTGCTGTTGCTCGGGTCCCTAGATGAAAGTGACGTCCTTCTTAAGAAAATGAGTGAATGAGTGACATTTATCTACAAGCTGGGAGATAAAGCGGTGAATGGCTTGAATTTTCCCTTGCAAGCTACGTAGTTTCTTGATATTCTCAGGTGGAGGAATTTCTGTGATGGCAGACACTTTAGCAGGGTCTACCTCAATACCTCATCTTGACACGATGAAGCCTAATAGTTTCCCAGATAGCACACCAAAGACACACTTCTTTGGATTCATCCTGACTTTGTATTCATGTAGGCATTCAAAGATATGCCGCAAAATGATAGGATGATCCTCTCTTGTTTTGGACTTTCCCAGGATGTCATCTACGTAGTCTTCCATGATGTCATGAATCATATCATGAAATATTACTATCATGGCCCACTGATAAGTTTCTCCCGCATTCTTAAGGCCAAATGGCATCACCTGATAGCAGAAGGTGCCCCAAGGAGTTGTGAAAGTTGTTTTGTGTTGGTCCTCCTCAGCGATTTTAATCTAATTATAACCCGAAAAGCCATCCATGAGTGATAGCATTTCATATCCTGCTATTGAGTCAACAATCATATCAATGTTGGGTAACAGAAAGTCATATTTAGGGAAAGCCTTATTGATGTCTCTAAAATCCATATAGATTCAGATACTGATAGGTTTCTTCTAGACAAGAACAATGTTCGATATCCATTCAGAATAGTCAATTGGTTGGATGAATCCTACTGCAAACAACCTTTCCAACTCTTCCTTGACCAATAAGGCCACTCTTGGATGCATCTTTTGGAGTTTCTATTTGATAGGCTTGGCATCTGCGTATGCATGACCAGGTTGTGCATGACCAAAGTCGGATCTAGGTCGGGCATGTCTTGGTAAGACCATGTAAACACATCAATGAACTCTCGCAACAATATAGTGAACGTATTTTGTTCTATAGGTTTAGAGTGATGCCCCTAATTTTACTATCTTGGGATCTTCTTCAATACTAATCTTGACATCAATGGTTTCTTCAACTAAATTTTTTGATAAATCCTCCATACGCGTAGGATCGGGAGGTAGGTTGAGATCTTCATCCAAGGATGTCTCTACAAGATTTTCATCCTTGGCATGGTCACTTTATTTGTCCTTTGATTTTCTTATTTGTTTGTCAACCAGTGCCTCAAAGAGGTTTTCACTGTGTGACTTGGAATTCGATTTTTTCCGAGGCTTTTCTTTAGAACTCTTGCCCTCACTTTTCTTTAAATTTTGCTGACCACAAAGTTCAGCCTCCTCGCCGAAGTAGGCACAGGTGTCTAAGTCGATAAAGAAACCCTTCTTGTGATCTCCAATGGGAATTGTATCCCTTATGCCCATGAAATCTGCAATAGCCTCGTCATTCTCGAATAAATCTAGTGGCACATGACATTGTTGGTCCCATTCAACAAGGGAAGGGTACACAAGGTCAAGGGTCGGTTCGGTGAGGGTTATGGTTAGGACAACATTGTTCATGAAAAGGTTCATGGAGGCCAGATCCTCATATAGGCTACAATGGGAATCCGTATCATTGTCTAGGTACTCAGAGCTATCCTCATGCTCAAAAAAAGTCACATCTTGATCATTGGGGTGTGCTCCATAAGGGTGAATCCCAATGCCATATCTTTCTATTTTGAAATGTGGAAGAGGGACTGGTTCTCTTTGTCCTTATTCATTCCTCCCACATCCTAGGCCTTTGTAGCCCATGGAGTACATCATTCTGCTAGATTTCTCATATTCTGGGGTTTGATAACAAAATGGCTGAGTGTCCTTAGGGACCCAAGTAGTAGGTGGATCAAGTAATTTTTCCTCAACTAACAAGCCTCCAAGTAGGAATGACCCAATAGTGTGTTCCTCTCTAGGTCTCCTAAAGCGGTAGTTGGGTCGACCTCTAGTCTTGGGCGACAAGGAGAGGTTAGAAACCAAGAGCGCTTGTAAATTATATTCCCCATAGCCATATTCTAGAATTTTCATCTCCCATGAATCAAATGGAGATGTGGAAGTGGATGCCCCATGAGCGCAAGACCTAAGAGAATTTGAATCCAGCTAGGATTCCATAGCCTCAGACTGAAAAGGAATGGCCATATCCATGGAGGGACATGTGTATGTACCATTTTGTGTAAATCTATTGAGAGCTCTACAATGAGCAAAGGGCTCTGAGTCTCCTGGTATTGTTACCATATGTCCCTCATGCTTCAGCTTGATGCATTGATGAAATGTTGATGGCACGGCCTACATGACATGGATCCATGGTCAGCCTATAAGCATATTATATGGAAGTTCCAAGTCTAGGACATGAAACTTCATCTGATGGAAAGTGGGGCCCACCTCCATGGGAAGCGTAATGGTGCCTGCTGACTTTCTTTCTGCGTTGTCGTATGTAGTGATAGTGATGATATGGGACTCAAGATTTTCCTCTGTATGTCCCAATTTTTGACTAATTTAAGCATGCAGATGTTCAATCTAGATCCGTTATCCATAAGCACCCGTTTGATTTTCCTGTGGGTGACAACTACCTCAATGTATAAGGGAAGATTATGTTTAGGATTCTTGGTAGGGACCTCCCTATGGTTAAAAGTGAGATGCTCACTTGGTGCAATATTTTCCACTGCGGCTTGAAGGTACATAGGATCAACTTCTAAAGGCACTCCCGACCCCTAAAGAGTTTGATACAAAATGTCCTTATGCACATTGGATATCTTGAGAAGATCTAAGATCGAGATCTTAGCAGGTGTCCTCTCAAGTTGTTCTAAAAGGTTATATTTACCAGTTTGTGGGGTCAATAGAGAGGGTTCCGAAATCACGAGGCGGGCACGCCTTGTTACCACAATGCAGTCCTTTCCCTTGATCCGGATGGTATTGACATGGTCAAGCAGGGAGTGAATACATCCGATAAGTGAATCGTAATGATTGTTATCTCTTTTGGTATACAAGTAATTCACGACTTTATAGGTTTGGGATGAGTCTCCCAATCGGCTTTGTCTTTTCCGACTTATCATGCTTAGGGAATGGTTCCTTATAAATCCCCATTTTCTCGTTAGGTGTTTGCATTTTTCCAGGGTTATCCACCTCTATCTCCCCATTATCAATGAGGTCTTGAATATAGTGGCGAAGCTACAGACATTTTTCTATCTTATGACCTTTAACGCGATGCATTTCGTAGTATTCATGCTCCTTATACCATGAAGGTTTAGGAGCGTTTTCATCAAATAGTTGTGTTGTAGGATAGGTCATCATGTGGGCCGCATCCAACTATTTTAGTATGATGGACAACAGTTCATTGAGGGAGGTGAATGTTTGTCACTTTGGTGGTGGTTGAATTGGGCCCTTGGTTAGTTTAAAAGGTTGACTGGTTTGGACCGTTTGAACACATTTGGAATCAATGATTCCATCTCCCACCACATTTTTATTTTTGTTAAAGATCTTCAGCTTTTCAGTGGGTTTAACACTTTGGTTGTCTTTAGATTGGGTTTTGAGGGTACCTTTGGCAATGAGATCCTTTTCTATTTGAATCCCTTTCTCGATAACCTCCTCAAAGGTGTGGACACAATGCATTTGGAGGTGGAAAGCTATATCTAGGTTGAGATTAGGGACAAAAATACTGACCAGCTACTTCTCAAGGAAAGTGCAAGGGAAGCGACTAGCTATCCCTCTCCATCATTGGAGGAAGTGCTGGAAGGTCTCATTTGGGCATTGTTTTGCACTACGCAAGTCTACCATGGTGACGTCACTCTCTATGTTATACAAGAAATGATGCACGAATATTTCTACCAATTCTGGCTAGGTGAAAATTGATCCTCATGGTAAGCACGTAAACCATTCCAATGCTTGACCTCTGAGACTCTTAGGAAAAAGTCTGATGAGGTAATTATCACTATAAGACACCTCTTAACATGCCATGTAGAAATATTTAACATGATCCCTTGGGTCTCCCTTTCCTTTGTATTTGTCGAACTTTAGCATATCAAATTTCTTTGGAAAGGGTTGAAGGGTCATTGTCTTGCCAAAAGGATAGGGGCATAGTTATTCATATTGGTATTTCCTAATACTCCCTATATTACTTTCTTTTATGCTCACAAGCGTTGCTTTCATAGATTGCACTTCTTGTATGAGTAATTGTTCTCTAGTGGGAGAAGCAGGACGTGTACATGATGATACCCCGTGTCTTCTTCTCCTTGGTTTTCTCAATGGAGTTTGTGGATCCTAAACTTATGCCTTGACTTTTGAATGTTCTTGTTTATGTCTTTCTGCACTGTAAGTAAGTAAAGCTAGTTGTGAGATTAGGTTACTTGAGTTGTTGTTCGATTGTGAATTGGTTTGTGTCTTCTTCTTCTAAAGCTTCTTCCTCTTCATATTTTGGATGTTCTTCCCTGTCTCATGTTCTATCTTGTTTCTTCGTGGAACTTTGATGATGGGTATTCTATGCCCCGCCACTTTATCATTTTCTACGTAAGCGGTGGAAGCATGCTCACTGTTAAAATATCTTCCATATTGATAAGGGGGCATTCTTCCTTAGTAGTGTCATTTGTAGGTAATATTGGTTCATTCTCGGTGGGAAATTTGGCCCCTAATTCCATGACCCATGATAAAACTCTATCTTTGTTTCTAAGGAGAAACTCATCTAGTAGAGTGGGGTCAAAATCAAAATCCGTGTGTGGTGATTCTAATTCATTTCCACTATGATCGACCATCTCTTCGGTTTCCTTTTTGTAGAAAACAATGGCCCTAAGTCGTGTCCAATGAAGGGGTTTGACCCTTGGCTGTTAGAGGTCTCCCAAGCATGTGCTTGTTGTTCCTCATATGTCTGTTTCTTTAACCCTACACGTGTTTTGGGAGCCATGTTTTCGTGATAGTTTCACTAGGGTGAGTTGTAGATATGTGCAAAGCTTAGTGACTACCCCTAAGTGAAATGTAAAATGAAATTGCTAAGAGTATGAATATGTCAACAATGTGAGAATACCAATATGATAGAGTGATAAATCACCCGTGATACAAGCGTTTGGTATTAAAACTTGATCAAAGGAAGTACTTCCTAGACTACGTTTCAAAAAGTAGTTTGCGTCGCAAGATGATCAACAAGATGTTTTCACTTATGCCAAGTTCAAGGAAATGAACAAAACGTAAGTAAATACAAGAAGTCAATGCGATCTCCCAATCAAGATATACGATGAGCGAGCTCAAACTCGATTAAGACCTATATCTCAAAAAGTGCCAATTACAATTCGCGAATGACACAACAATATCACCAAGATATGTTAACCCACTTTGCTAGAAAGTGAAGTATTGATATCGAGGTGTTATTGATATAACACACACAAATGGTAACACCTAGCACTCTTTGAAATCAAGGTAATAATAGAACCAAACTAAAAATCTCAAAGTATAGCTAGGAATAGTTAAAAATGTGTGCAACATAACCGTACAATATAGGTATTTATGTCGAGTTTACAAGAAACAAGATGTAAATATCGAAATTGTAATGATATGAGACAAACAAGATAACTCCTCTATGGAAGTCTATGGTGATGAACCACACCTAACTACAATGACGATCTTGATGTGGGTATCAAGATCACAATGGCTACCAAATGACGTGAAAATGCCTCTGCTCACTTTAGACATTTAACTAACCCAGCCGCAAACATGGATGGGCGTAAATGGACATAAAAGTGAGAGAAATAGTCGAATGACAACACAAAGGTAATCACACCTCTTTTGATCAACAAAGTGTCAAAATAATATGAAGGAAATAAATCAAGAAAAATGACGAAAAATGTTAGCCTCACTTCGGCAGAGTTTCACCTCGCCCTAAGGCAAGTAAAAACTAGGTGAAAGTAATACGTCACACATTTCTCAAAAAGAAGGTTCACAACTCAACACTATTTTAAAATGGTCAAAGTGGGCTCCTGGCCAAAGTATATTCTCCTAGGTAGTTATCTCACCCTAGGTGTTACAAATTTGCCACAAGCGAGCGCGATTTACCCAAAAATTCACACTGACTAGTTTGGGAGTATCTCAGCTTTACTTTACCCCCTTCAAGAATAGTAGGCAACTAGTGCGTCTACATGTACTATCACTGGGGTTGCCACAACGAACAACATGTAACACTATCTCACAAAGGAATCACTAGTCATGTAGGTAGTGTGGAGCACTTCCCATTTCATCCACAAGGTTCCCTCTTATGTGAACTACTTTAGGTTCCCGGAACCACCCCCATTGTTGTAGCTTATGGTGTTATGCCAAAGGGGTTATGTTCCAGTTGAGCAGAGAGGGACGTACCCTTTTCTGAAACCTGTAATACAATGTTTTGAATATGTTGTTCATTTTATCTTGTTTAATTAGGTGTGGTTTTCTTGAACACCTTTTGGAAACTTGTATAACAACTGTATTAGTAGTTTTTGATTTTGTTTTGATTCCCCCTTTCTTTGACAAGTGTTTTTAGGTCTTTCACTCAAGTGTTAGTAGTTCTCCAAGAAAATTACATTATTTAAAAGGGGATTAATAATTGCTTTTGATTCTCAAGATCATCCAAGGATGCAAGAGAAGAGCATACACAATAAATAATCCAACTAAAAATTAAATAAAATCTTTTCAATTAATGAACCATACAAAATTCTTGATAATGTTCATTACCCTAAACCAAAAGTGAAAGATGAAGTTTCCAATTTACCAAATGTTATAAAATGAAGACTAAAGTTGCTTTTGATTCTCAAGATCATCCTAAGATGCAAGAGAAAAGCATACAAAAACTTTATCCCAACTATATAGAAATGGAAAACTTCAAATCAAAGGACCATTGAAAAATGCTTTGTAAAAGGTTCATTCCCTTAAACCAAAAGTGAAAGATGAAGTTTCCAATTTACCAAATGTTATAAAATGAAGATTAAAGTTGCTTTTGATTCTCAAGATCACCCTAAGGTGCAAGAGAAGAGCATACACAAACTTTATCCCAACTATATAGAAATGGAAAACTTCAAATCAAAGGACCATTGAAAAATGCTTTGTAAAAGGTTCATTCCCTTAAACCAAAAGTGAAAGATGAAGTTTCCAATTTACCAAATGTTATAAAATGAAGACTAAAGTTTCTTTTGATTCTCAAGATCACCCTAAGGTGCAAGAGAAGATCATACACAAACTTTATCCCAACTATATATAAATGGAAAACTTCAAATCAAAGGACCATTGAAAAATGCTTTGTAAAAGGTTCATTCCCTTAAGTAAAATGAATAATCAAATTTACAAGTTTAATCCCAATGTTAAAAAGATATATATCAAAGTTGTTTTTATTCCAAGATCACCAAAATGTGGAAGAGAAGATCATACACATGCTTTGGTCTAAATCGAGGAAGCATGGAAATACAACATTCATCAAAACATTAGACATGTTAGAAAATGACCAATTTTAAACTAACAAAAACTTGCAATTTCTGTAAGTATAAATCCCAAATTTATGTTTTCATTGCATAGTTAACTTCAATACCTTTCCAACTCAAAAAAATGAGGTCATTTCAAGTTCAGAGCAAATGTTATGGCCTTCGGGAAGATGGGTTACGCATATGCTCTTATGCTCACGGGTATGCACTTGACATGCACTCAAAAATGTAAAAAAACGTCTCTTAATCTGCAAAATGGGCAAATTTTTCCAACCAAGATTCAATTTTGACAACAACCCATCACATCAATATATGAATAGAATACTCAACGCTATCAAACATTAACATACATGCTCAAGAATTTAAAATTTTCAAGAAATTGACAAAACTAACATGTAGAATGATGAAAAAGTAAGCTCTAAAAATGAAAACATGATGAAATCTTGAAATTTTCTCACCAAGATTAAATTTTTACAAAAACCCACCACATTAATATGTAAATAGAAGACTCAACACTATCAAACACTAACCTACATGCTCAAGAATTTAAAATTTTCAAGAAATTGACAAAACTAGCATGTAGAATGTTGAAAAAAGTAAGCTCTAAAAATGAAAACATAGAGAAATCTTGAAATTTTCCCATCAATTCCAATTTTGACAGCACTTCACCTCCTTTATACCTACAAGGAAGACTCAACACATGCAAACTCAACAAAACAAGTTAAGAAAAACAAGTTAGATCAACATGTGTAAAAGAGGGTTAGTAACCAAAAATGAAACTTAACTACAAAAACTTGAAATTAAGTGCAAAAGACAATGGATTAAGTCCCACTGGGCGTGCCAAATGTGTGAAAGTGTTGTTAAACTAATGCTAATGTAAACAAATACTAACACCTAAATAGTCTTAATTAACAAGAATTAAACAACATTATAAACACCATCATGATAAGAATTAATCAAGGGTTAGATGCTAACAATTATCAATAAAAACTATGAAATAAACTATGTTAAGCACCTAAATATCCTCTATTCTCTAACAACATATAAATGAAGGAACCTAGGTAGGTACCATGGCTATCAAAAACAGTTGTCCTTAATGTTCCAAGAACCTAGGAATGGGGGCTAATCAAAGTTGGGCTACAAGACCCTTTTGACACCTCCCATATGACCCAAGCACTTTAAGAAAGAGACTTAAATCTTCAAGATGATGAACTCTTAAGAAAACAAGGTGCAAGCTCTTAGTCTCTTTGTTATATGCTTTGCATTTGCTCTCTTAAGGAGTTTAGGTGTAAGTAAAAAGGTAGGTAGAGGGCTCTTTATATAGCCCAAAGGATAAAGGATTCAACACATTCTCATGAATGTGGGATAAAGGTAAAACATGATTAGGAATGGATAAGGTTGCTTTATTAAAGGTAACCTTATTTTAGAAGGGTTTAATTTATGCTTAGCAAGTCATGGGAGTTGGGGGGTGTTTTAATTAATCAAAGGTGATTAACTAATAGGTAGATGTAAGCTTATAGAAGATAATTAGAGGAATATTAGTACAATTTAGGCTATTATAAGGGATTAAATCAATTAAATATTGATTTATTGGTTAAATGGAAGGGAAATCTAATTAATTAATAATAATTAATTAGTCTAGGTAGAAGGGGTGATTTATTAATGGAAGGTCGTTAATTAGGGTATTTGTTGGATAGGTAACTTAATTAATTAGCTTAGTGTAATTAATTAATGATGATATGAGGGAAAATGAGTGTTTTTGATGATATGTCATTGATTTGTGAGAAAGGGGATAATTAGTGCAATTTAAGTATTTAAATTATTTGGGTGTAATTATAGGTGTCTACAGGGACTTAGTCGTTTTCCGGTGGACACATGTCACTCCCAGTTAGCGCTTAGTTTATCGCACCAACTATCCCATCCCCATGGAACACAAGGGACAAAAAAGTTCCCAGCCCCAGCTATCCCTCTAGATCATCATATGACCCCGGTAGAACTCAAACAAGCGCTTAAACCCCTTTACACCCTTTCTAAGCTCTTTCCATCATCAAATCCTCGTAGTGCCACTTTTTGTCACTAGGATGAGGAATATTTTCTTGCACCTTGTATCCCATCCCCATGGTACATATGGGATATAAAAATGCACCCAATCCTAGTCCTTGTTCTAGTCCCCTGTGTGACCCAAAGTGTCGACCCTCGAGTGCTTATTGTTCATTCTCTCTCTCCTTCGTTGATGAATCTCCATTTGCCACTTGTCAAGATGAGGTTGAGGAAAGATTTTTGCACCATATGTCCCATCCCTTAGGTACATTTGGGCCAAAAATGTGCCAAATCTCAAGGAGGTTTTGAAATAAAAAAATGTAAAAATAATTGTCGTACTATCTTTTGCTACTTGCATACAAGAAAACCAATGCAAGAAGAAAAGAATAAAAACATTGCCATCCTCCATTCCTCCATGTTCATGGATTCAAAATTCAATTAAACCTGAAATGTATGCAAACCCCATGTCCATTCTTCGCTAGATTGACTTCATGGACAAAAAGGTAAAAATCTCATATCTCACAATTCAGTGCACAAATCAAAGTGAAATTTTTGGCATAATTCTCCATTTTTAGAGGCCTTCAAGAAGAAATTTTCATCATTGCAAGTGATGCCCCATATTTTTAATGGAAAAAAACTTATTTTTTTCCCTTGCTTTCATTTTCCCATCACTCTAGCGGACAGATCAATCTAAAACTATAAGCACAAATTCCAAGAGAAAAACCTATCTCAATGAAGTTGGTTTCATCACAATTTGAGGTGGGAAATAACACTTTAAAAATATCAGTGACTCCATTAATGGTCTGTCATGGTAGCTTCGTGCCTGAAGCTCTCGCCAGAAATTTTTTTATTTTGAAGCATTCTCGTGGGCGAAACAAAGTGAAATTTGGAGCACATGATCACAACAAAGAGCCAAATATTAAAATATTGTTCCCATAATAAACCAATTCCATTTATTTAACATACTAAAAATAACATATTCTATTCTCCTCCACATGCTAAAAATAGTAATTTCCATGAATTGGAAGTATGGATCACCTTGACAATCGAAAAGATACAAACTAAAAGACATCGAAAAATTGGAAATTTTCCAAAAATAACAGGTCTGAAAAAGAAGCCAACTAAAAATAACAATGCACTAGCATCAAAAGAGGGTGGAGGGTTTTAGAAGGTTTAGAAGGTGAAATTGAGCAAAATAGGTGATATGTCCCAAAATAGCAGGTCATGGTCTTACATGCTAAAAATAGAAAGTCTTCATTTTGGGTGTAGAAAGTTACAAATGGATCCATTCTCACTCATCTTTCTAATTTTTGGACTCTTCATGGGATTGTAATATGACCTCATAGCTCAAAAAGAGGAATGAAACTTTCATATGGGTCTTGGAAACATCATCTTGAGTTCAATTGTGTCAAGCAAAAGCAAAAACATCATAGGTGCAATAGCAAGAATATTGGTTTTTATCTCTCGGTGAGATGGGTGATTTGAAATAAGTTAGTCGAGTAAGATCAATGAGATAAGGAAGTTCATCAATCAATTATCAAAGAGGATCATCGTGAGTAGTGTTTATGTCCATCCCGAGCTCACATTGAGAGGTCTTGAAACAATGTTTCTAAACACTCATTTTATGGTCCAGGGTGTTTGTGCATCATGCAAAAGGAGGAGGTTACCGCTATGATCATCGTTAGAAATATCTTCATCGAAAGTGGAGGCACCCCCATTCATGTTATGGATCATTCTCCCTTTCTCTCTTCATTCTTCCTCCTCTTCTCTCTCCCTTTCTAATTGTTCATTTTGAGCAATCATGATTTATGTCTTATTCATTTAAACATGGTTATAGATAATATTGTAATAATTCACCCTTAATTAATAAAAGGGGACTTAATCTATTTCCTAGGGAATCAAAAGGTCATATGTTGTAGAGGAAAAATGAAAGATCATGTGGAGGGTAGGCGAAGAGTCATCTCAAAGTCTATAAATTGTAATGGTGCCCTCATTCTTAAGGGTTGTCAATTTTCTATGCTCAAGAAGAGATTACTACTTGGAGTAAAAGAAAATGAGAAAAAATTTCCTCTATTCTTCATGTCATATGTTCTTCCATTCCTCACTATGTAAAACTTTTCCAAAATATCAATAAAGAATAAAGGAGTTTCTTTCTTTTCTTAATGAGATAATTATTTAAAAAAATTGTTCTTAGCTCTACCTTGTATTGATGTTAGTAAGAATTTTTTTCCTTTCTATATAAATGTGTTGAAGTACTCTAATTAATGTTTGCAAGAATCTAATTTTCTACCTGAGATATTAATCTCCCCTTCCTTTTCCCACTCCCTTTCCGCCTACTCAATAAATTCTTCCATTGCAATAAATTGCAATCTTTTACCACAGGTTCATTGGAGTGTTACTGTTGGATCCCAAATATCTAGGCCACCCAAATATTTCATTTTTATTCATGCATAATAAATGGAGCTACACCATTCAAGTAGAGGGACCTAGAGTCTCGAGTGTTGGTGGATTCTTAGCAATCTTTCCACCTCACAAATTTTCTTGAAGAAAATTTTTGGAACCCAAAATACAACTACAAAATCCTAAAAGTATATATCTAAAAAACCAAAAAAATAAAATTTGAAAAAATAGAAAAAGAGAGTTAATTGAAAACCATTGTTGACCCCTATGAATGTGTAAGACCTTGGACAAATGTTATATTTCTCTTTGAATTACAAGCATTGGCATGTGATTTTCATGAATAAGGTGTGTCCCCGATTGTGGAAAATCATGATTGTTATGGATAAATCATTTCTGCTCTTGATTCTTTAGAATGAAATGATATGGCTTGCAAGAATCCACTTTCACTTCTTATAGGTAAGTTGCAATCTAGTTTTGAGAGTTACAAACTTATCTTCTTTACTGACTCATCCTTGGATCAATTTCAATGATCCAAGGAATGTTTTAAATCTTCTTAATGGACTGAATGGTAAATTTAAATTCATTAGTTGAGAGACATAGTGGACTAAACTTTTGTATTTTGTAAATTTGATGGTCTTGTGTGAAAGTGCCTTCATTCGGTTGTATGTTTGTGCTTGGGTCTTTGGGATTGATCTTTGCAGGACATTATTGGCATAAACAAAAATAGTCTAGCTTATGACTATGAAGGGGATCTGAATCCTAAAACTAAAGGATTAACCTAATGGCATCCTAAACTAGGTAAGAGCACCTACTTCCTAGCTACGTCTACTTAATTGGGTTGTAATCTAACCTAAGATTCTTATTCTATTGTGTTGGGGGGTGACCTAACCTAAGCTCTTGTGCTAAATGAATATGGGAAGGGGAGATTACTATAGTAATACTAGACTATATTAACCTAATGCCTAATACTATATGGAAGTAAATTTAATCTAACCTAAAGTGGGTATTACCTTTGGCAATGTTATAAGACCTAAGGAAATTATTGTTAGACTAACCTAAGTTTTGGGAAATCTAGCCTAAACTAATTAAAAAGGGACCTAGGGTCGCATGGCACTATGGTGATGGTTCCAATGGCTTTTATTTGATTTGATTGGGTATTAATGCAAGGAGGTACTTGCTAGTTTTGGTAAGGGCTAGTTAACTTTAGTGGGGCTTACGTGGAGGCTTCACTAAGTATGGAATTGCATGTTGATTTGGAATTGGTATTCCCAGTTTTGGGAGGCGGTGGAAAGGAGAGATAAGTAGGAGAATTGGGAGTAATGGCATTAATGGATCTTGGTTTTTTGTGTAAACCATCTTGGAAACAAGGGAGGTAGATTTGTGGGAGGTTGTTTGGTTTTGCATGCCTCGTGAATTTTTCTCTACATGGAGCTATCTGGTTCTTTGAACCAACAATTCAAATTCATATTCTTCTTGGCTATTTTTGGTTTCTCTAGTCTATTTTTTATCAAGGGAACATATAAGAGGTATAGGAAGAAAATTTGTTTGGTTGTTGATCTGTCATGGAGAAGAAAAAGAGTTGGAAGCTCTACTGAAGTCTCCTTTGAATTTGTAGAAGCACTATCAGGCATGATAGGCCCTACCCATTAAGATTTCTTGCTTTCTTCTAAGTGATTCATTAGAACAACTCTACTCTCATGAGATAAATATTTGCATGATTTTTCTGGTTAGCTACTTGCATGTTTTTATGAATCTATGTGGTTTTTGGAATGCAAATCCATTGCTGGAAATGATAGTTTTTGGGAAACTTTCTCTGTGTTAGTTTAATGGTGGCATGCATGCAAAACTTGTATTGGGAGCTTTGTATTTCATTTTGAAACTTGTTTACAAGGCTGGTGTTGACTGAACGGGCACTCGTTGCCTTATTTTTTCATTCTGAACTATTATGTGTAGTCTTGTGTTTCATTTGAGCTGGTACTGGAGCTTGTATTGTTCTGAACTTTTGTTGAAGCTCTATGATCGACACTGTACTCATTTCAAGACTTGCATGATTTGAACTTGTAGTCGAATCAATGAGTTTTGTTCTGTACATGTACTCTGAGCTGGAAGTTTTATTCTTATTTAAGGATTTGAAAATGCTTGAACTCATATTAGAGCATTGGTGTTTTATTCTGAGCTTGTATTTAGGGCTTCGTGTTTCATTATAGGCTCGTATTTGAACTTGTGTTTGTCTGAGCCAGTATTAGAGCCTTGTGAAGTTATAAAATTTTTTTCAAAGCTCGTGTTCGACACTATACTGGTATTCCATTCTTGCGTGTTTTAAAATTGTGTTGGAATTGACGTGTTTGATTCTATACTTGTATTATAAGCTAGTGTTTTTGGTATTAAGGATTTGAAAAGCTTTAAGGACTGTTTATTTAAAAGGGTCTTGAGAGATTTTTTTTGTTTAGAAGTAGACCTGGTAATCTCTTTGAGATCTTCTCCTTGTAGCTTCTTATTGGAATTATTGTGGCACTTCTATTTTGGAGACTGTACCACCTTCTTTGAACTAGATAGGGTAAGTGAATGCAAAGTATATCTTTCCTTCTCTTCCCGAGTGAACCCGTGTCTTGTTGAAGCTTGACTATTTTTTTCATAGGATTAATGGACTAGAACTATGTCTTGTTGTGGGTTTGGTTGATTTTTAGTTTGTTTGGAACAGTCGTAACAATTTTTGAGGGTTTATGGAAATGCAATATTCATTCTCCTTCTTGTAATAGATGTTTGAAACAATTGCCTTCCTTGTCATAATATTTTTAAATGCTACTCTGGAGTCTTTGTTGTGATTCTGTTTGGCCTTGATGGAGGTAAGAATGGGACATATCTTGACTTAAATGTTATTGGACTCTCTTACTCTCTTCAGTTCTTTTTAATTGATTTCTGGGTTTTATTAAAATGATGGATTGAGTACCTTAGTGCACTAAATTTTGTATGAAAGGATATATTTTATCTTTGTTCAGATAGTTTTGTATTATTGTTCTTATTTGGATCACAAACTACTTACTTCTTTGTATTGAGCTATTGAAGCCTTGTAATGGGATTTTAGTTCTTGAGTTTGTGATTACTTCTGAACTTGTATATCTTTTATTGTTTGAGGATTTCTACTCCTTGATGGATTCATTGAACGAATCTCCAAGTTTTATAGAGAAAGGAACATGTTTTCTTGGGGATAGTATACTGCTTTGGGACTGTACTGTGTACTTCGTTCTGAGATTTGAATTTGAACTTGTGCTTGATGAATGGAAATAGGTAAACCAGATTTGTAATATTTGTAAATGAAAACTAGAAGTGTGGTTTCTTTAACTATGTGTTTGGTTTTGTGTTCTCTTTTGGGAACTAGATAAAGAATTTATAAGTTGAAATAGAAATGGGAATTCATTTCATAGTATAAATGAAATGAATTATAGATTGGGTCCTTTTCTATTTGAGATCCTTTTTTTGTTGTTTGGATAAGTTCATTTGATTAAAATTTTCTATTTTTGATCTTCTTCTGAGATGGAAAATTTATTGTGGAATGTTTGGTTTCAGATCTTTGAATTATATCCTCTAACATATGGGAGTCAGTTTTGACTTGAGGGAGGGACTGTTTTGACTCTCTACCCTACTTGGATTGATTTGGGATTCTTGTTAGATGCTTTGCTTTAATGTTGAATCCTTGTATTGTTATCTTTGAATTGAGGTAGATTCATGTGTTCTAAACCTATAATTGTCTTTCAGATGATTAGTGTTTGGGGAATAGTATGTATTGATTCTTCTTCCTTTGTTATATGGAAAGATGAAGCATTCTAATATGATCTATGCGGTAATTAACTTCTTTTGCTGCTTAGTAAAGATAAATGTGTATTTCTATTCTTATAGAACTATGAAACAATTGGATGACAAAACCTGTTGATTGTTTTAAAGTAATTGATAGGATCAATTAAACCTTGTGATATAATTCTAATGTTGTGGATTATATTAAGTTATTTTCTTAAAAGTAAATTTAGACTCTTTTAATGTACTTCTTTTCTAAGATGTTATTACTTATGATTATTTTTATGATATATTAATTGTTTCATTAAAGTAGAGTTGTTTTAATGGAACAATTAGTGGAATGCACTTTACTTTAATGCTTAGTGCTTATCATGCTCAATTCATTAAACAAACCTGTTCTAGTAATTTTTATAGATGGACATTGTAAGTGATAAAAGAAGACATAAAATTTTATGATGTATTGGCTTATTTAATTTTGGATCTTTTGTAAAGAATTTTGATTCATTCTTGAGTTGTATTGGAAAATAAAAGTGTTGTTCTTTTAAGATCTTAATTCTGATTGACATGTAGAATGTCTGAAATGCATAGTCTTGTAAATGTATATTTATTATCATGAATTGAAAGGTTTTGTGTTGGACTCCAATTTGTGATGTGAATAATTTTGTACTTGTATGATGGAAATAATAGTGATATCCTTGTGGTATTCCTTATATCTGTTGTATACTATTTCGTTATAAAATAATAAGTTGGATTAAGGAGATAAGTGTAATCTCCCTATTATAATGAACTTGTTAAATTGCAAAGGTGTAGTTCTGTTTCACCTTTTTGTTATATTGTTTCTTTGAATTATTCACGAAATAGATAGGGTAACTGGGCATAGGAGGAATACCTATTCAAATGTCGAGTTGATGGGTTGTTGCGTGCGTATGACTTCCAAATCCATAGCTAATCATGAGAGCTTCCTTTTGCTTAGGAGAAACTACCCGTAATGAATGAAAGGCCACCGTAAAGAATTAAACAATATGGGTAGTGAATTGCCTAGCATAAGCTAGATCCTGGAAGTATGGTACTTCCTAGATGGTTGTCACCCAACGCTTTAAACAAATTAATGTCAGTAAACAAAGTAAATCCTATTGTTACTTTAAAATGATTTAGGTATCTCACTTAAACACAATAAGAAAACAAATCTAATATAACAGTTGCTAAGCTAGAATAGAATCCACAGGGTTTAATGGTTGGTTATGGGTTCCGTAGGTCTAATAAAAGGTCTCGGTAGGTCACAGGTGAGTGAAGGTAAGGTAAAATTAGGTGGGTAGGCCTCTGTTTAAGGCCAGTGTGTGGGCAAACACAGAGACCGGCATCGATCGTGGGGTGACCGATCATGGTTAGGTATAACTGGTTCCAAGTTATTGTGAGATCTAGAAATATCACGAACAAGATTTTGGTCTCCTTTGTGATTGCACAAGGGATTTTGGTTGGTCAAGACGGGTAATGGGTGACTGGAGTAAGCTTTTGCAAGGTTTTAATGGGTCTATGGAGGTGAAAAGTGTTGAAGATGGTCAATAAGAAACAAGATAAGCAATGGATGATAAAATAATAATGAAATGAAATAACCAGGAAAGTATGATGTTATACTTACTTGGATTTCATTTCTAAAAGTTTGTGTGTGAAGAACAAAGGTGTTGATGATGGGTTTAGAGGTCAGAGGGTGATCACCGACCGAAAGAAAGCTTCTGCATGGGCTGCATGCACACTCTTCTTTTCTTAGATAGATTAGAACGTGGTAGGGATGGATGTGTAGGAGAAGATGCTCAATCTCCTTCCTTGGATGTGAGTTTTTGCTGGAATTTGCTCTCTGAAGATGTGTTATCTCTCTAAGATGTATTCTTGCTCATCAACTTTCTCCCAATGTTTTCCAACCTTGAGAATAAGGTAGTTTAGGGGTTAAAAGGGGTAACCGATGGTGGTCTGGCTTAACCGGCGATGGTTAGGGGTAATCGACGTTGTCAAGGTGGGATTTCCTAGGTTTACTAAACTTAGGGAGATCCTCCTAATTTCCTCGAGATCTTGTGTGGTTATCCCATGGATTAGACTAGGATATTTTCGTGAGCATGCGGGAATGTGGTTAGAGGGAGTGTAGGCATTGATTTTTAGGGTTTGGGTAAGTCTTAATTAGTTATGAGAACTTGCTAAGAATAGGTCTTAGGTTGAGTTGGCTTGGTGAGGTGTCTAAGTGAATTGTATGTGTGGATATTATTTAAATAAGATATTTAAATAATAAATATAGTGAGGATCATGCATTAATTTAATTAAATAAATTAAATTAATATTAATGGGGTGAAGGGGGTTATGGCTAGGTGAATGTGATGAAGGGTGTTTATATGTCGAGGGAAAAAGGGGAGTGTGACCTAATTTTAGTGTCTACATTTTCTACCTTTTTGTTGCGTAGCTTGTATTGGTAAGCAACACTAAAAAAAATAAGATTTGGTCTACCCATGTGTGGGTGAAGGTGATCCCCCTCAAACCAGAACTCGATGAAGCAAAGTGGTGAAGCGTTGAGTGGTTTGATAAAAGGTAAATGTGAGGGAAAAGGTAAGTGGGTATAGGGGAAGAGGGTGAAAGGTATACTCGGGTGATCTAGGTAATGGGTCAGGGTCAAAGGTAGCAGCAGTCAAATGCATGCACACGTATGAATTGCAGTACACTACCAAGTTGAAGAGTAGGCAAACTCTACATCATCTAAGGTTGATAGGTTTATCCAAACAAGGGTGAAGTGAATCCGGTATCCAAGGTATAGGATAAGGTCAGAAACACAATGTAGGTTAGGTGCAGGAACGTTTAGGTATGTTCCGGTACACCCAAGGTAGGGTCAGGATAAATGGTCACGACAATAGGCTAGGTAAGGTCATTAGGTCAACAACACAGGTAATAGTGCCACAAGGTATAGCGAACACATGAGGTCAAAGGTCACTAGCGATGGTCCAGGTCCAAATATCAAGATCACGGCATGGGTAAGGCCAAGGTAGGGGTAAAATAATAAGGCATCAACAATGCAGATGCGAGGAGGTGGAAGAGGGTGGAGGGCCAGAGGTGAAGGTAAAGTGGTCCAGATAGGTGTATGAAAGGAAAAAGAAAGGGGGGTTAAGGAAAATGAGGTCAATGTGAGGGTAATGAGTAGGTAGGGTAACCGAAATCGGTTGATAATAAACCGATGATGGTGTAGGGGAACCGACAACGATGAGTCTAGGGAAAAAGATTGAAAATGGTCAAGGGTTAACCAACGTCGGGGGTAGGGTATAAAAAGTAGAAAACCCACGTTTGAAAATTCATTTGTGCTATTGGAAAGGGAGAAAAGGACAAGAAGATAGAAAAGAGGAATAGGACAAAAGAGTACAGCAGAGAGTTTGGTTGGTGAGCCACATAGGTGAGAGTGGTTGAGTGAGAGGTGGGACTATGAGAGCAGTGGCACAGTTCATGTGGCTGAGGAGTGGTTGTTTAGTTTGAGGATTGCAGAGGTCGAGAAGACTTAAGAGGAGTGGTGTGGAGGCCGGGCTCCACCACGACGGCGGCAAAGTGAGATCAAGTAGGTATTGAAACTTTGGTATTGATTATGGAGTTAGTTTTGTTAGAAAATGTAGAAAATATGAAAAAATGGGGTTTGGGGGAGAATATCAAAACAAGAAATCTGGAGGGTAATGGGCATGGGGAAGGGTAGGGGGTATGGTAAAATGGTAAGGTAGGAACAAATAAGGGTGAAAGGAGGGAGGTAGGTGGGTAGAATATAGAGGAAGGGAGAAATTAGGGTTGGAAAGTCAGGGTGGGTGGTGTGACAATAACTGACGTCGATCAGCTTATGGCCGATGTCGGTGGGTAGAGACTAGTATCGGTCATAATAACGCTGACCGATGCCACCAAGGGTATATCGTGGTCGGTCAAGGGATAATCGGGTTGGTTAACCTTATGTTTGGGTAGGTTTGAGTGAGGGTTAGGTTAGATGGGTTTAGGTAGATGGATTTTAGTAGATTAGGTCGATATGGGGTAAAATAGGTAAGTTGGGAAAAGGTATACTAATACAAGATTTTTTTGGGATGCGCAGGCAAGAGATGAGTCATGGATGAGAGCCCGGGTGCCTCCCTTGTTATTAAGAGTGTGGGTAAGTGTGACATAGGTGGAGTGGTGACATGTGGCAGATGTGGGATTGATAGGGGTGAGGCACTACCGACATGTAGTTCGGGAGGTGAGTCTTATGGTTTCCCTCATCGATAGATGGGACTCGGTGACCAATACCTTCCATTTGCCAATGGGTGAGATGATGATCACCCTAGAGGATGTATATAGGATCCTACGGTTACCCATATTGGGGGCCTAGGTTTATTCTATCTCGTCAGAGGTTTTTGAGGAGTTACTAGCACCCATTTTTGGTGAGGGTGTAGCAGACCTGACATTCCATAACACTAGTATGAGCTATGGAGTGATGTATAGAGCTCATCCAGAGGAGATGAGGTTAGTGGTACTTGTGATGGAGGCAGTGTGTTGCTTCACACTACTGGATGTAGAGGGGGGAGATTCCCGAGGTCACTAATATTGGTAGATGGTGTGATGATATCACCAAGACAAGATCGAGTGAGTCGACACGCCTCACACGTATAGTCTTTGAGAGTGTAGGTGGTCAGGTGAGCCCAAAGGAGAGAGCATAGGACACCTATCGTGGCATGGGGTCGGCATCGATGTCGGGCCATCTAGTGGTAGATAGAGAGCAGAGAGCCATTGCTCCGGGTTAGAGGGGAAAGTCGACATTATAGATGAGGTAGATATGTTGCAGAAAATGTGAGACAATATATCACCTATTTTTGTATTATTGGATTTTGTATGTATACCGGCTCGTGAGTCAATTGATATTGTATTTATTTATTTTACATGATACCAACTCATGAGCCAAAGATATTTTTATATTAGATATCAGCTGCGTGTCGACAGCTTTTGAGATGATAGCCATGATGAGAAAAGCATGTTTATTGAGATACACATTTATGTGATACTTGGTGTACATTGTATTGATACACACATGTATATATGAGGAGATAGACGATATTCAGGTGATGCTGTTATGATGTGTATAAGTTTTACTTTATTATGATATGGATGGAAAATATATGAGCTAGGCATGATAGAGTCGTGTCATAGACATGTATCAAGTTAGGTCAATTTAGGCATGGATTGAGTCAGGTCGGTTTAGGCATGGATTGAGTCAGGTTAGTTTAGGCATGGATCGAGTTAGGTCATTAGGCATGGTTGAGTTATTTCGGTATTTTGATAACAAATGGTCATATAAATGTATGAGATAGTGTAAAATATGGAAAATGTTGGGTATGTATGAAAATTTGAAATAATAAAAGTGGTAAAAGTTATGTGGTATATGGTTTAGATGTCGATATTTTTTTATTTATTTTTTGAGATGAGCAGGAAATCAAGTAAAAGGTGGGGAAAATGGTTAGGGTAAAGAGTGGATGAGATAACCTTCTAGTGCCCCATGCCCTGGAAGTTCTTCCTACATAGTCCTAATGAAAAGGGACCTCAAACTGATGTAGTTCTCCCATAAGCTAGGGAAAAAAAGATGAAAATGAGTTGGTAGGTTTGTGGTCATGTTGTGGGTTTGGGTTTAATAGGTGGGGTAGATGGTAGTAAAAATGTTGTCGGTGAGGGTGAATATGGTGAAAAGGGAGGATGACCCCAAAAGGTAAGTGTCGAGGACTAAGTCTTGTATAACAAGATCAAAAGGTGATGAAGAAGAGAAAGGATAAGAGGGGGTAAGAAAGCCACCCAATTGGTAAGGATCAAAACGTATAAAACACATCGATAGATAAGCTAATGAACGTAAGACCCTAAAGACATTACATGATTGATAATTCTAAGAGTGACAAAGAGTCACATGATCACCAAATTTCATAGGTTTAACAGGTCCCTTGAGGTATGAAGTGAAAAGACAATGGGTAGAGAGGTGTAGGTAATTGGGTCATAAAATGGAAATAGAATGCCTTGAGAAATAGAGCCAAGATCACAATAGGCAAGTCCATGATGAAAAATATTATGTGTCTGTTTTATTTTATTTTTGAATTTGTAGATAGACTGATCAATGCGAGAAGTCTACACGGGATGAGTATATGTCTCCTTGAGGTCTTTGTGAAGTTGATCGATGTGAGAAGCTTCTAAATTTTGATTTTTGAGAAAATAGTCTTCTTCTTTTTTTTTTTTTTGGAAAGACTATGTAGAGAGTTGCAAGCTATTTATACCTATACTTCGAGGGAGTAGTCTAATTATAATGATAATTGAGGGTGGAAGATTTCCTTTTGAGGGATTCATCTTTTATATTGGAAGTTTGACTCAAGGAGTTGATCCCTTATTTTGGAAGATGTCCTTCTGAGGGATTCATCTTTTTTTTTCTCTTTTTTTTTGGATTTTAAGTCATGGACGAGACTATAACGAAGCATTTGGTTCTTGTTGAGAAGGCAAGGGTGAATGACCATGGGATCTCATCTAAAAGAAGATGAAAAGTATCCATGAGAATCATGCCATGTGCAGAGCCATGGTGCACATATTTAAGAAAAGGAAAAAGGGTGACGGGTAATCACATGATCCTTGTTTAATCATTGGAGATGAGGTGTGGAAAAGGTAAATGGCGCTCAAGGGATGAGCATGAACTAGATAAAATAGTGATGTAGGACTAGAGGTCAACAGTAGAACAATCGAAGATGTAATGCGTTAGGGGCTCAGGTTCGGGTTTACCCTCAAGCGAGGACAAACAATAGGCACCCGATCCATAGGTATGAGTTACGATGTATGGTCCAAGCCAATTAGGAGAAAATTTTCCCCATTTGCTTTTCTCTCGCTTTGGTTACGTGTTGATTTTCTTTCAAAACAAGGTCACCAACTTGGAAGGTTCATTCATGAACACGTTTGTCATAAGCACGTTTGATACGTTGTTGATAAAATTGAAGGTGATCTAGAGTGTTAAGACGACATTCATCTAATAACTCTAGTTATGCTAAGCGGTCCTAACGAAAGTCATCATTAGTAAGCATGTCATGGAGAGAAATGCAAAGTGAGGGGATCTGGACTTCGAGAGGTAGAACAACCTCTGTACCATAGACTAGTGAAAAGGGTGTAGCCATAGTGGAAGTGTGAATACTAGTGCGGTATGCCCATAGAGAAAATGAATTTGCGTATGCCAATCCTTCCCAGTATCATCAACCAATTTCATGAGAATTTTGTTGAGGGTTTTTTTAGTGGATTCGGCTTGGCCATTGGTTTGTGGGCAATAAGGTGAGGAGAAATTAAGTTGAATGTTGAAGGCATTGCAAAGTTTTTGCAGTGTTTTGTTTTTGAATTGTTTTCCATTGTCAGTGATGAGGTGATGAGGGATACCAAAGCAATAAATGATATGATGGTTAATGAACTCACATATTTTCTCAGCTTTTTTGGAGATGAGTGGTATGGCTTCCTACTCAGCAACATCTAAATATTGTCTGATATTTACGATGTGCGGGTCATCCTGAGTATGAATGTTGATCTCAATAGTTGATTCATTCAACATGGTTTGTGTCTCAAAGGGTAACTACTGATGAATATATGAGTCTTCTGCACCAAGGTATGTGAGTATGGAGTCATCATCCTGACATTAAATGACATTAATGGTCGGTGTGTCATCATTGATCATTTCAGGATACAGGAATGGAAGAGTGGAAGGGGCCTCGCCCTCACGTTGATAAGTCAAAGGCCCCAAGGAAATGGTGTTTATGAAAAAAAAGTTAGGAGGGATAGATTCAAGATCCATCAACTCCATTGGTGAGGGTGGAAATGAAGGTGGAGAAGGGCTAGGGTCTTCAATGAATTCAATGTGGGCCAGTTTGGTAGAAGGGTCGGGAAGCCGATACCACTACAGTCATTATGTTTGTGGGTGGTACATGGAATAACGGTATGGTGACCTTGCTCATAGAAGCCAAAACCAAAACCCTTCCATGCACAACGGTGTAGGAAGGTGTGGGTGAAACGGTGATTGGTAAGTGATTGGAAGTCAACAGAAAATGGGTGAAGTTGTGATGGTGGTTCTGTGTGTGTGTAAGTGGTAGTATCAAGTCCCCATAGGTGAGACTAGTAAGAAGATGAGGAGGACCATAAAGGAGGCATTATCCTATACGGTGATCATAGTGAGGAGTTGGTGAAGGCTTCCATACTCGTGTGGAGTAAGGAATGTGTTGACACTATATAGGCGGACTCCCAGAGTGAGGCATTGAAAAACACCTTCCAAGGGATCGGTGGTTGGTATGTGGGTAGCTGATATGGACGATATGTTTGAGGTCAATGTGGAGGTGGTGTTAATAGATTGGGAAGTTAATAGGTCAGCCATGAAGGTTATAGCAGGGTAAGTGTGGAGGAGGTATGTACGGTGAAAGCAAAGTGGTTAGACTAAGGTAGGTGTGGGTGTAGTTATAGGTGAAGCGGTATTGGTTGCGAAGTAGACAAATTTAGCCGGTATGAGGACATTGTTGGGTTGGTAAAGCATGTTGCATGTTTTGAAAGGTTATGGGTCAGCTTGAATGGTATAAGTGTGTCCTTTGTGTTCAAACTTTACATGACGATTCAAAGTGGAAGGAACGCAACCCATGACATGGATCTAGGGTCTACCAAGAAACAAGTTATATTGGAATTCCCCCTCCAAAACATAAAACAATTATGGAATAGTGCGGGGGCCCACGCGAATGTGAAGGATGACAGTGCCTAGTGTGGAGGTGATAGCATCGTTGAATGAATGTAACATGACTGGATGTTTGTGCATGCAATTGTTAGGTATGTGCATTTGAGAAAATGCATGGGATGAAATGATGTTAATGCTAGTGCCTCCATTAATCATCACACGACGTACCCGTATGTCATCAATGTGTACAGAGATGAAGAGGGCTGGGTCTGGGTCATCATTTTGGTATGGCGTGATCTCTGTCTCTGAGAATCTAAGGGAGGCCACTTGGTGAACAAGGTGAGATGAAGATGAAGGTGGTAATTTGGTGAGGGAAGCTACATGATGGGATGTGATAATGAAGGCTACAGGTGTAGGGTCATTAGGTAAAACCTCAATAGATTAAAGAACCTCCATGAGGGCTTGACGATGGGATTTCAAGGTTTGGATGAGGTCATATAAGGACATTTTGAGTGGATATTGGTGCAATTTTTGAGCATTGTGTGATGTGTGATGCCATTAGAAATGGGGTATGTGGGGTTGTAGATAGTTATCTTAGGTATGGGTGTAGATGGTATGTTGGGTATAGGATTGGTTGGTGGGTCAGTTACCTTTTCTTTACCCTTATGTGCACATGTAGTGACGTGTACCATGTTGATTTGAGGGAATTTTTCAAATGGAGAAGGTGTAGGGTAAGTGGTATAACGACATGAAGGGCAAAAACCTATGGGAGGAGAAAATCCCTGTGAGGTCAGTTGGGCACAGCGACATTTGGGTGGTGGCGTGGCAAGTTCTCTGATGCAAACCATATTAATTTCAAACTTTGTGTGTGGTTCCAGGAGCTGTGAGGGTGGAGGTTGTGGTTGTTGAGTGGGTAGTGTGGGAATGGGTGTAGGTGAAGTAGGGTCCTCATCAAGAAGGTCATTATCATCAAAGTTGGTTTGTGGACACAATTGGATAAGGATGGTTTTCAAGGCCTTGCAGTTCTCCACATTATGCCCTGGCACACGATGGTATGTGCAAATTTTAGTATCATCAAACCCTTTTGGCTTGGGTTTGAGGGTATCGTAAGGTAGGAGTGGCGGTAATGTGATAACATAAGTCTCGAGGAGGTTGGTTAAAATTTTGGTATAGGATCCTGTTAGTGGATCACAATGGGAAGTGAATGTGGGTTTGGGTGTAGGTATGGTGGGTTGTCTGGGAATTATTTTTGGAAGAGTAGGAACATGTCAAGCTATGAGTTTAGGCGTCGATGTGAGTTGAGGTATTGGTCAAGTTCGTTTGGGTAGGGGTATAGTAGATGGATGGGTAGGAGGGTGTGGTTTTGTTTTAACTACCTTGTTGTGGGGTAGTGGGGTTTTGTTTTTGGGGTGCACCTTCTTGGGTAAAGGTGATGTGGGCGTACGAGGTCTATGAGGGAAAGTAGATGGAGGAAGAGGGCAAGTTACCCATGGGGATAATGGGGGTGCTATGAAGGTAGATGACACGGGTCATGTTTGGGGTGTGAGGGATAATGACTGAAGTGTAGTAGGTAGTGAAGCAACAGCTGAAGGTATCAGAGGTATTGGTGGTAAAGAGACTACAGGTGCAGATATGAGTCATGTTGTATGCCTAGGTAGGTTAGAGATTTGTGAGGAAGGAATAGGTTGTTGTGTTATTGGTTTATGGATGGGTGAAGGGTGCTTGACCATGTTAGGGGGCTGAGGTCTTAAGGAAGATGGGATAAGTGTGGGTGTGATTAGTGCGGTAGGGGTATTAGGTTGATGAGTTTGTTTCTTGGGGTTGGGTGTCGGAGTAGGTGTGATATTTATGTTGGAGGATGTAGCTAAATCCAATTTAATAGGTGGATGAGTAAGGCTGGTGGCCGAGGTGACCCCTAAAGTGGGAATAGGTTTAGTGGAGGTAAATATTGTGGGTATGGGTTTGGGTTTAGGCATAGGTCGGGTTATGGGTAAGGGTGTGGTGTGAGTGTTAACAGATATTGTGGAAGGGGTTGCGATAGTAGTGGTTGTATGTGGTTTGATGGGTGGAAATGTGCTTGGGTAGATAGTGGAGGTGTCATCGAGGGATCTCTGCATCTGTGTTGAGATAGGGAGTAAGAGGCACCCCCATAACAAAGCTCTATCCACATACTCTAAGTGATCAGCCAAACATGAGAATGGCATGTCTGTGGGTGAAGTTGGTGAGGACCTAATGGGAATTCCCGTAAAATGCATCTTAGAGACGGGGAATTGGTTAGCTTCAGCTTCTGTGGGTAAGAGAGCTGAAAGTAGGTCTATTGGATGTTGGGTAGCGGATGGAGAATGTTTGCCAAGAGGCAAAGGTATCCCCACCGGGTCTATGATGGGTGGAAGAGATGATGGGGGTTCCTCAATAAGTGAAGAAATGGATAGGTGCTCCTTTGTGGGTGGAGGAGGTACAATAGGGAAAGGTTCATGTTATCCAAAAATGTGGCCCCTATTCATTTTGTGGCTAATTCCTTTCATTCTTCCCTCTCTTGTGCCTCGGACATAATTTTTGCTTTTCAGAACTCAAAACCTTCTGGAAATGGCACCATTGGATAGATCTCTCTCTCCTTTCCGAAGGTAAATTTTTCCTCCTAACTCCTGTATTTTTGAAGTTATGGCTCGGTGGAGTTTTGTGGGAAATTTTCCCCTAGAAGGCCCGCACCAATGAGATGAGATGCCCACGTGTCTAAGAAGTGGCGGGGGTCGGAGGAAAACTTGGGTTTTTTACCAAGTGTTCGGCAAAATTCAAAAAGGGAAAATTCTCCCCGCAGGCCCGTGGTCCAATCGAATTATGCCACGTGTCCAAAGGGGAGTTATTTGCAAAATTTTCTAAGTGTTGGCACAAGGAGAATTTTGGGAGGAAGGCCCACATCCAATCATGTTGTGCCACGTGTCCATGGGCACTCGGGAAAGTGGAGCATGGCAGTGATTGGGATTTTTTCCCAAAAGAATTTCAAAAGGTGAAAATGTTCCCCAAGGGCCCGCAACTAATGGGACCATGCCACGTGTCCCAGATCAAGGCGGAGGGTGGGGAGAAATTGGGAAATTTTCCCAAAAGAAAAATGAAGGAAATTTCAAAGGAAAAGTGCCCCCCCAAAAATGCGGACCAATCACATAATGCCATGTGTCTAGTGGCGCCAAAATTCTAAGGACGG
Organism: Taxus wallichiana var. yunnanensis; assembly: GCA_018340775.1. Taxonomy (NCBI): domain Eukaryota; kingdom Viridiplantae; phylum Streptophyta; class Pinopsida; order Cupressales; family Taxaceae; genus Taxus; species Taxus wallichiana. The sequence goes on along the minus strand of CM031239.1, from coordinate 757,979,061 downwards.
GCCCGTGAGGAAAATTTAAAAGGGCAGGCCCGCACCCAATGGCCTTGTGCCACGTGTCTCAGGACCCGTAGACTAGGGGGAAGAACGTAAAATTTTTACCAAGTGTTTTGGCAAATTTCAAAAGGAGAAAAGTGTTTTCCCAAGGCTCGCGCCAAATCATATTTTTCCACGTGTCCCAAACTCGCCGGCCTGGCAGGAATTTTGAAAAAAATTCCAAAGACAAAAGCAAAGGAAAATGGAGCAGGATGGGCCCGTGCCCAATAAAAACATGCCACGTGGCACCTGGAAAGGCAGAGCATGGGGAAATTTTGGAAAATTTTCCAAATGACCAAAAAGGTAAAAAATTCAAATTTTTGCCCGCCAACCCGATTTGGCCCTATTTTTCCCTAAAACTTCAAATGGCCATATCTTTCGATCCAGAGCTCATTTTTTTCACGTTCTTTATATCAATGGAAATCTAGTGAAATTATCTACAAGATTCTAGGGTCATTTTTGCATTTTGATGGAGTTTGGAGAGAGAAAATTGAAAAATTCCTCTGGCACGTGGTCATGGACAGAAATGACGTTTCAACCACCGTTTTTAATGAAGAATGGCTCGCATTCTCTCCCAGCATGGCTAAAAATGTCAAGGAATGGGTCTATAAGGATTCCCATGCTATTTTGATGGCATTTTGGTTAATGGTTGAATCCCTTCCATGTTTTCCCGTGTTTCTCTCTCCGGCTCCTCCTCTTGCACCGTAAAAGCCGCTTTTGGCTCATTTTCAAAGGGTTAAACATTTTTGTGTATTACAGGTTCCCTTTCTCACCTTGAAGTGATTTTGGTGGAATATCGACCTTTTCTAAGAAATTCAACTCATTTTTACCTCTTAGATGTTTTAATGCAAGTGATTTTGATGTTAAAATAACAATAAAGGCCCCGTGATTAATTTTCCATCCTCTCATTGGTGTTGTTTGACTAATTTATGATTCCTCATTACAGTTATTAGTTTGTGCATGTTGTTTTTTTGCATTTTATGAATTGTGTTAATCCACAAAAGTGAGAAATGCTCACCACTCCTTTGGTGCATCACCTATTAGCATTAGTTTTAGCTTTTTTGCATTCTCTGTCTCTGTCTCCTTTGGAATTTAGGGTAGGCTTAGGAATATAGACCTCTCGCAACTTGTAAGTGATAAATTTGACTAGAGGAATTGAGGAACCAACCTCTAAATTGGAGATTCCTTTCTCATTTTACAAGTCCCACACTTGGGGAAAGGATTCAATGTTGTGTAATCACACTGGATGCTTAGTATGATCAAACTAGAAATCGATCAACATCCGGGGTGCTTTGCTAATTTGCAACAAAACAGTTCACTAAGTCGAGAAGCTAGGGGTGAGATGGTTTGAATTTCAGCAGGAGACTCCTCTATAGGTGATGCGGGGTTTTCTTCTATTGGTGAAGGAATAGTGATGGTTGGTTTAGACGTGGAAGGAGGATTTTGGGCTAGGATTTCCTCTATAGAAGGGACGTGAGGTAATTGAGATGCAACAAGTACCTTGTTAAAGATCGCATAAACCTCACAGTATGGGTATCATGAGTGAGTGTCTCACCTATTGGATTAGATGAAGGGGCATGATTGGGAAATGGTTTTTTAAAGATTTGTAGATTTTGGTTGGGGTGGCGTTGGGATTATCCACAGTTAGCTCACCTTTCTCGAGAATTTCCTAGACAATATTCTTGAGAGTGATACAATTTCCATCACTTTGACCCTTCACTCGGTGATAGTTACAGAAATCTTGTTCCTTATACCATGCGGGCATGGGGTGAGTAGGGTCAAAACCAGTGTGTGGTTTTATGGGTGGAAGGGTGATGGCGCTAGCTTTGATCAACTTTTCTAAAATAGAAGAGTAAGGTTCCCCAATTGGGGTATATTTTTGTTGCTCTTATCCTAATCGAAAAGTCCGACTAGGTGATAAATAAGATGAGGGTGTGCCTTGATTGGATGGATGAGCTAGGTTTAACCTTGAGTACCACCGTGTTAGTGGTACCTTTAACCTTTGAATAATTGGTTGGTGGTTTAGTAGAAGAAGAGATTTCATTCAACTTGAATGTCAAATTTTTATTTCAATTGGATTTTCTTCTCTTTGATAGTGCGAATCTCTAACTTTCGTGCCTTAGTAAAAGCCTCATCGAATGTTCTAAAAGTTTGGACTTGCGGGAAGGTCGGGAGATATGTCAGTGCAAAGATCATGTGAAGAGTTTGAGGAGTTCAGTTTGTGGAAGTTGAAAAGTAATTTGATTGATCAATATGTGCCAAAGAAGAGAAAAAATATGTGATAGATTCATCCTCGTCTTGACATTTGGAATATGTGATCGGGATGTGCATTTGTTACAAGTTTCTTACTTTAAAAGAGCTATAAATTACACATCCGCGACTCCAAGGAAGAAGAATCAGCTGGTTTTAGTAGTGCAGACCTGAAAACTCATTAGAAGAATCACTACAAGGTCAAGAGCTGGAGAGGAAGAGGCACTATTTGAATAGCTGCAGTTATCTCCAAGAAGAAGGCAAAGTGGGAGGAGAATCCAAAGGTCTCCATCTCCACCAAACAGAACTCTCACAACTCCTCCACCTAGTAAGCCTTTCATTCAATCAACAAGGGTTCTAAGGCCAATCGAATGGCACAAAACAACCCCTATGTCAATTTCATCGCAGCAGAGCCCACTTGCTCTCAATGCACAAAATCGACCTCACCTAGTGATCATATCAAGGATATTGCTAACATTTGTGCAATCCATGAGATCAATGAATTGCAAGTTACTATCAAATTGCTGGCATCTTCATTCAAAGGGAAAGCTTTGCAATGGTTGTGGAGCCTTGCCTCGGGTTCTATTCAAAATTGGAATCAGCTATGATAGCCCTCCATGAGCAGCTTTGGGGAAAAGGGAGACATCTTGTCCCTTTTGAGCAGCCGACAACCATCAAGAGAGCTCCCAATGAGTAGGCCGACTAATTTTAATTTCAGATTTCAAAGGACTTGGGAGAGAATTCCAGTGGCGGTCGAGGCCAAAGCAACAAGAGAAGGTGCTTTCCTTTATTACCTTAAAGCTTTAAATTCTGATATTTCTATGTTAATTCAATCCATGGGAGGCACAACTAGTCCCATTGCTTATAAAGCATTGCCATTAGAGCTGAAAATTGTTTGATCCAAGTGGCAAGTGGCTCCTGACCTCCAATGCCATTGTTTCCAAGTTTAGAGAGCCCAAATACTAATCAAATGCCTAATTTAGCTCCTATTCCCACTCCTAGAAATCAGAATTCGAATGAAGCTTCTACTTCATCTTCTAGTGCCCTAAATGAACTTCAAGACAGTGTGTAAAATCTAGGCAATGAGCTGGTTACACTCAAGAGGAAGCAAGCCCAAGGTTTTAGACCTTCTTTCCAGCCCCAAGCTCAGCCTAATAGGTAGTCATATCAACCCCAAAGACCACCCAATCAAGCTGCAAATCTAAATCAAGCAAGGCCTCCTACCAACAGACCATTTCACCCCTATAATCCCAATGCCACATCTGCCTCTAAAGCATTAGTGCCAAGACAAACAATATAGCTCAAGAGTATGATTGGTGTTTCCCATGCAATGAAACTCATAACCAATCCATGTGCTTCAACGGTGCCTTGAATCAAGCATTAATGGTGACAACAAATGGTGTAGAGGTTGAAGGTAATCAAGGAAGTAACTAACAACAAGACATATTCCAGCAACAATCAGCTCCAAATGATACCACACTTGTAAACCGGCAAAAGCGAAGATTTTTGTGGCATGAATCAAATGGTTTCCCAAAGTGTTGCAGCCAACACAAGGTCGAAAAGGAGAAATTTGGGTGAAGAACAGCCGTTAGCTTCAAGCAATCCACAACCTTCTATCGCTCCACAAAATATTGGTCAAACAAAATCCACCTTCAAATACACAAGGACTACCTAAAACAATTCCTATGCTAACTCAAATGCCATTGTTGTTGCCCATACATAAGGAATGAATGTACAGAGCCAAGGGACAAAGAAGAGATGCTTCATCTCCATTGAATATCATTGATCGATGAAGAAGACAAATGTAAACATATCAATGTGGGAATCACTATCTATCCTGTGCCAAAAGATTTGCTACAAGCTGCCATGAAGGACTGGTCAACTTCAAATCAGCAAGTCCAAATGCAAGAGAAGGTGCTCACAAATGCTGCCCAGCCTGAGGGGAACCATGGAGGACAGCAAGGTAAAATGTTGAAGCCCCCTCCATTCTATGTTTCATTGATCATTGGGAACCAACTAGTACACAATTGCATGATTGATTCCAGGGCAAGTAGTTCAGTAATGCCCAAGCAAATAGCTGATCAGTTGGGAATTCAGTATGAAACCATATCCAAAGGGGTAGTGTAATTGGATGGGACAGCAGTAACAATAGTTGGAGTGATAAAAAACTTGAGTCTTACTTTGCATACATGTCCCAACGTGGTTGTTTTGCAAGATGTCTTAGTAATAGACCTTCCACCACTCTTTGCCCTATGTTTGTCAAGGGATTTCACAGCCAATATTAGAGGTTACTTATCTGTTGATTGGTCACACATGTTGTTTAGAACAAGATATGGAACCAAGGCCACAATCAGATCTGAGCCTATTGCAAACTTTCACATTGAGCCTTACACTCCAAGCCAAATCAATACAAATTGTTCAGCATTTGATCAAGAGGATTGTCTAAGCACTGATGAAGCTGACACCAAGGTTGGAAGCATCCCAGATCTAACTCTTAATGAATGGGCAAACAAGGTGCATGCTTTTGATCCTTATCAAGAAATAGAAGAATCTGAACTAGGAGTCTATTGCATGCATGAAGAAAATCAGCCTATCCCTAGCATCACCAAGCCAGACCACAAGGATGAAAATGAGGTATGGCAGTTGTTTTTTGATGGGTCAAGGAGTAGACAAGGTGCGGAGGGGGAGCCATGCTGGTTTCACCTCAAGGAGTTAAGTATTATTCAGCTTTTAGATTTCAGTTTGCATGCTCTAATAACACTGCTGAATATGAAGCTTTGGTGCAAGGACTGCATTGGTCAATCAAGAGAGGAATAAAGAACTTGCAAGTCTTTGGTGACAGTGAGTTGATTATCAACCAAGTTAAGGGGCAGCATGCTATCAAGAATAATCTGCTCAAGTGCTACAAGAACAGGGTATGGGACCTCATTGAATATTTTGAGGGCTTTAGCATAAAATCCATTCCTAGAAAAGAGAACCAAGTCTTTGACAGGTGCTTGCACTGTGATTGGGGCAGATTTTGACGTTGTTGAAAGCATTCAAAAGGAAAAGGTACAACCAAAAATCCATGTGATTGTGAGGCCTTGATTCAGCAAAATAACAATGTAAGTTGGTAAGTGTTTGAAAATGATCAAAATTATCCATTTCTTGCGAAGAAGAGGCTGAATTCTCACCAAAAATCGGAAAAGTTGGAGCAGCAAAGATGGTGATCAAGTGGTGCAGTGAGAACCAACAAACTACCAAAGGGACTTATTACTTTGGAGTCCATTTTCAATCCTAATGATTAGTTTAGGAAGGAGAAAGCAAACATCCAAGTGAAGGGAGAAGATTCAAGTGTCCATCTCGGTGGAAAGAGGTAAATTGCTCCAAATTGGTAAGATGACAACTGAGCAAGAAAGGTATGAGTTCATAAAACTTTGTCAAGAATTCCCTAATGTGTTTTCTTGGAGCTATGAATATTTGAAAGGTTTCAATCCCGAGTTAGCTCAGATACCATTGAATTGGACCCAAGTACTAAACCCATCGGCAAAAACAAAGGCCACCAACCCCACATGGATCCTCTCATGAGGAAAGAATTGAATAAGTTGATAGAGTCAAGAATCATATTCCCTATCAAGCATTCTAGTTGGGTTGCCAACTTGGTTCTAGTCGAGAAAGAAGAGTGGGGAAATCAGATTGTGTGTTGACTTGAGAGATTTGAATAGAGCATCTCTTAAGGATCATTATCCACTTCCTTCTATGGAGCAGATTTTGCAAGTCATTGCTGGCTCCGAAAGGTTTTCACTACTTGATGGCTATTCAGTTACTATCGATTATGGTGAAGGAAGAAGATTAGTTCAAGACAACCTTTACAACCAAATGGGGAACTTATGCATATAGGAAAATTCCATTTGGGCTGTACAACACTGGAGCTACCTTCCAAAGAGCAATGGACATGGCGTTCAAAGGTTTGATTAACAACATAGTGCTGATATATCTTGATGATATCACTATTTTTTCAAAAAATACAGTAGACCACCTCTCTCATTTGAGACAAGTGTTCTAAAGGTGCAAAAGATTTGGAGTCTCTTTGAATCCTAAAAAATGTATTTTCTTAGCCCATGAAGGAAAGCTCCTTGGTCACATTGTCTCCAAAGAAGGATTAGCTATTGATCCAGAAAGAGTTGAAGCCATAAGAGCACTACCATTTCCAAAACACAAAAAGGCCCTTCAAAGTTTCTTGGGAGGATAAATTTTGTTTGGGAGGTTTGTCCCAATTTTGTAGCCCTTGTCAAACCTATCACCAAGATGTTAAAGAAAATCATGGCTTTCAAATGGACAGCAGAAGGCAAGGATAGTTTTGAAGCAATCAAAGAAGCCATCTCTCAAGCACCAACTCTCACTAACCCGGATTTCTCCAAGGATTTCATCCTCTATGCATTTGGGGGTGATGATACTATTTCTGCAAATTTAGTACAAAGAATAAAGACAATGATGAGCAGCCAATTGCTTTCTTGACCAAAGCCTCGGAGGACTATGAGGTGAGATATTCTTTCATTGAGAAGCATTTTCTTGCAGTAATCAAGAGCTTGAAGAAATTAAAGCATTTAATATCAAACAACAAGGTTCAATTTGTTGGTTTCTCATGCGGGAGTTAAAGAATTCCTCCTCAATAAAGACTTGAATGAAAAGAGAGCAGGTTGGATTACACGTGTCGTGGAGTATGACATTGAAATCAAAGTTACCAAGTTGGTGAGGGGAAAGGATTGTGTGAGCAGCTGATTTTGGGCAAACAAAAGGAAGCATGCAATGAGAAGGAGGTTGTTTTGGCATTGCAAGACAGCTATGAGAAAGGAAGCACTCAAGAAGAAAATAATGGTGTCCCCACTCCTTGCTAGACCCAAGGTATAATGCACTTCCTAAGCACAAGCCTATGCCCTCTAGAGATGAACAAGACCAAAAGAAGACACTTCAGATTGTAGGTTGTCCCATATGCCCTTGTTGATGGTGTTTTGTTCAAAAGAGATGTGAATGGAGTACTGCTGAGATGCATTGGTACAAATCAGATTCATAGGGTGTTAGAAGAGTTCCATGGTGGACCAACTGGTGGTCATTTTGCACCAAGAGTGACAGCTCTAAAGATCATGAGGGCTGGCTATTATTGGCCCAATATTTTCAATGATTATTATGCATGGATCAAGAGGTGCAAGAATTGTGCATTCTTCACAGGTAAAGAGAGGCTAGTTGCCCTTCCATTGCATCCAATTTCAGTTGACCAGCCATTCATGCAATGGGTTTTAGACTTCATTGAGTCATTAATCCCATTCAAGCCAAGGGCACAAGTGGATTTTAACACCACTGATTACTTCACTAAGTGGATCAAGTAGTAGCACTCAAGGAAGTAAATGAATCTAGCATCCTAGACTTCTATGAGGGAATAACAACCAAATTTGGTGTACCTGCTACAATAATATTAAATAATGCATTGGCATTCATCGGGTCCAAGGTGACTGAATGGGCTGTAAAAATGAAATCTACCTAAGTACTTCATCAAACTATTACCCCCGAGGTAATGACCAGCTGAATCTACAAACAAGAGCTTGTTGAAGATCATTAGGAGGACTCTTGATGAAAATCGAGAGGTCTTGGCATACTAAATTGAAATTAGCTTTATGGGCTGATAGGATAACTCCCAAGAGATCTACAGGTAATTCTCCATTCAAGCTTGTTTATGGGAGAGAGGAAATTTTACCCATGTCTCTTGAGTTGCCAACATTGGAACTCATGAAACAGTTGGAGTTGTTGGAGTTTGAGCCCATGGAGGTTAGATATGCAGAATTGATGGAACTCAAGAAATCGAAATCGGGAATCCCAAGCAATGGAGAAGGATCAGATTTGATAAAGAAGACCTTTGATAGAAAGGCCAAGAATAGATCCTTCCAAGTTGGAGATCTAGTGCTAAAATGGGATGCAGATAGAGCAAAACCGGGAGGCATTCAAAATTTGATGCCATTTGGAGTGGCCCATACATGGTCACAAAGTGTAAGGACAGCAATGCCTTCCAATTGTCTTCATTGGATGGTGAAGAACTGCATATTCCAGTCAATGGAATCCATCTAAAGCATTGCTACTAAAGGGAAATTCTCCACCTTGTAAATATTAGCTTAGGTTTTCATTCCTCCAAGTGCTTGTGCACATTGTTCTGCTTGTAGGTTAGTTTACTTTCCCTAAGTGCTTTGGCACAAGCTTGTTGTTCCTGGAGATGTGTTTGTAGGCCTTGCTCCATCAGGTGATATTCCATCTTCCTCCTTGCAATGTTCTAGTCAGTTGGGGTATCAAAAAGAGAATTTGATAACTCCATGCCCAATGGATTGCTTAAGAAACCGGTAACTTCATCCAGCAGGCAAATGACCCCTCTGAGTCACCAAAATTGTTATCCAAAATGTGCCCCCTGCTCATTTTGTGGCTAACTCCTTTCATTCTTCCCTCTCTTGTGTGTCGAGACATAATTTTTTCTTTTCATGGACTCAAAACCTTCGGAAATGGCACCATTGGATAGATCTCTCTCTCGGCTTTCCGTAAAGATAAAGTTTTCCTCCTAACTCCCTATATTTTTGAAGTTATGGCTTGGAAGAGTTTTGTGGGAAATTTTCCCCTAGGAGGCCCACAGCCAATGAGATGATGCCACGTGTCCAAGAAGTGGCGGGGTTGGAGGAAAACTTGGGTTTTTTACCAAGTGTTCGGAAAAATTCAAAAAGGGAAAATTCTCCCCGCAGGCCCGTGGTCCAATCAAATTATGCCACGTGTCCAAAGGGGAGTTATTTGCAAAATTTTCTAAGTGTTGGCACAAGGAGAATTTCAGGAGGAAGGCCCACATCCAATCATGTTGTGCCATGTGTCCATGGGCACTCGAGAAAGCGGAGCACGGCAGGTGATTGGGATTTTTTCCCAAAAGAATTTCAAAAGGTGGAAATGTTCCCCAAGGGTCCGCAACTAATGGGACCACGCCACGTGTCCCGGACCAAGGAGAGGGTGGGGAGAAATTGGGAAATTTTCCCAAAAGAAAAATGAAGGAAATTTCAAAGGAAAATCACCCCCAAAAATGCAAACCAATCACATAATGCCACGTGTCTAGTGGCATCAAAATTCTAAGGATGGGCCCGCAAGAAAAATTTAAAAGGCCAGCCCATGCCCAATGGCCTTGTGCCACGTGTCTCAGGACCCATGGACCAGGGGGAAGAACATAAAAATTTTACCAAGTTTTTAGCACATTTCAAAAGGAGAAAAGTGTTTTCCCAAGGCCCGCGCCAAATCATATTTCGCCACATATCCCAAACTCGCTTGCTCAACAGGCGCAATTTTGAAAAAAATTTCCAAAGACAAAAGCAAAGGAAAATGGAGCAGATGGGCCCATGCTCAATCAAAACATGCCACATTGCACAGGAAGTTGGAGCGTGGGGAAATTTTGGAAAATTTTCCAAATGACCAAAAAGGTGAAAAAATTTGAATTTTTGACCGCCAACCCGGTTTGGCCTGTTTTGCCCTAAAACTTCAAATGGCCATATCTTTCGATCCGAGCTCGGTTTTTCACATTATTTATATCAAAGGAAAGCTGGTGAAATTATCTACAAGATTCTAGGGTTATTTTTGCATTTTGATGGAGTTTGAGAGAGAAAATTGAAAATTCCTTTGGCACATGGTCATGGACGAAATGATGTTTCAACCACCATTTTTAATGAAGAATGGCTCGCATTCTCTCCCGGCAAAGATGGCTAAAAATGTCGAAATGGGTCTTTAAGGATGACCATGTTGTTTTTATGGAATTTTGGTCAATGGTTGAATCCCTTCCATGTTTTCCCACGTTTCTCTCTCTTGGGCTCGTCCCTTGCCGTAAACCCAGCTTTTGGCTCATTTTTAAAGGGTTGAACATTTTTGTGTATTGCAGTCCCCTTTCTCACCTTGGAAGTGATTTTTGTGGAATATCGACCTTTTCTAAGAACTATAACTCATTTTTGCCTCTCGTGTGTTGTAATGCAAGTGATTTTGATGTTAAAATAACAATACAGCCCTGTGATTAATTTTCCATCCTTTGTTGGTGATGTTTGACTAATTTTTGATTCCTCATTACAATTATCGGTTTGTGAATGTTGTTTTGTTGCATATTATGAATTGTGTCAATCCACGTAAGTGAGAAATTCTCACCACTCCTTTGATGCATCACCTATTAGCATTAGTTTTAGCTTTTTGCATTCTCTATCTCTGTCTCCTTTGGAATTTAGGGTAGGGTTAGGAATATAGACCTCTGCAACTTGTAAGTGATAAATCCGACTGAGGGAATTGAGGAACCAGCCTCTAAACTGGAGATTCCTTTCTCATTTTTCAAGTCCCACACTTGGGGAAAGGATTCAATGTTGTGCAATCACATTGGATGCTTAGTATGATCAAACTAGAAATCGATCAACATCCGAGGTACCGCTGATTTGCAACAATAATTCACGAAGTGGAGAAGATAGGGGTGAGATGGTTTGAATGTCGGCAGGAGACTCCTCTATAGGTGATGCAGGGTGTTCTTCTATTGGTGAAGGAATAGTGATGGTTGGTTTATACGTGGAAGGAGGATTTTGCGCTAGGATTTCCTCTATAGAAGGGATGTGAGGTAATTGAGATGCAACAAGTACCTCGTTAAAGATCGCATAAACCTCACGAGTATGGGTATCATGAGTGAATGTCTCACCTATTGGATTAGATGAAGGGGCATGATTGGGAAATGGTTTTTAAAGATTCAAATATTTTTTTGGGGCGGCGTTGGGATTATCCATAGTTAGCTCACCTTTCTCGAGCATTTCCTGACAATATTCTTGAGAGTGATACAGCTTTTATCACTATGACCCTTCACTTGGTGATAGTTACAAAAATATTGTTCCTTATACCATGTGGGCATGGGCGAGTAGGGTCAAAACCATTGTGTGGTTTTATGGGTGGAAGGGTGATGGCTCTAGCTTTGATCAACTTTTCTAAAATAGAAGAGTAAGGTTCCCCAATTGGGGTATATTTTCGTTGCTCTTGTCTGAATCGAAAAGTCTGACTAGGTGATAGATAAGATGAGGGTGTGCCTTGATTGGATGGATGAGCTGGGCCGACCTTGAGTACCACTGTGTTAGTGGTACCTTTAACCTTTGAATAATTGGTTGGTGGTTTAGTAGAAGAAGAGGTTTCATTCAACTTGAATGTCAAATTTTTATTTCGTAATTGGATTTTCTTCTCTTTGATAGTGCGAATCTCTAACTTTCGTGCCTTAGTAAAAGCCTCATCGAATGTTCTAAAAGTTTGGACTTGCAAGGTCAGGGAGATATGTCTGGTGCAAGATCATGTGAAGAGTTTGAGGAGTTCAGTTTGTGGAAGTTGAAAAGTAATTTGATTGATCAGGATGTTCCAGCTGAGTGACAAAATATGTGATAGATTCATCCTCGTATTGACATGTGGAATATAGATCGGTCATGGTAACTTTCTTGGTGATATTGATAGAAAAATGATCCAAGAAAGCTTGGGCTACCTGATTGAATGAAAATATGGAGTGTTTGGGTAACCCACTATACCAGTCTAATGTAGGTCTAGTGAGGGACATGGGAAAAGTTCTCAAAAGTAAGGCATCATCATGAGCAATCAAATAACATCCATGTTTAAACGAGTGCAAATGTTGTTGTGGGTCTTCCTTACTATTGAAGTGGTTGAATTTAGGCATTTCCTAATGCACAGGGTATGAATGGATGGGAATGGATGGGTGAATAGGCTCGTTACAAATCTTGTCATAGGTAAGAGATTTTTGGGAGCTAGAGACCAATGCCTCCAATGTTTTCATCTTATCCATCATCAATCTAATTAGGTTGTTAGTGGGTTGTGATGATTGGGTGCCTCCTATAGTGTGAGGAGGTTAGTTTTGGGTATATAATGGGTGGGGCATCCCAGTGTATGGGGTTGCCATGTAAGGTGGTGGAGAAGAAGTTAATGAAATAGGGGTACGTACTCATTAAAAAAATAGATGAAACAGTGGTTATTGGTAGTATGTATATGGGGGAGGAAGGGTCGTGGTAACCCTAGTGGCAATAGGGGCTAGTGATTGTGGAATGGAAAGAACTACATTCTGAAATGGGGTAGGGGTCACCGACACTAGAGGTGGGAACATAGCTATAGGTATGTATGAGACATTAGGGGTAGATGAGGTCATGTTTGGGGTAGTCGTCAAGGGTATGGTGGATGTAATGGGTGCTACAGAGGTAACAGATGTGGCAGTCATAGTGGGTATAGGACCTAACTACGAAACGACTAGGGGTAAAGTGGAAGCAGGTAGCATGGAGCCAAATGGGGCTGATACGGAAGTGGGTGTGAGAGTCGAGGGATAGATATGGGCATGTTGTATATCAACTAACCCGAGGCATCTCGAGTGGACGAATGGGAGAGGTAAAACTGCAAGGTAGTAGGGTTCTGGTCAAGGATTCATGTGAACTCCTCATCTCTGGTAGTGATATTGGTAGGCTGGATGGGATCCATGGCTGGTGATAAAATAGAAGGTGGTGAAGGACTAGGTGGGAGTGGTTGGTGACTGGTGTGGAACACAAGGGAATTCACTTATCTTCGGTTTAGTACCATGTGAACCAAGACTAATTAGGTGGGGTTGTTTCTCGGAAATGGCACAGAGAACAACCGAAAAAGAATGGATGAAGTAAAAATGGTGGGTGGAATGTGAAATAGGCTAACCGATGCTGGTTAGGGAAAACTAATGTCGGTTAGGGGTAATCACACGGCCACTCATGGAAAATGGACAAAGTGAGGAAACAATAAGGGAAGGAAAAATCTGACAAGTATGCCAAATTTGAGGATGTGTAAAATGTTAATGGGAAAAAATGATAGTGACAGAGACTGTGGAAAGTGGAAGAAAGTGAAGTGAAAATGTCCTTTTGAATAGGTTAGAAAAAGGACCTGGAACCGACTTGGTTGTGTTTAACCGATGGTGGTCAGAGGTAACCGATGGCGGTTACTGTGAGATTGAAACAATGATGAGAAAAAGTGGTTGTGAATTAGAATTTGATGTGGAATCAAACCCAGAAGTCTGAGAATGATGAAGATGTGGTCCAGACACACTCAGACAAAGTCATAATACACCGACTATGATTGGGAGTGTGCGAGGAAAGACAAAAATAATGATTGAAAGCTCTCACCTCAAAATGTAAATCAAACAAAACACTAAGAAAGAACATTCCTAGAGTGCCTATTCTATTACGTTTGTTCAACTTATGCTATTTAGGGACTGACACATGAATTGTGAAATAGAGTTTTTGGTGAGGATGGATTCCTACAAAGAAGGAGATCTAAAGGGTGAGGTTTCAGGTTTGTTATGGTGGGGGTAGGCTTCACTCTGAAGTATGACTCGACAAAGCAGCGAGATGGGTGCCCACTGTGTCGTGATCGTGTGATCACCTACAACTTCTTCTAGGTAAGATGTTGCTTAAGAATGTATGTATTTGAAATTTTGTGTGGCTTGGTAAGACTCAGAGAAATAGAAAAGGATAGAAGTGATTTTCTACGATTCGTTTGTCAACCATCGGTTGGTAATGACTTCCAAAGCATATAGGTTACCCTCAATTCATGTGAGCTAATGTAGAAAATCGAGAATGAAATGCAATGATTTTAAAACCCAAATTGAAAATGTGAAATTGGAAGACACAATAAGATGAAGAGGAAGAGGGTTGTTATTTCACTAAAATGTAGAAAACATGAAGAAATGATTCTTTTTAAATACACCAGAAGAAAAGTTTCTTTTAGAGAAAATAAAAAGGAGTGGATTACCAAGGAAGAAAATTAGTGTGTATGATTTTAGAAGGAAACAAACACACAATTTTTTCATAGGAATGAATGAAATTCAAGGAACCCCGAATGGGTCCCACTAATCGTGCCAAAATGTTTCACCTTTTTCTTAGATTGTTTCTTTTAATTATTGACAAAATAGATAGAGTAATAGGCGTAGGAGGAATACCTTTTCAAATGTCGGTTGATGGGTTGTTTCCTGCGTATGACTTACAAATACATAGCTGATCGTGAGAGATTCCTTTTGGCTAGGAGGAACTACTTGTAATGAAAGCAAGACCACCAAAAAGAATTAAACAATATGGACAGTGAACTGCCTAGCATAAGTTAGATCAGGAAGTATGGTACTTCCTAGATGGCTGCCAGTCCACTGTTTTAAACAAATTAATGTTGTAAACAAAGTATATCCTATTGTTATTTTAAAATGATTTAGCTACCTCACTTAAAACACAATAAGAAAATAGATCTAATCTAACATGCTAAGTTAGAATAGAATCCACGAGTCTAATAAAAGGTCTTAGGTAGGTCATAGGTGAGTGAAGGTAAGGTAAAATTAGGTGGGTAGGCCTCTGTTTAAGGTTGTGTGGGAAAACACAGAGACCGGCATCGGTCAGGGGTGACCGACCGCGGTTAGGTATAACTAGTCTTTGGTTATTGTGAGATCTCGGAAATATCACGAGAACAAGATTTTGGTTGGTCGGGATGGGGTAATGGGTGACTGGAGTAGGATTTTGTGAGGTTTTGATGGGTCTATGGAGGTGAAAAGTGTTGGAGATGGTCAATAAGGAGCAAGATAAACAATGGATGATAAAATAATAATGAAATAAAATAACCAGAAATTATGATGTTATACTTAGATTTCATTTCGAAAGTCAGTGTGTGAAGGACAAAGGTGCTGATGATGGATTTGGAGGCTGCAGTGATCACCGACTAAAAGAAAGCTTCTACATGCGTTGTATGCACACACTCTTCTTTTGTGTAGATAGATCGGAACGTGGTAGGGATGGTTGTGCAGGAGAAGATGCTCAATCTCCTTCCTTCGATGTGAGTTATTGCTGTAATTTGCTCTCTGAAGATGCGTTATCTCTCTAAGATGCATTCTTGCTCATCCAATTTTCCCCCAATGTTTTCCAACCTTGAGAATAAGGTAGTTTAGGGGTTAAAAGGGGTAACCGATGGTGGTCTGGCTTAACTGGCGATGGTTAGGGGTAATCGACATCGATCAAGGCGGGATTTCCTAGGTTTACTAAACTTAGGGAGATCCTCCTGATTTCCTCGGATCTTGTGTGGTTATCCCACTTATTAGACTGGGAGCTTCTTGTGAGCATGCGGGAATGTGGTTAGAGGGAGTGTAGGCATTGATTTTTAGGGTTTGGGTAAGTCTTAGTTAGTTATGGGAACTTACTAAGAATAGGTATTAGGTTGAGTTAGCTTGGTGAGGTGTCTAAGTGAATCAGTATGTGTGGATATTATTTAAATAAGATATTTAAATAATAAATATAGTGAGGATCATGCATTAATTTAATTAAATAAATTAAATTAATATTAATGGGGTGAAGGGGTTATGGATAGGTGAATGTGATGAAGGGTGTTTATATGTCGAGGACAAAAGGGGAGTGTGACCTAATTTTAGTGCTACAAATTCTCTAACTTCACAATGATAGTTTAATAAAGAAATATCATTGGGACATACAATTAAACTATATAAGTAGTGAATGATAAAAAGGTTATGATAAACCTAACCTCTAATCATGTAGAGGAAGACTCTTCCTCTCTCATGGAATGAAAGATGAATGGAATAGTGGTTGTGATCTTTAATCTTTATGCTAAGTTTATAAGGTAAACACTAGTTGAATTTAGGTGGATGACAAACTTGATTTGGACAGCTAGGTTGCATTAAGAATTAAACGTTTGATTTACGTCGTCTAGTTTTTGGGATAATCGCTTATTATGCCATGTTAACGAATAATAATGTAAACATGAATTAATGAAGTTCTCCATATCTAATCGGCTAGTGTTGGATACGAGAACTTGAGGAATGTTAGAATTAGGGTTAGAAATGGTTGCTATAATCTAAGTCTTAATCCAATTTAATTATGATTAATGACCACAAGGGGTATGTAAATCTTGATGAATCAGCTCTAACAGAGATGTTGGCACATGCAAAAACCTGCGAGGATTATACCCTCTATAATTCATTGGACTTCTCAAGGATACAATGTTGTAGTTGACATGTGGCAACACCCTTCCATATTTGTTCATCTAGATCTACGCACATCTGGACTTGAACTTCGTTTCCCTCTAGGTCAAGTTAGTAGCATGTTTTGGATAGGTAGTAGCTCTCTATGACTCAGGGTACCTTGGCACATTCGGATGACTTAGGTCACCGAGTATGCCCATATACCCTAAGTCATTGTGAGAATCTTTCTATAACAAACTATGATGCTAACCGGGGCTAGGGTCAAACCTTGGGCAAGTGGACTGATGGTAGTTAGTAAAGACCATTCTAGATAACAGAGGAGTGAGGTGAAGGACGTATTCTGGAATGACGAGTATGACATCTAGGAATAGTGACATGAACAGTATGTTGAAAATTGTTGGCCATAGTATCACAAGCTCTTGGTTGTGTTGTCCTATCTCACCTAGTTTAAAGTAACGTGATGTCATATGAATATTGGTAACAAATATTCAGATAGGTTCTTTAAACATAACACTCAGTACCTAAAATAGGGTAGGAGAACCAAGTATATGTAGTATACATAAAGTATTCTATACTTTAAGTTAACATGAGAGATCGGTTGTAAGCGAGTCATGGAATGAGAGATCGATAGTGTCTTGAATCATTACAATTGCATATGGTTATCTATTATGAGATTGATTGGCATGGAATGTGTGTTATAAATGATGTATTATTTAGAAACAGAGAACATTATGTTTCAAAAAAAAATCCCTTGTTTCTAAAGTCTTAAAATGGGAATGTTACATTCTGTATCGAGCCGAAGGTTGCAACTCTTGGACCTATTGTGTCTAGAATCGATGAAACTTAAATTTTCTTGTTAACAAAAAATGGTTCGAACAAGAGAAAATGTTGCAAATAATCCTCTGCATGAGGAAGGAGTAGTGACTACCCAAAAACTTGATGAGATCCTTGTTACCCTATTGACACCAACAAGTAATGGGAAATGAGGAGGAAGAAGAAGTGGGTAACAATAATCAGCCACCTCCCAAGGACAACACCATTTTAGGTGTTGATAATAATAATGTGAACATACATTGATCAGCCTTAGAACAAAAAGGTGAAATTTGGCATTTGAACTCACTAATGATATAAAAAGATAAGTCCATCCAAGTTTGATGGCACCACATTAGGGGATGGAGCTAAGAATTGGCTCGGTGAAATGGAGAAATACTTTGCAATAAGGAATTTCTCGAAAAAAAAAGGTGATATGGGGAGCATATCATCTTTCCCATGAGGCATCTTCATGGTGGGACATTCGTAAGGCTAAGTTAAACATTGATGAAACTAATGTTACTTGGGATCAATTTAAAGGTTACTTTAGGCAACGTTGGTTGTCGTAACTTTGTTATGATCGAAAAATGATCAATTCCAAAACTTAGCTCAAGGAAAGCTAACTATAAATGAGTATTGGGAGCAGTTTACTAATCTCCTTAAGTATGTATCTTAGTATCGGGCCGACGAGAAGTTCGGGATACATAAATTCATCATGGGGTTGAATCCCATCATAGGAGGAGAGGTGGATGTTCACAGCCCAACCACGATGGAAGGGGTTGTTGAAAAGGCCATAAGGTAGGATCGGAAGTTGAAGGAAATTTCTTCTCATAAGGAAGAAGGTAAGGAAGTAAATCCCCAACTCCTCTTCATCATATCTTGCAACTAAGAAAGGACCATGGAAGAAATTTGGAATAAAAAGTAAGTTTTCATCTATACTAATAAGAAAGCAAAGCAACAAACAATTTTGTTTGGTAATGCACATAACAACTTTTTCAAAAACAATAATAACAGAGACATAAGTCCTATGGAGGTTAGAATGATAACTGAAATAAGGAAATAAACCCGAGCCTAGAAAGGGGCCTATATGAGGTTGTTATAATTGTGGAAAAGATCATTACGCAAATCAATGCCCTTTGAAAAAGATGATCGTAATTAGCAACACAAGATACATACTGCAAAAAGAGTTGACAAGCGTAGCGAGAAACAGGCCACACCCATAGAGGTCCTGTAAGTTATTTGGTTTACCTATAACTATTATTTTTAATATCAAAGCTACTTCGAATGTTTTATTTCTAGTAAATTAGCTTCAAAACTAAAAAAAAAAGCTGGAAACATGGATAAAACATGGACTGTACATTATGGAAACAATGTTGTTCATACAGTTAATATGTGTCTTTTTGGAGCAGTCCTTGACCTACCTAATTTTTCCACTGAATTTGATCTTTATGTTTCACCTTTGGGGTCTTACGATGTAATCATAGGTGTTAATTGGTTAGCAGAACATAAGGCTAAAGTGGACTATTTTGAAAAACACATTAGTTGTTTAGATGACTTGTAGAAAACAACAAAGATTCAGGGTGTGAAACGTGAGATTTCTGTTAGAAAACTGTCAACTATGCAACTTAAAAAGGCCAAAAATAAATTTTGTACCTTATATGTAGTAAAGATTGTAGAAACAACTGAAGAGAGAAGCGATGTCATGGAACGATATCCGTTGTTACAAAAATTTAGTGACGTGTTTCTAGAAGAATTACCAGGTCTTCCACCCAAAAGGGAGTTTGAATTCACAATTGAGATCAAGTCTGGAACCGAGCCTATTTGTAAGGCACTATATTGAATGACTACTACAAAATTAGTAGATCTTAAGGCTCAGTTGTAAGAACTTTTGTCTAAAGGTTTGATTAGGCCAGGTGTTTCACCTTGGGGATCACTAGTAATATTTATGAAAATGAAATATGCAATACTTAGATTGTGCATTGATTACAAAATGTTAAACAAAGCAAAAATCAAGAATAGATACCCACTCCCTAGAATAAATGATCTATTTGATTAGATGTGTGGAGCATTGGTATATTCTAAGATAGATCTTCGATCTGGATATCATCAATTACGGATTAAGGATGAGGACATTCATAAAATAGATTTCAGAACAAGGTATGGACATTATGAGTTCACAATTTTACCTTTTGGATTAACAAATGCACCTACAACATTTATGAATTTAATGAATAATATCTTTCAAGAATACTTGGAAAAATTTGTGCTCGTATTCTTGGACAACATTCTCATATATTCTAAAAGTATTGAGGAACACCATGAGCATTTGAAGATAGTTTTGGAAATTTTGAGAAAGAGATGGTTATATGGTAAGCTATCTAAATGTTCTTTCTATGACACAGAAGTGCACTATTTGGGACATGTAATAAGTAAGAATGGAATTTTTGTAGATCCTTCTAAAATTGTAGCTATAACTGAGTGGCCTACACTAAAGAATGTACATGAAGTTAGAAGCTTCATGGGGCTTGTTGGCTACTATAGAAAATTTGTAAAAGATTTTTCTAAGGTGGTCTGCACCAATAAATTCTTTACAAAAAAATGATAAGAAGTTTGTTTGGAGTGAGAAATGTGAATCTGCATTCAGAAATTTGAAGGAATAGTTAACTTCAACACCTATTCTAGTAGTACCAGATCCTAATGGAGACTTTATGGTAGTAACTGATGCATCTGGTGAAGGTCTAGGAGGTATTTTGTTACAAAATGATCATGTCATAGCTTACAAAAGTAGAAAAATAAAGTTACATGAGTTGAATTATGCTCCACATGATTTAGAGCTTACTTCCATTATTCATGCACTACAAGTTTGGAGGCATTTCTTAATTGGTAAACCTTTTGAATTGAAAACTGATCATCTTGGGCTGAAGTATATTTTCACTTAGCCAAATCTAAATGCAAGACAACGAAGATGGTTAGAGTTTTTATCTCAATATGATTTTGACATCAATTATATCAAGGGTAAGGAAAACAAAGTGGTTGACACTCTAAGTCGTAGGAAGCACATTTCTTCTCTTATAACATTGAGACCTTAGTTTAAGGATGAAGTAAAAAGTGTTATGGAATTTGATTCTTACTTTTATTGCAGATCCAAATGATTTGAGGTATAAAGGTTTTCACTTTGATAACGAAGGAATCTTAAGATTTGAAAACAAAGTATACATACCTTCTCTAAATGATTTAAGAAAGAAATTGTTAGCATAATTTCACAATTCACCTTTTTCTGGACACCCTGGTATTACAAAGATGCTTACTGATATTAAACAACAATATTTCTAGAAATGAATGAAAAATGATGTTATTGATTTTGTGACACATTGCCTTGAATGTCAATGTGTTAAGGTAGAACATATGCACCCTAGTAGTTTATTGTATCCTCATAGCATACCTCAGTACAAGTGGCAAGTAATAAGCATGGACTTTGTGCAAGGGTTGCCTATGTCAAGAAATAAACATGATGTTATTTTAATAGTTGTTGATAAATTAACGAAGGTAGTACATTTTATTACGGTAATCAAGGATGATTCTCCTATATTGGATAAAATATTTGTACACAAAATTTTCAAATTACATGGAGTACCTGAATCAATCATATCGGATAGAGATCCTAGAATGATATCAAGGTTTTGGAAAACACTTAATGCATCTCTAGGAATTAAGCTGAATTTCAGTTTTGCGTATCATCCGAAAATGATGATGGACAGATCGAAAGAGTTAATCAAGTTTTAGAAGATATGTTACAAATGTAATGTATGGATCAGCAGTATAAGTGGGAAGAATACCTTCCACTAGTTGAGTTTGCATATAATAACACATATCATGCCTCTCTTAAGATGACACCTTTCGAAGCATTATACGAAAGAAAATGCAAAACCCTGTTAGTTGGGATAGCATTGAGGATAGAGAGGTAATTGGACCCAAAATTCTTACTTGAAATGGAACAGAAAGTTAAAATGATTTGTGAGCGCTTAAAAGAAGAAGCAGATAGGCAAAAGAGTTATGCTGATTTAAAGCGGTTGTGACAGGAAATTTGAACTTGGTGAGAAATTATTTCTTTAGGTTAAACCAAAAAGAGCTCAATAACTTTTGGCAAGGCTGCCAAGTTATCACCTCATTATGTGGGACCCTTTGAGATAGTTGAAGTAATCAACCCTGTAGCTTACCATTTAGCATTACCTCGCTTCTTTGTCACGAATGCATGATGTTTTCCATATTTATTTGCTTAAGAAATACATTTTAGATTTGTCACATGTGTTAAATTGGAATCCCTCACAAGTCCAAGACCTAGGAATAATCATGGTTAAACCTATATGAGTGTTGGAAACTCTTGATTGCATTTAAGAAATTGTGAAATAAGTTGATGTAAGGTTTAGTTGGACTAGTTTAATGAAGAAAGTACAACAGGAGAACTCAAAGATATGAAAACTATTTTTCCATATTTATTTGATCAGAATTGACTATGATGACTGATAAAATTTGTGATTTTATCTTTATATGACAATAAGTCTGCCAGTTATGGACAAACAACTATTTATTTTTGAATAAACAACTATGTGAATGCTGATTTCGGAACCTTAAAATCTTGATATTGTTGCAAACATATGTTAAGAAAGTGAATAAATTGATTATCCTTAATGCAATGATCAAAATTAGATAATCATCGGATGATGATTCTTTTTAGGAGGGAAGTATGTAACACCTTGGACAAACTATTATATTTCTCTTTGCATTACAAGCATTGGCATGTGATTTTCTTGAATAAGGTGTGTCCCCTTGATTGTTGAAAATCATGCTTGTTATGGATAAATCATTTCTACTCTTGGATTCTTTAGAATGAAATGATATGGCTTGCAAGAATCCACTTTCACTTCTTATAGGTAAGTTACAATCTAGTTTTGAGAGTTGCAAACTTATCTTCTTTACTGACTCATCCTTGGATCAATTTTAGTGATCCAAGGAATGTTTTAAATCTTCTTAACGAGACTGAATGGTAAATTGACATTCATTAGTTGAGAGACATAGCAGACTGAACTTTTGTATTTTGCAAATTCGATGGTCTTGTGTGAAAGTTCCTTCATTCGGTTGTATGTTTGTGCTTGGGTCTTTGGGATTGATCTCTGCAGGACATTATTGGCGTAAACAAAAATAGTCATTTATGACTATGAAGGGGATCTGAATCCTAAAACTAAAGGATTAACCTAATGGCATCCTAAACTAGGTAAGAGTGCCTACTTCCTAGCTATGTCTACTTAATTGGGTTGTAATCTAACCTAAGCTTCTTATTCTATTGTGTGTGGGGGTGACCTAACCTAAGCTCTTGTGCTAAATGAATATGGGAAGGGGAGATTACTATAGTAATACTAGACTATATTAACTTAATGCCTAATACTATATGGAAGTAAATTTAATCTAGCCTAAAGTGAGTATTACCTTTAGCAATGCTATAAGACCTAAGGAAATTATTGTTAGACTAACCTAAGTTTTGGGAAATCTAGCAGAAACTAATTAAAAAGGGACCTAGGGTCACATGGCACTATGGTGATGATTTCAATGGATTTGATTTGATTTGATTGGGTATTAATGCAAGGAGGTACTGGCAGTTTTGGCAAGCGCTAGTTAACTTTAGTAGGGCTTACGTGGAGGCTTCACTAAGTATGGAATTGCATGTTGATTCGTAAATTGGCATTCACCGGTTTGGGAGGCAAAAGTGGAAAGGAGACATAAGTTGGAGAATTGGGAGTAATGGCATTAATGGATCTTGGTTTTTGTGTGCAAACCATCTTGGAAACAAGGGAGGTGGATTTGTGGGAGGTTGTTTGGTTTTGCATGCCTCACGAATTTTTCTCTGCATGGAGCTATCTAGTTCTTTGAACCAACAATTCAAATTCTTCTTCTTCTTGGCTATTTTTGGTTTCTCTGGTCTATTTTTTATCAAGGGAATGTATAAGAGGCATTGGAAGAAAATTTGTTTGGTTGTTGATCTATCATGGAGAAGAAAAAGAGTTGGAAGCTCAGTTGAAGTCTCCTTTGAATTTGTAGAAGCACTATCAGGCATGATAGGCCCTACCCATTAAGATTTCTTACTTTCTTCTAAGTGATTCATTAGAACAACTCTACTCTCATGAGATAAATATTTGCATGATTTTTCTTGTTAGCTACTTGCATGTTTTTATGAATCTATGTGATTTTTGGAATGAAAATTCATTGCTGGCAATGATAGTTTTTTAGAAACTTTCTTTGTGTTAGTGTAATGTTGGCATGCATGTGAAACTTGTATTGAGAGCTCTGTATTTCATTCTGAAACTTGTTTACAAGGCTGGTGTTGACTGAACGGGCACTCGTTGCCTTATTTTTTGTTCTGACTATTATGTGTAGTCTTGTGTTTCATTTAAGCTGGTAATGGAGCTTGTATTCTACTTAAATTTTGTTGAAGCTCTATGATCGACACTGTACTAATTTTAGTACTTGCGTGATTCGAACTTGTAGTTGAATCGATGAGTTTTGTTCATACATATACTCTAAGCTAGAAGTTTTATTCTTATTCAAGGATTTGAAAATTCTTGAACTCGTATTAGAGCATTGGTGTTTTGTTCTGAGCTTGTATTTAGGGCTTCATGTTTCGTTATAGGCTTGTATTTGAACTTGTGTTTGTCTAAGCCAGTATTAGAGCCTTATGAAGTTCTAAACTTTTGTTCAAAGCTCGTGTTTGACACTGTACTGGTATTCCATTTGTGCATGTTTTGAACTTGTGTTGGAATCGACGTGTTTGATTCTATACTTGTATTATGAGCTAGAGTTTTGTTGGTATTAAGGATTTGAAAAGCTTTAGGACTGTCTATTCAAAAGGGTCTTGAGAGATTTTTTTGTTTAGAAGTAGACCTAGTAATATCTTTGAGATCTTCTCCTTGTAGCTTCTTGTTGGAATTATTGTGGCACTTCTATTTTGGAGACTATACCACCTTCTTTGAACTAGATAGGGTGAGTGAATGTGAAGTATATCTTTCCTTCTCTTCCCTGAGAGAACCCGTGTCTTGTTGAAGCTTGACTGTTTTGTTCATAGGATTAATGGACTGGAACTATGTCTTGTTGTGGGTTTGGTTGATTTTTAGTTCGTTTGGAACAAATCGTAACATTTTTTTAGGGTTTATGGAAATGTAGTTGTTATCCAAAATGTGCCCCCGCTCATTTTGTGGCTAACTTCTTTCATTCTTACCTCTCTTGTTCCTCGAGTCATAAATTTTGGATTTTTCAGGACTCAAAACTTTATGAAAATAGCACCATTGGATAGAGCTCTTTCTCAGATTTCCAGAAAGGTAAAGTTTTCCTACTAACTCCATGTATTTTTGAAGTTATGGCTCGGTGGAGTTTTTGTGGGAAATTTTCCCCTGGAAGGTCCGCGGCCAATGAGATGCTGCCACGTGTCCAAGGAAGCGGCGGGGGTCAGAAGAAAACTTGGTTTTTTTCCCAAGTGTTTGGTGAAATTTCAAAAAGGAATATTTTTTCCCCGAAGGTCCACCGAATAGAATTGTGCCACATGTCCATGGGAAAAAAATTGAAAAAATGACTAAGTGTTGGCACAGGGAGAATTTTTATGAAGAAGGCCCACACCCAATCATATTGTGCCATGTGTCATCAGAGCCCAGAAAAGTGGGGAGCAGAGGGGAAGTTGGAATTTTGGTGAAGTGTTTTGCCAATTTTCAAAAGGAAGTTTTGGCCGCTGCCCCCGCCAACCAATCATGTTATGCCACGTGTCCCCGGGGATCGGAGCTATGGAACACGGGGAAGCTTGGGAAATTTTCCCAAGGTGTTGGTGCAAAAGTAAAATATTTACGGAATGCCCATAGCTAATCAAATAATGCCATGTGTCTCAGGCTGGTAGGAGGTGGGAGAAATTGAGAAAAATTTCCCAAGGGAAAACAAAGGAAATTTAAAAGGAAAAAAGCCCGCCCCCAAAATGTGAGCCAATGGAATTATGCCACATGTCCAGGTTGAAAATGGTCAAAACGGCCTGCGGGAAATTCAAGGAGGAAAGGTCCGCAACCAATCAGCACATGCCATGTGTCCTCAACTCATCGGCCCGGCGGGGAATTTTTGGAAAATTTTCTTAAGGGCAAAACAAAGAAAAATGAAGCAGGATAGGCCCGTGCCCAATCAAAGCATGGCACGTGGCACCCGGAATGGTGGAAGGCGGAATTTTTGGGAAATTTTCCCAAATACAAAAAGGGGTAAAAATTCAAATTTTCACCCGCCAATCTGATTTGGCCTTGTTTTGCCCTAAAACTTCAAACGGCCATATCTTTCGATCCAGAGCTCGGTTTTTTGTGTTCTTTATATCAATGGAAATATGGTCATGTTTGTATTTTGATGGAGTTTGGAGGGAGAAAATTTAAAAACACCTATGGCACGTGGTCATGGACAGAAATGACGTTTCAACCACCATTTTTAATGAAGAATGGCTCACATTCTCTCCCAGCATGGCTAAAAATATCAGGGGATGGGTCTGTAAGGATTCCCATGTTGTTTTGATTATTTTTGGTTAATGGTTGAATCTTCCCCACGTTTTCCCACGTTTCTCTCTCTTGGGGTCGTGGCTTGCACTGTAAAAGCTAGATTTGGCTCATTTTCAAAGGGTGGAACAATTTTTGTGTGTATTGCAGCTCCCTTTGTCACTAAAAAGTGATTTTGTGGAAAACCGGACCTTTTCCAAGACTCGTAACCTATTTTTCCTCTCGGTGTTGTAATGCAAGTGGTTTTTATGTAAAATGACAATATAGGCTCTGTGAATGAGTTTTAATCCTTTTACGTGTTGTTTGATTCATTTCTAACCCTCCATTATAGTTATGAGTTTGTGCATGAAGTTTTGTTGAATTTTTCTGATCTGTGTCAATTTGCGAAGTAAAAATTCTCACCACTCCTTTGGTGTATCACCTTATTAGCACTAGTTTCAATTTTTTTGCATTCTCCATCTCTGTCCACCTTGGGATTTAGAGTAGGATTTTGAGTTTGAAACCTCTATATAACTTGAAAGTAATACATCTGGTCATAGGATTTAAGGAACCAGCCTTTAATCTAGAGATTCCTTTTCCATTTTCACAAGTCCCACACTTGGGGAAAGGATTCAATGTTGTGCAATCACACTTTGGATGTCCAAGATGTCAACTAGAAGCCTAATCAACATCCGAGAGTCTTGCTGATTTGTAACAACAGTTTTGGCACGCCCGGTGGGACCTTAGAGGTCTTCATCTTCATTGCATCAAATTGATGTGCATTTGTTGCAAGTTTCTTGCTTAAAAGAGCCCTAAATTGCACATTTGGCAACTCCAAGGGAGAAAGAATCAGCTGGTTTTATCAGTGCAAGGTGAAAACTCATGAGAAGAATCACCACAAGGTCAAGAGTTAGAGAAGAATAGGTGTTGTTTGAGTATCTGCGGTTATCCCCAAGACGAAGGCAAAGAGGGAGGAGGACTCAAAGGTCTCCATCTCCACCAAATAGAACTCTCTCAACTCCTCCACCTGGTAGGCCTTTCATTTAATCAACAAGGGTTCTAAGGCCAATCAGAATGGCACAAAACAACCCCTATGTCAATTTCACTAGTAGCATCGCACTTACTCTCAATGTAAAAACCCAATCCCATTTATAGCATCGAAGAACATTCCATACTTTACTTGGAGAGAATCGACTACTCTGGTGATCATGTTAAGGATATTGCTAACATTTGTGCAATCCATGAGATCAATGAGATGCAAGTTGCTGTCAAACTACTGGCATCTTCATTCAAAGGGAAAGCTTTGCAATGGTTTACGAGTCTTGCCTCAGGTTCTATTCAAAATTGGAACCCGGTTGTGTATAGCCCTCCATGAGTAGTTTGGAGAAAAGGGAGATAACTTGTCCCTTTTGGAGCGATTGAAAACCATCGGAGAGAGCTCCCAATGAGCAGTTGACTGATTTTAATTTCAGATTTCAAAGGACTTGGGAGAGAATTCCAGTGGCAGTCAGGCCAACAGCAGAAGGTGCTTTCCTTTATTACCTTAAAGCTTTAAATTCTGATATTTCTATGTTAATTCAATCCATGGGAGGCACAACTATCCCCATTGCTTATAGCATTGCTATTAGAGCTGAAAATTGTTTGATTCAAGCTGACAAGCTAGCTCCTAGGCCTCCAATGCCATTATTTCCAAGTTTAGAGAGCCCAAGTGCTAGCCAAATGCCTATTTTAGCTCCTATCCCCACTCCAAGGAATCAAAATTCAAATGAAGCTTCTACTTCATCTTCTAGTGCCTCAAATGAACTTCAAGAAGTCATGAAGCAATTGCAAAATTTAGGTAATGAGCTGGTTACACTCAAGAGGTAGCAAGCCCAAGGTTTTAGACCTCCCTTCTAGCCTCAAGCTCAGCCTAACAAGCAGCCATACCAACCTCAAAGACCACCCAATCCAGCTGCAAATCTAAATCAAGCAAGGCCTCCTGCCAACAGACCATTTCAGCCCTATAATCTCAATGCTACATCTGCCTCTAAAGCACTAGTGCCAGTACAAAACAATATAGCTCAAGAGTATGATTGGTGTTTCCCATGCAATGAACCTCACAACCAGTCTATGTGTTTCAACGGTGCCTTAAATCAAGCATTAATGGTGACAACTACTGGTGTGGAAGGTGAAGGTAGCCAAGGAAATAACCAACAATAAGAAACATTCCAACAGCAATCAGCTCCAAATGATGCCACATTTGTAAACTGGCAGGCAGAAGATTTTTGTGGCATGAATCAAACAATTCCCCAAAGTGTTGCAGCCAACACAAGGTCAAAAAGGAGAAATTTGGGTGAAGAACAACCATTAGCCCCAAGCAATCCACAATCTTCTATCACTCCACAAACTGTTGGCAAGCAAAGTGCAGTCCCAAGCATGCAAGGACTGCCTAAGACAACTCCTAGGCCAACTCAAATGCCAGTTGCTGCTACCCATGTGCAAGGAATGAATGTGCAGGCCAAGGGACAACAGAGAGATGCTTCATCTCCATTCAATATCATTGATCAGATGAAGAAGAAAAATGTAAACATATCAATGTGGGAATCACTATCTATCCCAAGCCAAAGAGATTTGCTACAAGCTGCCATGAAGGACTGGTCAACTTCAAATCAGCAAGTCCAAATGCAAGAGAAAGTGCTCACAAATGCTGCCCAGCCTGAGGGGAATCATGGAGGACAGCAAGGTAAAATGTTGAAGCCCCTCCATTCTATGTTTTATTGATCATTGGAAATCAATTAGTACACAATTGCATGATTGATTCCGGGGCAAGTAGTTCAGTAATACCCAAGCAAATAGCTGATCAGTTGGGAATTCAGTATGAAGTCATATCCAAAAGGATAGTGCAATTGGATGGGACAGCAGTAACAACAGTTGGAGTGATAAAAAAACTTAAGTCCTACTTTGCATGCATGTCCCAACATTTTTGTTTTACAAGATGTCTCGGTAATAGACCTTCCACCTGTTGTTGCAAATCAGCAGCACCCCTGGATGCAAATCAGGTTTCTAAATTGATGTTTTAGGCATCCAGTGTGATTGCACAACATTGAAACCTCTCTCTAAGTGTGGGACTTGTAAAAATGAGAGAGGAATCTCCAGATTAGAGGCTGGTTCCTCAAACTCCTCTGATTAGATCTATTATTTGCACAACTGCAGAGGTTCAGATCCTAATTTTATCCTAGATTGCAAGGAGACAGGGATAAGAGATGCAAAAATTGAAACTAAACTAATAAGGGTGATACACCAAAGGAGTGGTGAACATTTTTACTCATGCAAATAGACACAAATCAGAAATTGCAACATAAAACATCATGCACAGGTTGATAAGTCTGTAATCAAAGGTTTGAAATGAAACAAACAACACATACAAAGGACTGAAAGCATTCACAGAGCCTGTATTGTGATTTTCAACATCAAAATCCTTGCATTCCAACACCAAAGAGGTAGAAAACTATTACAATCCCTGAAAAGGTCTGATCCTTGCAAAAAATCACTTGCTGAAGGTGAAAACAGAAGCTTGCTGTGTAAAAAAGTGTTCCACCTTTGAAAAATGAGCCAAATCTGGCTTTTATAGTGCATGGGTCGAGCCCAGGAGAGAGAAAATGTGAAAAAATGTGGGAGCCATTCCCCATTGACCAAAATGCATTAAAAACATCATGGAGGTCCTTACAAACCCATGCCTTGACATTTTTGACCATGCTGGAGAAGAATGCGACCCATTTTGCATTAAAATTGGTTGTTGAAATGTCAGTTCTGTCCATGGGTGCGTACCAGAAGTGTTTTTGATTTTCTCCCTACAAACTGAACCAAAATTCAAAATTGACCATGGAATCTTATAGAGAATTTCACCAGCTTTCCATTGATATAAAGAATGTGAAAATACAAGCTCTGGATCAAAAGTTATGGTGATTTGAAGTTTTAGGGAAAAAACAGGCCAAAATCGGATCGGCGGGCAAAAAGTTTGAATTTTTACCCGTTTGGTCTTTGGAACATTTTTCAAATTTTCCCCACGCTCCGCCACTCCAGGTGCCACATGGCATGTTCTGATTGGGTACAGGCCCTTCCTGACCATTTTTTCCTTCGGGTCACTTGGTGTTTTTCGCCCTTGGACACGTGGCAGCTCCTGATTGGCTGTGGGCCTTCTAGGGAAAAATTTCCCACCAAAACTCCACTGAGCCATAACTTGAAAAATACGTGGAGTTAGGAGGAAAAATTTACCTTTCTGGAAAGCTGAGAAAGAGCTCTATCTAATGGTTCCATTTCCAAAAGGTTTTGAGTGCCTGGAAAACAAAATATTCTGACTGAGGCACAAGAGAAGGAAAGATGTAAAGGAGTTAGCCACAAAATGAGCAGGGGGCACATTTGGGATAACAATTTTGGTGACTCAGAGGGGTCATCTACCTACTGGATGAAGTTACCAGTTGCCTGAAGCAATCCATTGGGCATGGAGTCACTTGATTCTCTGTTTAATACCCCAACTGACTAGAACATTGCAAAGAGGAACATGGAAAATCACCTGATGGAGCAAGGCCTGCAAACACATTCCCAGGAACAGCAAGTTGTGCCAAAGCACTTAGGGAAAGCAAAACAACCTACAGCAAAACAATGTGCACAAGCACTTGGAGGAATGAAAACCTAAGCTAATATTTACAAGGTGGAGAATTTCCCTCTAGTAGCAATGCTTTAGATAGATTCCATTGACTGGAATCTGCAGTTCTTCGCCATCCAATGAAGACAATTGGAAGGCATTGCTGTCCTTACACTTTGTGACCATGTATGGGCCACTCCAAATGGCATCAAATTTTGAATGCCTTCCCGGTTTTGCTCTATCTACATCCCATTTTAACACTAGATCTCCAACTTGGAAAGATCTACTCTTGGCCTTCCTATCAAAGGTCTTCTTGATCAAAGCTTGATCCTTCTCCATTGCTTGGGATGCCTGATCTCTGATCTCTTGGAGCTCTATCAACTCTGCATATCTCACCTCCATGGGCCCAAACTCTAGCAACTCTAACTACTTCATGAGTTCCAATGTTGGCAACTCAAGTGACATGGGCAAGATTGCCTCTCTTCCATAAACAAGCTGAATGAAGAGTTACCTGTGGATCACTTGGGATTTATCCTATCAGCCCATAAGGCTGATTTCAGTTTGGTATGCCAAGACCTCTGATTCTCATCAAGAGTCCTCCTAATGATCCTCAACAAGTTCTTATTTGTAGATTCAGCCTGGCCATTGCCCTGAGGGTAGTAGTTTGATGAAGTACTTAGGTAGATCCCGTTCTTGACAGCCCACTCACCACCTTGATCCAATGAATGCTAATGCATTATCTGATATTATTGTAGCAGGTATGCCAAATCTGGTTACTATCCCCTCATAGAAGTCTAAGATGCTAGACTCATTTGCTTCCTTGAGTGCTACTGCTTCAGTCCACTTGGTGAAGTAGTCTGTGGCTGTCAAAATCCACTTATGCCCTTGGCTTGAATTGGGATTAATGACTCCAATGAAGTCCAAACCCCATTGCATGAATGGCTGGTCAACTGAAATTGGATGCAATGGAAGGGCAGCAAGCCTCTCTTTACCTGTGAAGAATGCACAATTCTTGCACCTTTTGATCCACGCAAAGCAATCACTAAAAATCTTGGGCCAATAATAACCAGCCTTCATGATTTTTAGAGCTGTCACTATTGGTGCAAAATGACCACCAGCTGGTCCACCATGGAATGTTAGGAAAATAAATATTAATGTTTACATTATAGTTTCAGTGGTTTGTAATATTGTTATAAACAATATTACATACTTAGATCATATTATTATTGTTGTACCCGTAAATCTATTAACGGGTTATTTGTTTGTATGGGTTCCTATTTTATAGGGTACTGGTTTTCTATTATGATGGCTATATATTAGCCTAATGTATTGCACAAGATATTGGGGACAGAAAATATAATATACAGTGAGTATTATTACTTTGTTTTTGCCATCGACTGTCCAAATCACAAGATTTGGTATCAGAGTAGGTTTTTCAAGAAGGCTATGGAGTCATATTGATTTGATTTGAGTGTATATTAGTGGCATACAAGTGTTTCTTAGTTTTTTTAATAATTTCGTTCTTTGTGTAACATTCTGATACGGATCAGATTTTGAAACAACACGGCATAAATGGGTCGCATCTCTATCATTTTCTGAATCTGCCAAACTCTCAGTTTAGAATCCTTTCAGGAATGTGCTTATTCAACGCATGCATGATGCATTGGTTTTTTATTGCATAGCTTGGATTATCCGCAGAGAGGAATCGATGGAATGAGTCACAAATTCCATCGGAGGGAATGAGGCTTAGAGGTTTTTGATCAAATTCGGCCTCTGATTTTTGCAGCTATTCTACAAATTAAGTGTTAGCGAACTACTGCAGACATTTACAGATCGAATGGAATAATAACCATCACAACACCTCTGCTCCATCAGTTCCAGTGCCTTGTCTTGCCCAATTTGCTATGAGGATTTGGATGTCACGGACTTCAATTTTGTTCCCTGTAGTTGTGGATTCCGTCTGTGTTTGTTCTGCCACAAGAAGATTCTGATATAAACTCATGTTATGGTGGGCGCACAAGTTTTCCCATTGTTCCTAGTATCAAGCTCTGAGTTCTGCAGATCCAGTGTTTGGCATGACCATGCATGGCAGTCGCAGCAATATCTACTGAGCCGTGAATGTTAATTTGTCCTTATCAATAGGAAAATTATTATTATCTAGCCTTGCATGGTGCTTCGACCTCATCTCCTCCACCGAACGGTCTGGCATAATTCTGTCCACGTGGTGAGTTTAGTTCTATTTTAGGATTTTTTAGTTGTTATCAAGTGTTGAGTCATCTTATTAAAAATAAAAGTAGTCATTTTGTTGGTGTTAAGTCGACTTATAAAGTCATGTTTATTAGTCAATTAAAGTTGTATCATGAGAAGTATAATCTCTTTTAAGGGTCCATAGTTCATCATCCGTTTGTTGTTTAACATGGTATATTCTCAAAACAAATAGTCATTTCCATGTGTCATGTTTGAAATGTATATAGTAAAATAATTGTGAATTCCAATGTTATTATGTGTCAAGTGTCTTGGTCATTTTGTAGAAGTGTCAAATATCATTGTTATGTCATTAATGTTAATAGTCATTGTGAGTTGTAAGTCATTGTCAATCAAATAGGTGATTTAGGATATTCGTGTCATCTGTCTAGGCAAATAATTTTGTAAAAAAAAAAAAAAAAAAGGGTGCATTTTCGGTTGTATCCGACACCTATCTCACAATGGTCAAGAAAAGAAGAAAACAATGTATTCTCATGGAACCAATTACCATGGAGAGAGACATAAAAAATATACAAGATCAAGAAAATTCAGCTATGCTAAATTTAGAAGAAGGATATGAAGGTGACAGTGAATTTGAACCACCTAGATCTCTAAAAAGAAAAAGGTTGACAGCTAAAGAATACAAAGACCATCTTTTACGAAAAATGAGAAGTTCGGAAAAGAAGTCTGAGCACATTTCTCTGACCTAAGCGGTATGTATAATGGAGGATGGAGGCACAGGAGGATGGAGGTCATTCAGTGACCTCTCGTCAGTCGCCAACGACGGGGCCGCATGAAGTTGTGGTGACAGTGTGTGTGTAAGTGTTCTTTCATTTCTGAATTGCAGTTTGTTGTGTGCAGTATGATTTCAGAGTTCCTGTTTTGGATTGAATAAGTGAAATGTTCACAATGAGGGGGGGAACATGGTCTCATTGTTCCATTTCCATTATGTTTTATTGTTCAGTTTTGGAAGCAATATTTCCTACATGATTCCCTTTTGTAGTGACATTGTATAATATTGATCAAAAGTATTGTAGCAATCATGATGTAAGGTTTTTGGTAAACCTGTAAAAACCAATTGTGTAAGGTTTTTGGTAAACCTGTAAAAACCAATTGTGTAAGGTTTTTGGTGATCCTGCAAAACCAAGTGTGAAAGGTTATTGGTACACCTGCAAAACCAATTGGTAAGGTTGTTGGTAGAAGCCGGAGAAAACCATCAGTGGAAGAAATGTGCGTTGGCACATGTTCGATTTTTGTGCAAGCCCAATGCTGCACATTTATGGAGTTGATCATGAGCACACAGAGGTGGCAGGCTACAATCAGTGAACGAGATATGTTGTACCATGTAAACATTAAGGGGGGGAATGTTAGGAAAATAAATATTAATGTTTACATTATAGTTTGGGTGGTTTGTAATATTGTTATAAACAATATTACATACTTAGATCATATTATTATTGTTGTACCCGTAAATCTATTAACGGGTTATTTGTTTGTATGGGTTCCTATTTTATAGGGTACTGGTTTTCTATTATGATGGCTATATATTAGCCTAATGTATTGCACAAGATATTGGGGACAGAAAATATAATATACAGTGAGTATTATTACTTTGTGTTTGCCATCAACTCATCGTCCAAATCACAAGATGGAACTCTTCCAACACCCTATGAATCTGATTTGTGCTAATGCATCTCAAAGAACACTCCATTCACATCTTTCTTTAACAAAACACCATCCACTATGGCATATGGGACAACTCTGCAATCGAAGTGTCTTCTTTGGGTTTTGTTCATCTCTGGAGGGCATAGGCTTGTGCTTAGGAAATGCATTATACCTTGGGTCCAGCAAGGAGTGGGGACAACATTATCCTCTTCTTGAGTGCTACCTTGCACATGGCTGTCTTGAACTGTCAAAACAGCCTCTTCTTTATTGCATACTCCTTTTTGCTTGCCCAGAATCAGCTGCTCACACAATCCTTTTCCTCTTACCAGCTTGGTGACCTTGATCTCAATGTCATACTCCATGACATGAGTGATCCAACCTACCCTTTTCTCATTCAAATCCTTGTTGAGGAGGAATTCCTTTACTCCCGCATGAGAGACCAACAACTGAACCTTGTTGTTTGAGACTAGATGCTTGAATTTCTTCAAGCTTCTGATTACTGCAAGTACATGCTTCTCAATAAAAGAATATCTCACCTCATAGTCATCTAGGCTTTGGCTGAAGAAAGCAATTGGCTGCTCATCATTGTCCTTGTTTTGCTATACCAAAATGGCAGAAATAGTATCATTACCTCCAAATGTATAGAGGATGAAATCCTTGGAGAAATCTAGGTTGATGAGAGTTGGTGCTTGGGAGATGGCTTCTTTGATTGCTTCAAAACTCTCCTTGCCTTTTGCTTTGTCCACTTGAAAGCCATGCTTTTCTTTAACATTTTGGTGATAGGTTTGACAAGGGTGCAAAATGCAACTGGGAAAAACCTCCGAAAAAGTTTATTCTCCCCAAGAAACTCAAAGGGCCTTCTTGTGGCTTGGAAATGGTAGTGCTCTTATGGCTTCAACCCTCTCTGCATCAATTGCTAATCCTTCTTTGGAGAAAATATGGCCAAGGAGCTTTCCTTCATGTGCTAGGAAGATACACTTCTTAGGATTCAAAGACACTCCAAATCTCCTACACCTTTGGAAGACTTGTCTCAAATGAGAGAGGTGGTCTGCTGCATTCTTTGAAAAAATAGTGATATCATCAAGGTATATCAGCACCACGTTGTTAATCAAACCTTTGAATGCCATGTCCATTGCTCTTTGGAAGGTAGCACTAGCGTTGGACAACCCAAATGGCATTTTCCTATATGCATAAGTTCCCCATTTGGTTGTGAAGGCTGTCTTGAACTAGTCTTCTTCCTTCACCATAATCTGATTGTAGCCTGAGTAGCCATCAAGTAGTGAAAACCTCTCGGAGCTAGCCACAACTTGCAAGATTTGCTCCATGGAAGGGAGTGGGTAATGGTCCTTGAGAGATGCTCTATTCAAGTCTCTGAAGTCAACACACAATCTGATCTCTCCACTCTTCTTTCTGACTGGAACCAAGTTGGCAACCCAACTAGAATGCTTGATTGGGAATATGATCCTTGACTCAATCAGCTTGTTCAATTCTTTCCTCATGAGAGGCTCCATGTGTGGATTGACTGGTCTTTGTTTCTACCTGACAGGCTTAGTATTTGGATCCAATTCAATGGTATGCTTGAGCTAAGTTGGGATTGAAACCTTTCAAGTCTTCATAGCTCCAAGAAAACACATCAGGGAACTCTTGACATAGCTGTATGAACTCGTACCTTTCTTGTTCAGTTGTCATCTTTCCAATTTGCAATGGTTTGTTCTCTTCCACCAAGATGGATACTGAATCTTCTCTCTTGACTTGAATGTTTGCTTTCTCTTTCCTAAACTGATCATTGGGATTGAAAATGGACTCCAAAGTGATAAGTCCCTTGGGTAGCTTGTTAGTTCTCAGCTGTACCACTTGGTCACCATACTTTTGTTCCAATTTTTCCTGATTTTTAGCTGAGAACTCAGCTTCTTCTTGTAAGAAATGGATGATTTGTTGGTCATTCTCAAACACTTGCCAACTTACATTGTTATCCAAAGACTCTGAAGGCCTCATAATCACATGGATGTTTGGCTATACCTTATCTTTTTGAATGCTCTCCACAATGTCAAAGGCTGCCCCAAATGCTTTGCAAGCCCGTCAAGCAGCTTGGTTCTCTTTCCTAGGAATTGATTTGATGCTAAAACCTCAAAATCTTCAATGAGGTCCCACACACTTTGTTCTTGTAGCACTTGAGTAGATCATTCTTGACAGCATGCTTCCCCTTGATCTGGTTGACAATCAACTCACTGTCACCGAAGACTTGTAAGTTCTTTATTCCTCTCTTTATTGCCCAATGCATCCCTTGCACCAAGGCTTCATATTCAGCAATGTTATTGGAGCATGCAAACTGAAATCTAAAAGTTGAATAGTACTTTACTCCTTGAGGTGAAATAAGCATAGCTCCACCTCCTGTACCTTGTCTACTCCTTGATCCATCAAAAAATAGCTGCCATACCTCATTATCATCCTTGTGGTTTGGCTTGGTGATGCTAGGAATGGGTTGATCTTCTTGATGTATGCAATAGACCCCTAGCTCAAATTCTTCTACTTCTTGATAAGGATCAAAAGCACGCACCTTGTTTGCCCATTCATCAAGAGTTAGATCCGGGATGCTTCCAACCTTGGTGTCAGCTTCATCAGTGCTTGGGTGATCTTCTTGATCAAATGCCGAATGGTTGGCATTGATCGACTTGGAGTGTAGGGCTCAATGTGGAAGTTTCTAATAGGTTCGGACCTGATTGTAGCTTTGGTTCCATACCTCGTTCTGACGAAAGCATGTGTGACCAATCAATAGATAAATATCCTCTAATCTTGGCTATGAAATCTCTTAACAAACATAGGGCAAAGAGTGGTGGAAGGTCTATAACTGATACATCTTGTAAAACAACAACATTTGGACATGCATGCAAGGTAAGACTCAAGTTTCTAATCACCCCAATGTTATTCTTCATTGTCCCATCCAACCGCACTACTCCTTTGGATATGGTTTCATATTGAATTCCTAGGTGATCACTATTTGCTTGGGCATCACTGAGCTACTTGCCTCGGAATCAATCATGCAATTGTGCACCAATTGGTTTTCAATGATTAATGAGACATAAAAAGGAGGGGGCTTCAACATTTTACCTTGCTGTCCTCCATGATTCCCTTCAGTTGGGCAGCATTTGTGAGCACTTTCTCTTGCATTTGGACTTGCTGATTTGAAGTTGGCCAGTCCTTCATGGCAGCTTGTAGAAAATCTCTCTGGCCTGGGATAGATAGGGATTCCCACATTGATATATTTACATTTGTCTTCTTCATTTGATCAATGATACTAAATGGTGATGAAGGATCTCTTTGCTGTCCCTTGGTTTGCATATTCATCCCTTGCATGTGGGCAGTAACAACTAGTATTTGAGTTGGTTTAGGAGCTGTTCTTAGCTGCCCTTGTGCATTTACAATTGGATTTTGTTTGCCAACCATTTGTGGAGCCATAAAAGGTTGTGGATTGGTTGGAGCTAATGGTTGTTCTTCACCCAAATTCCTTCTTTTTGACCTTGTGTTGGCTACAACACCTTGAGAGACTATTTGATTTATGCCACAAAAATCCTCTACCTGCTAGTTCACAAGTGTGGTGTCATTTGGAGCTGATTGCTGCTGGAATGTTTCTTGTTGTTGGTTGTTTCCTTGACTGCCCTCACCCTCCACACCAGTAGTTGTCACCATTAATGCTTGATTCAAGGCACCGTTGAAACACATAGATTGGTTGTGAGGTTCATTGCATGGAAAACACCAATCATACTCCTGAGCAATGTTGTTTTGTGTTGGCACCAATGCCTTAGAGGCAGATATAGCATTTGGATTATAGGGCTGAAATGGTCTGTTGGCAGGAGGCCTTGCTTGATTTAGATTTGCAGCTGGATTGGGTGGTCTATGAGGTTGATATGGTTGCCTGTTAGGCTGAGCTTGAGGCTAGAAGGAAGGTCTAAAACTTTGGGCTTGTTGCCTCTTGAGAGTAACCAGCTCATTACCTAAATTTTGCAATTGCTTCATGACTTCTTGAAGTTCATTTGAGGCACTAGAAGATGAAGTGGAAGCTTCACTTGAATTCTTATTTATAGGAGTGGGAGAAGGAGCCAAATTAGGTGCTTTATTAGTGTTTGGGCTCTCTAAACTTGGAAACAATGGCATGGGAGGTCTAGGGGCTAGTTTTCCAGCTTGGATCAAACAATTTTCAGCTCTAATGGCAATGTTATAAGCAATGGGGATAGTTTTGCCTCCCATGGACTGAATTAACATAGAAATATCAAAATTTAGAGCTTTGAGATAGTAAAGAAAAGAACCTTCTGCTGTTGGCCTGACTGCCACTGGAATTCTCTCCCAAGTCCTTTGAAATCTGAAGTTGAAATCAGTCAGCTGCTCATTGGGAGCTCTCTTGATGGTTGTCAACTGCTCCAAAAGAGACAAGTTGTCTCCCTTCTCTCCAAATTTCTCATGAAGTGCTACACATAGCTAGTTCCAATTTTGAATAGAACCTGAGGCAAGGCTTCTAAACCATTGCAAAGCCTTCCCCTTGAATGAAGATGCCAACAATTTGACAGCAACTTGCATCTCATTGATTTCATGAATTGCACAAAGGTTGGCAATGTCTTTAACATGATCACCAGGAGTAGTCTGATTCTCTCCAGTGAAGTATGGAATGTTCTTCAAGGCTGCAATTGGAATTGGATTTTGTGCATTGAGAACAAGTGGGCTACTGCTAGTGAAATTGACATAGGGGTTGTTTTGTGCCATTCTAATTGGTCTTAGAACCCTTGTTGATTGAATGAAAGGCCTACTGTGGTGGAGGAGTTGAGAGAGTTATATTTGGTGGAGATGGAGACCTTTGGATTCTCCTCCCACTTTGCCTTACTCTTGGAGATAATCAGAGATATTCAAACAACACCTCTTCTTCTCCAGCTCTTAACCTTGTAGTGATTCTTCTCATGAGTTTTCATGTCTGCACTACTAAAACCAGCTGATTCTTCTTCCTTGGAGTCGCCAGATGTGCAACTTATAGCTCTTTTAAGCAAGAAAATTGTAGCAGATGCACATCAACTTTTTTGCAATGAAAATGAGACCTCTAAGGTCCCACCGGGTGTGCCAAAACTGTTGTTGCAAATCAGCAGCACCCCTGGATGTAAATCAGGTTTCTAAATTGATGTTTTAGGCATCCAGTGTGATTGCACAACATTGAAACCTCTCTCCAAGTGTGGGACTTGTAAAATGAGAGAGGAATCTCTAGATTAGAGGCTAGTTCCTCAAACTCCTCTGATTAGATCTATTATTTGCACAACTGTAGAGGTTCAGATCCTAATTTTATCCTAGATTGCAAGGAGACAGGGATAAGAGATGCAAAAATTGAAACTAAACTAATAAGGGTGATACACCAAAGGAGTGGTGAACATTTTTGCTCATGCAAATAGACACAAATCAGAAATTACAACATAAAACATCATGCACAAGTTGATAAGCTATAATCAAAGGTTTGAAATGAAACAAACAACACATACAAAGGACTGAAAGCATTCACAGAGCCTGTATTGTGATTTTCAACATCAAAATCCTTGCATTCCAACACCAAAGAGGCAGAAAACTATTACAATCCTTGAAAAGGTCTGATCCTTGCAAAAATCACTTGCTTTGAAGGTGAAAATAGAAGCTTCTGTGCAAAAAAAGTGTTCCACCTTTGAAAAATGAGCCAAATCTGGCTTTTACAAAGGTAATGGGTCGAGCCTAAGAGAGAGAAAACGTGAAAAATGTGGGAGCCATTCCCCATTGACCAAAATGCATTAAAAATAGCATGGAGGTCCTTACAAACCCATGCCCTGATATTTTTGACCATGCTGGAGAAGAATACGACCCATTTTGCAT
The DNA here is from genome assembly GCA_018340775.1 of Taxus wallichiana var. yunnanensis. Taxonomy (NCBI): domain Eukaryota; kingdom Viridiplantae; phylum Streptophyta; class Pinopsida; order Cupressales; family Taxaceae; genus Taxus; species Taxus wallichiana. The sequence goes on along the minus strand of CM031239.1, from coordinate 757,938,980 downwards.
TAAAATTGGTTGTTGAAACGTCGCCTCATCCATGGGCACGTACTTAAGCGTTTTTTGATTTTATCCCTCCAAACTGAACCAAAATTCAAAATTGACCATGGAATCTTGTAGAGAATTTCACCATATTTCCATTGATATAAAGAACATGAAAATCTGAGCTCTAGATCGAAAGTTATGGTGATTTGAATTTTTAGGGAAAAAACAGGCCAAAATCGGATCGGTGGGCAAAAAGTTTGAATTTTTACCCGTTTGGTCTTTGGAACATTTTTCAAATTTTCCCCACGCTCCACCACTTCAGGTGCCACATGGCACATTCTAATTGGGCGTGGGGCCTTCCTAACCATTTTTTCCTTCAGGTCACTTGGTGTTTTTTCGCCCTTGGACACGTGGCGCCTCCCGATTGGTCAAGGGCCTTCTAGGGAAAAATTTCCCACCAAAACTCCACTGAGCCATAACTTGAAAAATACTTGGAGTTAGGAGGAAAAATTTACCTTTTTGGAAAGCTAAGAAAGAGCTCTATCCAATGGTGCCATTTCTAAAAGGTTTTGAGTGCATGGAAAACAAAATATTCTGACTGAGGCACAAGAGAAGGAAAGATGTAAAGGAGTTAGCCACAAAATGAGCAAAAGACATTTGGGATAACACCACCACTCTTGCTCTATGTCCTGCACAAGGGATTTCACACCAAGATTGGAGGTTACTTATCTGCTGATTGGTCACACATGTTATTTAGAACAAGATATGGAACTAAGGCCACAATCGAGATCTAAACATATTGCAAACTTTCACATTGAGCCTTACACTCCAAGTCAAATCAATACCAATTGTTCAAATGCTTGATCAAGAGGATTATCCAAGCACCAATGAAGCTGATACCAAGGTTGGAAGTATCCCAGATCTAACTCTTGATGAATGGAAAAACAAGGTACATGCTTTTGATCCTTATCAAGAAATAGAAGAATCGAGTTAGGAGTCTATTGCATGCATGAAGAAAATCAGCCTATTCCTAAGATCACCAAGCCGGACCACAAGGATGAAAATGAGGTATGGCAGTTGTTTTTTTGGATCAAGGAGTAGACAAGGTGCGGGAGGGGAGCTATGCTTGTTTCACCACAAGGAGTTAAGTATTATTCAGCTTTTAGATTTCAGTTTGCATGCTCTAATAACACTGCTGAATACGAAGCTTTGATACAAGGATTGCATTGGTCAATCAAGAGAGGGATAAAGAACTTGCAAGTATTTGGTGACAAATGAGTTGATTTTCAACCAAGTTAAGGGGCAGCATGCTGTAAAAAATGATCTACTCAAGTGCTAAAAAAATAGGGTGTGGGACCTCATTGAAGATTTTGATGGTTTTGGCATAAAATCCATTCATAGAAAAAGAGAACCAAGCTCTTTGAGAGGCTTGCAGCAATTGGGGCAGCCTTTGACGTTGTTGAAAGCATTCAAAAAGACAGTGGTACAACCAAACATCCACATGATTGTGAGGCCTTTAGTACTGCATACAACAATGTAAGTTGGCAAGGGTTTGAAAATGATCAATAAGTCATTCATTTCTTGCAAGAAGAGGCTGAGTTCTTAGCTAAAAATCAGGAAAATTTGGAGCAGCAGTATGGTGACCAAGTGGTACAACTGAGAACCAACAAACTACCCAAGGGACTTATTACTTTAGAGTCCATTTTCAATCCTAATGATCAGTTTAGGAAGGAGAAAGCAAACATCCAAGTCAAGGGGGAAGATTCAGTGCCCATCTCGGTGGAAGAAGGCAAATCACTCCAAATTGGTAAGATGACAACTGAACAAGAAAGGTATGAGTTCATACAACTTTTTCAAGAGTTCCCTGATGTGTTTGCTTGGAGCTATGAAGATTTGAAAGGTTTCAATCCTGAGTTAGCTCAACACACCATTAAATTGGATCCAAGTACTAAGCCCATCAGGCAAAAACAAAGGCCAGTCAATCCACACATGGAGCCTCTCATGAGGAAAGAATTGAATAAGTTGATAGAATCAAGAATCATTTTTCCTATCAAGCATTCTAGTTGGGTGGCCAACTTAGTACCAGTTAGAAAGAAGAGTGGGGAAATCAGATTGTGTGTTGACTTCAGAGATTTGAATAGAGCATCTCTAAAGGATCATTATCCACTTCCTTCTATGGAGAAAATTTTACAAGTTATTGCTGGCTCCGAGAGGTTTTCACTACTTGATAGCTATTCAGGTACAATCAGATTATGGTGAAAGAAGAGGATTAGTTCACGACAGCCTTTTACAACCAAATGCGGAACTTATGCATACAGAAAATGTCATTTGGGCTGTCCAACGCTGGAGCTACCTTCTAAAGAGCAATGGACATGGCATTCAAGGATTTGATTAACAACATAGTCCCGATATATCTTGATGATATCATTATTTTTTCAAAAATGCAGCAAACCATCTCTTTCATTTGAGACAAGTGTTCCAAAAGTGCGAAGGTTTGGAGTATCCTTGAATCCTAAAAAGTGTATTTTTCTAGCCCATGAAGGAAAACTCCTTGGCCACATTGTCTCCAAATAAGGATTAGAAATTGATCCGAAATATTTTAATCCATAAGAGCACTACCATTTCCAAGCCAAAAGAAGGCCCTTCAAAGCTTCTTGAGTAGAATTAATTTTGTTCGAGAGTTTGTCCCAAATTTTGCAGCCCTAGTTAAGCCTATCACCAAGATGTTGAAGAAAAGCATGGCTTTCAAATGGATAGCGAAGGCAAGGAAATTTTTGAAGTAATCAAAGAATCCATCTCTCAAGCCCCAACTCTCATCAACTCGAGATTTCTCCAAGGATTTCATCCTCTATGCATTTGGGGGTGATGATACTATCTCTACAATTTTGGTACAACAGAACAAAGACAATGATGAGAAGCCAATTGATTTCTTCAGCCAAATCCTAGAGGACTATGAGGTGAAGTATTCCTTCATTAAGAAGCATGTTCTTGTAGTAATCAGGAGCTTGAAGAAATTCAAGCATTTAGTTTCAAACAACAAGGTTCAGTTGCTGGTTTCTCATGTGAGAGTTAAGGAATTTCTCCTCAACAAAGACTTGAATGAAAAAAGGGCAGGTTGGATTACTCATGTCATGGAGTATGACATTGAGATCAAAGTCACCAAGTTGGTCAAAGGAAAAGGATTGTGTGAGCAGCTGATTCTAAGGAAACAAAAGGAAGCATGCAATGAGAAGGAGGTTATTTTGGCATTGCAAGACAGCCATGAGCAAGGAAGCACTCAAGAGGAAAATAGTGGTGTTCCCATTCCTTGCTGGACCCAAGACATAATGAACTTCCTAAGCATAGGTCTATGCCCTCCAGAGATGAACAAGACCAAAAGAAGACACTTCAGATTGCAGGCCATCCCGTATGCCTTTGTTGATGGTGTTTTGTTTAAAAGGGATGTGAATGGAGTACTGCTGAGATGCGTTGGTACAAATCAGATTCATAGGGTGTTGGAAGGGTTCCATGGTGGACCAGCTGGTGGTCATTTTACACCAAGAGTGATAGCCCTAAAGATCATGAGAGCTGGCTATTATTGGCCTAAGATTTTCAATGATTGTTATGCATGGATCAAGAGGTGCAAGAATTGTGCATTCTTCATAGTAAAGAGAGACTAGCTGCCCTTCCATTGCATCCAATTTCAGTTGACCAGCCGTTCATGCAATGGGGTTTAAACTTAATTGGATTCATTAATCTCAATTCAAGCCAAGGGCACAAATGGATTTTAACAGCCACATATTATTTCACCAAATGGACTGAAGCAGTAGCACTCAAGGAAGCAAATGAATCTAGCATCCTAGACTTCTATGAGGGAATAGCAACCAGATTTGGTGTACCTGCTACAATAATATCAGATAATGCATTGGCATTCATTGGCACTAAGGTGATTGAATGGGCTGTCAAGAATGGGATCTACCTAAGTACTTCATCAAAATATTACCCTCATGGTAATGGCCAGGCTGAGTCTATAAACAAGAACTTGTTGAGGATCATTAAAAGGACTCTTGATGAAAATCAGAGGTCTTGGCATACTAAATTGAAATCAGCCTTATGGGCTTATAGGATAACTCCCAAGAGATCTACGGGTAACTCTCCATTCAGGTTTGTTTATGGAAGAGAGGCAATTTTGCCCATATCACTTGAGTTGCCAACATTGGAACTCATGAAACAGATTGGAGTTGTTGGAGTTTGAACCCATAGAGGTTAGATATGCAAAGTTGATGGAGCTCCAAGAAATCAGAAATCAGGCATCCCAAGCAATGGAGAAGGATCAGGCTTTGATAAAGAAGACCTTTGATAGAAAGGCCAAGAATAGATCCTTCCAAGTTGGAGATCTAGTGTTAAAATGGGATGCAGATAGAGCAAAACCAGGAAGGAATTCAAAATTTGATGCCATTTAGAGTGGCCCATACATGGTCACAAGGACAACAATACTTTCCAATTGTCTTCATTGGATGGCGAAGAACTGCAGATTCCAGTCAATGGAATCCATCTAAAGCATTGCTATTGAAAGGAACTCTCCACCTTGTACATATTAGCTTAGGTTTCCATTCCTCCAAGTGCTTGTGCACATTGTTTTGCTATAGGTTAGTTTTATTTTCCCTAAGTGCTTTGGCACAAGCTTGCTATTCCTAGGAATGTGTTTGCAGGCCTTGCTCCATCAGATGATATTCCATCTTCCTCCTTGCAGTGTTCTAGTCAGTTGGGGTATCAAACAGAGAATTTGATGACTCCATGCCCAATGGATTTCTTCAGAAACTGGTAACTTCATCCAGCAGGTAGATGACCCCTCTGAGTCACCAAAATTGTTATCCAAAATGTGCCCCCTGCTCATTTTGTGGCTAACTCCTTTCATTCTTCCCTCTCTTGTGCCTCAGTCATAAATTTTTGCTTTCAAGGACTCAAAACTTTCTGGAAATGGCACCATTGGATAGAGCTCTTTCTCATCTTTCCAGAAAGGTAAAGTTTTCCTCCTAACTCCATGTATTTTTGAAGTTATGGCTCGACGGAGTTTTTGTGGGAAATTTTCCCTGGAAGGCCCGTGGCCAATGAGATGCCGCCACATGTCCAAGGAAGTGGCGGGGTCGGAAGAAAACTTGGTTTTTTTACCAAGTGTTTGGCGAAATTTCAAAAGGAAGATTTTTTCCCCGCAGGCCCGCCGGCGAATAGAATTGTGCCACGTGTCCATGGGAAAAATTGAAAAAATGACTAAGTGTTGCACAGGGAGAATATTTATGAAGAAGGCCCATGCCCAATCGTATTGTGCCACATGTCATCTGAGCCCAAAAAGTGGGGGTGGAGGGGAAGTTGGAATTTTGGTGAAGTGTTTTGCCAATTTTCAAAAGGAAGTTTTCGGCCCGCTGCCCCTCGCCTACCAATCATGTTATGCCACGTGTCCTTGGGGATCGGAGCTGCGAGCGCGGGGAAGCTTGGGAAATTTTCCCAAAGTGTTGGCGCAAAAGTAAAATGTTTACGAAGGCCCACGGCTAATCAAATGATGCCACGTGTCTCGAATCGGGAGGCGGGAGAAATTGAGAAAATTTTCCCAAGGGAAAACAAAGGAAATTTAAAAGGAAAAATCCCACCCCCCAAAATGCGAGCCAATGGAATTATGCCACATGTCCATGTGGCGGTGAAAAATAGAGGACAGCCCGCAAGGAAAATTTGAAGGGGCAAGCCCACATCCAATGGGGTTATGCCACGTGTCTAGGTCAAAAATGGTCAAAACAGCCCATGCGAAAATTTAGGAAGGAAAGGTCCGCGACCAATTAGCACATGCCACGTGTCCTCAACTCATCGGCCCGGCGGGAATTTTTGGAAAATTTTCCAAGGGAAAACAAAGAAAAATGAAGCAGGATAGGCCTGCACCTAATCAAAGCATGCCACGTGGCACCCGAAATGACGGAAGATGGGGATTTTTTGGGAAATTTTCCCAAATACAAAAAGGGGTAAAAAATTCAAATTTTCGCCGCTAACTGATTTGGCCCTGTTTTGCCCTAAAACTTCAAACGGACATATTTTTCGATCCAAAGCTTGGTTTTTTGCGTTATTTATATCAATGGAAAGTGGTGAAATTCTCTACAAGATTCCAGGGTCATTTTTGTATTTTTATTGAGTTTGGGGGATAAAATCAAAAACACCTCTAGCACGTGGTCATGGATAAAAATGACATTTCAACCACCGTTTTTAATGAAGAATGGCTCGCATTCTCTCCCAACATGGCTAAAAATGTCAGGGGATGGGTTTGTAAGGATGCCCATGCTATTTTGATTGTGTTTTGGTCAATGGTTGAATCTTCCCCATGTTTTCCCGTGTTTCTCTCTCCTGGGGTCGTGGCTTTCACTGTAAAAGCCAGATTTGGCTCATTTTCAAAGGGTGGAACATTTTTTTATGTATTACAGGCTCCTTTGTCACTAAAAAGTGATTTTGTGGAAAAATAGACCTTTTCCAAGATTGTAACCTCTTTTGGCTCTCGGGTGTTGTAATGCAATTGGTTTTTATGTAAAATGACAATACAGTGCTCTGTGAATGAGTTTTAATCCTTTATCTGTGTTGTTTGATTCATTTCTAACCCTCCATTACAGATTATCACTTGTGTGCATGAAGTTTTGTTGAATTTTATGATCTCGTGTCAATTTGTAGAAGTAAAAATGCTCACCACTCCTTTCGTGTATCACCCTATTAGCACTAGTTTCAAATTTTTTTGCATTCTCCATCTCTCGTCCACCTTGGGATTTAGAGTAGGATTTTGAGTTTGAAACCTCTGTATAACTTGCAAGTAATACATCTGGTCAGAGGAGTTGAGGAACCAACCTCTAATCTGGAGATTCCTTTTCCATTTTGACAAGTCCCACACTTGGGGAAAGGATTCAATGTTGTGCAATCACACTGGATGTCCAAGATGTCAACTAGAACCCTGATCAACATCCAGGGGTGCTGCTGATTTGCAACAACAATAGTATTCATTCTCCTTCTTGTAATAGATGTCTGAAACAATTTCCTTCCTTGTCATAATCTTTTTAAATGGAACTTGGGAGTCCTTGTTGTGATTCTATTTCAGCCTTGATGGAGGTAAGAATGGGACATCTCTTGACTTAAACATTATTGGACTCTCTTACTCTCTTCAGTTCTTTTTAATTGATTTATGGGTTTTATTAAAATGATGGATTGAGTACCTTAGTGCACTGAATTTTGTATGAAAGGATATATTTTATCTCTGTTCAAATATTTTTTATTATTGTTCTTATTTAGATCGTGAACTACTTCTTTGTATTGATCTGTTGAAGCCTTGTAATGGGATTTCATTTCTTGAGTTCGTGATTACTTCTAAACTTGTATATATTTTATTGTTTGAGGAATTCTACTCCTTGATGGATTCATTGAATGAATCTCTAAGTTTTATAGAGAAAGGAACATGTTTTCTTGGGGATAGTATATTGCCTTAAGACTGTACTATGTACTTTGTTCTAAGATTTGAATTCGAATTTGTTCTTGATGAATGGAAATAGGTAAATAGGTTTGTAATATTTTTAAATGAAAACTAGAAGTGTGGTTTCTTTAACTATGTGTTAGGTTTTGTGTTCTCTTTTGGGAACTAGATAAAGAGTTTCTAAGTTTTCAATAGAAATGGGAATTCATTTCATAGTATAAATGAAATGAATTATAGATTGGGTCCTTTTCTATTTGAGATCCTTTTTCTGATTGTTTGGATAAGTTCATTTGATTAAATTTTTTTGTTTTTGATCTTCTTCTGAGATGGAAAATTTATTGTGGAACGTTTGGTTTTAGATCTTTGAATTATATCCTCTAACATATGGGAGTCAATTTTGACTTGAGGGGGGGATTGTTTGACTCTCTACCCTACTTGGATTGATTTGGGATTCTTGTTAGATGCTTTTCTTTAATGTTGAATCCTTGTATTGTTATCTTTGAATTGAGGCAGATTCATGTGTTCTAAACCTATAATTGTCTTTCAAATGATTAGTGTTTGGGGAATAGTATGTATTGATTCTTCTTCCTTTGTTATATGGAAAGATGAAGCATTCTAATATGATCTATGTGGTAATTAACTTCTTTTGCTACTTAGTAAAGATAAATGTGTATTTCTATTCTTATAGAACTATGAAACAATTGGATGACAAAACTTGTTGATTGTTTTAAAGTAATTGATAGGATCAATTAAACCTTGTGATATAATTCTGATGTTGTGGATTATATTAAGTTCTTTTCTTAAAAGTAAATTCAAACTCTTTTAATGTACTTATTTTCTAAGATGTTATTACTTATGATTATTTTTATGATATATTAATTGTTTCATTAAAGCAAAGTCATTTTAATGGAACAATTAGTTGAATGCACTTTACTTTAATGCTTAGTGTTTATCATGCTTAGTTTGTTGAACTGACCCGTGCTAGTAATTTTTGCAGATGGACATCATAAGTGATAAAAGAAGATAGAAAATTTTATGATGCATTGGCTCATTTAATTCTAGATCTTCTATAAAGAATTTTGATTCATTCTTGAGTTATATTGGAAAAGAAAAGTGTTGTTCTTTTAAGATCTTAATTCGATTGACATGCGGAATGTCTCAAATACGATCTTGTAAATATTTATTATCATGAATTTAAATATTTTATGTTGGACTCCAATTTGTGATGTGAATACTTTTGTACTCATATGATGGAAATAATAGTGATATCCTTACGGTATTCCTTATATCTGTTGTATACTATTGATGTTATAAAATAATAAGTTGGATTAAGGAGATAAGTATAATCTCCCCTATTATAATGAACTTGTTAAATTGCAAAGGTGTCGTTCTCTAACTTCACAATGATAGTTTAATAATGAAATATTCTTGGGACATACAATTAAACTATATAAGTAGTGAACGATAAAAAGGTTATGTTAAACCTAACCTCTAATCATGTAGAGGAAGACTCTTCCTCTCTCATGGAATGAAAGATAAAAGGAATAGTGGTTATGATCTTTAATCTTTATACTAAGTTTATAAGGTAAACACTAGCTGAATCTAGGTGGATGACACACTTGATTTAGACAGCTAGGTTGCATTAAGAATTAAATGTTTGTTGTTTTCCACCCTATTTTTGGGATAACTTCTTGTTATGTGATGTTAACGAATAACAATGCAAACATGAATTAATGAAGTACTCCATATCTAATCAGGCTAGTGGTGGATAAAGAACTTAAGGAATGTTGAAATTAGGGTAGGCATGGTTTCTATAATATGAATCTTAATCCAATTTAATTATGATTAATGACTAGTAAGGGGGTATGTACATCTTGATGAATCGGTTCTAACGAGATGTTGGCACATGCCAATGGTAGGGTTTGTACCCTCGAGAATTCCCTAGACTTCTCAAAGGATACATACGATGTGTGCAATTGACATGTGGCAACACCCTTCTATATTTGTTCATCTAGATCTACTCACATCTGGACTTGAACTTCGTTTCCCTCTAGGTCAAGTTAGTAGCATGTTTTGGATAGGTAGTAGCTCTCTATGACTCAGGGTACCTTGGCACATTCAAATGACTTAGGTCAGCCGAGTATGCCCATATACCCTAAGTCATCGTGAGCATCTTCCTATAACAAACTATGATGCTAACTAGGGCTAGGGTCAAACCTTGGGCAAGTGGACTGATGGTAGTCAGTAAATACCATTCTAGATAACAGAGGAGTGAGGTGAAGGACATATTCGGAATGATGAGTATGCCATCTAGGAATAGTAACATGAATAGTATGTTGAAAATCTTTGGCCAAAGTATCACAAGCTACTAGTTACGTTGTCCTATGTCACCTAGTTTAAAGCAACGTGATGTCAAATGAATATTGGTAACAAATATTTAGATAGGTTCTTTAAACAAATCACTCAGTACCCAAAATAGGGTAGGATAACCAAGTATATATAGTATACATAAAGTATTCTATACTTTAAGCTAACATGAGAAATCATTTGTGTAACCGAGTCATGGAATGAGAGATCGATAGTGTACTTGAGTCATTAGAGTTGCATATGGTTATCTATTATGAGATTGATTGACATGGAATGTGTGTTCTAAATATGTTTTATTTAGAACAGAGAACATTATGTTTTAAAAAAAAAAATCCCTTGTTTCTAAAGTCTCAAAATGGGAATGTTATAGAATGACCCCTCATATTACATGTGTCCTTTCATATTCCCATTACAATATTTTCCCAAAGTTAGCTGAAAGTAGATATACTAGGATGAATAGGATGAGAGGAGTTATTGATCCCACTTTCGAGGCTTTGCAAAACCCATAAGAAAAGATCAGAGATAACCCATACTATTTCTCTCAAGCTTCATCCCCATTTGATTCTTCAAGTGGTTCACCTAGTAATCCTATCCAAACCCCTGTTGATACTCCCCCTACAAATCCTCTTGTTTCCCCTGCCTTCCACCCACCATTGAACATTGAATTCCCTAGTGAAGGAGAACAAGAATCAAAAGAATATTTGGGAGAAGAATTTGAGGAAATAGAAGTTAAAGTTGAAGTAAGAGAAGTAATGGTGGATAAAGAAATGGAAAGACCCTAACCCATTAGTCCATGTGAAAAGAATACTTTTACAATTTTTCTTTTGCCTCCTCTTCATAATCTAATGAAGATTTCCTGCAATAACTTCCCAAAGTTCAAAGGTGATGCCACACAAATTCTTGAAAAAAACATCTCTTCCTTCATCACATCATTCAATTATCGGGATCGAACACGAAGATGTTGTTATGATATTGTTCATCAAATCAATCCAAGAAAAATCAGCTAAGTGGTTCTATCTCCTACCGACTATATCCATCACTAACTGGGAGGACATCAAAATCAGTTTTGAAGAAATATTCAAATATACCAAAAATTGTCAAGACCTCTTAGTCTAGATATCTCAAATGAATGAGTCTAACAAGAATCTGAGGGACTTTGTAGCTCATTATAACAAGTTTCTCAAAATAATACCTCTTGAATTTTTTCCCTCTGATGAAAATTTGAAAAGGTTCTTCATTAGTGCTCAAATGTTAGAGGTAGGATTCATCCTCTAGAGGGTTCAACCAAGAAATTTGGGCCAATCTCAAGGAATTTCCATCGAACTAGAAGATGACCTCAACCTATCCAGAAAATTTAAAGAATCCTTCAAGGAAGGATAGATCCCAACATCCCAAATATGAGATAATAGACCCATTGCTCCATAAATTGGTAAACGAAGTGACATTATTGAATATGGAAGTTTCACAATGAGAATCTCATCAAATTCCTAACGAAACTAGATTATAAGAGCACCACAGAAGGCTTTCCTTAGAGGCCCCACTTGTTAATGCAAGATTTAGAACTCAAGGAGACAAATAAGGACTTTAACAAGAAAGAAAATATTGTGATTTCTTAGAGTATTAATAAGTAGAGAATGGTGCACAAATCAGATTCTCGTGAGTATTCTCGAGGAGATGAAGATTATGATGAAAATGCACCTAGTTTCTCATGTGTGGTGTTTATGCATTCTCGGTATTAAAAGGGATCTTCTTCCAATACTACTACAAAAATAATAATATCAAATATCATCCTATGGCGACTCTACAAACTAAAATAATCGACCAAGGATTTGCACTTCCTCCCTCCACGAGTCTACATTGGATAAGCGACCTGTAGCAAGCAAGAGGTCACTAACAATTCCAAGTGCTTCGAAAATGTAATGTCTATAAAGGTTTCCAATGCTCTTGGGCTCAACTTGACATGGGAAAACAACTTCTGTTAATCCATGGAATAAAAGGAATTAATACTTGTGGGAAATATCAATGATGTAGAGGTGGATCTCGCCAAATTTCTAGATAAGGTGTTAATGACTATCTTAGTGGCAGATATTCTAAATTCATTTGGAATGTTGTTAAGAAGAAGCTTTTGTCGATACTTGGGGGAAAAATCCATATGAATTAGTCTTCTATAACAATCTCGGTTAAATTAGATATGGATAAATTGCTTCCTGTGAAAAAGATGAAATACAAAGTGTAAAAATCAAGAAATCGAGAAACTAACATCATATACCAAGATAGTGGGAACATGAATAATTTTGTAACATCCAAAGAGGAAGACTATATTCCAATCTTGATAGGATCGAGAATTCCTATACGGAGGGGCATTGATATAGAAGAAGTATTGAGAGATCTTGAGTTATAAGAGGGTAGCCCTGAGTTGGAAAATAATGCAATTCTTGAAGAAGATGAAATGGTTCTTGATGAGTTTCAAGCTAAGAAATAATATTATGTGTTTATCCATGATGAAGAGGTATTGTCATTCCAATTTGAAGATGAAGGTTTTCCCAGTAATTTAATCTTTAAATAAAATCCAACTTATGGTGAACTCTCGAGAGGTTTGAAAGTAGACTATGTGCAAGAACTGCTAAGAGTTGTAGAAGAGACAGAAGACCCTAAGATAAGTCTTGAACTCCTAATGCAAGGCATGGATCTGCAAGACAAGCATGAATCTAATTTTGAATTCTCAACCAATTCAAAAAATGCTCATGATGAGTCTTACCAAGATGAAAAATATGATGTCCCTCTTGAGCTAATGTCTAATGGGTGTGATGGTGAAATTGAATTTTTCTCCTTTCGATGAGGGTCGTCAATCCTCTCCATTAATAATGTCAATCTGGGTTGGTGTCTGAAGGATGTATGCATTAAGAGAAGAATATCTTGGAAATTAACTCCTTTAAACACAAACCAAACTTGCATAAAATAAATCACACATGCAGAAATTAAAAGGCACACTTGCAGAAATAAAGTTTGCATGAAAGAAACACACTTGCATGAATTGAAATGAAAACTTGCAAAAATAAAGTTACACTTGTATAAATTGAAATTGCTAAATTGAAAATAAACGAAAGAGGAAAGGACACCTGCATGTTCACGAAAGAAATTACATAACATAAAAAAATAGAAATTTACAACAAAAGGAAAACTGCAGAAATAAAGAAATTACATAACATAAAAAAAGAGAAATTTAAAAGAAAAGGAAAATTGTAGAAATATATAAATAGGCATTAACACATTGATCCATCTTCCTTGGAATGAGTGGTTAATTTATACTTTTAATTCAGAACTTGTAGAAAAACTTTACTTCCAAAGATTGGAAAGAAAGAATATATCTTGATTACTTGGGGAAAAGAAATTACATATCTAAGTGTGAAAGGTTGCATTTATAATTTATGCATCCAACCAAATCCTTATTTTAGGAAATACAATCTGATCTTATCTTTATTTCAATCCTAACAACTAAGATCTCCATCTCCACAAAATTGGAGAGAGATATATTGTTGAAGTCAAATCATATATCACTTATTTTAGGAAGATTTGCTCGCAAATCTTCTCCTTGCTCTTCGTAACAATAATCATAATGATTTTATTCCTCTACATTATTGGAAGTAGGATTTGCCTCAAAATATTATTTTGACCAAATGCCTTTCTCATATTTTCCATTTGACTTTGTTGTTTTTTATTGTGAAACTTTTGACGCTTGTCAAATACATTTTTCCTCGAACTGCAGCTCATTAAAAATCATATCTCTCTTGATTGGTAAAACCTTTAACAAATCTGAATGAGGTTTTTGTTAAACACATTACTTTGAACAAAAACTCTCTTCGATTTCCCATTGGAATCTCCGAAGTTTTCACAATCCTCAAAATCGCATTCTGTTGATGTAAGTTACTGAACTAAATCTGATTTGTCCACGAATTGAAAGTTCTGGAACTAACTACCATTCAATTGATACAATTTCAGAACTAAATCTATGAGTTCTAAAACTAAACTGTAAGTTCCGAACTATCTCTGTGCATTCTGAACTAATTCAGTGAGTTCTGTAGCTAACTCGAACAACTATAACTTTTGCATTCGACCTCGGATTGAGATGAATTTTTTTAACTTGCATAATTTTTCAAGAGGAATATGAATATGAAATATGATTTAATTTTAAATGTACTATTCATGATCAATTTCAGTTTTCCCAATACTAGCATTATCTTTCCTTTATGGCCTACATACACAAAACTTTTCATCTTTTTCTAAATAATCAATAGGATTAGTCAACAAAATAGATAAAAAATTATTTATAAATAATGAACAAGATATATATCATATATTCTATCTTAAGAAAACTATAAGTTCCTAGATTACATTTAAATCCACTTTCAAAGGTAACTTGGAAGGAAAAAATAATGGTAATTTATGGCCAATTTATGGCCTCATCATTTCCCCACACTTAATCTTATGCATGTCCTCATGCATTACATTATTATCTCCTCTTCTTAGATTCTTCTCTATATTGTGGACACTTTCTTATGGATCTCCTTCTTATTTTGATTTCTTTATTTTACAATAGGTTCTTGTGTGGATCTCCTTCTGCTACTACTTTTGATTTTCTTCTTCTACAACAAGTTCTTATGTGGATATCCTTCTGTTGCTTTTGATATTCTTTATTTTACAACAGGTTCTTGTGTGGATCTCCTTCTTTTGCTTTTGATATTCTTTCTTTTACAACAAGTTCTTGTGTGGATCTCCTTCTGTTGCTTTTGATTTATTTTCTTTTACAACATGTTCTTGTGTGGATCTCCTTCTTTACTTTTCATATTCTTTTATTTACAACAGGTTCTTGTGTGGATCTCCTTCTATTGCTTTTGATATTATTTTCTTTTACAACAGGTTCTTGTGTGGATCTCCTTTTGTTGCTTTTGATTTCTTTTATTTTACAACAGGTTCTTGTGTGGATCTTCTTCTGTTGTGTCTCATATCAAAATGTATAGCTCATGCTTCTCCTTCTCTCCCACACCTAAACTCATGCATGTCCTCATGCATGTTGTTTATTTATGGCTGCCCATAAATTAGACTCAAAAAGTTTGATTGCAAAGAGGTGCACATATTTTTCATATAAGTAGGGGAGATATGAATTTTATCTTGTCTTCCTTGGAAATATTTGAAAGTGGATCTAGTTGTAGTAAAAAAACTTACAAAAAAGATTAAAATAAAATAATAGAACAAAAAAAATTGATCATACCTCTAGTTGTCTTTGTCATCTTATTGTTAACATGGTCAAATAGTTCCGAGAAGAAAGCCATCAAGTAACTGTTGATTTCATTTGAAGAAGAGCCGCCTCCTTTTTTCCTTTGATGGGCCAGCATGCTAGTTTTCCAATTAAAGTTTTTTTTTTGCCTTTGATTGACCAACAAGCTGGTTTTCCAATCAAAGCTTTTTGATTTTTTTTTGAAATGATAGCATGAGAAGGATTAGAGAAAATTTTGATCCATCATCAGACTATATTCATCAAAGTACAACTTGTGTAAAATAGGAAGCAATGTCTGAGATCTCATAAAAACATTTTTGCATACTTGGTAACTCCAAGAAGATTCCAAAAATTGTGTAGACAATTTTTAGGTCTTTAAATCCCAACTTGAATTGTGCAATATCAGAATCACCATAGTAATCTTCAAATCTTGGACTAGTGCTCTCAGGAGATGGAGAGTTGTTAAAAAATAAAGTGAATGTATCTCGTGGGTCCCTCAAAATCTACATGCTCCTTGGTTGATACTTTTGGTGCTCCAAAATTTGCATGCTGATATCAAGAACAACTCTAGAAATTCCTATAGATCTAGTCCTCAGATGTTAGTACACAAAAATTTCTTTCCTTGATATTCACAATAATTGCTTCTTAATGTTATACAAGCATATACAAAAATGAAAAATTGAAAGACATGAAAACAAATTTTTCTAATGGATCTAGTTCAGGGATTGAATTTTATTATGGGATGAAAAACTGATTTGGATGGGTGGATTTATTATGAGTGGGTTTTTATTTTGGCTCTAATGAAATCCCTAAATATGGATGAAGTTAATTAGAAATGCTACCACTTCATTATTACAAACTGGATAAGCTAGTTTTTTACTAAGGTTATGTGTAATAAGATCACTGAGCTGTTAGTTGATACAAGGGGAAATGGTTGTGGTTATCAAAAATGGCATATGATATTTCATCAACTGGATCTACTTCCAAATTCAATATCATATTATACCATTTCTAGATCTGAATTATTTGTTCATACCATTATACCTCTTGATCAAACATCACAATCATTTTTCTTATACACAGAGTTAGTTTGTGGGGAGATATTTACAATCTAATATTCCTAATTGCAGAAATGAAATTTTAATCTACTTGCAGGAAATAAAAGTCTAAAGAAACTACTTACCAAATTCTTCCTGTCACAAAATTGCTAAAAGGTATTCTATTGTCACTAGAATATTCTTTTAGAGAACTCTGAATCTCCCAATAACACCATGTTCCCTAAACAGTGCTGAAAATGATGAGGGTCATCAATCTTCACCATTAATAATGTCAATCCAGGTTAGTGTTTGAAGGATGTATGCATTAAGAGAAGAAGATCTTGGAAAACAACTCCTTTAAACACAAACCAAACTTGCATAAAATAAATCACACTTGCAGAAATTAAAAGGCACACTTGCAGAAATAAAGTTTGCATGAAAGAAACACACTTGCATGAATTGAAATGCACACTTACAGAAATAAAGGCACACTTGCATAAATTGAAATTGCTAAATTGAAAATAAAGGAAAGAGGAAAGGACACCTGCAGGTTCACAAAATAAATTACATAACATAAAAAAATAGAAATTTACAACAAAGGAAAACTGCAGAAATAAAGAAA
This sequence comes from Taxus wallichiana var. yunnanensis, assembly GCA_018340775.1. NCBI lineage: Eukaryota > Viridiplantae > Streptophyta > Pinopsida > Cupressales > Taxaceae > Taxus > Taxus wallichiana. The sequence goes on along the minus strand of CM031239.1, from coordinate 757,922,232 downwards.
TTACATAACATAAAAATAGAAATTTAAAACAAAAGGAAAACTACAGAAATAAAAAAATAAAAATTAACACATTGATCCATCTTCCTTGGAATGAGTGGCCAACTCATTCCTTGGAAGATGATTTAATTCATACTTTTAATTCGAACTTAAAAAACTTTACTTCCACAGATTGGAAAGAAAGAATGAGATCTTGATTACTTGGGAAAAGAAATTACATATCTAAGTGTGGAAGGTTGCATTTATAATTTATGCATCCAACCAAATCCTTATTTTAGGAAATATAATCTGATCTTATCTTTATTCCAATCTTGACAACTAAGATCTTCATCTCCACAAAATATGGAGAGAGATATATTATTGAAGTCAAATCTTATCTCACTTATTTTAGGAAGATTTGCTCCCAAATCTTCTCCTTAATTTTCGGTAACAAGAATCATTAATGATTTTATTCCTCTACATTATTGAAAGGATGATTTCCCTCAAAATATTATTTTGACCAAATACATTTCTCAGATTTTCCATTTGACTTTGTTTTTAATTATGGAACTTTTGACGCTTGTCAAACACACGTTTCCTCAAACTACACTCATTAAAAGTTACATCTCTCTTGATTGGTAAAACCTGTAACAAATCTAAATTTATTTTTTTTAAGCACATTACTATCAACAAAACCTCTCTCATTTTCCCATTGGAATTCTCGAGTTTTCACAATCCTCAAAACTCACTAAAAGTCATTCCGTTGATGCAAGTTCCTAACTAAATTGTCATTCCTTTTATGCAAGTTTTGAAATTAAATCTACAAGTTTTAGAACTAAATATAATTTTTCCATGAATTTAAAGTTCCAAAACTAACTCATCATTCAATTTATACAAGTTCTAGAACTAAATCATGAGTTCCAAAACTAAGCCTACAAGTTCTAGAACTAACTTTGTGCGTTCGAACTAACTCGTGAGTTCCGAAACTAACTCAAAACAACTATAACTTTTGCATGTGACCTCAGATTAAGATGATTTTATTTTTAAACTTACATAATTTTTTGAGAGGAATCTGAATATAAAATCATATTTGATTTTAAATGTATTGTTCATGATCAATTTCACTTTTCCCAATACTAGCATTATCTTTCCTTTATGGCTTGTATACACAATACTTTGCATCTTTTCCCAAATAATCAATAGGATTAGTCAAAAAAATAGATAACAAAATATTTATAAAGAATGAACAAGATATATATCCTATATTCTATCTTAAGAAAACTATAATTTCCTATATTACATTTAAATCCACTTTCAAAGGTAACTTGGAAGGACAAAATAATGGTAATTTATGGCCAATTTATGGCCTCATCACTTTCCGTTCAAAGAAGAAGATTCTTTCCCATCTGGTGAAAAATTTAAAACAAAGAGTTTTTCGGTCCTCTAGAGATAATATTCCCCATCATAATAGAGTATTGGAATACAATAAGCTTCAGGTGATGAAGTAATCCTTCCAAATAGTTTCCTTAAAATTCAAAATGAATATTCTTCAAATGAATGTAAAGGTGAACCATCATGACAGCTTCATAGAAATATTTTGTATAAGAAATACAGAGTGACATAAGTTATGGAGGATCCCGAGCTAATTATTGACCTCTTAGCTCATGTTATGCCATACAAGATAGGTATGAGGTTATTTTTGATCCTCCATTCAACATTCAAACACCTCATATTGATATGAAGAAAAAATGTGAATTCAAGGATTCTTGTGGAAAAGATGTTAATGAACATGAATGTTAAAAAGAAGAAAACTCAAGACATTCAAACAATTTGAGAAAAAATCAGCAATGGGGAAACAATGAGATGCCAAATGATAAATCATAAATGTGGGTGAACATCAAATTAAATTTGCAATCTAAAACCGATTTCAAAGATGATAAGGGAAATAGAATTTCTAATCAAATCTATGATCATATAAAACATCATGTAGGATCATTCCTCCCAAGTATACATGTATTCATGAAATCCCTAGATTTTATAAGTAATTGAGGAAAGGAGGCTACTTTCTTGAGCCACTCAATAACTTCGTGTTACATCATCATTCAAAGATGTTACCCATCTAGGGGTAATATATGAAAAGAGAAAAGTGCTTCAGTGAAAGTGGGTTATCTCCCGCATTGTACCATAGGTGATGTAGGTGTGTGTTTACATTTCCCTATTGTGTTTGTTTTTACATTTTTACCATGGTGTGTTTCCCTTTTGTTGTGTGTGTGTGTTTTCCTTTCGAGTCTATCTCTTGCAGAGTTGAGTGACTCTAGCCTAATGGATAAGGCATTGGTCAAAGTTATGTACTCAGATTCTAGATTTTAATGACATCATGTCCTCACTTTGTTTGATCCAGAATGAGTCCCCAAGTGAGATCCAATTGTTTTCATGTGTTTTTGTAAGGAAAAATTCAACTTAAAAGCATGACAACTTTACCCTACTACCAATTTTTTTTCTTGTGATTCCTCCTAAGAACCCCTACAAATCAACCTATCCCTTATGTTAGTCCTATCCTATCCTTATAATGATTCATATTTTTTGTGTCAACCTTCCCCATAGGTGATTTAGGAAAACAAGTTCATCGAGTGCTTTCGAGACAATATCTCTCAACGCTGACTTTACTTTGGAGACTTAGGAATGTCTATATTTAGTCTTTCTAATACAAGTGCACACCTTCCGAAGCTATGTTGTAGGACCAAATTAATATAGGAGTAGTTTTAAGAAGATAGTAACATTGTGTAATTGATTTTGGAAATTTTTAGAGGTTTTGGGACAAATTCAATGAAAGCGGTTCTTTGAAGGTGAAGAAGCTTGCAGTTGACAAAACAACACATGAGCTTATGGAAGTGATTTCAGAGCTTCGTACTAAATTAGATGTCAAAATATATAAATAGAAAGGTATTTCATTTTTCTAAATAGTTGTGGTTTCATATTTTTCACAAAGAATAATTATTTCTTCCCACAATCTATTTTATACATGCACAACCTCGTGATCCAAAGAAAAAACTTCTATTTTGAGGAGATTTCAGGTCAAATTGGAGCATGAGACACATCCCATTCTTCTCAAAATTATCTTTTTATTTAAATGCATATAAATAAGTTCCATAAATACCTTTGGATGCTCAAGATATGTTGTCGTCAAGATTCTCTCCAAGGTATGCTTTGGGACTTAGTCAAATTTCTAGGTGGGCACATGTCACTCATAAGTTGAGGCATAATTTCTTGCACCAACTGTCCCATCCCCTTAGGACACAAGGAAAACAAAAAAATCCTATCCCTAAGATAGCCCCTTGGATCATCGGATGACCCCGATGGAGCTCAAACAAGCCGGTATTAAGCTGTTTGCACCCTTTCTAAGCTCTCTCTATTAGTCAAATCCTACAATGCCACTTATTCTCTATAAGATGAGGTGCATTTTCTTGCACCTTGTTTCCTATCCCTATGGGAAAACCGTGATATAAAAATTCACACAAGCCTAGCCCTTGTTCTTGTCCCCATGTGACCCAGTGTCAGCCCCTGTGTTTATTGCTCATTCTCTCACTCTCCTCTATCGACCAATCTCCATCCACCACTTTTCAAGCTGATGTTGAGGCACATTTTTGTGCACCATATTTCTCATCCCTTTGGGAAAGTTTGGACACAAAAATTCACCCATGCTTAAGAGGATTTTGAATGCCAAAAAAATGTTAAAAATTAACCGTCATACTACTTCTTCTTTGTGTGTACAAGAAAACCACTACCGAAAGAGAAGTATAAAAACATTAAACTCCTCCATTCCTCCATGTTCATGGATGAAAAACCTCCATTAAACCTTCAATTTCTTCAAATACCATGTTCATTCTTCACCAAATTTACTTCATGGCCCAAAAACATAAAACACTCATATCTCACAATCCGGTGCACAAATCGAAGTGAGATGGTTTGCAGACTTCTCCATTTTCAGAGGCCTTCAAGAAGCAAGTTAAATCATTTCAAGTAATTCCTTAGATTTTTAATGGAAACAAAACTCCCATTTCTTGCCCTTTATTTTGTTCCTTCAATTTCCCATCTCTCCCATCGTGGATAGATAAGGCTAAAACTATGAGCACAAGTTCCAGGAGAAAAACCTATCCTAGTGAAGTTGGTTTCATCAAAATATGAGGTGGGAAAGAACACTTTCAAAAATATCAGTGACTCCATTAATGGTTTTCATGGTATTTGTAGACACCTAAAATCTGCTTACGTATTTTTAATACTAAAATTGCACTAATTACCCACTTTCCCCTCATTTCCGTAATAATTAGCAATTTCTCGCTAATTAACTAACGTTTCCCTCCATTTTGGTCAATTAACAACACTTCATTAATTAACTAGCCTTTACCCCACTCCAGATGCCAATTAATGACACTTCATTAGTTATAATCCTCTTTCAATTAATTAACTACTTATTAGTTAATTAAGCCTTTTAACCTTGTATTTAATTAATAAACCTTCTTATTAATTAAATCCCCTTTTAAATCATCTCAATCCTACCTATTTTCCTCTAAATCAACTCCAAATAGCTTTCTAAGCTTATTCTAGCCTATTAATTAATCCTAGTTGATTAATTAAATCATCTCCAACTCCCATGAGTTGCTAATCACTTAATTACTCTAATTAAGTTTATGTCTTCTAAATTCACTTTATCATTTGTCTCACATTCACTAATTTGCAAGCTTCTCCCAAAGTGAAAATCTATTTAAAGGACCAAGATCCTTTCTCTCAAACTTACACCACACTTTGAATAGTAGAATTTATAGGCATATGATAAGATTCTTCTCCATTCTTTGGAATAGCTACTTCATCTTTGCATCCATTCTCTCATTATTGAGTAGAAAGGAAGATCTAAGTATGGCCTTGTAGCCATTTCTTGGTGAGATCCTTCCATATATTTGGAGAAAAAAAAAAAAAATCTTAATGATCTAATTATGTTCATATTTTAAGTAGCAATCACAAAAGAGTAGGAATGACTTAGCATTAGGTGATTATTTTCATGTTTATGCATTAGAAGTAGTTATTTCCTTTAATCTCTTATCATGATGTTAATGGTAGATTAATTTTTATTTGAAGCTACTTGGTGTTAGTTTCATTTAGATTATCTTAATTAGTTTAGCATGCATACATTTGGCACGCCCAGTGGGACACCCCTTTGTCTCACATGCATTCTTTATTTTGGTTAAGTTTGTTTTTGCATACTAACCCTTTTTTTAATATATTGACATAACTTGTGTTTCTAACCATGTTTTGTTGAGTTTTCATGTGTTGAGTCTTCCTTGTAGGTATAAAGGAGGTAAATTTCTATAAAAATTGGATCTTGATGAGAAAAATCAATATTTCTCCATGTTTTCATTTTTGAGCTTCATTTTACATGCTAGTTTTATCAATTTATTGAAAATATTAAAAATTTTAGCATGTAGGTCGGTGTTTGATAGTGTTGAATCTTATATTCACACATTAAGGAGATAAATTGATGTCAAAATTGAATATTTGTGAGAAAAATTCAATATTTCTTCATGTTTTCATTTTTAGAGCTTCATTGTTCATCATTCTACATGCTAGTTTTGTCAATTTCTTGATAATCTAAAATTTGTGAGTACGTAGGTTAGTGTTTTATAGTGTTGAGTCTTAAATTTACATATTAAGGAGATGAATTATTTTCAAAATTTAATCTTTGTGAGAAAAATTCAATATTTCTCCATGCTTTCATTTTTAGAGCTTCATTGTTCGTCATTTTGCATGCTAATTATTGTCATTTTGTTGAATATGTTAAGTTTTTGATCATCAATGTTAATGTTTGATAGCATTGAGTCTTCTTTGCATATATTAATGAGATGAGTTGTTGTCAAAATTGAATCTTGGTTGGAAAAATTTGACCTTTTTACATATTAAGGGACGTTTTTTGACATTTTTGAGTACAAGTTAAGTGCATACCCGTGAGTATAAGAGCATATGCATAACCTATCTTCTGGAGGCCATAACTTTTACTCTCGAACTCAAAACGAATCCATTTTTTTGTGATGGAAAGGTATTGAATTGGAATATGGAATAAATATATAAATTGTAGATTTATACTTACTGAAATTGAATGCTTTTCCTTTATTATAAAACTAGCCATTTTTGTTGTATGTTACATTCATTTTTTATTAACACCACGTATACTATTCTCTTGCACTTTTGAGTAAAATTGAGAATAAAAAATGAATATGATTATGGATATTTTCTAACACAATTAAATGATTTAATGAATGTTTTTGTTCCATTTTTACTTATTTATATCAAATTTTGTGTATGTTTTTCTCTTACGCCTTTTGGTGATCTTGAGAATCAAAAGCAACTTTGGTCTTCTTTTTTAACATTTTGGATTAATTTGGAAAATTCATTTCATTATTTCTTAAGGGAATGAGTAATTTTAAAAACATGTTTATTGGTCTTTGATTTAGAGTTTTCCATTACTATCACGTTGGGTTACTTGTTGTGTATGCTCTTCTCTTGCGTCTTTTAGACAATCTTGAGAATTAGAAACAACATTTGATCCTCTTTTTAAAATGTTATAAGTTTCCATGGAGAACTACTAAATTTTTATTACATGAACTTATTCACTTGTCAAAGAAAAAGTATCTAAATCAATACTAAATATAGTTTATTGTAGGTTTCAACGAGTAGTGCAATACATCATTAAGATCAAAAGATAAAAAACATACCACTTTATTCAAAAGATTTGTATTTACGGGTTTGGATAAGAGCTACAAATTTTCCACTTTAAATTATGTGAAGTATCTTGGCATAAGCCATAAATTCATTATGAGGATTACCACAAGAACCCCAAAGTAGTCCACACCTTGAGGGAATTGGTGGACAAAACGGGAAGTGCCCCACTACCCACTTGACTAGTTGAAAACCCATGTGAGAAAAGCTTCAAGTTACCCATATGAGGCTTCGTGTTATACATTAGAACAAGTGAATTTTTTTTTTTTTTTGATAAATGCTTACTGGTTCTAAATACATAATTTAGAACTCACAAATCAAATAACCATTCTTATAACAGAAAACCATATGCCGTTGTAGAATGACTCCTGAGTACCTCCGATCTATTCATTCCATGACTCGGTAATCTACCGATCTATTCATGAGTAATAAGAGTTGGCATTTTTATTTAACACTCCACTCTTGCGGTTCTCTTCCCTACTCTGGGATTCGTAATGCTCTGTCCCAGAACCTATCTCAATAATTGTTACCATTATTCATCGGCATCTCATCCCTTAGACTAGGTGAATTAGGACAACGCAATCAGCAACTTGCGATACTTTGGCCAAAGATTTGAAACATACTGCTTATGTCTCGTATTCCTTAACAACATACTCGTCAATCTGGAATACGTCCTACACCCCATTCCTAAGTTATATAGAACGTCTTATACTGACTTCTGTCAGTCCCTCCTATCCCAAATTATTCACTAGGAAATGGATTAGTAAGGTGATAACGTTATATGGATGCCCACGAGGACTAGGGATACGATGACATACTGGTTCAACCCTAGTTAAACCAGTGTGTCAAGATACCCCGAATCTCCTAGGCAGCCTTATAACGTGACCACATTCCTAATCGGTCCCAGAGTAACTTTTTCAAGTTCATGGTGTATAAATCTTATCGATCAATGCAAAGGGTGTCGTCACAAGACACCTGCATTGTTGTATCTTTGAGAAGATCCTAACCTTCTCGGAGGTACAACCCTGCAGTTGACTTGTGCCGCCAACCTTTAAATCCACCTCGAAAAGATCTACTTATTAAAAAGTGTTACATACGCTGAGTTAAATTATATTAAAAGACGTTTCCCTAAGGTTAGCCTTTCCCGATCCCTGGGTTCCTCACCTTAGAATGACCTTTCTTAATAAAACCCTTTACACAGAGAAGTTATTAAGACTAAGGTTCCATCAAGGAGTTCATAGAATATACATAATTCTAAATCAACAAAATTGGACAATAACTCATAACCTTCACATATGATTGCCAACAAACCCCTTTTTGGTTTATTTCAGCTCATTACTCAATTTATATCGTACTTATAAGTATCAAGATATAATGATTAAGAATCCAATTAAATGTTGTCCTGGCTTAATCAAGACTAGGGATTAATAATTTAATTCAGCTTGTTTAGCGTTCGCTTAGGTTTATTTTAACCCTAGTTTCCAAAGAAGACAGTGATCTATATTCCAATTTAGCTTTAGATAGAACACACTAGAATTGCTAAACAATCATAAGTATTCAAATACATATTCTTGCAAGCTTACATTGATAATCACAAAAGTCTCCAAATTATACAATAATAACAATGCTCTCAAGATATTTGAACCGAAGAAGGTCAAACTATCAAGATAAGAATACAAACACATAAGTAACAAATATCAATTTCCATTCCTTCCGATCTAATCAAATACATTTTATGCATTCAAAGATACTTGATACAATACTCTACGGAAAAAGAACATCTTTCCACATTTAGTACATTTAGAAAATCAAGCTGTATTTCAACTTAAAATCAAATTAAACAATCTGATCATCCTATCAGATCTGCGTGCTTTTACCACTTACGGCATCCATCTGCAAAAATTGTCAACATGGGTCGGCCTCGATGAACTGAGCATGATAAGCACTAACTCTTAAAACAATTGCAATCCATCAATTGTTTTCATTAAACACCCTGTTTAAATGAGATCAATTCACCCAACAAGTAACATATTTCATCAAAATATTAGGGATCAAGAAGAACAAAAATATCTGAAACAACTATCCATCTGAATCCCCAGGACAACAAACATCAGACAGATCATTACATTCATCTTATTAAAAAGAATATCATAACAACCCACGATTCCAGTAGTAGTTAAAATAGTTCCAATAGTTAGATAAAAATATATATCAACATATACTTTACAACAGAGGAGAAATAAACGAATCATACATATTTCCCTCAGAACTAGCTCATGAATGTACCATCTTTCCAAGAGCAAAGCATTCACCTTAAACACATGCGAATAAATCAGACGAGACCACCAAAAGCACCACTGTTTTGTTTAAGTTAAAATATAATAAACTACAAGACAAAGAGCTCTCACGCCAAACAAAGTGATGACTATCTACCAAACATACTCTCGCATGACCTCCCACACGAAGCGACAAACAAGAAGATAATCACACCATTGCCTGTTGAGGTGCAATGACAACTCCTAAGTTCAATTAAACTCAAGAATTGATATCCATGCGATAGAAGACGTAACACGCCAACAATCCCTTACATCAACCTACAGCCCATTCTAGTCCTTTCTAATCACTCTAAGGCTTTTAGACCCAAGGTCGAAATCGAGAACTTCTATTTTATCGCAATCAACAATAGACTTCTTGACATTAAGCAATTGATGTTTCCCTAAGACTATGCAGAGATAATCTTACAACATTCCCGCAACATGCACAACCTCATCTAACTGGAATAATCAGAAAGGAAACATAATATACCGTATTCACGTCTGGACGCATTCAGAATTTGAAGTATGGTATTCACGACCCACTTTCACAGAGCCAAGATACATGATATCTATCTATACTCAAGGAACCCAACAGTGCCAAAAACAACAAGTGTACCAATCAGGCTTAAATAGAGGCAGATACTATAGTTACCTATCAAGGATTCAACTGAATCCGAACAACAGTAAACAAGATAAATAATAGTTAATGATTCCAACTGCCAACAATGGTAAACATTCAAAATCAGGCTTATACAAAAGCTAATACTGATTTCGCAACAAGGAATCCAACTGAGCCTCTTCAATATTTTTCGCTCAAGCTTTCACAGATGGGAACGTAAAAGTACACCCAAAGAGTCTGTACCAGAAATTCATTACAAATTAACAGAGGTCGTATTACCTGTTACTCCTTCAAGACTCTGACAAAATCAAATTACCAACATTCAAAGATATATAGCTTCAACAGAGGTCCATAATATACGAATCATCCAATGTACTCCATAGAGTCGTTTTGAATACAATAAATAATTATAATGCAAACTATCACCGAGTTCAATCCCGTAATTTGCAACGCAAGGGAGGGAGAAACAACTTCTATAGGGTCGCAATAAATACTCAAACACAAACCAGCTTATCCATTCAACAAAACCTAAATAACATAGCGAAACCCAACAAGATTCAAGAAACCACTACCTTAATAACCTCGGCTGTAACTTACAAAGAAGTCCAATCAAACAACAAAAAGTCCATCAAGATCCTTTCCAACGAGTATCAACAACAAGCATCAACAAGAAGCATTAACAACAAGTATCAACAATAGCTTGTACTCCATCAAGAGAAAAATTCATGGGCTCTCACAGAAGGCCTACATACATTCTTGCATATATTTTGCAAAATTAAAGCTAGAATGCAAAACACCATGAAATATTGCAACAGTTTGAAAAATAAAATACACCCATCAAGGTTTTAATTGAAAAATCGAACCAGCAAGAAGATACAGTAACAAAATCACCCCAAGCTACCATAAAAACCATCTAATTCCAAAAATCATCTGAACAGAGTTGTTCTAATGAAATCATTTGAAAGAGAGCAAGATTTTTAAAGGTTAGGGCCTAACATGCCTGGTTATTTGCTTAAAATTTCGAAGTAGACCACTAAAAGAGCTCGAACCTTCTCCTCCTTTTCCAAGTTAGATCCACCAACAAAATTTTGCTATTACCATGACTTATAAATTTTCCTTGCCAGAGAAAAGAGCTAGTTATGCTCATACTTGCCATGCAACACCAAGAAGACTGGTGCGAAGAACCAGTGATCAGACAGAGGGAAAACTGAGCGCATGCAAAACCAAACAAACCATTAACTTTCCATTTTGCATGCCTTCCCGTGAAACCCGAGCTCGACGACCGAGTTCATTAATTGCATTTACTCCCAATTTCCCGCTCAATCTCCACTGCCACCGACCGCCATAGTTGGCGATGGACAAATGCACATCAAAGACCATTTCCAACTTTGGCGACCTGCCACGTCGGCTCAAGTTAGCCGTTTTAAAAACCTCCACCAAATTACCTGTCCCTCATGCTTATCCATGCATTTAATGACATAGAAACTGCCGCCCATGGTTCGCACCCTTCCATAGGTCCCCTTCTTCCTTGTTCAATAGTTAGGTTAGTAACTTAGGTTAGGATTTAGGATAACACCTAGTCTAACCTCTTAGCGCATAGATACTAACTTAGAACATTAGCTCTTAGCCTAGGTCTAGGTTAGATTAACACTAATCTAACCCCTAGGTTAGGTTTAGTTTTAGGTTACTAACCTTAATAAATCCAGTTAGGTCTAACATTTCATATGCTCAGAAAAAGAACCTACAACATACATTCACGAACAGGGTTTACTCTCCCTTGCCGCCAAATGGCTATTGAATTATATGTAATCGAATTATTACTCGTCCACGATCAAGACCTTCCGATATATTACGATATCGGGAACCAATTCATTTAACACGATCAGCCTGAGTTATACTCCGGACTAGCTTATTCAATGCATCCAGACCTTGCAACCTGCGTAAGGTCTATAATTTTAATTTATCACGAATAAGCTTAAAGCATCACTTGGATCAATACCACTGATTCAAGGCTAGATCTTATAGATGGATAACTCCATAATTCGTTCCGAGATCAGATTAAACTCAGGTGCAAAATGAAAGAAATAAAAGAGTCCAATCATATTCTGACTCAGTCAAAGATCTGCAATTAGCAAAGAAGATACAGTACATATCAAGCATGACTTCTCAATCAAGGGAACACATCCTTTCAAAAGAAATCACATATCAACACTTGTATGCTCAGGAAGGAGTAACTACAGTCCAAGGTGTTACATGCTTCCCTCCTAAAAGATTCATCGTCCCGATGATTACATATTCGATTAACCTTCAGGTCAACCAATTTATTAGTTCACAAAACAATGCGACTATTTTCCAACTTGAATAGTTCCAGAAATCAATGTCACAACACATTTTATTCAGCCTGAATAATGTTTGCCTCCATCTGGCTTTCATATAAACTTTAAAAAAATATAAGTTCATAAAAGAAATGTTTTGTCAATAGATTTCATTCTGTTGAAAAAGAGAAGGAAAAGCAATCTTCATCTCTTCCAAATTTTCCCAAGTTGCACTTTCTTCATTAAACTGGTCCCACTGGACCTTACATTGCTGTATTTCACGATTTCTTAAATGCAATTGGCGAGTTTCCAGCACTCATGTGGGTTTAACCACGATTATTCCCGGTCTTGACCTGCAAGGAATTCCAATTTAAAACATGTGACAGATCTGAAACGTATTTCTTAAGCAAAGAAATATGGAAAACATCATGCATGCGAGATAAAGCAGGTGGTAATGCTAATCGATAAGCTACAGGATTGATTATTTCGACAATTTCGAAAGGTCCCACGAATCGAGGTGACAACTTGGCAGCCTTGCCAAAAGTTATAGAACTCTTTCTGGGTTTAACATGAAGAAAAACCTTCTCACCAAGTTCAAACCTGCGATCAATCCGCTTAAGGTCAGCATAGCTCTTCTGTCTATCCGCTGCTTCCTTTAATCGTTCACGAATCAACTTAACTTGTTGTTCCATTTCTGTGAGAATCTCTGGTCCAATTACCACTCTATCCTCAACACTATCCCAACTAACAGGAGTTCTGCACTTTCTTCCATAAAGTGCTTCAAATGGTGCCATTTTAAGAGATGAGTGATAAGTGTTGTTGTATGCGAACTCAACTAATGGAAGATACTCTTCCCATTTATACTGTTGATCCATGCAATACATTCGCAACATGTCCTCTAACACTTGATTTACCCTCTCAGTTTGTCCATCCGTTTCAGATGATATGCAGAACTGAAGTTTAGTTTCGTTCCAAGAGCTGCGTTAAGTGTTTGCCAAAATCTTGACGTCATTCTTAGATCCCTATCAGATATAATCAATTCTAGTACACCATGCAATCTGAAAATTTCGTGTACGAATCTTTTGGCCAGTACTGGTGAATCATCCTTTAGATTTCCAGCGATGAAATGAGCTACCTTAGTTTATCTACAACTACCAGGATAACATCATGTTTGTTCCTGGACATGGGTAACCCTTGTACAAAGTCCATGGTTATTACTTGCCATTTGTACTGCGGTATGCTATGAGGATATAACAGTCCAGCAGGGTGCATATGTTTTACCTTAACCCGCTGACATTCCAAACAATGAGTCACAAAATCAATGACATCCTTTTTCATACCTTTCCAAAAGTATTGCTATTTCAAATCAGCAAGCATTTTTGTGATTCCTGGGTGTCCAGAGAAAGGCGAATTATGAAATTCAACTAACAACTTCTTCCTCAAATCATTCAGCATAGGTACGTATACCCTGTTTTCATAACGCAAGATTCCTTCATTATCAAAATGAAAACCTTTATACCTTATATCCTTTGGTTCTGCAGCAAGCGCTGCTTTTACTTGTTGAAAGTATGCATCTGATTCTGAGGCACTTTTTACCTCATCTTTAAACTGAGTTCTTAATGTTATAAGAGCAGAAATGTGCCTCCTACGACTTAGAGCATCAGCTACTCTATTCTCCTTCCCTTTGATATAGCTAATATCAAAATCATATTGTGATAAAAATTCTAACCACCTTCTCTGTCTGGCATTCAGGTTAGGCTGAGTAAAAATATATTTCAGTCCTAAGTGATCAGTTTTCAACTCAAAAGGTTTCCCAAGTAAGTAGTGTCTCCAGACTTGAAGTGCATGAACAATGGCAGCAAGTTCCAAATCATGAGGGGCATAATTCAGCTCATGTAATTTAAGTTTTCTACTTTCATATGCTATGACTTGATCATTTTGAAGCAAAACACCTCCAAGGCCTTCCCCAGAAGCATCCGTTACAACAATAAAACTCCCATTAGGGTCTGGTACAGCTAATATAGGTGCAGAAGTCAACTGGTCTTTCAGACTTTTGAAAGCCGCTTCGCACTTATCATTCCATATGAATTTCTTATCCTTCTTTTGCAATGAAGTTATTGGTGCAAATTACTTTAGAAAAATCCTTAACAAATTTTCTATAGTAACTAAAGCAAGACCCATGAAGCTTCTTACTTCGTGCACATTCTTTGGTGCGCAGCCACTCGCTTATTGCCACTATTTTTGAAGGATCTACAAAGAATTCCTTCTTTACTTATGACATGACCCAAATAGTGAACTTCTGAATCAAAGAAAGAACATTTGGATAACTTACCATACAACTTTCTTTTTCTCAAAATTCCCAAAACTATCTTCAAATGCTCATTGTGCTCCTCAACGCTTTTAGAATAAATGAGAATATCGTCCAAGAATACAAGTACAAACTTGTCCAGATATTCTTGAAAAATATTGTTCATTAAGTTCATAAAGGTTGCGGGTGCATTAGTTAATCCAAAGGGTAGAACCGTGAATTCATAATGTCCGTACCTTGTTCGGAAAGTTGTTTTATGAATATCTTCTTCTCTAATCCTTAACTGATGATACCTAGATCGAAGATCTATCTTAGAATAAACCGCTGCTCCACGCATCTGATCAAATAGATCGTCGATCCTTGGAAGTGGATATCTGTTCTTGATTGTTGCTTTGTTCAACATCCGATAATCAATACACAGCCTTAGTGTTCCATCCTTCTTTTTCACAAATATTACGGGCGCTCCCCAAGGTGAAACACTTGGTCTAATCAAACCTTTAGACAAAAGCTCTTGCAACTGTGCCTTAAGCTCAACTAACTCTATAGTAGTCATCCGATAAGGTGCTTTGGAAATAGGTTCTGTTCCTGGTTTGATTTCGATGGTGAAGTCAAATTCTCTCTTGGGTGGTAACCCTGGTAATTCCTCAGGAAAAACATCCCTGAAACTTTGTAATAGAGGAAATTGTTTCATGAAATCATCATCTTCTTCTGAAAATTCAGATATCTTTACTGCATAAAGGGTGCATCCTTTATTTTTAGCCTTTTTAAGCTGCATAGCTGATAGTTTTCTAACTGAAATTTCCCATTTCACACCTTGAATCTCTGTTGTTTCTAGCTGATCATCTAAACATTTTATGTTCTTTTCATAGCAATCTACCTTTGCTTTATGGTCAGCTAACCAATTGACACCGATGACAATGTCATACGATCCCAAAGGTGTAACATAGAGGTCAACTTCCGTGGAGAAATTAGGTAAGTCAAGGACTGCCCCAAAAAGACACATACTCACTGTATGAACAAAGTTATTACCATACTGTACAGTCCAAGATTTATCCATTTTTCCAGCTTTTCTTTTAAGTTTAGAAGCAAGTTTATTAGAAATAAAACATTCAGTAGCCCCTGTATCAAAAAGAATAGTGACAGGTATGCCAAATAACTTACCCGGAACTTCTATAGGTGTCACTTGCTTTTCAGCTTGCTTGTCTGCTACTGCAGCATGTATCTTATGCTGCTGATTACGATCATCCTTCTTCAAAGGGCATTGATTTGCGTAGTGGTCTTTGCCACAATTGTAGCAGCCTCCTACAGGTCCCTTTTTAGGCTCAAAATTGCCTCCAATCTTGTAATTGTCACGTTGTCCTCCATAGGGCTTCTGCCCATTGTTATAATTTTTAGCAAAATTATCCCTTACATTTCCAGTAGGCTTAGTTGCCACTGCTTTCTTACTATTATCCCCTGGAAACTTACTTTTGTTTCCAAACTTTTTCCATGGTCCCTTTTTGGGTGCAAGAGAGGTTGAAGAAGGGTTTGCAGTCTTCTTCCGCACTTCCTCTTATGAGCA
This sequence comes from Taxus wallichiana var. yunnanensis, assembly GCA_018340775.1. Classification (NCBI taxonomy): domain Eukaryota; kingdom Viridiplantae; phylum Streptophyta; class Pinopsida; order Cupressales; family Taxaceae; genus Taxus; species Taxus wallichiana. The sequence goes on along the minus strand of CM031239.1, from coordinate 757,906,370 downwards.
GAAATAGCCTTTAATTTCTGTTCTTGCCTTATGGCCTTTTCAACAACTCCTTCCATAGTGGTTGGACTATGAACATCGACCTCTCCCCCTATCACGGATTCAATCCCATGATGAATTTCCATATTCTAACTTCTCGTTAGTTTCATACTGCGGTACATACTTGAGGAGTTTTGTAAACCGCTCCCAGTATTCAGTTACCGTTAGCTTCCCTTGAGCTAAGTTCTGAAATTCTGTCATTTTCTGATCATAGAAAAGTTGTGGCAGCCAACGTTGCCTAAAATAGCCTTTAAATTGATCCCAAGTAACGTTGGTCTCATCAATGTTTAGTTCAGCTTTACGGCTATCCCACCACGAAGATGCTTCATGGGAAAGCTGATAGGCTCCCCAAATAGCTTTGGTTTCCTCTGAGAAGTTCCTTATTACAAAGTACTTCTCCATTTCGCTGAGCCAGTTCTCAGCTCCATCTCCTAATGTGGTGCCATCGTACTTAGGTGGGCTTATCCTTTTTATATCATTAGTGAGTTCTGCTGCCAACCTGGCCTTTTTATTTTCTGGTTGGACAGGTGCATTTCCAGCATTAACATCAACACCCATATTGGGGTTGTCCTCAGGAGGTTGCTGATTGTTATTATCAGCTTCTTCATCCTCCTCATTTCCCATCACCTGCTGTTCAAGTACAGCTAAACGATCTCTTGTGTCCAACAGGGCAGCAAGGATCTCATCAAGTTTTTGGGTTGTTGCCGCTCCTCCTTCAGGTGGAGCATTATTCGCAACGTTCCCCCTTGTTCTAACCATTTTCTGTTACAAGAAAATTTAGGTTTTATCAGATTATGGACACACTAGGCCCAAGAGCTGCAACCTTCAGCTCTGATACCAAGATGTAACATCCTCATTTTATACATTAGAACAAGTGAATTTTTTTTTTTTTTTGATAAATGCTTACTGGTTCTAAATACATAATTTAGAACTCACAAATCAAATAACCATTCTTATAACAGAAAACCATATGCCACTGTAATGACTCGGAGTACCTCCGATCTATTCATTCCATGACTCGGTAATCTACCGATCTATTCATGAGTAATAAGAGTTGGCATTTTTATTTAACACTCCACTCTTGCGGTTCTCTTCCCTATTCTGGGATTCAGAATGCTCTGTCTAAGGAACCTATCTGAATAATTGTTACCATTATTCATCGGCATCTCATCCCTTAGACTAGGTGAATTAGGACAACGCAATCAGCAGCTTGCGATACTTTGGCCAAAGATTTGAAACATACTGCTTATGTCTCGTATTCCTTAACGGCATACTCGTCAATCTGGAATACGTCCTACACCCCATTCCTAAGTTATATAGAACGTCTTATACTGACTTCTGTCAGTCCCTCCTATCCCAAATTATTCACTCGGAAACGGATTAGTAAGGTGATAATGTTATATGGATGCCCACGAGGACTAGGGATATGATGACATACTGGTTCAACCCTAGTTAAACCAGTGTGTCAAGATACCCCGAATCTCCTAGGCAGCCTTATAACGTGACCACATTCCTAATCGGTCCCAGAGTAACTTGTTCGAGTTCAAGGTGTAAATCTTATCGATCAATGCAAAGGGTGTCGTCACAAGACACCTGCATTGTTGTATCTTCGAGAAGATCCTAACCTTCTCGGAGGTACAACCCTGCAGTTGACTTGTGCCGTCAACCTTTAAATCCGCCTCGAAAAGATCTACTTATTAAAAAGTGTTACATACGCTGAGTTAAATTATATTAAAAGACGTTCCCCTAAGGTTAGCCTTTCCCGATCCCTGGGTTCCTCACCTTAGAATGACCTTTCTTAATAAAACCCTTTACACAGAGAAGTTATTAAGACTAAGGTTCCATCAAGGAGTTCATAGAATATACATAATTCTAAATCAACGAAATTGGACAATAACTCATAACCTTCACATATGATTGCCAACAGAACCCCTTTTTGGTTTATTTCAGTTCTCATTACTGAATTTATATCGTACTTATAAGTATCAAGATATAATGATTAAGAATCCAATTAAATGTTGTCCTGGCTTAATCAAGACTAGGGATTAATAATTTAATTCAGCTTGTTTAGCGTTCTGCTTAGGTTTATTTTAACCCTAGTTTCCAGTAAGACAGTGATCTATATTCCAATTTAGCTTTAGATAGAACACACTAGAATTGCTAAACAATCATAAGTATTCAGTCACATATTCTTGCAAGCTTACATTGATAATCACAAAAGTCTCCAAATTATACAATAATAACAATGCTCTCAAGATATTTGAACCGAAGAAGGTCAAACTATCAAGATAAGAATACAAACACATAAGTAACAAATATCAATTTCCATTCCTTCCAGATCTAATCAAATACATTTTATGCATTCAGCATACTTGATACAATACTCTACGGAAAAAGAACATCTTTCCACATTTAGTACATTTAGAAAATCAAGTTGTATTTCAACTTAAAATCAAATTAAACAATATGATCATCCTATCAGATCTGCGTGCTTTTACCACTTACGGCATCCATCTGCAAAAATTGTCAACATGGGTCAGTTCGATGAACTGAGCATGATAAGCACTAACTCTTAAAACAATTGCAATCCATCAATTGTTTTCATTAAACACCCTGTTTAAATGAGATCAATTCACCCAACAAGTAACATATTTCATCAAAATATTAGGGATCAAGAAGAACGAAAATATTTGAAACAACTATCCATCTCGAATCCCGGAGACAAAGAAACATCGACAAATCATTACATTCATCATATTAAAAATAATATCATAACAACCCACGATTCCAGCAGTAGTTAAAACAGTTCCAACAGTTAGATAAAAATATATATCAACATATACTTTACAACAGAGGAGAAATAAACGAATCATACATATTTCCCTCAGAACTAGCTCATGACTGTACCATCTTTCCAAGAGCAAAGCATTCACCTTAAACACATGTGAATAAATCAGACAAGACCACCAAAAGCACCACTGTTTTGTTTAATATAAAATATAATAAACTACAATATAGTAGCTCTCACGCCAAACAGTGATGACTATCTACCAAACAGACTCTGCATGACCTCCCACATGAAGCGACAAACAAGAAAATAATCACGGCCATTGCCTATTGAGGTGCGATCGACAACTCCTAAGTTCAATTAAACTCAAGAATTGATATCCATGCAATGTAAGAAGTAACACGCCAACAATCCCTTACATCAACCTACACCCATTCTAGTCCTTTCTAATCACTTGTAAAGGCTTTTAGACCCAAGGTCGAAATCGAGAACTTCTATTTTATCACAGATCAACAATAGACTTCTTGACATTAAGCAATTGATGTTTCCCTAAGACTATGCGAGAGATAATCTTACAACATTCCCATGAACATGCACACCTCATCTAACTGAATAATCAAAGGAAACATAATATACCATATTCACGTCCTGACACATTCGAATTTGAAGTATGGTATTCACGACCCACTTTCACAAAGCCAAGATACATGATATCTATCTATACTCAAGGAACCCAACAAGGCTAAAAACAACAAGTGTACCAATCAGGCTTAAATAGAGGCAGATACTATAGTTACCTATCAAGGATTCAACTGAATCCAACAACAGTAAACAAGATAAATAATAGTTAATGATTCCAACTGCCAACAATGGTAAACATTCAAAATCAGGCTTATACAAAAGCTAATACTGATTTCGCAACAAGGAATCCCAACTGAGCCTCTTCAATATTTTTCGCTCAAGCTTTCACAGATGGGAAACGTAAAAGTACACCCAAAGAGTCTGTACCAGAAATTCATTACAAATTAACAGAGGTCGTATTACCTGTTACTCCTTCAAGACTCTGACAAAATCAAATTACCAACATTCAAAGATATATAGCTTCAACAGAGGTCCATAATATACGAATCATCCAATGTACTCCATAGAGTCATTTTGAATACAATAAATAATTATAATGCAAACTATCACCGAGTTCAATCCCGTAATTTGCAATGCAAGGGAGGGAGAAACAACTTCTATAGGGTCACAATAAATACTTGAACACAAATAGCTTATCCATTCAACAAAACCTAAATAACATAGCGAAACCCAACAAGATTCAATAACCACTACCTTAATAACCTCGACAGAACTTACAAAGAAGTCCAATCAAACTGAACAAAAAGTCCATCAGTATCCTTTCCAACGAGTATCAACAACAAGCATCAACAGTAAGCATTAACCAAGTATCAACAAGAGCTTTGTACCCATCAAGAGAACAATTCATGGGCTCTCACAGAGCAGGCCCAGCATACATTCTTGCATATATTTCGCAAATTAAAGCCGGAATGCAAAACACCATGAAATATTGCAACAGTTCGAAAAATAAAATACACCCATCAAGGTTTTAATTGAAAAATCGAACCAGCAAGAAGATACAGTAACAAAATCACCCCAAGCTACCATAAAAACTATCTAATTCCAAAAATCATCTGAACAAAGTTGTTCTAATGAAATCATTTGAAAGAGAGCAAGATTTTTAAAGGTTAGGGCCTAACATGCCTGGTTATTTGCTTAAAATTTTGAAGCAGACCACTGAAAGAGCTCGAACCTTCTCCTCCTTTTCCAAGTTAGATCCACCAACAAAATTTTGCTATTACCATGACTTATAAATTTTCCTTGCCAGAGAAAAGAGCTAGTTACGCTCATACTTGCCATGCAACACCAAGAAGACTGGTGCGAAGAACCAGTGATCAAACAGAGGGAAAACCGGAGTGCATGCAAAACCAAACAAACCATTAACTTTCCATTTTGCATGCCTTCCCGTGAAACCCGAGCTCGACGACCGAGTTCATTAATTGCATTTACTCCCAATTTCCCGCTCAATCTCCACTGCCACCGACCGCCATAGTTGGCGATGGACAAATGCACATCAAAGACCATTTCCAACTTTGGCGACCTGCCACGTCGGCTCAAGTTAGCCATTTTAAAAACCTCCACCAAATTACCTATCCCTCATGCTTATCCATGCATTTAATGACATAGAAACTGCCGCCCATGGTTCGCACCCTTCCATAGGTCCCCTTCTTCCTTGTTCAATAGTTAGGTTAGTAACTTAGGTTAGGATTTAGGATAACACCTAGTCTAACCTCTTAGCGCATAGATACTAACTTAGAACATTAGCTCTTAGCCTAGGTCTAGGTTAGATTAACACTAATCTAACCCCTAGGTTAGGTTTAGTTTTAGGTTACTAACCTTAATAAATCCAGTTAGGTCTAACATTTCATATGCTCAGAAAAAGAACCTACAACATACATTCACGAACAGGGTTTACTCCTGCACTGCCAAATGGCTATTGAATTATATGTAACTGAATTATTACCTGGTCCATGATCAAGACCTTCCAGATATATTACGATATCGGGAACCAATTCATTTAACACGATCAGCCTGAGTTATACTCCGGACTAGCTTATTCAATGCATCCAGACCTTGCAACCTGCGTAAGGTCTATAATTTTAATTTATCACGAATAAGCTTAAAGCATCACTTGGATCAATACCACTGATTCCAAGGCTAGATCTTATAGATGGATAACTCCATAATTCATTCCGAGATCAGATTAAACTCAGGTGCAAAATGAAAGAAATAAAAGAGTCCAATCATATTCGACTACCAAAGATCTCGCAATTAGCAAAGAAGATACAGTACATATCAAGCATGACTTCTCAATCAAGGGAACACATCCTTTCAAAAGAAATCACATATCAACACTTGTATGCTCAGGAGGAAGTAACTACAGTCCAAGGTGTTACACTTCGATCATTAATTTGATTATAGGGTAATGCTCCAGCTCTCGAGGAGAAATCCTACAAGTGTGTACCTCTCTTAGGTAAGAATTGGTGAGTGTTGTGAAAAAAATCCATAGGGAACCATTTGGCATTGGGGCCAACTTTACCTTAACCAATCATGTTTCAAAGAACTCTCACAAAGTGAAAACGTTTTTGGATTCAAAACCTTGTTTGTCGAATAAGGGGAGATTCCATAAAAGTTGGAGCCACATGTTACTCATCAAAAAACTTGATACGTGTTACTTTTTCTTAGTTTTCACCTTGTTTTTCAACAAGGTGAAACTCTGTCAAAGTCAGGATAAGTTTTTTTCATCCCCACTTGATCTATCTCCTTTTCTCTCTTATTGATATTTTTGATCAAAAGAGGAGAAACATATGAAGTGTTACTGAAAATCGTGTCCACCACTTTTGCACCCCCTTACATCCTTATTGTAACTGTTATATTAAGCGTTGAAAGTGTGTTAGTACATCTTCATATTTTGGGTAACCTTGTCTTGACACCCAAATCAAGACATCTCATTGTAGCTATACTTGCTCATCATTGACCTTCCCTTGAGTTTTTACATTTCTCGCATCATATCAATACAATTTTGATACTTACATCTTGTTTTTATAAAACTTGATATAAGTTTCTAAATTATATTGTTATGTTACTTGTAGATTAGAAACTCCTTGTTTTAATTTGACCTTGTTTCAATTGAAACATTTCCTTGAATTTCAAAAGTGTTGTTGGTACACTTTGTTCGCATCGTATCAATATTATTTTGATACTAATATCTTGATTTTCTACAAAACTTTATTAATGTATCGAGTGGTATTGTTGCACTACTCACATTTGTAACTTCCAATTTTGGGTATTTATACCTTTTTGTATCTAAACTTGTTAGAGGATACCTTGAGTTAGAAGTCACCTAAGCCCTTTTTTAAAACTTAAATATTATTTTCCTAAAATTTGATTTAATTGTTGGAATTGTGTTGTCATCTAAAAATGCAAAATTTGAGACAAACGTTTAACATTAGGGAGTAATTTCATATTTGATTGGTCTTTGGTTTAAAACCTGCTAGTGTTTTCCTTGTCATTCTTTGTCAATTCTTTTCATTCCTTCTTTGACATTCATTGTGACATTTACAACTATCACGCTACTTGATTTTTTCCTAGGTTCATTGTAGTCCTTGTACACATTTTTCAAACCTTAGAAAAAATGTTTCCTATCAAACAACTCTTGAGACAATTTGAACATTGGGAATGTTTCATTTGCATCCTTTGTGTTGCTAAATTTTGATCAACCATTTTGACATTTACACTTGCAAATTTTTGTCCAAACCTTGTTGGATTGTCAAAATTATGTCATCAATATGTTTGTTTTCCTTAGATCCCATTTGTAAAATCACAAAAACATCCCCTATTTGTTTACAAAATGTCTAGTTGGTCATCATTACACTACCCGAATTAACATGGAACTTCCTTACATTTTAAGGATTTCAATCATACAATATAGGTCTAGGCATTTGGACCTAACAATGTCAATCATGACTATAACATAGTTCCTCACACTTATGACAATAGGGAACCTAGGTTTAGGAATTCACATTGAAATACACCCATCACGACTAAACCTTGATTGGTTCTTCGTCTTTAGAGAACCCATTCAGATACCCCTTTCCCCACCTTCATCTCATAGTCAGTGGTATGATTCTGATGATTCTAATCAATGTTATTCTTCTGATTCCCCTCAGTCTCCTGATTATTCTAATCCAAACTATTATTCAGATTCCCCTTAGTCTCCTGAGCCTCATCCGATTGAATTTATTCTAAGGAATAATCAGTCACCTAAACAATGTTTTCCTCCTCTAAGGATTTATGTCACCAAAAATTCTCCCCATTGTTCTTCTAATTTGAATCCCAAGTTGTGGTCTTCCCTTTCTTTGCAGGACCCCATTTATACCTTTCCTATATGATGTCTTCCTCCTTTGAATATCCATGTGACTCCAAGTGATCTCAAACTCTTCAACTTTGGAATTATTCCCAAATCACAAATTAATCGCTGATATTTACTTTCTATTAGAAAATAATAGAGATAGCTAATGAATGAATTACTATTGTTCTTAGAATCAACAATTGTAGTAGTAAAAGGAAAGAATATAAGCTCACAACACCAACAATTTTATCCTAGAAAACCTCCAATGGAGGAAAAACTAGTCAGGAAGGGAAATTACTCCTTCTTCCCACTTCTATTGGCCAATTAAAATCAACAAGTACAAAATTTACAATAAGTAAGAAAGAGAAGTAAATAATATCTAAACACTTCCTTTCGCCATTACTTGTTTTCTCTGTCTCAACACTCCTTTCTTCTACAAAATACAATTTCCAGCACCAAGACTTCTTGCTCACTTGCTCCCATGCTTCGATGCCCTTCTACACTTCCTCAATCATGTATTTATAGCCTTTCTCATGTCCTCCCATGCACTGGAGAATGGGAAAGGTCATGAAGGAGAAGAGAAATGAACATCCTTTCAAATTCAGAGGCTGTTCATTTCAATTTTAGTTTTCTATCTGTAATGGCCAGGATCGCCGCCTATAGTGGCGGCCGGGCACCTGGGACTGCCACCCTAGCTAGGTGATGGTTCTGTAACCACCACCCTGTGTAGAGTAGTGGTCCTATTACTTAAAAGATAGAACCTCCATTTCATTGTTTTCCTTCTTTATGTTGATTGTTTATGATGAAGTAGAGTTATTTCAGATCCATATGGATCACACCTCCCCTTCTTAGGAGGATTTTGGTCCCACAAAATCTTAGTGGTGGAGTAGATGAGGGAAAAATTCCCTTTCTTGCTCCTTCGAGTACCACCGGGCCTGCCTTGGTGTCTTCATTTTCAGTCTAATCTACCAAGACTCCTACGGACCTCTTCTAGTCTCTCTGACCTTCTATTGTAGCACTACATCTTCCTCTAATTCACCTCATGAGTCCAAGATGCAATCCTCAATGGAAGGTAGCAATTGTAGTTCTTCATCTTCATCCAGCATGGATGGCTCATAGAGGTGCAAGTTCTCACAATTTACTACAGAGTACATCCTCATGAATGATGGTAAGTCAAGTCAAAATCATTTTCCCCAACCTGCTCCAATATGGTGAAGGGTCCATATCATAGTGGCTTGAGCTTCCGTGCTTGACCTTGTAGTCTCTCCTTGCTCAAGTAAAGCCAAAATTTGTCTCCAACATGAAGCTTGTGTTCTCTCCTATGTTGATTGTGCCTAGCTTTGTACTTTGCTTGGGATTTTTCTAGTTGTTCTTTGACCTTGAGATGGATTTGTTGGATCCTCTCAATGAACTTGTTGGCTCTAGTCACCTTTGTGTCTCATGTATCCTCCTCATCCTGCTTTGTCCAACTACTATGTCCAAAGTGGATTTGTAGGTAGATATCCCAAGCATGCTTCAAATGGTGACTTCATAGTGGATGTGTGTACTACCTAGTTATAGGAATGTTGAATGTAGGCTAAGGACTCATCCCAAGTCCTTGGGTATTTTTGTTATACCCTCTGATCAATTGTACCAAAGTCCTGTTTACCACCTCTGTTTGTCCATCTGTCTGTGGATGGAAAGTTGTGCTCCTCTGTAACTTGGTATCCATCTTGTCCCACAAAGTAGTCCAAAACTTCCCCAAGAACTTGGAATCCTGTTAGATACAATAGACTTTGGCAAACCAAAATGCACCCATGCATTAGCAAACAAAAAAATCTTCTCGCCTCATGTGATTTTACTATCTTTTACATGCCATAGGAATACATATTTTACTTGAATCTATCCACAACAACATAGAGATATTCATGGCCATGTTTAAACATAGGTAATACTCCTAGAAAATCCATAGAAATTTCCTCCCACGGATGAGTAGGTATTGGTAAAGGCATATAAAAACCTTCCTTTCTAGTTTTAGGATTGCTAGTACAACAAAGTTTACATCCAAGAATAAATTTTAATACTTCTTCTTACATGTTGGGCCAATATACATACCTTTACAAGTGGGCTAGAGTCTTACCAACACTGAAATGTCCCACTACCTTTGAGGTATGTGCTTCCCTCATTAATAGAAGTCTTTATTCTTTAGGCACACAAAGTTTCCCCCATCGGTAGAGCATCTCGTCCTTGAGATAACAATCTTCAATTCCCATATTTTCAGCCCCTTGGGACTACAACTTCTGAAATGTTACCCCAAAGTCTTTTCTTGGGCATATGCTTCTCTGTAAGATTCCTTCGTGAAGGGCTCGATCTGAGAGATAGTGGCCAAATAAGATAACATTTCCTATGTGGATGGCCTAGACAACATGTCTGCCGCCAAATTTGTACTACCTTTCTTGTATTTGATCATGAGATGGAAATGTTGAAGAAACCCCATCCATTTTTAGTGCCTTTCCTGCTATAATTTAAATCTGCTTGCAATTCTTGGAGAGGTTTATGGTCAGTGTGCACAATAGTTTCTTTACCCAACAAATAATGTTTCCATTTTTTAATTGCTTGAACTAGTGCATACATTTATTTATCATATACCAAATATCCTTTAACTGCTGAAGTGAAGATTTCAGAATGATAACATATGGGTTTACTTCCTTGAAGCAACACTACACCCATAACATAATCATTGGCATATATCTCTACTTCAAAAGGCTACTGCAAACTAGGAAGAGAAAGTACTGGAGCATGACTAATCTTGTATTTTAATAACTCAAAGGATTTGTCTTGTTCCTTACCCTAGTCAAAACCCTTAATCTTTATGGCCACTGTGTGTAGAGGTGCTGCAATTTCAAGAAACCCGGAATGAACTTCTGCATGTATTATACTGCTCCCACAAAGCTTCTAGTCTATGTGGCTCCTATTGGTGTTGGCCAATTTGTGATGGCTTCCACCTTCTTTGGATCCACTCGTAGCTCTCCTCCTCTAACCACGTGCCCAAGATAGACAAGTGACTGTTTGGAAAATTCACATTTCTTCATATTACAAAGCAGTTGTTTCTCCTGAGAACTTGCAAGACTTGTTGCAAATGCGTTAGATGTTCTTCCCATGTGGCACTAAAAATCAAGATATCATCTAGGTATACAATGACACATGAATCTATGAAATCCTGTAATACATCATTCATCAATCTCATAAATGTAATGGGTGCATTGCATAATCCAAAAGGAAGTACTAACAATTCATACAAACCTTGTTTTGTTTTGAAGGCAGTCTTCCATATATCCTCCTCCTTCATCCCGACTTGGTGATAACCTGATTTGGCATGCTTGAAGCTATGGGGAAGTGGATATCGGTTCTTTATGGTGATCTTGTTCAAAGCACGGTAGTTGATGCACATTCTCCAAGAACCATCCTTCTTTGGCACCATCACAATAGGTGAACTGCATGGTGAGGTTCTTGGACATAACACCCTTGGTCTATTAGTTCTTGGAGTTGTTTCTTTACCTCAGTACTCTCTAGCAAGGATTGCCTATACAACCTGATGTTTGGTAGAGGTGACTCTGGCAATAGCTGAATCTCATGCTCTACTTCCCATTTTGGTGGTAATCCACTAGGAGCCTAAAATACTTCCTGAAAAGACTGAATAATACTATCCAAATATTGTTTTCCTTGGTTAGAAATCTCTAAAACTTCTACCCCATCTTGTTTATCCTTTAACAAAAGTAAACAAAACTGATTATGATTTGACTGAATAAGCTATTTTTCTTGGTTAGCACTTACCATAGTAACCCGTGTCTTACGCTAGTGTGCCCAGATGTTGTAGTTGATCCCATCCTTGACCCATCTATATCGGTTTTCCCTTCTCATAAAGATAACATCCCTAACATACAAGTAAGGACTCCCGAATACCACATCAAAAGCATCAAGTGGAATAACATCAGCTTTAAAAACATCTATATATTGGGAATTTATCCCAAACTTGACCTTACATCTTCTTGTTACCTAAATTTCAACACCCTTCTTCACCCAACCCAAAGGATATGGGTGTGGATGCTTGTAAGTCTCAAGACCAAGCTTCTTTACAACTACCTCAAAAATCAAGTTAGATTGAGAACCGGTATCAACCAAAGCATTTACCTTAGTCCTCTTGATCTAGATTTTGATCTGGAATAGTCTACTCATCTCCTCTTCACTTTGTCCATGTTGGTGGCTGTGCATCCAATCCTTTTGTCTACATCAGAGTCATCTTCGATTTCTACCTCCCCTTCTATCTTTATAGCTGTCATGGACTTCTTGGAGTCCTTGGTTCGGTTCTTTGGATGTAACTCCAAATGCAACTTCCAACATGTAGCGTCAGTATGACCATTGATATCACAATTATTATAAAAATTCTTGGAATCTTTACAAGTATTTAAATTAGTGACATCTTGTTTACCTTTCCCTTTCCACTTACTCTTGTTACTTGTTTGCCCATAATCCTTTTTCTACTAATTTTTTGACTGCTTTACCCTCGGCTCTACTTCTCCTTGCTTTTTCTCATCATCTATGTAGTATGCCTATACACATGCTTCATTGAGATCCTTGGGCTTTGTGGAGATGACTTTTCTTCAAGGTGAGTGTGAAGTCCTCCCAAGTATTTGGTCAAAATATCCTCATCCTCCAAATCCATGTTCAGCAACATGGCTTGCCTCTGAAACTCTGTAGTATAGTCTTGCACACTTTGACCACTACCTTGTCTAAAATACTGCCATTTAATCATTTGGTCAGTTTTATGGCCAATAGGATAGAAGTTAGCTCTAAGTAATTCCTTAAATTCTTTCCAAGATTTCACAATAGGACATTTCTTCTTTTCACAAGTAGTTAGATGAGTTTCCCACAAAAATAGAGCATGTCCCTCCATTTTGAGACGTGCAAAGGTGATCCTTTATGCCTCAGTGACATTATGGATGCTAAAATAGACTTCTAATTGTTTCAACCATTTATCCAAGAAATTCGAATCTACTTTTCCTTCAAATATTTTGATTTCAACTTTAGTCTCAACTTTAAAAGGAGTATGTTTAGATTTTACCTTTTCTCTTGTGTTAGAAGTCTCTTCTTCATGCTCTTCCCCATAATCTTCCTCATGGTGACTCTTGCCTATACCAAAATTTTCGGCTAAGCCTCAAACCACCGAGTCCATGGAGTCTTGTTGTAAATCTGCAAGTTCCTCTTTCCTTCTAAACATCCTATCCATCATGGTCTCCAACATCTCGATTCTATAGACCAAGTTCTCTTCCTCCATTTCTCCTGAATTCTTTGTTTCCACTTCTTTGTAGAAATATTTGGATCGCAAGGTAAAGCTTCTTCGCCTTTAGATCTTGTCACTATCATACAAATTCAAGAATGAAATACCATAGTCCTAGATACTTGTTAGCTCTGATACCAAAATGATCTATAAACTCTTCAACTTTGGAATTATTCACAAATCAAAAATTAATTGTTGTTGTTTACTTTCTATTAGAAAATAATAGAGATAGCTAGTGAATGAATTATTATTGTGCTTAGAATCAACAATTGTAGTAAAGGAAAGAATATAAGCTCATAACACCAACAATTTTATCCTGAAAACCTCTAATGGAGGAAAAACTAGTTGGGAAGGGAAATTACTCTTTCTTCCCACTTCTATTGGCCAATTAAAATCAACAGGTACATAATTTACAATAAGAAATATAAGTAGATAATATCTCAACATTTCCTTTCAGTTACTTGTTTTCTCTGTCTCAACACTCCTTTCTTCTACAAATACAATTTCCAACACCAAGACTTCTTTCTCACTTTCTCCCATGCTTCAATGCCCTTCTACACTTCGACTCAAACTTCCTCTAATTAATCATCTAAGGAAACCCCTACATCGTAATCCACTAATTGGATACGTAATCCTCTTTATCTACCTGCATTATGTTGTCTTCTAGGAAAACCTATACCAACCTATTCCAAATCCACATCTTCTTCAACTCATGAGACGTCCAAATCCAAATCAACTTCGTCTCTTGGGTCATCTTCTTCTATCAATAAAAATCCAATCCCTCTTTAGCCCTTGAGCCCTTTCAACTATATCTTACCATATCCTTATCAATCTTCTAAAGACCAATGTTTACGTCCACATTGAACAATTAACAAGAAATAATGTGCTAAGATATCTTTTTGAAGCACTATAAAATACCTTTGTGGGAGAAATAAGGTCAAACCTTCCCCTCATCTACATCATCAAACATCTTCTAAATCTTCCACACTTTTTGGACATATTTCTTCCAATCAACCTACTATCATTGACTAACAACAATCCATACCAATTGATTTATTTCAGAATGAAGAATCAATCAAAGAATTCATGGGGCTACATGATGACATTCCTCTAGAGGATCATGAGAAAGGATTATCTTTTGACCTCGATGCATTTGCATATTGTATGGAATAATTTGATTCCTTTTGTCAAAAAATAGAGGAAGATCCTAAGATCATCAAACTTGATCCTCCTCTTATTATTTTGTCTTCAAATTCCCCATTACATGGAGAAATGTCTAGGTCTATCATTGATCCCTGACTTATCTTCTCATCACCCCATCATTTTTTACATATCACAATTCCTCAATCACAATCTCACCTTAGGTCACCTCTTGGTATCCCATTATATTCTTTTATATGTGGGACACCTCATATTAGCCCTTCATCTTCTATTTGTGGGACACCTCCCAGTATCCCGAGTTTCTTCTATACTTGGGCCACATCCTAGGATCCCATCTTCTATCTATGGATCACCTCCTAGTAGCCCATTTTATTCCATCTTGGGGCCACATCCTAGTAGCCCTTCATCTTCTATCTATGGCTCACCTCCCAGTAGCCCATCCTCTTCAATTTTTGGACCATATCTTCTTCTCCCATCTTATCATCCTTCTATCAACAATAGTGGTAAGCCCACCATCATTCCTAACATTCCTATCATCAATCCCAAACATCCACTTTCTTCTCCCACTTCTCGGGATAAAAAAATCACACATTAGCTTGTAGGAAACACCAACAGTTTCTTCATCAAGCTAAGATAAAAAATATGAAGATCTCTAAAGATCCAAGAAAATCCAACACTCACAAATATAAAAAATCAAACGCGATTCAAGAATGCACACCAATGCAAATGCCAAGTATGGAAAAAGTGTAGAAACCTATGGATAGGGAACTCAAGATCCCACATACAAAATCCATGTTGAAAGATAATTCACAATCACTTATTGAATATGATCTCACTACGGTCATCGAGATTGGAGATAATATCACTCTTGATAAGAAAAAACTCCTATTATCCCTCATTAAATAAATCAAAAACATTATTGTTGGATCCTATCATGTGGAGTGACATTGTTGGTCCCAAATTCTAAATCATTCATCTTCATTGTCTTCTCCCTTCACGGCTTCCCTTTGAAAACCATCCAAAATAAAAATGAGAAAACATTAAAATATTACAAAAAAAAAAAGGTACAAAGATCAAACATTGCAATCAAGTATTGCATACACATGGATGTTCTTTCCTTCCTTTCTTCATATTCTTCTGCAAACCACCAACCATTTTCATCCCTTTGGTGATCTTTTGGTTAGTCTATTTGCACTCATTGTGCAACATTTATCTCTATAGTATCTGTTTGACCTTGGTCTTTTATCACCTTGGTAAATTAAAGAACGATGACCTCTTAGATATCCTATCACTATCTACATCTAATAAACTTGTTGTGAAGAACTTTTGGCCGTATTTGTTGACACTAACCAAGGTCATCATCACAATCACTTCCACATCCTTCCATCAAGCCATTAGTGGTTTTAACCCTTATCAAAACAATCGAGAGAGATGAAATAATTTTTAGAATGCAAACAAAATCAATAAAAAACATCAAAAATCAAAAGAAAAGTAATATAAAACTCTCTTTTAGGGTGTTGTTAATATCTCTATTGGGGCTATGGATGTCGGGATGGCATTAGAGAAATGTTGTGACTATAATCAAATATGTCTCCATTGGGGCTATGGATTCCTCTCGCCTGCACTTTGAGCAATGTACGACTCTCCTTCCACCCTCCATTCACAAATCACCTATCAAAATAAATCATTCCTACACATTGGCTAGCGTGTCTTCACTTGTTTTCTATCAAATATTCCCTTCAAGAAGTAATTAATTTCCATGTGCACACATTGGGTCTCTATGAGAAAACAAGATTAGTATGTTACTAAGTGTTGTTTGGACCTTGTTCAAACTCTTACTTTAGTCCTTATTTTGACTCATGATTTGTGCCTTTGGCTAATCACCTTTTCATTGCAAGTATTCTAGCTACATTTTCCATATCCTTCCATAACATTCACACTGTTCTTCTTTCTTTGTTTAGAACATCCATGTGTATAATATTTCCTTTTTACCATGTTTGCAGGAACCTTTGTCCCCTTTTAATAAAATAATATTCTACTTCTTTTCTATCATATGTTTCTTGGCTAGCTTGCACTGGGGGCATGCTTGCTCCTTCTTAGCACTTCATTGGTTTGAGTTCATCATCATGTTGAACCTATCCTTCGTGGCCTTGATCCAACATATCTTCTTCTTGTATATATGTGCGATAATTTTTCCTTGTACATTCTCACCTCTCACTGGGGCATCTTTGTATCTTCATTTTCCTGTACATAGATTTGGAAAACTTTCAAAAAAATCCTAAAAACATCATAAAAATCATTAAAAATCCAAAAAAAGGTATAATTCCAAAACTCAAAAAATTGGTAAAAATTTCAAAAAATCCAAAAAAATGGTAAAATCAAAAATCCAAAAATTGGTAAACATTTAAAAATCTAAAACATTCGTAAAACACTCAAAAATAAAAAACATTGGTAAAATAATCAAAACTTCAAAATTTGGTAAGAAGCATGCACGCAACTAAAGCATTTATTAGACACATCATCCTAAAACATAGAAATGTGTCCTTAAAAACATATTTCTTTAGTCCTCAATTTTCTCACAAATGACTACGGAATCATCTAGATCTACCTCCATTAACAAATATGGTTTTATTACTATGTTTGTAATCCTCGCACAACAATTTGTTTACTATTTCATAGTGCATGATTACTTTTTCATAGGACCCATGTGTCCTTCGTATATTCACCTCACATGTATCTTTGCTTAGGGTGGTATTTTAACCCTCTTCGTTAACTTTAACATTTGGGAACTGAATCTCGATATCAAAAACATTGGTGTAACTGTCTTAAACATTGTTTACTTGAGTATATGTGTTTGTACTTGTTTCACTATCAGGTTAGCTTGTTTACTTTCTCGTATTGCATTATGTTATGTATGTTGCATTAAGTTGGTGTTTTGGCAATGAAAAAATGTTAGTATTATATATTTTCATGTAATTTTACATTTTTTTGTATGTTTATATTATAATAAAGGGTTCATGATGTGGATCATAAAGCAAAATGGTGAAACAAAGTTGTTCTTAAGATAATGTGGATGAAAGCTATTTCCATTCTCTTCATCTTCATTCTTCTTCATTATCATTTTCTTCTACACCGGGCAATAAGGATTATATTTATCCCCCTTCCCATCCTTGTTTCTTCTATCCATTTCCTTCATCTTTTCAAGCATCGATCGACCTCTTTCCTCACCCCATCAACACTCGAGGGGGCATCCTTCATTCTACTAATTTTTCTTTTATCCCTTCAAAAATTATAATTTTTATAATTGTCTACTATCTTTGAAGTGGTGTCACTTACGCCACCCCAAAGAGGGGCAAATGTAGACACCTAAAATCTACTTACGTAGTTTTAATACTAAAATTGCACTAATTACCCACTTTCCCCTCATTTCTGTAATAATTAGCAATTTCTCGCTAATTAACTAATGTTTCCCTCCATTTTGGTCAATTAACAACACTTTGTTAATTAACTAGCCTTTACCCCACTCTGGATGCCAATTAACGACACTTCGTTAGTTATAATCATTTTTTAATTAATTAACTACTTATTAGTTAATTAAGCCTTTTTAACCTTGTATTTAATTAATAAACCTTCTTATTAATTAAATTCCCCTTTAAATCATCTCAATCCTACCTATTTTC
This sequence comes from Taxus wallichiana var. yunnanensis, assembly GCA_018340775.1. Lineage (NCBI taxonomy): Eukaryota > Viridiplantae > Streptophyta > Pinopsida > Cupressales > Taxaceae > Taxus > Taxus wallichiana. The sequence goes on along the minus strand of CM031239.1, from coordinate 757,888,416 downwards.
CTCTAAATCAACTCCAAATAGCTTTCTAAGCTTATTCTAGCCTATTAATTAATCCTAGTTGATTAATTAAATCATCTCCAACTCCCATGAGTTGTTAATCACTTGTTAATTCCTCTAATCAAGCTTATTTCTTCTAAATGCACTTTATCATTTGTCCCACATTCACTAATTTGCAAGCTTCTCCCAAAGTGGAAAGCTATTTAAAGGACCAAGCTCCTTCCTCTCAAACTTACACCACACTTTGATTAGTGAAACCTATAGGCATATGATAATAGTCTTCTCCATTCTTTGGAATATCTACTTCATCTTTGCATCCATTCTCTCATTGTTGAGTAGAAAGGAAGATCTAAGTATGGCCTTGTAGCCATTTCTTAGTGAGATCATTCCCTCTCTTTTGATAACAACACAAATTTAATTGCTTAATGATCTAATTAGGTTCATATTTTAAGTAGCAATCACAAAAGAGTAGGAATGACTTAGCATTAGGTGATTACTTTCATGTTTATGCATTAGAAGTAGTTATTTCCTTTAAGCTCTTATCATGATGCTAATGGTAGATTATTTTTTATTTGAATCTACTTGGTGTTAGTTTCATTTATAGTAGATTAATTAGTTTAACATGCATAAATTATCTTCATGCCCAAATCTCTCACCAAGAAAAATTTCATTTTTTATTTCCAAGCATTCCGATGGCCAAAAATAGTGAAACTTGGAGCACGAGATCTTGACAAAGAGCCAAATCTAAAAATATTGTTCCTTTCACAAATAAAGGAAATTTGTGTCACTTACTAAAAATATCATATTCTATGCTCCTCCACATGCTAAAAATAGTAAGTTCCCTAATTGCAAGTATGGATCACCCAGAACAATAGGAAAAGATAAAAAATTAAAGACATGGAAAAAGTGGCAATTTTCCCAAAATAGCAGGTCCAAAAAAGAAACATACTAACAATAGAAAGTTCCTAAAAATAGCAATGCACCAACAAAAAAAAGAGTATGGAGTGTTCTAGAAGTTTCGAAGGTGAAATTAAAACAAAATAGGTGATATGTCCCAAAAAAGTAGATCACGATTTTACATGCTAAAAATAGAAAGTCTTCATTTTGGGTGTAGAAATTTATAAATGGCACCATACTCACTCATACTTATAATTTTTGACTCTTCATGGGATTGTAAGATGACATCATAGCTCAAAAAGAGGAATGATACCTTTATATGGGTCTTAGAAACATAATCTTAAGTTTAATTGTGTCCAAAAAGCAAAACATCGCAGGTGCAATAGGTGACTTCATCTTTATCTCTCAAGTGATATGGGTGATTTGAAATAAGTTAGTCAAGTAAGATCAATGAGATGAGGAATTTAATCAGTCAAGTACTAAACATGATCATCGTATGTAGTGTTTGTGTCCATCCAAAGCTCGCATTGGGAGGTCTTGAAACAGTGTTTCTAAACACTCATTTCATAGTCCAAGGTGTCTGTGAATAGGTAAAAAGGAAGAGGCTATGATCATCATTGGAAATATATTCATCGAATGTTGATGCATCCCCATTCATGCTATGGATAATTCTCCCCCTTATCTCTTCATTCTTCCTCCTCTTCTCTACACCCTTTTATAATTTTTCATTATGAGAAATCACGACGTTTGTCTTATTCATTTCAACATGACTATAACTAATATTACAATAATTCACCCTTAATTAATAAAAAGGGACTTAATATCTTTTCTAGGGATTCAAGAGTCACATGTTATATAGGAAAAAGAAAGATCATGTGGTGGTTAGGCAAAGATTCTTCTCAAAGTCTATAATGTAATTGCATCCTCATTCTTAAGGGTTTTTCAATTGTTTATGCTCAAGGAGAGATTACTACTTGGAGTAAAATCAAAAGAGATAAAAAATTTCCTCTATTCTTCCTCTCATATGTTATTTTATTTCTCACTATTTACAACTTTTCCAAAATATCAATGAAGAAGAAAGGAGTTTCTTGCTTTGCTTGATGAGATAAATACTTTGAAACTTTGTGATCTTAATTCTACCTTGTCTTTATGTTAGCAAAGTAAAAGCTATTTTATTTATATGTGTGTGTGTATTTAAGTACTCTTATAAATTTCTATAGGCATTTGATTTTCTACCTGAGATATTAATCCCCCTTCCTTGATCCCACTCCCTTTCCCACCTACTCATCAAATTAATACCTTGCAAGAAATTACAATCTTTTACCATAGGTTCATTGGAGTGTTCATGTTGGGTTCCTAGCCTCTGTGCTACCCACATATTTCATTTCCATTCATGCATAATAAATGGAGCTACACCATTCAAGCACAGGGACCTAGAGTCTTAGAGCATTGGCGGATACCCATCAATTTTCCCACCTAACAAATTTTCTTTCCAAAAATTTTTGGTACCCACCATGAGGTAGATTTTTCATATTATAGACCCATAATATGACCAAAAATCCTAAAAATTTATATATCTGAAAATCCAAAAAAATCAAAAATTGAAAAAAAAAAGAGTTGATTGAAAACCACTTATAAAAAACCCATTGTTGACCCCTGTGAATAAACCTTCATATTCCACAATTTCCTTTTGTATTCCCATTGCAATATTTTCCCAAATCTTGCTAAAAGGAGATATACCAAGTTGAATAGGTTGAGAGGATTTGTTGATCCTACTTTTGAGGCTTTGCAAAACCTACAAGAAAAGATCAGAGATAACCCCAATTATTTCTCTCAAGCTTCATCCCCATCTGATTTTGTAAGCAGCTCACCTAGTATTCCTATCCAAATCCCTTTTGATACTCCCCCTTCAAATCATTTTGTTTCCCTTTCCTTCCACCCACCATTGAAAATGTAATTCCCTAGTGAAGGAGAACGAGAATCAAAATAAGAATTGGGATAATAATTTGTAGAAGTGGAAGAAGAAGCTAAAGCAAGAGAAGTAATAGTTAATGAAGAAAGAGAAAGACCCCAACCCATCATTTCATTGGGAAGGAATAATTTTTCACTTTCTCTTGCACCTCCTCTTCATGATCTACCAATGAGCTCCCACAACAACTTCCTAAAGTTCAAAGGTAATGGCATAAAAACTCCTGAATAACACATCTCTGCCTTCATCACATCATGTGAAATTCTTGGGATCAAACGCAAAGATATTACTATGAGATTTTTCATGTAATCACTCCAAGAAAAATTAGCTAAGTGGTTCTATCTTCTACCTATTAGATCCATCACTAACTAGGAGGACATAAAAAGTAGTTTCGTAGAAAGATTCAAATTTGTCAAGATTGTCAAGACTTCCTAGTCTAGTTGGCTCAAATGAAGAAGGAATCTAACAAGACTATGAGGGACTTTGTATCTTGTTATAATAGGTTGCTCAAAAGGATACCTCTTGAATTTTTGCCCTCCGATGATAATGCGAAAAGGTTACTCACTAGTGCTCAAAGGTCGAGGTAAGATTCATCCTCCAAAGATTTTAAACAAGAAATTTAGGCCAAGCTTAAGGAATTTCCATCAAAGTATAAGATGACCTCATCCTATATGGAAAATTTAGGGTGGGGGCATCCCTCCCAAAAGGAGAAATCCCCCATCCCGATATCTAATGAGATGCCCCTAAGACGGAGGACCCGATCTACAATGTATCGTAGGGGAGGGGTGGGGCAAGCCAAGACTAGTCAACCCCTAGTAGAGGGAGCCCTAGTATCCCCCAAAGGGTATACCACCCTAACCCTCGTATAGGGGAGGTAAGGGTGGGACCCAATCCCAGCTTTATTTATTGTCGGTTAAACTACAATCCTTTGTTTTTGTTTTGTCTCGTTGTTATACCCCCTTATGGAGGTCTACCCCCAAGTATGAGGGGTAAGGGGGACCATGGTAATATGGGGTGGGGTCCTTCTAGAAAGGTGAGGGTCGTATTTCCCTGTGGGACTTAACAAGAGATAACAAGGATAACAAATCTGACTTGTTGTTTTGGTTGTCCCAAGTCCCTTCGGTCCTTAGGACAAGTATAACAAGAATATATTTTATTGTTTTGTTGTTTTGTTTTCTTGTCTTTCTTCTAATCCCTTAAGGAAGGATAGACCCCAACATCCCATAGATGGGAGAATAGACCCATGATTGGATAAATTGGTAAACGAAGTGACAATGTTGAAGAGGGAATTTTCCCAATGAGAATCACATCAAATTCCTAACATAAATTAGATAATGTAAGCATCGGAAGGCTTTCCTTGGAGGCCCCACCTATCAATGCAATTTGTAGAACTCAAGTAGATGAATAATTACTTGAACAAGAAAGTTAATACAGTTGATTTTGTATAGTTTTAAGAAGTATATAATGATACACAAATCATATTTTGTGAGTATTTTGGAGGTGATGAAGATGATGAAATAAATGTACCTAGTTTCTCATGTGTGGTTTTTACTCATTCTTAGTCTCAAAAGGGAGATTCTTCCTCCACCGATATAAAAGGAATAAGGTTGAATATTCTCCTATGGTGACTCTACAAACTAAAATAATATTTCAAGGATCTCCACTTCCTCCTCCATGGAGTCAAGATTAGATAAACTCCGACCTGTGGCAAACAAGAGGTCACCGGCTATTCCAACTACTTCGACAATGTAATGCCTATAAAGGTGGTCAATTCTATTGATGCACCTTAACATGGGCCAATGGCTAGTTTTGCTATGCATTCAAAGTAATTCCCACTTGTGGGAAAGATCAATGATGTAGAGGTGGATCTCAACTAATTTCTAGATAAGAAGGTGTCAATGAATATCTTAGTGGCATACATTTCAACTTTGTTTAGAATTTCTTTAAGCATAATTTTGTGCTAAGACTTGGGAGGAAAACTCTAGATGAGTTATAATTTTGCAACCATCCAGGTTAAAGGATATATGGAGAAGTTTCTTCCCGTGAAAAGATGAAATACACACCAAAAGTGAGGAAATCCAAAAACTAACATCTTATACCAATATAGTGGGAAGATGAATCATTTCCTAACATATGAAGAGGAAGATGATATTCCAATATTGATAGGACCGAGAAATGTTGTACGGAGGGGTATTGATCTTGAAGAAGTATTGAGATCTTGAGTTGCAAGAGGGTATCCCCGAGTTACCAAATAATGCAAGCCATGAAGAAGATGAAATGGTTCTTGATGAATTCCAAAATGAGAAATCATTTTTTGTGTTTATCCACAATGAAGAGGTATTCTCATTCCCATTTGAAGATGAAGGTTATCCCGATCATGTCATCCATAAAGAAAAGCCAACTTTTGGTGAAATCGAAAGAGGATTAAAGGAAGACTATGTGTAAGAATTGCTAAGAGTTGCAGAGAGAGACAAAATACCCTAATCTAAGTCTTGAACTCCCAATACAAGCCATGGATCCACAAGACAAACATGAATTTAATTTTTAATGCTCAACCAATTCAAAAATGGTAATGATGAGTCATACCAAAATGAAAATAAAATTTCCCTCTTGAGATAATGCCTAATGGATGTGATGGTGAAATTGAAGTTTTATCCTTTCCGTTCAAGAAGAAGATTCTTTCGTGGTGAAAAAGTTGAAACAATGAGTTTTTGGTCCTCTGAGATGAGATTCCCCATCATAATAGATTATTGGAATGCAAGAAGCTTCAAGGTGATGAAGTAATCCCTCCAAATAGTTTCCTTAAAATTTGAAATGAATATTCTTTAAATGAATGTAAAGGTGAACTGTTGGTAATTTAAAATAAATATTTTGTATAAGAAATATTGAGAGTCAGTAGAAGGTACAAAGGATACCGATCTAAGTACTAACCTCTTAGCTCATGTTATGGCCATATAAGATAGTATGATGTTATAATTTATCCTCCATTATATGTTCAAACACCTCATAATGATATGAAACATAAAGATGACTTCAAGGCTTCTTGTGGAAAAGGTGTCAATGAACATGAATGTAGGAAAAAAGAAAACTCAATACATTCAAGAAATTCAAGAAAAACCATACTTAAGGAAACAATGATATGTCAAATGAGAAATCAACAATGTGAATGAACACGAAAGGAAATTTACACTCTAAAACTAATTTCAAATATGATAAGGGTAATGAAATTTTTGAGTGAACCTCTGAGCATCTAAAATCTAATGTAGGCTCACTCCTCCCAAGTATATAGTGTTATCCAATTTTACGCACATGGGAAAATTGGAAAACAGGGCCTTATTACAATCAAATCATGACATTGGTCCCAGGGACCCACTTTTGGTCATCAGGTGAGATCACTCATTTTTTTTCAAGAATGCGAGCTATCGAGGAGTTCGACAAGCTTATCTCGCTCGTTCGAGCTAAAACAGTGTCAAATCGGAATAAAGAGATGAGTCATCAGAGGAGTTCGTGCCTTGTCCTAACTCGGTCATAACTCAGATCACAAGCCTTAGACGAGTTCATGAGTAGGAAATGTAAGTTCGGTTGTCCAACTTTGGCTTGTCATAAAAGAGTCTCGATAGGAGCGGATAATGTTTCGATGGTTGGCTCATTGAGGCAGAGAAATGACGAGCTCGACTCGGTTTAATTCAACATGGAGAGATTGATGCTTCCTTGTTGGAATATGAATTCAATTTTAATGACTCGACGGAGACAATAGCTGCCTCAAGATTTGGTCGAGCTTCTTCCATGGAAGAGAATTTCGAGACAACTCAATTAAAACCTTATCTCGTTCTTCTACTACAGTGGCAAGATTTTACAACAACTGATCACGACTGTGGTCGCATGCAACCAGAACATCAGGATCAACACCAATGGTTCCTTGGGATCACCTGCGGCAAAAATGCCGTGAATAAACTCTCTCTCGGAGGCCACTCATTTTCTGAGATAAGTTTTACTTCTCTACCCTGTAGCTACTGCATATAACCAATTACTTCCTCACGGCACTTTCCCAGGAGAATTTCAGTTCTACGCTCAAAGCGGCCGAGCATTCGATGCACAGGGATGTTGCAGTATAGTAGAAGCCCGTTTGAGCAAGTAAGTTGTCCAATGTTGTTATCTGATCAGCATCGTATGCATCCTCAAATTCAGGATTTTCCTTCAAGATATTTTTATGAAAATCGATTAAGTGGCAGTGAGAGTGTTACCGGGAGACCTGATGAAATTTATTACAAATATTCTCTATTGAGACCTTACTGGTTTTGCGATGTAACTCATGGAAGCGGATCTCATAGAGGTGGAACTGTTTCATATCAGAATATGCATGGAGCATAATTTGCTTTGCAATTATATGAGCATATTCAACGAATCACTAAGTAGTCAGGCATAAACGTTTCTGTCGGAATTATCACACCTTACAAGTTACAGCTGAAATGTTTGCACTGAGAGTTTAATGTTATCCTCAAATCTGTTGAAGGAAAACTCGGCAGGAGAAGATTCATGAAGATCCCGCGCGCTGGTGGAAATTGTGGAGATAAGGAACAAACTTGCCAAGTCTGCGTGGCGAAGTTGAGGCCGGGGCCCGTGAATTAATTGGGCCAAGCCGTTGGACGTGGAAAATAAGGCGAGCATTGCCAAGGGAAATGACGTGATGTCAAGCCAAAGAAGAAATCCCGGGCGTGGGAGAAGTTTGAGTCTACTGCCAAGAAATGGGAGAAATCCGGTCAAACTGCCAGGTGTGGAGATATTGGTTTGGCAAACCATGTTGTTCACTCCGCGTAGGGGAGAAATTGGATCAGACTGCCAAGCGTGGAAACAATACGATGGCTATCCTTCATGAAAACCCCGCGCGGCTTGGAGTGGTCCGAGTCTTTGGGCGAGTCACACGCAAGGTAAGTCGGAAAACGTGGGAATGAAGCAGTTGAAGTGTTTAATCGGATTGAACGTGGTTGTCTAGCCTGGCCAAAGTCGAGTATGACACAGGGATGGGCGAAGGAGGCTCTACACATTCTGCTTACCACGCATAACATTCTGGTCGCAGCAAAATCCCATGCACAGGCACGTGCAGCACAGTCAAAGAGAAGTTGTTTTTAACGCTTCCAGCAAGCACTGCAGGAAACAAACATTCACTGCCGTGTATGATAGATTGGAGTCACGCCATTCAAGGCTTCAGAAAATTTGCCCGAACCAGGAGATGAAGGTTTAAAACGGCGCAGAATGAAACGATTCATATTGCTCAGCATTCCTTCTCCTAGAAACGAATTGAATGTGAAGGTCAACTCTGAAATACCTGGTCGGCCGTTTTGCATGCTGCATCCTTGTTACTCGTAAATGGTCTCTTTGAGAAACTCCGAGGGCAGTACGCAACATTTATACCCTTCCATTATGTACGTCCAATCAGACAATAAAAGTATTCTTTTACCAGATGCAGAGAAACTATGTTTTTTCAATGGACGATTATACTGCAGTTTCAAACTAATCTTATCGAGCTTTATTTCTATTAGCTTTGATCCACGACTAAGGGGGAATTCATATGGTTGTTACTGTACATTTTTTCCAAGGTCCTCTTGCTGCCCCCGTTGTTCAATGTATTTTTGAAGGGCTTCTGTTATGTGTTGCAAATTGTAACATGAAGGATCTTTTTAGTTTCTGGAAAAATGAGTATATTGTGTAGCTCGCAGCTACCCATGCCATACTAAGATCCCAATAGTGGCATAATTATTGGAGCCGAGATTGCAGAGTGCACTGCCAAAATACCGAAGGTCTCTTTGTCCAAGAATCAGTCTTAAGGGTGTCTATTGACGTTTAATAGGCATGAACCTGGGTCATCATCATGGCAGCATTAGGTCTTTATTGTTAATGGCATGTTCTAGATTGTTTGGAGGATACAATTGTGCTTACAAGTGTTATATGATAAGGAAGAACCATGAGCATTGTGGTAAAACCATTCTTAGAGGCGTGAAAATGTGAACATGATCGAACAAATCTTAATATTTCCCGCAGATACAAAGCATAGAATAGCTCGAGAGATCGACCGAATCAAAGAAGAGCTCAATGCATGAGCTAGTGCTTGAGTTTATAAGCAATGAGCATAGACCCATTGTTGTTCAGGGAGTAAGGAAATCAAATGTGCAGGATGGTAAATATGAGCTCGGTACATAGACATGTGAGAGTCCGAGTTGAGCCAACCGGGTGCTCGGGTTGATATGCAAAACAAAGCCAGGTCGAATCAGTTGAAGAGCTCGTGGTGATGTTTCATGAAGTTTGAACGAGGAATGCGTAAATGGCCTCGAGTTAACAGAGGAAAATGATAAGAATCGAGTTTGATAGCTCACCATTCGAAGGACTCAATGCAAAAGAGTGCGATTACCAAAGCAAGGAAAGAGTTAGTGCGGGCTCAAAAATCAAGTGCAACACCGAGTTAGAGGATTCGAAGCTCATCGAATTTGGCTATGTGCAAATTCTATCCACATGGGCCCCCCTCCTCTTCAAGTCAAACGGGTCAACGGGGGGTCCCAACATTATGTTAATTAAATTAATATTTTTATTTAAATATTTTAATAATAATATTTATTATTATTATTTAAATATTCTTTTAATTAAATGAGAAGACTTGGTCATCGTGCAAGTAATTAATGACCCATGATGGAACCTTCTCGTAGTTCAACTAATCGTAATAAATACATCATGGGCCTTCATTTTAGGAATGTAATTATGACCATTTCCTCTTCTTTCTCACATATTCTTCTATAAATGTAAGTTGGAAGCTCATTTCAAAGGGTTCCAACAGCTTCGCATAAGTTGACAGCTTAGATATCTCGTGCAAGAGTGTATACTTTTCAAGGGTCCTCTCTTCTCGCAAGTTGTTCTTGTGTGTTGAGAGAACTTTCAAGCCTCCTCTTCAAGACTCCTGTAATGGCAACTATTGCCTCTTCTCGAATGTATGATGCATTGTGCATGTTATCAAGCAATAAAAGTGTGTGTTTTGTGACTAATCTCGGTCCTTTCATCCTTCTATGCTTCTTTGTGCCTTTCTCATACTTGCAGTACACTGTGCAAGTTTAAGTTTCTATGCAGTTCTTGGAGTTCTGTGCTTATCGAGTGGTGAAGTATTACATGCGCTTGAGTTGTGGTGTCTGCTCACCCTTCTTGAGTTCATCCTTCTTCACCGGGAAACCGGTATATTTCTCGGTCGATAAAGTTTAACAAAAGGAACGCGTGTCTCTTAGCCTCGTGGTATCCTCGTACTCTCTAAGTTGCAGGAGAGGTGAAGTTGACCTATGGTGCACATACCCTCTTCAAATTAACCCTTCCTAAATCTGAAGACACCCTTTATTCGGTGCATCACCATCCCTAGTATAGTTTCATTTCTGTAAAACTCTTTCCCTAAAACCCCATGAAAATGTTAGCATAGGACTAGATAATCGCTTTTGTTACACTAGGAGTAATAACGCACTTAGTTTAGGAAGAGGAAGCCGGCCTTCTCGGAGGTTCACCTCGAGCCCAAGTCCCACACTTGAGAGGTGATCCCACGTGTCCCAATCAAACCGAACGTCCTATTCACATCCCGGCCATTCGGAGGGTGCAGTGATTTGGCGACAACAGTTTTTGGCACACCCGGTGGGACAGAGTTGGTACTTCTCTTCTCACTTAACAAGTCAAAGTAATCAAGCGACTCTATATCTCTCGGATTCCGAATCTCAAAGGCAAAAAGAACTTATGCGAAGAATTCGACATAAGAGCTTCTTCAAAGAAAGGAAATTATCAACGCATACCGAACTTTCCTTGTCTCCTCCAAAGAGAAGAAGAAGAGGCATTTCCACATCCCCAGTTGCAGATTTACCTAGTAGGGGTCATTCAACTCCTCCTTACGGAAGATTTCCTCCACCCAGGAACAATCAACCTTTCGTTGCTATGGCGAGGAACCAAGTTTTTCCCCCTTTCAATGCAAGCAAATCCTCTTATGTTGGCTCAACGTGATCCGATACTGCCGCGGCACTCAAAAGTTTACCCTTCTACACGGGAAACTCACGTTACTCCAAGTGGAGCATATCTTTGATGTAGCCAAAGATCTCATACTGCATATAATATCACCGAAGACAATGTTGCAGTTAGACTTCTTGCTACCTCTTTCAAGGGAAAAGCACTTCAATGGTTTCGTGGGTTAGGTGTTGGCACTATAACCACTTGGGACGAGTTGGGAGAAAAGCTATGTAAACAATTTGAAGACAAAAGTGATCACCTATCACTTTTGGAACAACTTACTACCATAAAGAGAGCTTCCCAAGAATACATGAGTGATTTCAACTTCCGATTCCACAGACTTGGAATAGGATTCCGGTGCTCGTAAAGCCTTCGCATAATGCATTCTTGTACTATTTGCGAGCCTTGAATAGCGATGTAGCAGTTATGATCCACCCATGGGAGGGACTACACTTGCTGATGCTTACGAAGTTGCCATAAGTGCAGAGAATTCTTTTTGATTCAGTTGGAAAGATAGCTCCACGACCACCAATGCCCTTTTCTCCGATCTTACGAATCATCACCTATCATTGCTCCTATTCCAAAGGACTCTAAGCAACCATCTCAATCTTCCCCGCCTCTTCAAATGACCTATTTGAAGTCAAATCACTACTGCAAAATTTTGAAATGAGCTCGTTGACTCAAAAGGCAACAATTTCAATACAATTGTCCGTATCAACCACAAAATCAGCGAGATCGTGGCAACCGTCTCCTTTTCAAGGAAACAATCAGCCTCAAAATCAAACTACGAGTCAAGTTGCAAATGTCAGGCCCTTGAACTTCCGGAACCCTCTTGCAGCTAGCTCATCTAGAGCTATAGTACCTGTTCAAAATAATCTAGTTCAAGACTACGAATGGTGTTATCCTTGCTCTCAACCTCACAATCAAAATCTTTGTCCCAATGGGGTTCTTAGCCAGGCCCTTATGGTTCAAAGTGTATCTGCCCCTTCAGAGTTAACAAACAATTCATCTACGCAAGAAGCAGCAGATCAACCGCAGGCACCTGAAGAATCCACGTTACTAAACTGGCAAGAAGAAGATTTTTGCGGATTGAATATAGATTCTTCATCAGTGGCAGCAAACACTCGTTCCAAAAAGAGAGCAATGGAGCCTCAACCTCTCGAAGCTGATCTAGCGTCCACTTCTCAACCTGGGTTTCAAATGGCAGTTGACAAAAATGCGGGAAAGAAATCACCAGAAACACTGGCTAGCCACACCGCAGGGAAAGATGGTTCTCCAGGCATCACGGTACCCAACAAACATTTTCCAAAGGAGGACCCCAATGCCCAAAAAAGCATCATCAAAGTTGGAGCAATTCCTTCAAAGATAGTAGAACAAATGAAGAAAACCAACTGAAAGAGTGTTACCATGTGGGACGCACTCTCGATCCCTTCCCAAAGAAACCTGCTGCGAGAAGCTCTGAACAGTTTTAGTACAACCAGCGCATCACCAAGCCATGGAGTGACAAATGCTACAAATTTGTGTCAACCGGAAGGGAAGATCATTCCTACGGCAAACAAACCACCGCCATTCTACATTTCCCTGATCATTGGCGACCACCTGGTACATAATTGCATGATCGATTCTGGTGCCAGTAGCTCTGTCATGCCGAAACAAATTGCAGATGTACTAGGCATACAATATGCGCCAGTTGCAAGAGGGGTTGTTCAACTGGATGGCACAGCTGTTAAGACTGTTGGGGTTATCAAAGGACTTCAACTTACCATTCATGCATGCCCAAGTTTGTCATTCACCCAAGACATATCAGTCATCGATCTCCCTCCCCTCTTTGCCATCTGCCTATCACGGGATTTCACTGCCAAGATGGGCGGTTACCTATCAGCCGATTGGTCGCATATGATTCTCAGGACTCGATACGGAACCAAAGTAACTATAAGGGCAGAACCAATCTGCCATAATCATGTAGAACCCTACACTTCTAGTCCCATAAATGGAAATTACACCATTGGCGATCCAGAAGAGGAAGGTGCCGATCATGAACCAACCACCCTTGTTGAAGAAGTCCCTGATACTTTGCTGGATGAAGTAAGTAGAGATCATCAGTACGATCCCTACGCTGATGTATTGGCGCGAAAGAAGAAGTCGGTTTCACGCTGGTCTTGGAAGAAACAGATTAGGTACTCATACCGAATCCATGAAGAAGATACAAATCATACCACAACTTGTCAAAACACCAAGTGATTCTAAAGGACTATGGCAATTGTTCTTCGATGGCTCAAGAAGTAAGAATGGATCTGGTGCTGGTGTTATGTTAATTTCTCCAGAGGGAGATAAGTACTTCTCATCTTTCCGGTTGCAGTTCAGTTGCACTAACAATGTTGCTGAATACGAGGCTCTTGTGCAAGGAATTCAGCTAGCCCAAAGGAAGGGAATCAAGGCCCTAACTATTTTTGGAGACAGTGAGTTAGTTGTTCATCAAGTTTCAGCACGTAGTGCATCCAAAAATGATCTTTTAAGATCATACAAGAACCGAGTCTGGGACCTGATTGAAGATTTCGAAGCTTTTGGGATCCATGCAATCCCTAGAGATCAAAATCAAGATGCAGACAGGCTTGCTACAATTGGTTCACAATACAACATACCAGTTGATATCATGAAAGAAGGGCAGCAATTTGTTAAAATGGTGGTTCGACCAGCAGTCCCTGATAATGTGAGTAGTTGGCAAGTGTTCGATAGTGACAACCAAATTGTCCTCTTCCTACAAGAAGAGGCGGAGTTTGCTGCAAGAAATCAAGATAAGTTACAAGAGTCATATGGTGAACAAATTATCCAATTGAAAAGCAACAAGTTACCAAAAGGTTTAGTCACTTTGGAATCCATTTTCAATTCAGATGACCAAGCCAAAAGACAAAGCCCTAACATGGTGGTCAAAGAAGAATATTTTGAGGAAGTCGAAGTATCAAATGAAAAATTTCTTAAGATCGGAAAAGTGTGTACTTCTGAGGAGAAAGAAGCTTTCATCAAACTTTGTCAAGAGTATCATGACATCTTTGCATGGAGCTATAAAGATCTGCGTGGTTTTGATCCAGGTCTTGCACAACATACCATCGAACTGGATCCTAATGCTAAGCCAGTTCGTCAGAAACAGAGACCAATTAATCCCAAAATTGAGCCACTAATGAGAAAGGAGCTAACCAAGCTCATCGAGGCTTGTATAATTTTTCCCATCAAGCATTCCTCATGGGTAGCCAATTTGGTGCCCGTGAGGAAGAAGAATGGAGAGATCCGGTTATGCGTAGATTTCAGGGATTTGAATCGTGCGTCATTGAAAGACCATTATCCTCTTCCATCGATGGAGCAGATCCTTCAAACGGTGGCAGGAGCTCAAAGATTTTCTTTGCTCGATGGATATTCGGGTTACAATCAAATCCTAGTCCAAGAATCTGACCAATTCAAAACGGATTTCACTACCAAGTGGGGCACATATGCCTACAATAAAATGCCATTCGGATTGTCCAATGCCGGGGCTACTTTCCAAAGAGCCATGGACATGGCATTTAAGGGACTGATCAATGATATTATTTTGGTTTACCTTGATGATATAACTGTATACTCTAAGCATGCAGAAGATCACATCACACATCTAAGGAAAGTTTTCCAAAGGTGTAGGGAATTTGGGGTTTCACTTAACCCAAAGAAATGTATTTTCGCAGTGCACGAGGGAAAATTGTTGGGGCATGTTGTTTCAGCGGAAGGATTATCAATCGATCCAGCCAGGATTCATTCAATTATGTCCTTATCTCTCCCGAGTCACAAGAAGGGCCTCCAGAGCTTCCTGGGAACCATAAATTTCATGCGGAGATTCATCCCCCAATTCGCGACATTGGCTAAACCACTGACAGCCATGCTAAGGAAAAACATGCCATTCTCATGGACAAAGGAAGGACGAGAAAGCTTCGAAGCCATCAAAACAGCCATTTCCCAAGCTCCCACGCTTGTGAACCCCAGGTTTGACAAAGATTTTATCCTTTATGCTTTTGCAGGTCAAGAGAGCATTTCAGGGATCCTCACCCAACAAAACAACAACCTGATGGAGCAACCAATCGCTTTCTTCAGTCAATCCCTCAAAGACTACGAGTTCAAATACTCATTCATTGAAAAGCAAGTCTTTGCGGTTATTTGAGCTTTGAAGAAATTCAAGCACATGTTGTCTAACAACAAGATTCATCTGATGGTGTCTCATCTAGGTGTCAAGGAGTTTTTGTTGAACAAAGAAATGAACGAAAAGCGTGCTGGATGGATCACAAAGGTAATGGAGTATGACGTGCATATCAAAGTCACTAAACTTGTCAGAGGTAAGGGTTTATGTGAGCAACTTGCTGCAGACATGGAATCAAAAGGTAATGAGGACGTGACACTCCTAAATACTGATGAGGATGTTGATCAAGCTGATTGGTTATCCAAAATGAAGAATTTCATCTTCTCAGGAGCATACCCGATAGACATGGATAAAAACCAAAGATGAACTTTCCGTCTTCAATCTATCCCATATGTTTTGGTAGATAGCGTTCTCTTTCGAAAAGATTTGAACGGCGTCCTCCTTCGGTGCATAGGACCAGAACAGTTAGTAAGATACTAGAAGAGTTTCATAATGGCCTATCTGGAGGACATTATTCCGCACGAACAACAACTACCAAGATCATGCGAGCTGGCTACTATTGGCCGGATTTATTCAAGGATGCCCATCTTTGGGTAAGGAAATGTAAGGAATGTGCCTTTTTCACAGGTAAGCAGAAGCTGGCAGCTCTTCCACTGCATCCAGTTCAAGTGGATCAACCCTTTGTTCAATGGGGTTGGACTTCATCGAATGATTAATCCTCCATCCAATGACGGACATAAGTGGGTCCTTACCGCAATAGACTATTTTACTCGATGGACAGAGGCGGTAGCATTAAAAGAGAGCAATGAAAAGGTAGTTCTAGATTTTTTGGAGGGTATAATGACGAGGTTCGGTGTTCCATTTACAATCATTTCAGATAACGCTACTGGCTTTTCTTGGTATGAAATTGAGTGAATGGGCTGTTAAAAATGGGGTATACCTCAAAACTTCATCCAATTACTATCCGCAAGGAAACGGATTGGCTGAGTCTAGCAACAAAAACCTCATAAGGATTATTAAGCGCACAATGGAGACTAACAAGAGGACTTGGCATACACAGCTTAAGACCGCCTTATGGGCAGATCGAATCACACCTAAAAGGGCCATCGGAAATTCTCCTTTCGTTCTTGTATATGGAAGAGAGGCAAAACTCCCGCTCTCATTGGAGTTACCTTCTTTGGAGTTAGCTCATCAACTTGAAGTTATAGAGAGTGATCCTCTGACGGTAAGGTTTGCTGAACTCATGGAGTTACAGGAAGTACGAGATAAGGCTATGAAAACTTTGGAGCAGCATCAGGCTCAAGTTAAGAAATATTTTGACAAGAAGGCGTCCGACAGACATTTTCAAGAGGGAGATTTAGTTCTCAAATGGGATGAAGACAGGGCCAAACCAGGCAAGCATGCCAAGTTTGACGCTCTTTGGAGTGGACCATACATCATCACAAGTTGCAAAGAGGCAAATTCATTTCGTCTATCTAGGCTCAATGGAGAAGAACTGCCCATTCATGTGAATGGGATACATCTCAAAGCTTGTTTTTGAGAAGCGTTCCACCCCCTGTACAGTTAAAATTAGGTGTTTTCCTCCAAGTGCTTATGCACATTGTTGTCTGTTGTTGTTTTGCTTTCCTCGTTGTTGTGTTTTGTGTTGTTCTGCACATTGTTTCATCATTGGAAGGTGTCAAGGAAAAGAAAGGTTCAAAGTTTCCATAACAGTTCAAAATCTGCTTCATTCAAATTTTTGCAGTGTTCCATGGATGTCAAGCATTCAACAGATTCAGTATACTTCATGCTTAGCATTCCAGGGAGGTCCAGGATATCAACAATACTCAAGGGGATTTCAGGATGTGTCAAAGAAAATCATACTACTTTCAGGATTCCAACAGAGACTCCATGCCCAATGGATGACTTAAGGCTACTGGAATCATGCTTAGCAGGCAATCATCCCCGAGAGGTCGCCAAAAATGTTATCCAATTTTACGCACATGGGAAAATTGGAAAACAGGGCCTTATTACAATCAAATCACGACATTGGTCCCAGGGACCCACTTTTGGTCATCAGGTGAGATCACTCATTTTTTCAAGAATGCGAGCTATCGAGGAGTTCGACAAGCTTATCTCGCTCGTTCGAGCTAAAACAGTGTCAAATCGGGAATAAAGAGACGAGTCATCAGAGGAGTTCGTGCCTTGTCCTAACTTGGTCATAACTCAGATCACAAGCCTTAGATGAGTTCATGAGTAGGAAATGTAAGTTCGGTTGTCCAACTTTGGCTTGTCATAAAAGAGTCTCGATAGGAGTGGATAATGTTTCGATGGTTGGCTCATTGAGGCGAGAAAATGACGAGCTCGACTCGGTTTAATTCAACATGGAGAGATTGATGCTTCCTTGTTGGAATATGAATTCAATTTTAATGACTCGACGGAGACAATAGCTGCCTCAAGATTTGGTCGAGCTTCTTCCATGGAAGAGAATTTCGAGACAACTCAATTAAAACCTTATCTCGTTCTTCTACTACAGCGGCAAGATTTTACAACAACTGATCACGACTGTGGTCGCATGCAACCAGAACATCAGGATCAACACCAACGGTTCCTTGGGATCACCCTGCGGCAGCTGTCGCAATCAACTCTCTCTGGAGGCCACTCATTTTCTGAGATAAGTTTTACTTCTCTACCCTGTAGCTGCTGCATATAACCAATTACTTCCTCACGGCACTTTCCCAGGAGAATTTCAGTTCTACGCTCAAAGCGGCCGAGCATTCGATGCACAGGGATGTTGCAGTATAGTAGAAGCCCGTTTGAGCAAGTAAGTTGTCCAATGTTGTTATCTGATCAGCATCGTATGCATCCTCAAATTCAGGATTTTCCTTCAAGATATTTTTATGAAAATCGATTAAGTAGCGAGAGAGTGTTACCGGAGACCTTGATGAAATTTATTACAAATATTCTCTATTAAGACCTTACCGGTTTTGCGATGTAACTCATGGAAGCGGATCTCATAGAGGTGGAACTGCTTCATATCAGAATATGCATGGAGCATAATTTGCTTTGCAATTATATGAGCATATTCAACGAATCACTAAGTAGTCAGGCATAAACGTTTCTGTCGGAATTATCACACCTTACAAGTTACAAATGAAATGTTTGCACCGAGAGTTTAATGTTATCCTCAAATCATTGAAGGAAAACTCGGCAGAGAAGATTCATGAAGATCCCGCTACCGGTGGAAATTGTGGAGATAAGGAACAAACTTGCCAAGTCTGCGTGGCGAAGTTGAGGCCGGGGCCCGTGAATTAATTGGGCCAAGCCATTGGACGTGGAAAATAAGGCGAGCATTGCCAAGGGAAATGACGTGATGTCAAGCCAAAGAAGAAATCCCGGCGTGGGAGAAGTTTGAGTCTACTGCCAAGAAATGGGAGAAATCCGGTCAAACTGCCAGAAGTGGAAATATTGGTTTGGCAAACCATGTTGTTCACTCCGCGTAGGGGAAATTGATCGATCGATCGCCAAGCGTGGAAACAATACGATGGCTATCCTTCATGAAAAAACCCCGTGCGGCTTGGAGTCGTCCGAGTCTTTGGGCGAGTCACACGCAAGGTAAGTCGAAAACGTGGGAATGAAGCGGTTGAAGTGTTTAATAGGATTGAACGTGGTTGTCTAGCCTGGCCAAAGTCGAGTATGACACAGAGATGGGCGAAGGAGGCTCTACACATTCTGCTTACCACGCATAACATTCTCGGTCGCAAAGAAAATCCCATGCACAGCATGCACGTGCAAGCCACAAGAGAAGCCATTTTTTAACGCTTCCAGGCAAGCACTTGCAGGAAACAAACATTCACTGCCGTATGATGGATTGGAGTCACGCCATTCAAGGCTTCATAAAATTTGCCCGAACCAGGAGATGAAGGTTTAAAACGGCGCAGAATGAAACGATTCATATTGCTCAAAGATTCCTTCTCCTAAACGAATCAATGTGAAGGTCAACTCAAATACCTGGTCGGCCGTTTTGCATGCTGCATCCTTGTTACTCGTAAATGGTCTCTTTGAGAAACTCCGAGGGCAGTACGCAACATTTATACCCTTCCATTATGTACGTCCAATCAGACAATAAAAGTATTCTTTTACCAGATGCAGAGAAACTGTGTTTTTCAATGGACGATTATACTGCAGTTTCAAACTAATCTTATCGAGCTTTATTTCTATTAGCTTTGATCCACGACTAAGGGGGAATTCATATGGTTGTTACCGTACATTTTTTCCAAGGTCCTCTTGGCTGCCCCAGTTGTTCAATGTATTTTTTGAAGGGCTTCTTTTATGTGTTGCAAATTGTAACATGAAGGATCTTTTTAGTTTCTGAAAAAATGAGTATATTGTGTAGCTCGCAGCTACCCATTCCATACTAAGATCCCAATAGTGGCATAATTGTTGGTTGGAGCCTAGATTGCAGAATGCACTGCCAAAATACCGAAGGTCTCTTTGTCCAAGAATCAGTCTTAAGGGTGTCTATTGACGTTTAATAGGCATGAACCTGGGTCATCATCATGGCAGCATTAGGTCTTTATTGTTAATGGCATGTTCTAGATTGTTTGGAGGATACAATTGTGCTTACAAGTGTTATATGATAAGGAAGAACCGTGAGCATTGTGGTAAAACCATTCTTAGAGGCGTGAAAATGTGAACATGATCGAACAAATCTTAATATTTCCCGTAGATACAAAGCATAGAATAGCTCGAGAGATCGACCGAATCAAAGAAGAGCTCAATGCATGAGCTAGTGCTTGAGTTTATAAGCAATGAGCATAGACCCATTGTTGTTCAGGGAGTAAGGAACTCAAATGTGCAGGATGGTAAATATGAGCTCAGTACATAGACATGTGAGAGTCCGAGTTGAGCCAACCGGGTGCTCGGGTTGATATGCAAAACAAAGCCAGGTCGAATCAGTTGAAGAGCTCGTGGTGATGTTTCATGAAGTTTGAACGAGGAATGCGTAAATGGCCTCGAGTTAACAGAGGAAAATGATAAGAATCGAGTTTGATAGCTCACCATTCGAAGGACTCAATGCAAAAGAGTGCGATTACCAAAGCAAGGAAAGAGTTAGTGCGGGGTCAAAAATCGAGTGCAACACCGAGTTAGAGGATTCGAAGCTCATCAAATTTGGCTATGTGCAGATTCTATCCACATGGACCCCCCTCCTCTTCAAGTCAAACGGGTCAACGGGGGGGTCCCAACATTATGTTAATTAAATTAATATTTTTATTTAAATATTTTAATAATAATATTTATTATTATTATTTAAATATTCTTTTAATTAAATGAGAAGACTTGGTCATCAGGCAATTAATGACCCATGATGGAACCTTCTCAGGTAGTTCAACTAACTGTAATAAATACATCATGGGCCTTCATTTTAGGAATGTAATTATGACCATTTCCTCTTCTTTCTCACATATTCTTCTATAAATGTAAGTTGAAGCTCATTTCAAAGGGTTCCAAATAGCCTGCATAAGTCGACGCTTAGATATCTCAGCAAGAGTGTATACTTTTCAAGGGTCCTCTCTCTTCGCAAGTTGTTCTTGTGTGTTGAGAGAACTTTCAAGCCTCCTCTTCAAGACTCGTAATGGCAACTATTGCCTCTTCTCGAATGTATGATGCATTGTGCATGTTATCAAGCAATAAAAGTGTGTGTTTTGTGACTAATCTCATCCTTTCATCCTTCTATGCTTCTTTGTGCCTTTCTCATACTTGCAGGTACACTGTGCAAGTTTAAGTTTCTATGCAGTTCTCTTGGAGTTCTAGTGCTTATCGAGTGGTGAAGTATTGCATGCGCTTGAGTTGTGGTGTCTGTTCACCCTTCTTGAGTTCATCCTTCTTCACCGGGAAACTGTATATTTCTCGGTCCTCGATAAAGTTTAACAAAAGGAACGCGTGTCTCTTAACTTTGTGGTATCCTGTACTTCTCTAAGTTGCGGTAGAGGTGAAGTTGACTGTGGTGCACACACCCTCTTCAAATTAACCCTTCCTAAATCTGAAGACACCCTTTATTCGGTGCATCACCATCCCTAGTATAGTTTCATTTCTCAGAAAACTCTTTCCCTAAAACCCCATAAAAATGTTAGCTTAGGACTAGATAATTGTTTTTGTTACACTAGGAGTAGTACAAAGACTTAGTTTAGGAAGAGGAAGCCGGCCTTCTTCTGAGGTTCACCTCGAGCCCAAGTCCCACAACTTGAGAGGTGATCCCATGTGTCCCAATCACACCGAATGTCCTATTCACATCCCGGCCATTCGGAGGGTGCAAAGATTTGGCGACAACATATAGAAGTCATGAAATCCACTAGATTTCATAACCGATCGAGAAAGGAGGATACTTTCTTGAACTAGTTAATGGCTTCGTGGACCATCATCATTTAGTGTTACCAATTTAAGGGTAATCTATGAAAAGAGAAAAGTAATTCCATGAAAGCGAGTTGTCCCCTACATTGTACCATAGGTGATTGATTAACTAAATTGAGGGTTTTTATAGCTAATATAACCAAAGAATAATGATAATATAACTGATCCGAAATGTAAGATAGGTGTTAAAGTATTTAAATGAAATGAAATAAATGGAAATAGGAAGGGATATGTTACTAACCTGAAAAGTACTTACCTCATTGTGATTCTAGACTCGTGATGACCTGACGTGTGGACTAGGAAAAATATGAAGTTGCGACTCAGAAATTTATAGCACATGGGGATAAGTCTATACTAGGGCACCTAGGAGAGGAATATGATTATTATGGGTGCCCTAGTCTATGGTCTCGGGCACTCACTCTAAAAAGCTTAGGACCTGGTTCTAGTAATGACGTAAGTGCTTTGTTATGTCTTCCTCTTTGTCACTTAGTTGTCGCAATATCTTCACTTGTGTGATGCAGATGTAGAAGACTCCCAAATGTAGTCCTTTGCCTTAGTAGATAGCTAGCTCTTGATAGTAGATAGTCCACCCATAATGTGGTGAGTATGCTATGTTTATATAGGAATCTCTTGCTCAAATTTCGACACTAATGGCCCGACATGCCAACTAATACATAGGTGAAAAGGATTTAAAAAATGTAGAGACCGACCTCGAAAAAAAAATTAAATATGAACATCACAGAAACTAGGGTGCCCAAAATCAAGGATCAAGGTGCCCATGGGTATGACCCTAAGCACCCTAGTTATGGAACAAATATGAAAAATTACCAAAATATGACATTTAATACTTGTTAAAATACAACCATAAATGTGAGGACAACTAATGACCATGCAAGAAAAATGAAAATGATGCCTAACTAAGTGATGACATGGACTAGGTGTTGAGCCATTAGTGAATAATTTTCTCACGCAAGATCCATATACAAAATAGCACACTTGGAGGTAAAAATATAATAGTAAGTGCATGAATTTTTACTACATTTTCCCCACTTTATGTTGGTAAGCAAAAGGTTTGGTAACATAAAGTAAATAGAGATGCGTACTGAGAGAAATCCATAGAATTCCATGTTGTAGTAGAAAGCATAGATGTGTAATAGAAGTGTGCCAAAATAACCAAAAGCATCCCGAACCATGGATCAATGGTTTTATCCATGCAATATAGTAAAAATCATAATGTTGTGACAAAGTTTTCTAGATATAAGGGATGATTGCGATGTTGAATGATTTTGAATGTTCTTATAATGATGATGAAATGTGGTAGGGAGTGATCAATTCCCAACCTAAACACGTGTGTATGAACAAAACCAGAGGATTTATGCATCCTATCATTAAAGGAAGAGTGTAGGGATAAAAGTATGTTATTCTATAAACTTTAACTACATCCTAAGGATCTAGCCACTACTGAGACGGACTCAAATCAAATATTTGTGGTTTTCTAGATCTAGATAACTTTGATCAAATAGTTGACCTATATAGGAGTGGTATAGGAAAGGCTCTCTTTCCCCCACTCCATGGGTGTCAACATAACGTGATATCTTCCAAGTTATATCATTTGGAAGAAAATATGAAATGTATGATGGATTTCAAGTTAGGTCATTTGGAAGAAAATGTAGAATAACTTCCCAAGTTAGGTCATCTGGGAAAAGTGATGAATGTAATCTCCCAAGTTAGGTCATCTGGGAGGCCGATTGTGTTGAATTGTATTAATTGAGTGGTGTAATTTTGATTGTTATAGGTTTGAATACGTTGATTGATTGATTGATTTTCTTGGTTACTCATAAAGAGATTTTACGTTTGTTTCCCCTAGGTTAGATCATTAAGGAGAATCAATGGAAGTTGATGAACAATTGTATGGAAATATTCTTAACACTTGTTGCCCCCAAGTTAGGTCATTAGGGAAATAATAATATTTTCACATGGATAAATTTTTCACATTTTTTTACCCTCAAGTTAGGTCATTAGGGGGGATGAATGGTGAAATGTCGCGTATGGATTGGTAAATGTTTTGAAATTATCACATTGGTAGTGTTTTAAATGCATGGTGATATAAGGCGCTTATAGGATAACCCAATGATATGATCCCCTTTTCGAGAAAGGGGAAGTGATGGGAAGAAGAACGAATGCTAAGCCGAAAGTAAGCATGATATATGTAGAAAGTGGTAAAAATCATGAGAATGTGGATAATTTGAATGGAAAACAATGTAAAAGTGAGATAATATATAAGAAATGTGTACATTATGGTGATAGGAAGAATTATGAAAAGAACACTCAAAACAGGGTATAAATCATAGAAAAAATTCTCAAGATATGGTTGAAATGGTGCGGTGTGTATTAGTAGTGGAAATGTGCTTGAGATAATGATTGGAAATAATGTAGGTGAAAAGGAACTATAAATAGTAAGGTGAAAAAGGGTTTAGCTACCTTATTTTTCAAATAAGCAAGTGAGAGTGAGTACAAGGTGAGTGAAAATGTCCTAAATGAGAGTAGAACATCCTAATCAATTTGAGAGAGTGATGACTACAGTAGCATCACGTATTACCATAGATTTGGTAAGTGACATGTTTTCCAAAAAAAAGTATGGTATATGAGTCATTTTTAGTGAATTTTGAAATGTTAAAATTTTTAATTTTGCCATCATTTTGGACCCTGGATGATAGGCGTGGGGTGCTAGTGGTCCCATGGATAGGAGCACCCGCAATGGGTGCTAGTGTCCCGCTTTTGGGTGCCCTGGGCCCCGCCTCTGGGTATCCTAGTCCAAAAAGTGTGTATGTGGTCTGGAATATGGAAAATCAAGTTTGTAATGTGTAATAATGTGATAAGTGAGTCTATTTGTACTTGTAAAGTGTTCTAACGTTGTGTTTTTTGTTGTTTTGTGTTGTGCAAAGGGATATCCACTCGAGGGAGTTCCGCAGAGGTCGAATTTGAGCATGTTTCTTGGTTTGGGTTTATCTAATTAGGATTGGGATGTGATGGACTGTGATGGCCGATGACACATAGAACAAATGGGGGATGTGCCCCATAATATGCCTATGTTGATTACCTTATGTGACATATGGTGTGCAAATACATGCACATTCTGGTTACCTATAGGGAGATGATTGTGACATTGGAGGATGTTTATCGTATACTATGGTTATCGGTTGTTGGGGAGAGGGTTTAGGTGATGTTGCTAGAGGACATGGATAAACAGAGGTAATTTTGGAGACAATACTTTGTGGGGACTCGGACACATTCCGAGGCGCATATCAGTCTAGATGTTATTTTGAGGTCTAATGTTCCATGCTTGTGGAAGTTTATAACATTGGTTATTACTTCATCTATAGCAATGGAGGGAGGAGGTGTAGGCATATTGTATAACATGCATGATATCTTTCATTGGATAGAGGAGGATGGTACGAGGTATGCATGGGCATGATGTTTTTGGCCCATTTATATACATACTTGTATCATTTTACTCATGACAAGAATGGATGTGGGATAGGATCCATGACACTATTACATGTATGGGTGTATGAGCATATAGTAGATTGATGGGGAGAGGGTTCAGTGATGTTGCTAAAGGACATGGATAGACAAATGCGAGATGCGAGATAGTACTTTGTGGGGACTCAAACACCTTTTGAGGTGCATATCGTCTAGATACTATTTTTAGGTCTAATTTTCCATACTTGTGGAAGTTTATAGCAGTGGTTATTACTTCCTCGATAACAAAGTGGAGTGAAGAGGCGTAGGCATCTTGTATGAGATGCATGATATATTTTGTTGAATAGAGGAGGATGGTATGAGGTATGCATGGGCATGATGTGTGTTGGCCCATTTATATACATAATTGTATCGGTTTATTCATGAAAAGAATGGATGTGGGATAAGAACCATGACGTTATTACATGTATGGGTGTATGAGCATATATCGAGATTAAGACCATTAGGGGGTCCATGAGAAGAGTGGGTTAGGTGGTGTTGGTGAGGAAATTTATCGTGTGAAAAACTTGTGGATTCCTTGCCAATGCTCTAGAAATCTAAGTGCCTATACTTAATCGGTGTAGCTATCGTATATGCATGCGTGAGAAAATGTGGATTTCTATGGTGGCCTTTCAATCGTGATCTAACAGGCACTCCACTAACCTCGACGAAGCTTGCGAGATACTTGCAAGAGAGAAATTTGTCTCGAAAGTGGGAAAGGGAGTGAGAAAAAGGTAGGAGAACTAATGTTGCGGTAAGAAATCGATTCCTACACACACACTAGTTAGAAAATTCATCACATACATTCATGGGAAGAAACAACCCCGTAAATGGAAACAAGATGACATAAGATTGCAAACTCAAAGTTTCTAAAATATCCTCACCAAAGAGGCTATAAAATCCTTCTTCTTGAATTGATGCTTAATCGAAGTTATACATAGTGGAGAAATGGAGGAAATTGAGAAAAGGGGGAAGTTGACAGGAGGAGCTTCAATGGCTAGCCTTATTGGAGCATCACCAACCAATTCCTATCTCTTACGGGAGCACCATTGGTGTTTTGAAATTCCATCTAGGAATATCCCGATAAGGAATATTAGTCGTCTATCAAGACATTTGCTTCTTCAAAGTGATCAAGTCATTAGCCATCTTCTCAATCATAGGGTCAATAGTAATTTGAGAAGAATTCTAATTTTTATGCTTACATGACTCTCTTCTAATCTTTCTCGCTGAATGAGATCATATTCTATGTCAATGGCTATAGCTTGAGCAAAAGAGCCAAATCAAGGATAACAAACCTTCTTAATAAGAAGCTCACATCGTGGGGCTGGTCATTGATGAAGAAACACTTTTGATTTTCAAGAGCAGGAACAACTAGCACCGAATCTTCTAAATCAGCTTGTTGAATTTTTCCATGAAGTCCCGCATGGGCTCATGAGACTCCTTCTTCATATGTGTAAGTTGTGCTAACAAGTCATGAGAATGTTCACTCGTTTTAACCTTGCTTCAACTATAGATCTCATGGTGGCCCGATTGGTAATGCATGCATTTGGAAGATGGTAGAACCATTCTGCGTTGCCACACCCGCAACATTTCAAACGAAAAGTTGGATAGAGAAATCTTCATGAGCCACCTCAAGGATGCCACGTGTGACAAAGAATGAAGTGATGTGTTCATCGAGTCTTGCTTCCCATCACCATTGAACTTAGGAATATTCTTACGAGATCCATGTGGTAGATCATGCAACGGTGGAGTTAGGGAAAGAGGGCCAATAGCCATAATTCAAGGCAAAAGTTGTGCTACCATTCTTCCGAATGAAGTGCGTACAAGAATCCAAGTATCAAAATCTTCTTGTTCTTGAGGAACCTGAGTTCTTCAAATAGGAAAAGAACTTCTTGCTCAGCTAGGTACAACACTATTGGGGAAAGTTTGAACTCGTGTTATTGAGAAGATCAAAGAATAGATCAGTTTCACCCCTGGCTCGGCTTGACCGAGTGAAGATCTTTCTGGCCATCTTGAATTGGAAAATGGATCTACTAAAAATAAGGAAAATATGGATTCGCTAGACACCAATAGGATAAGATTAGTCTTATTAATCTATATTCCCAAATGAGTCACCAAAATCATTGGTTGGATATTTTGTCAGGACAAAATATGAGGTTCAACCACAATACATGGGATTAAATCCTCCTCAAAGATAGGTGAGTCAGCCTATTTATTACTGATCTAAAACACAAAAGAAATAATATATACAACATTCACACTATTCTAACCATTAGGATTGGGATACAATCCCAAAATTCACATCAACATGAGATGGAGATGTTATAGTTTAGAAATAGAATGGATTAGAAAGGAAACTATTATAGACAAAACAAAGTGGGAAGGGAATGAGAGGAACTATTAGCATAATTTAGCATAGGCATACTTATTGCATTTTATTGCATTGTCTTTTATTTAATAATGTGCAACATGTGCACTCTAGTCTAGTGACTTGCATTCAATATTGTTATGTTGGATAACATTCAATATTGGTATTATTAGTAATTACATGTGCATGTGAGATGGGTCTTATCATCTCGTAGTTGGTGCCTGATAGGGTGTCATGTCTATCCATATGAGGCTATCTAATATCTATAAATATTACAACTCTTGCATTATTATGTAATCTGATTTCATGATCAATAATATTTGTGAGGCTTCTGTCCCTCTTTGGTCATTGCAATCTTATTCTATTCTATCATTTGGTATCAGAGCTATACCATTATTATCATTTGGTATCAGAGCAGGTTCTATCCAAGCAAGGTTGAAGAGGAGCACTATTAGAGAGGATCCATTGGAGAAGAAGATCTGCATCAAAGGAGAGCCATTGAAGCATCCCGTAGCCTCCATTCCTTCTAAGCATCCCTCAACTAAAATTTGACCTATCCACTTATTTAGAAGGTAATTTTTTTTTGATTGGTCATTGGCATAGCCAATTGATCCAACATATTGGTAGAATATTTCAGATTTGGAGATCTTTAAAAAAAAGATCTTGAAAAAAAAAAAGATTTGTGAAAAAAGAGATCTTTAAAAAAATGGAGAAAGATCTTGGAAAAAATTACAGATCTAAAAAGAGAGTGAAAAAAAAATCAGATCTAATAAAAAAATCAGATCTGAAAGTGGAGGTGTGAAGAATTCGGGAGCAAAAGTTGAAGCAATCCCGTCAACAAAATTCCTTAGAAAAAAAGATTTAAATATTTCATAACATATCGGATTGATGTGCCATTTTTTTTTGGAAAGATAACAAGGAGGCACACAACTTTTTAGTTTACATTATCTTCGATTTGGCCTCTACATGTGATGAAAAGTCTCAGACAAGTCGGATCATTTTTTCCTGAAAAAAATAAGATCTAGCTAGTAAATTGGTAAAATCTCAAAAATAAGATTCCGATTCTTCTAAATTTTTGTGGGTTTCAAGGAAAATATTGTATGATGCTTCAGTAAAATTTTTAGAAAAACCCGAGATCACGGTTTGTGAGAAAAGGTGAAAACAATATTTAGATTGTTTGTTTGGATCTTGGGAACAAACAGGTCAGCGGTTCAATTCCCACTCTCTCCATATTTTTTATTAAATTTTCTTTTTAGAAAATTTGGAGAAATTACTAAATTTTGGGAGATTTCCAAATTTAGAAGCTCACCAAACAGATTTAGATCCACCGCTAAATTTAGCGGAAAAACACCTATTGGGGGTTAAAAATATTTTTGGCCTAAATTGTGTATTTTGTGATTCTAGACCCTTTTTTCTAAAGAGGGGGAACACAAAAAAATTCATTTTGATGTACTTTTGGAGCATTTTGTACTAATCTTGGTGCATAAAGGTCAAAAAAAAAAAGTGCAAATTTTTTATTTTATGTTTGGTTCTATCACACAAGATCTTTGATCTCATAGCAACGTTCGGTATATACGGTGCCTCTGGGAATCGCTTACAGGTGATGCCATCATGAATACTACTGCACTTAATGCCTAACACAGCTACCTAAACATCGTTTGGGCGTCAACCCTATAAAATCGACGGGGAGTAATAAGGACATAATACACACACATTTGAGCCCTCCCATCCATTTTTGCTTGCACAAACCCCTCTCCGTACTCAAGCCTACGTACCACATACTAAATTATTTCACGTGCATTAACACCTCTTTCCGTACTTATGTGTATATTGAAAGGGTGATCTTCTTCCATGTACCAATGGGTATATTGGAAGGGAGCGTATATATAAAGGTTTGGTATATCAGCCTGACTGTATATTGAGAGGGAGACCATAAACCTGGAGTGATAAGAGCCTTACCCTTTGTCAGAAATTCAGAGTTTCATAAATTCAGATTGCAGAAATGGGTACACAAGTACCAAATTTCTTCTTGCATTCATAACTCGCTTAGAGGAGACAACTATGCTACATGGAAACCGAAGATCAAGATGTTACTTGAGTTTGAAGACCTATGGACAGTTATAGATGGAACAACAACAAGATCACTTGATGATGGAAGACAACAAGTTCAATTTGACAAGGCCAATCAAAAGGTCAAGTTGATCATCTTGTTTGGCGTAATAGATGATGTGCAACCCCACATTAGAGATTCCACAAAGTGGCCAAGGATGCATGGGATAAGTTGAGCATAGTCTATGAGGCAAAGAACAAGAATTCCATCCTCAACCTACTATCACAACTGCATACTCTCAAGTTCAAGCACAATGAGAAGGTTGAAGTTTTTTTGAGATGAGTTGCTACTTTGAGGGCATCTCTATTGGTATTGGGATAAGAGATAAGTGATGAAAACCTCGTACCAATTGTGTTGCGAGCACTTCCTCCTTCCTACAGAATCTTTGTGATAACTATTAATATGAGTGAACACATAGTCACCTTTGAGAAGTTGGTCAATCTACTCCAACAAGAAGAGACAATGAACAACAAAGATCATGAAGATGAGCAAGCACTATCTTCTAATCATAAAGGAAAGGGGAAATTTCAGTCTAATAATAAGAAGTCCCAATAAAATCAAAGTCAACAAAGGGACCAAAGTCAACGAGACAACACCAAGAAGTGTCCCATTTGCAATAGAGGGGGACATGACATCAAAGATTGTTGGTACAATTCTTACAAAAAGGGTTCATCAAGCAATTCAAAACCCAACAACCAACAGGGTAACAACAATTCAAATAAATGGAAGTCCAACAACAACAAGAATCAAGGGCAGAAAAATGGTAATTGGCAAAGAAAACCCAAACAACAAGGGTACATTTCTAAACATGAGGATGATTCAGATGAAGGACACCACATGTATTCTACTCAATTTGATGAAGAAACCAAGTCCACACAAGATATCTGGTATGTTGACTTGGGTGCAACTCAACACATGACTGGATGCAAGGATTGGTTCTACACACTACGTGACTCACCTAACAAGAACCATGTGTCATTAGGTGATGACTCATCATACAGTGTCAAGGGGATTGGAAACATTTCACTACCTCTTGGAAAGCATGACTGCAAAATCACAGATGTATTGTATGTACCTGGGTTGACCAAGAATTTTCTATCAGTTAGTCAACTCCTTGATCACAACTTGAAGTTAGATTTTGATAGTAATAATGGAGAAAAAGTGTGCTTGATAAGAGATAAGTCAAGAGGTTCCAAGATTGTAGTAAGAGCCTCTAATGTGGAACACATGTTCCAACTTGATTTTTTCCACAAGGATGATCAAGCTCTAGTGGCCAAAGACACACAATCTGCAGAACTATGGCATCGCAGATATGGTCACATCAGTTTTGGCTATCTCCAAACACTTCAAAAGGGAAACATGGTGAAAGGATTGCCTACACTCAAGCACAACACTGACAAGTGTCACAATTGCCTAGCTGGAAAGCAACACAGAGTACCCTTCCAAAAGAACACATATAGAGCTAAGGGAAAGCTTGATTTGGTGCACACCGATCTTTGCGGGCCCATGCAACCAAGTCATTATGGATGTCAATACTTCATGCTTTGTGTTGATGACTACTCAAGAAATATGTGGATATATTGTCTAAGAAGCAAGAGTCAAGCCTTTGAGACATTTCAAGTTCAAAGCACTTGTTGAGAATGAACTTGGTTGCAAGATCAAAACTCTCCGCTCGAGATCGAGGGGGAATTCATAAGCAATGAGTTCAAGACTTACCCGGAAGCTCATAGGATTCATCGACAAATGCCTCCTACTCACACACCACAAAAATGGTATAGTTGAGAGAAGGAATCGTACTATCATGGAAATGGTGTGATGTATGATTAATGACTCGGGTTTAACAAAGACATTTTAGGAAGAACCTACAAGAACTACAAACCTATTTTTTGAATAGAGTGCCTGACAAAGAGCTCTTGAAGGAGTGACACCTCAAGAAGCATGGTCAAATCGGAAACCATCAATTGCACACCTAAGAGTATTTGGGTGTAAAGCTAGCATGCACATACCTAAGAAGAACAGGAACAAGTTGGATATGAAAGCTGATAAACTGATATTCATTGGATACAGTGAAGAAGCACTTGGGTACAGATTATGGGATTCAAAAACAAAGAAAGTATACACAAGTAGGGATGTTGAGTTCTTTGAGAAGAAACAAGCGATGCTCCACTCAACGACTCAACAAACAAACATGAGAATACACCTCTTGTGAAGATAGAATTTGATGTTCCCACTGAAGATGACAGTGATGAATTGGATGATGGTGAAAACTTGGATCCACCACAAGCCAATGGAACAGCTAAGAAGTTACCTAAATGGTATACTCAATTAATAAGAGATGTAAATTTGGATGAAGCACCTAGCACATCATCCAATCTGGACCTAGAACTCACATTCAGCTCGTGAAGAGGTTAATTATGCCCTAATGAGCGAGTTGTTGAAACAGTTGAGCCATCTATAGTTCAGGAAGCCCTACAATCAAAATCTTGGAAAGATGCCATGGATTCAAAGTATCAGTCAGTGATGAAGAACAACACATGGCAACTTGTCGAGCTTCCACCAAGGAAGAAACCCATTGGATGCAGATGGATATTCAAGACTAAGTACAAATCGATGGACTATTGACAAGTATAAAGCAAGGCTTGTAACAAAGGGGTATGCACAACAAGTAGACATTGATTATGAGGATACATTTGCTCCCATAGCCAAGATCAAGACAATCGTGATGATCTTTTCTCTAGCTACACAATTTGGTTGGAAAGTCCACCAAATGGATGTGAAAAGGGCCTTTCTTAATGGAGATTTGCAAGAAGAAGTCTATATGACTCAGCCAGAGGGTTATGTAATACCAGAAAAGAGATGATGGTATGCAGACTCATAAAATCTCTATATGGCCTAAAACAGGCACCCCGGGCATGGTACATCAAAATTGATGAGCATCTCATAAGTCATTGATTCGAAAGGAATCCTTATGACCCCAATCTCTACCTCAAAAAGAAAGGGGGAGATTGTCATTGTGGTTGTTTATGTCAATGATCTAGTCATTACAGGTAGTTCTGAAGATGATCAATACAACAAAGAAGGATTTTAATCGATCGTTTGACATGAAAGATCTCGGGCTCATGCACTATCAGTATTGGGTTGAAGTATGGAAAAAGAGAATCATATATTTGTGTCATAGTTGAAATACACCAAGACAACTCTCAAGAAATTTAGGATGATGGACTACACTCCTATTGCTACACCTATGGAAGTGAGACTTCAGTTATCTCATTCCGATCCATCACCACCGGTGAATGCAACTCTCTATCGGCAGTTGATTGGGAGTCTCATTTACCCATATATACTAGACTGACATCGCTTTTACAGGTCAGCTATTTATCATGCTTCATGCAAGAACCAAAAATATGTCATTGGAAAGTAGCAAAGAGAATACTAAGATATCTAAAGGGTACAATTGACCTTGGTCTAGAGTACAAGAAGAACGACAACTTCTTCTTGACAGGATATTCAGATTCAGATCATGTAGGAAACATGGATGATAGGAAGTCAACATCAGGCTTCATCTTCTTTATGGGATCTGGATCGATATCATGGGGAAGCAAGAAACATAATCTGTTTTTCTCACTCTTCTACGTAAGCAGTAGTATCAAGCAGCAGTGAAGCTGTCATGAAGCAATATGGTTACGCCAATAATGGAAGCAATTGGTCTACCACAACAAAAATCTACTCCATTATATATTGATAATGAAGGAGTTCCAAGCTTGTTCGCAATCCAAGATTTCATGAGAATTTTATTCTATCATTTGGATTAAAATAATCAAGAACACTAAACAAGTTTTAGAATAGCTTAAGATCTTGAATAGCTTAAGATCTTGGATGTAAGAACAATCTCTCAAGATAGATGAATCCCACAACACAAAGTTTGTAAAATAACACCTGTTTCTATTCCTCAATGATTAAAAAGAAAATACAAAGTTTTTCTTCTTCTTCACAATAGCTCTTAATATTCTAAAATCTCTCCTTTTGAATGCACAAGCATCCCTTATTTATAATAGAAAGAGTAGAGAGAAAATAGGATAAATCCTAGAAAATAGTCATTTTAACAAGAATCCTATTTTGCTTGACTCTCACGTAGGAGAACAAGTCAAAATTTGCTTCCTATGTGATGAAACAAAAATGAAAAAGACATGTCAATCTCTAGATGGAAATGACATGTAACATTATGCTTGTTCTATTTCATCATCCTTGTCTTCCTCCAAATGAAGCTTGCTTGTCTCAAAATTCCTAGAATTTCCAGATTATGTCCTACATCTCAGCTTCATCTGGCACATTGGAATAATCACTTAGAACCTCACAAGTTTCTTGAGTGTCACTTGCATTGCCAAGAAGTTTCTTCAATCTCTTGTTGAGTTTCCTTAGTGATTCCAAAACATTCTCAATCCTTATGAACTTATCAATGGTTTTCAGATCAAGATGAAGGAAGCTAGTTCATGCTAAATTGATTCTTGAATTTTTTTATAGAGATCGTCAATAGGTAGAATATTTGAGCTTTCATCCAACACCTTGGTGAAGATCCTGATAGCTCCTCTTCTATGTCATTGGTGGCATCAACCAACTAATCTCTAGATTCCCTCAACTTGTTACAAGCTTCACTTGAGAATCTTTATCCTGAATATGATGGCTTTGGTTAGCTAGAAATGCTTATCCCCATGTGGAATGATTCCTTCTTCCATCAAGATATGGGATGGAACTTATTTTAGCGCATTGAGAGCCTCAAAAGTTAACTCAAGGTTCCCGATTTCTTGTGAAAATTCATCATCCATTTTATCACCATCTTTCTTTATTTCCTCCATAGATTTATAAACCTCCACTTGTGTCATCAATGACCTCTCTTCCTTGTAGGAGTAGCCTCTGAATCCATTCATCAACCGTTCTCCCCTTCTCGTTGATTTTTTCAATCATAGGTACCGATGAGAAATCAAACCTGATAGGAGTAGGGGTAGAAGATGATGGTATTGACTGAGAAGGCTTTGAGAGCTTGAGCAATACCTCCATCAATTGTTCAACTTTCTCCTTAAGCTCATCTCTACTCACCTTTGTTTCCTTCAGCTTCTGGCACAACACGTTCATGGCATCCTGGGCATCTTGTTGTGCTCCTTCTATTATTACCTTTCCCAGATCAACCCTTGTAATCTGATAATCAGTAACCACTATATCCTCCTTAGTTTTGTTGGTCACGGGGAGTGGAAATCTCTACAAACTTATGCCTTGAGGCATCCACTAAAACCCTTGAAACCATTTTGGGTTTCTTGGCAGATTTGGCAGGAGAGGCCTTGAGTGAACTAAAGTCAAAGGTTGGTAGAGGAACTACCACCTTCCTCTTCCTTGGGGTCTGATCAATTAACCATTGAGGTACAATGGAAGAAGTTTCCCTATCGGAGGTGTTATGGTTACATCTGTAGGTGGAGGAAGGTTTACTTGTGGAGTAGTGATGACTGCAAGTGTGGTGACTGTGGGGATAGATTCAGTGAATGAAGGTGTAGAAGGAGGAGGCATATCTATGGCCATCTTAGGTCCAACAGAGAGAGGTGAGAGGTCGAGAAGATGCTGGCCATGGCTGATGAAAGTGGTGTAGAAATATGAGGTGAGGAAGATTGGGAGAGAGGAGGTAAAGATTCTAAAGTCAAAGCTTGAGAAGCAAGAGAGAGACTTACTTCGATGAGCAATCAACAAAAGGAGAAATGAGAGGTTGACCAACCTCATCTTCTGAAGGAATTTTTCCTTGTTTCTAGTGGAGGAGGTGAATCCAGTACCTCAACTATTTGTGAAGGAGTGGCAGATGATGTGGCTCCTTGCTTTTCTCCCTTCTGACAAACTTAAATTTTATCTACCTCTTGGTGGGATTTATCCTCTTCCCTCTCTCCCTTGGAGGGTCCCACTTCTAAAGTAGCTATTTTTGAAAATCTCTTTTCCTTATAATTCATTCCCCAAGAAATGAGCCATGCCTTGGTATGGACAAGAGTCTGAGAAGCTCTTTCAGCAATAGAATATTTTTCAACAATAAACCAATCAATGGCTGGGAATCCATGTTGGTCTCCATCCAACTATTTGTACCTAGTGTCCAGGACACTTTCATTGTCCATGGTGCCTTTGGGGATATCATCTAGATCTAACATCTAAATTTCTTCAAGCATCAGTCTGTTGTTGTCTTTTCTTTAGATGGAAACTTCATCCCAAGATCAACCCAAATGTCTTCCACATTGGGCACATGTAGATACAAGGTTCCATATGACTTGAGGACTCCTCGGATGTCAAATCCCTCCCTGAGCTTCATATGTTTCTTCAATTTTTCCTTGAAGCTCATGCACCACGTTCTTTTCCTTAACCACTATAGAACATGTATACCTTCCAATGGAAATGGGGAAGGAGACAACGGCTTTGTGCCTACTTTGTTGGAATTTGTGAAAATCCAACAATTGTCTGGACTAACTCCATGAGGATCAATTTGTCACCCGGGAACTTGGGAAAATGGAAAGGGTTACCATGGAACCTTACCACCCAAGATAAGTAAAATTCTTGAATTACAAGAAGATGCAACCCCATTTTGACACTTCAGCCCATGCTTCATCAGAAACCCTTCTCTTCCTCAGATCAGGATCCAACCTGCAAATGTTTTCATAGAAGAAGGTGTCATTCACTCTTCTATATTGGTCTTCAGACCCTTTTATTGTCAGCTAAGAGGGAAGTACCATATATGTGTTCCATTTTTGGTTTCCCTTTGCATCTAGCCCTGGGTAATTTCTCATGCCTCTACATAGGTGACATATGACATCATATAGAACTTTAGGTAGACAAGACTATTTTCATTTGGGAATCTATCTCATCACTTATTAGGCTACCCCAATCAATCCCTTGGTCATTCTTCTTTATGATGACCATGAACTAGGTACATCCACCCTTGGAATTCTTTTGACTCTGGGAGCCCAAATAATCGACTCAGTAGGGTGATGATATCACTGATTTCAAGAATAAAATCACTTCTAGGGACCGACTTGGGAAACCTAGAAATAGTTGGCTTAGCCTTGATCAAGAACTTCTTGTTTACATGCTTGATGCAGTCTTCCTGATCTTTTTCCTAGGCCTTTTGTGTTGATTTAAGGTCTAAATCAACATACTCCACAAAGTCGAGGAAACCTTAGGAGTTGATCAAAGTAACCTCCATCCAATTTCACTATAGACTCTCCTACTTGATTTCTTACTGAGCGAGAGGCTAAGTCATAGTTAGAAGCACAGGCCAGGATGAATTTAGGGCATTGAGCTGATATTGGAAATCCTGCTGCAAGAGGGAGACCACTTCTGCTATCGACTTCATCCAAGAATTCTGAGAAGAATCCTCAATTCTCTTCCAGAAGTCCTCCATATCTATATTACCAAGCTCTGTCCCAAATGTCATAATTGTAGCTTATGTAAGAAGAAGACTCCATCTTCTGATACTTATACTTCATCTTTCTACTTATCTGACTTATCCTTAGATTGGTCGAGGTCCGACATGAGGAGTCTCGAAGAAGAAATGCCTTGATGATTTCTAGAAGAGAAATCGGGCTTGAAAGTTTGTTGACAAGTGCATAGACCCACCACACTGTTCAGATTTTGAAACTTGCAAAACACCTTCGAAACTTGACACAATGGAGTGTATGTCGAAGTCAGGACATGTTGAGCATCAATGAAAACCCGACACACTACGGAAGTGAGGAAGTGTCGACAAGTAGGAAAACCCGACACACATGGTGGAACTTGAGGATGTCGAGCAGGTAGAAATCCCTGACACACTTGGATCTTGATGGATGTCGAGCACCTAGAAAAACCCAAAACAAGGTGAAAGAGTGAAATGTTAAACACCCTACAAAACTCAAAACAAGTATATCAGGTTTTTGATGTGTCAGAACATGAAAAATTCCCACCTCATGATCACTTAGGAATTTTTAGAATCATTTTGAAATCTACAAGTTACAACCTATGAAAAATAAGTAAATAACCTAGGGGTAAATTTCAAACAAGAACCCTCATGGGAAAAAGACAAGAAACAAGGAAAACAACCCAAAACCCTAAAATAGTAATGAAGAAGGAAAATAAATGGAAACCCCAAGAAAACACTTCACAAATAACCCAAAAAGCTTCTAAAAAGAAAGAAGAGAAGAATACCTTCAACTAGCTTGAAAAATGATCAAAAATGGTGGCGAAAATCAATCGGGAAGCTCGATCGGGTTTGGAGGTAGAAGAAGCATCAACGAAAATCCAACGCAACAAAAATGATAAGGTAACAAATGACATGGAAAAACCAACTATTTATAATAACCTAGCATTAATTACACCTCACTTGATGTGTGCCAACTTCTAGACAACTAGACATTAATGACATGTCATCATGCTTGGAGCATCCAAAACCCGATACAAAGGATTTGATTCAATTCAGGTTTTCAGGGTTTTGGGAAACAAGTGACATAAAACATGCTTTGGGAAAAGCATGTTCCGATGCTTGAAAGTTCCAAAACCCAACACAATGCTTAGGCAATCGGGTTTCGGTTTCAAACATGAGGCATAAAACATGCTTTGGGCAAAGCATGTTCCGATGCTTAGAAGTTCCAAAAACCCGACATAATGGACTTAGATAATCAGGTTTTGGGTTTTGGGAAACATGAGACATAAACATGCAAGAAACATGTTTTCATGTAATGAAAACTCAAAACCCAAAAATCTCTTTCAAAGGGAATTTTTAAGAGATTTGTCCAAAATTTTCCTATGGTTATCTCATTTTTAGCTGGAATCACTAAAACAAGATAACAATTGGCTCCAGTTGGGGACTTTCTTTGAGACATCAAAGGAAGAGAACTCATGTATCAAAAAGATTTATCCATTGGGCTACGGAGTTAGAGAAAAGAAAAACCAAAAACAAACAAAGAAAGAAAGAAATAAATAAAGCAAACACACAACAAAAAATAAATTATAATATAGTGCAAGAGAGCATCTTGCATTACTGATGGAACAACTTCAGATGTTGACCACTGAAAGGTAGAGGGAGAAACTCTCCATCAAGATATGATAGATAAAAGCTATTTTCACCATTCAGATGATGGATTTTGAAAGGACCTTTCCATAAAGAATCAAACTTGCCATGCATCCCTTTCTGTTCCCTTCTCTTATCCCAGAGAAGTACTAGATCTCCAATCTGAAATCACGTTGCTTTGATTTCTTGTCAAATATCCTTTTGAATTTTCTCGATGATCTACAATGTGATCCACCACCTTGCTCCATTCTTCTTCTAGCCTGCTAGGTACATTATCCTTTTCTCAATGGAACTTTGAAAAGTTTCATCCTCAATTGCTTTAGCCAACCGTAAGGCTAGAAATTCTACAGAGATAGGAATCTCAACATCAATTCCATACAACACCTAGAATGGGGACATTCCAATAGCTCACTTAGGAGTAATCCAATCTACCCATAATGCATCATACAATGCTTTGTGCCATGTCCTCTGATTCTCATCAACCATCTTTCTGATTATGGTCACTAGGTTTTTGTTGCTTGATTCAACCTGACCATTGCCTTGGGGTAATAATCGATGAATGAGCCAATGTGATCCCAAATCCATAGAAAAATTCTATCAACTCATGTGATGAGAAATTGGAAGCATTTTCAGCAACAATCTTGTGAGGTATGCCAATCTAATAATTATATTCTCCTTGAGAAAGTTACACACAACTTCGAGGTTTCCTGCTTTTGATTGGCATAGCTTCCACCCACTTGGTGAAATAGTCTCATGGTGGTGAGCACATAATTATGACCAGCACTGAGGTAGGATTTAGTACTCTAATGAAATCAATTCCCCATTGGTGAAAAGGTTCTTCAATTATCACAGCTTCAAGGGAAGAGTTGCCAACTTAGGACGGCCAACGAAATGTTGACAAGCTTCACACTTAGCCACCCATTCAACTAAATCTCAAAAGAGAGTAGGCCAATAGTACCTAGCCCGTAAGATCTTGTAAGCCATCATGGAGGAAGATAAATTTCCTCCACATGCTAGATTGTGGAAGGATTCTAGCAACCTTATCTCGCTTGAGACTTATCAACACAACGCAGAATACACCATCAATACCCTTCTTATATATACCATTATCCCATAGAATGTATCTTGGACCTTAATTTAACTGTCCTCTTTTCTTTTTGGCTTAAATGTGGGGGACATTCACCATAAGTTAAAAAGAAAGTGATATCTGCATACCATTCATCGGTTGTGCTTACAAAAAGCACCATGGGCAATTCTGAAGAAGTACCTTCATTTCCTTGCATTCTGTCTCAGAATTGTTTTCTGCGATGTCAATTGGCACATGCCTCTTCCTCATACCAACTTAGTAGGTCTGATGTCCAAGTCATATTCTTGGACTTTGGCTATCCAGTTACCCCGTTGACTACCCAACTCTTGTTGAGTCAAAATGGACTTAACTGACAGTATCAGGAACAAGAACGAGAGTGTGAGAACTCAACACATAATACCTGAAATGCTTCACTACTCTCACCACTACATAAGCATGCTTTTCAATTTGTGACATCTTCAATTCATGTTCCTTTAGTGGGAAGCTCATGAAAGCAATGGGAGCTTTGATTCCTTCTTCGTTCTCCTACATCAGGATGGTTGATACTGTATGTGCGGAAGCGTAGTTATACATGATGAAATCCTTCTTGAAGTCTGGGCATACTAGAATAGGAGCATGAGCAATTTCTCTTTTGAATTCTTCAAAAGCAAGCTTCCTTTAGTGCTCCATCAAATGGAGTCTTACCTTTCATCATCCCAAGGATATCCTTGGTTTTATCAAAAATCAGTACAAATCTTCTTAGGAAATTGACCTTTCCAAAAAGGAATGCACCCCAGTTTTTCTTGTAGGTAGGGTAAGGCTTTGGATGGCCTTCACCCACTCTGGGTCGATCTTGGTTCCTTCTTTAGTCATGATATGACCCAACAACTTACCTTCTCTATTACTCCAAACATGGAATTTTTAGGATTTAATGAAATCCCATGATGCCTACATCTTAAGAGTACTTGCTCTAGGTGATCATAATGATCACTTCACTTCTTAGAGAAGACCATCAAGTCATCCAAATATACAACTATGAATTTTCCCATCAAATCTCTGAAAGCTAAGTCCATAGCTCTTTGAAACGTGGCTCCAAATTAATCAAACCAAAAGGCATCCTCTTATAAGAAAAGGTCCCCATGGGGTGGTGAATGTTGTTTTATGTTGATCCTCAATGGCCACCTCGACTCTGATTATACCCCAAAAATCCATCAAGCATGGATAACATTTCTGATCCAATGACAATCTAATACTTGATCCATGATAGGAAATGGGTAATTTTCTTTCAATGAAGACTTGATTAAGGTTCCAAAAGTCAACACAAATCAAATCTCACCATTCTTCTTTCTGATGGGGATGATGTTAGCAACCCAGGTAGAATGATGGATTGGGAAGATAATCCTTGCATCTAACATCTTTTGAATTTCTGCAAGGATAGTCCCTGAGATCTTTGGGTTGTAATGCCTTTGCTTCTACCTATAGGGTTTGACATCAGACTTCAAAGGGATGCTATGTTGCACATCCTTGGGCTTGAAAGACTTCAGATCCACATAGACCATGCCAAGACATCCATATATCTCTTCAGGAGTGAAGTGAATCTTCCTTTCTCCTCAGAGAACAACATTTTCTGATGTTTACCATCCGTGGTTGGTCAGAAGAGCCTAGATTAACTTGATCTACCTCTCGACGAGGAAGCACCTTCAGCTTGCCTTTTATCCTAAATAAAATGGTCATGTTTGTCAAACAAACCTTCCAGAGAAACCAATCCCTTTGGAATCTTATTGCCTTTGAGCTGATGAATTCACCATCAATCTCTTGATATGAATTCAAGATGGACTCATGAAAGCTGATTCTGATCCTTCAAAATAAAGCTCACTAAAATTATCAGCTTTCTCAAGAAAAGACAATACCTGTTGATCATCATTGAACACTTGCCAATGTGCTGAATTATCTAGAACACTTGGATGATACACAATCTCAATGGTATATGTGTCCTATTTGAACTTTGGGTGAGGAAGGAGAAGAGATGCAGACATGGCTAAAGAATCAGCTTTATCATTGTAATCTCTCAAAACTACCTTAATGGAAAAAGCATCAAAGCATTCTATGTTGTCCCACACCTTGTTCTTGTAATGCCTTAGGTGATCATTTTTTACCTGATAGATCCCCCTTACTTGATTTACAATCAACTCA
Source organism: Taxus wallichiana var. yunnanensis (assembly GCA_018340775.1). Taxonomy (NCBI): domain Eukaryota; kingdom Viridiplantae; phylum Streptophyta; class Pinopsida; order Cupressales; family Taxaceae; genus Taxus; species Taxus wallichiana. The sequence goes on along the minus strand of CM031239.1, from coordinate 757,846,662 downwards.
ACATCTCCCTACACTTTAAGATTTTAGATTCCCTTTTTCCTTGCCATTTCTAATCCTAATAACAAGGCTTCGTATTCATGGTGTTTATTAGTATTGTCAAACTACAGCTTGAAGCGAAGGGAAAGATCTCAAAATCTGGAGATATAAGAACCACACCAATGGCTCTGATCTAGTAGTTGAACAACTCCCATCAAACTCGAGGGTCCAAATAGCATTAGGATCTTCTTCCTTGATTTCTATAGAAGGCACCTCCGATGTCATGAAATAATTTCCCAAGCCTAGCATCTTCGAAGAGAATTTGAGCTTTGGGGTCATCTGATTTAGTGACTAGGTACTTCACTTGTGCTTCAGGGTGGAGGACACGAGGAACTCCATTCACTAGAATTTTAGCTTTGGTCCAGTCCATATTGATTTCTCCTCCGACATCTTTGCAAAAACCTCTTCCTAAGAGAATACCATAAGTAAGCTGGATATCAACAACCAGATAGTCATTTTTACTCTCTTTTCTAGGAATGCTACAAATGCAAACTGTGCATCCTTGATTTGGCCAATCAAGGGGACTTTTGGTTTCCATGGAGTAACACCACCCATAAGATTTAGTCAAGGTAAGTCCAAGGGCATGGGCTACTTTTGGGCATCACGTTATCAGAGGCTCCTGAGTCAATTATGCAATTGCTGAGTTTAAACCCATTTATAAGTAAGGAAAAATAAAATGGTTCAATCTTTCCCGAAGAAGCAACAGAGGTCATATTATTCTAAGGTAAAGGCTGAGTGGGATTAGGAAACATGCCTTTTGAAGATGAAGGGATAACAACCTTGCTTCTAATGAATTTGGCAAGTTTCTCAAATTGCTCGGATTTGACTAAGGTACTTGGCTTCCGACATTTGGATTTTAGTTTTCTTTACATGATCAATAATGTCAAAAGTGGTATATGAAGGAATGATGGTGGGCTCAGTTTTGGTTACACTGGTCTGAGCCGAGTACTGGTCTTGGGGGTAGGAGAAAGAGAGTTAGAAGAAGAAGTTACCTTTTTAGTTGTCTCCTTTTCAGTTTGTGCTTGAGATAGGAGAGCCTCTTTTAGCCATAACCACGGGAGCTTCTTTACCCTTCTCCTTAGAGCCTTCAACCAGCTTTCTGGGGTTCTGAGATTGAGCTCAGTGAAAGACTACAAATGACTGACCATCATGTTCACATTGGTCTTCCTCGTATTCCAAGTACCCAATGTTGGAGTCACCAACTGAATCATCAAAAGACTCATCAATATCCTGAAGCTTCAAAAGCTTCATGAGAATCTTGATCTTCTGGTTCTTCATCTTCCTCAACTATTTCCACTATTGCATTGATAGAGGAGCTTCAATGGCCAGCCTTGTTGGAGCAGCAGTCAACCGATTCCTATCTCTTGTGGGAGTGCCATTGGTATTGTTGAAATTCCATCTAGGAATATCCCGATAAGGAATGTTGGTCACTTGTTGAGACATTTTCTTCTTCAAAGTGATCAAGTCATTTGGCCATCTTCTGAATCATAGGGTCAGTAGTACTTTGAGAAGAACTCTATTTTTAGGCTTAGATGACTCTCTTCTAATCTTTCCAGCCAGAATGAGATCATCTTCTATTTCAGTGGTTGTAGCTTGAGCAGTAGCCAAATCAGGGATAATAGACCTTCTTAATAAGAAGCTCACATCAGGGGGCTGAGCGTTGATGAAGAAACACTTTTGATTTTCAAGAGTGGGAATGGCTAGCACCAGAATCTTCTGAATCAGCTTGTTGAATTTTTCCATGAAGTCCCACATGGGCTCATGAGACTCCTTCTTCATATGTGTAAGTTGTGCTAACAAGTCATGAGAATCTTCAACTGGTTTGAACCTTGCTTCAAATATAGATCTCATGGTAGCCCAGTTGGTAATGCATGCATTCGGAAGATGGTAGAACCATTCTACTACCACACCATGCAATGTTTCAATGAAAAAGTCAAACAGAGACATCTTCATGAGCCACCCCAAGGATGCCACATGTGAATAAATAATGAAGCAATGTGTTCATCAGGTGTGCTTCCCATCACCATTGAACTTAGGAATATTCTTACGAGATCCATGTGGTAGATCATGCAATGGTGGAGTTAGGGAAAGAGGACCAATAGCCACACCCCAAGGCACAGGTTGTGTTGCCATTCTTCTGAATGAAGTGCACAGAATCTGAGTATCAGACAAGAATAATGCATGGCAAGTTGTAGAAAGCTTCTTGTTCTTGAGGAACCCGAAGTTCTTCGATAGGTGAAGAACTTCTTTCTCAGCTAGATACAACACTATTGGGGGAAAGTCTGAAATTGTGTTGTTGAAGTAGATCAAAGAATGGATCAGTTTCACCCTTGGCTCGGCTTGACCGAGTGAAGATTTTTCTAGCCAGCTTGAACCGAAAATGGATCTACCAAAATAAGGCAAATATGGAGTCACCAGACACCAATAGGATAAGCTTAGTCTTATCAATCCATATTCCCATGGAGTCACCAAAAACTGTTGGTTGGATATTTTTTCAAGCCAAAATATGAGGTTCAACCACAGTACATGGGATTAAATCCCTCCTCAAAGACAGTGAGGCAACCTATTTATTACTAATCTAAAACACAACAAAAATATGTACAATATTCACACTATTCTAACCATTGGGGTTGGGATACAATCCCAAAATCCATATCAACACGAGATGGAGATGTTACAACTTTTAGAAATAGAATGGATTAGAAAGGAAACTATTATAGATGAAACAAAGTGGGAAGGGAATGAGAGGAACGTATTTTCTTTCAAGAAAACATAGATCAAGAAATACTTATACGAGTTTTAGATAATGAGTGTAATATTTGAAATGATTAAAATAATCAAGAACACTAAACAAATAATAGCTTAAGATCTTGGACGTAAGAACAATCTCTCAAGATAGATGAATCCCACAACACAAAGTTTGCAAAATAACACTTGTTTCTATTCCTCAATGATTAAAAAGAAAATACAAAGTTTTTTTTTCTTCTTCACAATAGCTCTTAATATTCTAAAAATCTCTCCCTTTTGAATGCACAAGCATCCCTTATTTATAATAGAAAGAGTAGAGAGAAAATAGGATAAATCCTAGAAAATAGTCATTTAACAAGAATCCTATTTTTCTTGACTCTCACGTAGGAGAACAAGTCAAAATTTGCTTCCTATGTGATGAAATGAAAATGAAAAAGACATGTCAATCTCTGATGGAAATGACATGAAACATTATGCTTATTCTGTTTCATCATTTTCTTCCTCCAACAAAGCCTTCTTGTCTCAAAATTCCTAGAATTTCTAGATTATGTCCTACATCTCAGCTTCATCTGGTGCACTAGAATAATCACTTAGAACCTCGCAAGTTTCTTGAGTGTCACTTGCATTGCCAGAAGTTTCTTCAATCTCTTGTTGAGTTTCCTTAGTGATTCCAAAACATTCTCAATCCTTATGAACTTATCAATGGTTGTCAGATCAAAGATGGAAGTTGGTTCATGTTGCTGAATTGATTCTTGAATTTTTTTATAGAGATCATCAGCAGGTAGAATATTTGAGCTTTCATCCAACACCTTGGTGAAGATCCTGACAACTCCTCTTCTATGTCATTGGTGGCATCAACCAACTGATCTCTAGATTCCCTCAACTTGCTGCAAGCTTCACTGAGAATCTTTATCCTGAATCTGATGGCTTTGGTTAGCTAGAAATGCTTATCCCCATGTGGAATGATTCCTTCTTCCATCAAGATATGGGATGGAACCTGTTTTAGCACATTGAGAGCCTCAAAAGTTAACTCAAGGTTCCCAATTTCCTATGAAAATTCATCATCCATTTTATCACCATCTTTCTTTATTTCCTCCATAGATTTATAAACCTCCACTTGTGTCATCAATGACCTCTCTTCCTTGTAGGAGTAGCCTCTTGAATCCATTCATCAACCATTCTCCCCTTCTCATTGATTTTTTCAATCATAGGTACCGATGAGAAATCAAACCTGATAGGAGTAGGGTAGAAGATGATGGTATTGACTAAGAAGGCTTTGAGAGCTTGAGCAATACTTCCATTAACTATTTCAACTTTCTCCTTTAGCTCATCTCTACTCACCTTCATTTCCTTCAGCTTCTAACACAACATGTTCATGGCATCCTGGCATCCTGTTGTGCTCCTTCTATTGTTACCTTTCCCAGATCAACCCTTGTAATCTGATAATCAGTAACTACTATATCCTCCTTAGTTTTGTTGGCCGTGGGAGTGGAAATCTCTACAAACTTATGCCCTGAGGCATCCACTGAAACCCTTGAAACCATTTTGGGTTTCTTGGCAGATTTGGCAGAGAGAGGCCTTGAGTGAACTGAAGTCAAAGTCTGTAGAGGAACTACCACCTTCCTCTTCCTTGGGGTCTGATCAATTAACCATTGAGGTATAGTGGAAGAAGTTTCCCCTATCGAGGTGTTATGGTTACATCTGTAGGTGGAGGAAGGTTTACTTGTGGAGTAGTGATGACTGCAAGTGTGGTGACTGGGGGATAGATTCAGTGAATGAAGGTGTAGAAGGAGGAGGCATATCTATGGCCATCTTAGGTCCAGTAGAGAGAGGTGAGAGGTCGAGAAGATGTTGCCATGGCTGATGAAAGTGGTGTAGAAATATGAGGTGAGGAAGATTGGGAGAGAGGAGGTAAAGATTCTAAAGTCAAAGCTTGAGAAGCAAGAGAGAGACTTACTTCTGATGAGCAATCAACAAAAGGAGAAATGAGAGGTTGACCAACCTCATCTTCTGAAGGAATTTTCCTTGTTCTGGTGGAGGAGGTGAATCCAATACCTCAACTATTTTGTGAAGGAGTGGTAGATGATGTGGTTCCTTTCTTTTCTCCCCTTCTGACAAACTTAAATTTTATCTACCTCTTGGTAGGGATTTTATCCTCTTCCCTCTCTCCCTTGGAGGGTCCCACTTCTAAAGTAGCTATTTTTGAAAATATCTTTTCCTTATAACTCATTCCCCAAGAAATGAGCCATGCCTTGGTATGGACAAGAGTCTGAGCAGCTCTTTCAGCGATAGAAGCTTTTTTAGCAACAAACCAATCAATGGCTGGGAATCCATGTTGGTCTCCATCCGACTATTCATACCTAGTGTCCAGACACTTTCATTGTCCATGGTGCCTTCAGGGATATCAGCTAGATCTAACATCTAATTTCTTCAAGCATCAATCTACTGTTGTCTTTTCTTTGGATGGAAACTTCATCCCAAGATCAACCCAGATGTCTTCCACATTGGGCACATGCAGATACAAGGTTCCATATGACTTGAGGACTCCTCGGATGTCAAATCCCTCCCTGAGCTTCATATGTTTCTTCAATTTTTCCTAAAGCTCATGCACCACATTCTTGGCCTTAACCACTATAGAACATGTATACCTTCCAATGGAAATAGGGAAGGAGACAATGATTTTGCCTAGCTTTGTTGGAATTTGTGAAAATCCAACAATTGTCTGACTAACTCCATGAGGATCAGTTTGTCACCTAGGAACCTGGGAAATGGAAAGGGTTACCATGGAACCTTACCACCCAAGATAAGTAAACTTCTTGAATTGTAAGAAGATGCAACCCCATTTTGACACTTCAGCCCATGCTTCATCAGAAACCCTTCTCTTCCTCAGATCAGGATCCAACCTATAAATGTTTTCATAGAAGAAGGCATCATTCACTCTTCTATATTGGTCTTCAAACCCTTTTATTGTCAGCTGAGGGAAGTACCGATATATGTGTTTCCACTTGGTTTCCCTTTGCATCTAGCCCTAGGTAATTTCTCATGCCTGCTGCTACATAGGTGACATATGACATCATATAGAACTTGCCAGTAGACAAGACTATTTTCATTTGGGAATCTATCTCATCACTTATTAGGCTACCCCAATCAATCCCTTGGTCATTCTTCTTTATGATGACCATGAACTGGTACATCCACCCTTGGAATTATTTTGACTCTGGAGCCCAAATAATCGACTCAAAGAGGGTGATGATATCACTAATTTCAAGAATAAAATCACTTCTAGGGACCGACTTGGGAAACCTAGAAATAACTGGCTTAGCCTTGATCAAGAACTTCTTGTTTACATGCTTGATGCAGTCTTCCTGATCTTTGTCCTAGGCCTTTTGTGCTGATTTAAGGTCTAAATCAACATACTCCACAAAGTCGAGGAAACCTTAGGAGTTGATCAAAGTAACCTCCATCCAATTTCACTATAGACTCTCCTACTTGATTTCTTACTGAGTGGGAGGCTGAGTCATAGTTAGAAGCACATGCAGCAGATGAATTCAGGGCATTGAGCTGATATTGGAAATCCTACTGCAAGAGGGAGACCACTACTGCTATCGACTTCATCCAAGAATTCTGAGAAGAATCCTCAATTCTCTTCCAAAAGTCCTCCATATCTATATTACCAAGCTCTTGTGTCCCAAATGTCATAATTGCAGCTTATGTAAGAAGAAGACTCCATCTTCTGATATTTATACTTCATCTTTCCTGACTTATCCTTAGATTGGTCAAGGGTCCGACATGAGGAGTCTCAAGAAGAAATGCCTTGATGATTTCTAGAAGAGAAATCGGGCTTGAAATTTGTTGACAAGTGCATAGACCCACCACACTATTCAGATTTTGAAATTTTGCAAAACACCTTCAAAACCCCAACACAATGGAGTGTATGTCGAAAGTCAGACATGTTGAGCATCAATGAAAACCTAACACACTACGTGGAAGTGAGGAAGTGTCAGACAAGTAGGAAACCCTAACACACATGGTGGAACTTGAGAGGATGTCGAGCAGGTAGAAATCCCCGACACACTATGGATCTTGATGGATGTCGAGCACCTAGCCAAACCCAAAACAAGGTGGAAAGAGTGAAATGTTAAACACCCTACAAAACCCAAAACAAGTATATCATGGGTTTCTGACATGTCAGAACATGAAAAATCCCACCTCATGATCACTTAGGAATTTTTAGAATCATTTTGAAATCTACAAGTTACAACCTATGAAAAATAAGTAAATAACCTAGGGGTAAATTTCAAACAAGAGCCCTCATGAAAAAGACAAGAAACAAGAAAAACAACCCAAAACCCTAAAACAATAATGAAGAAGGAAAAAAATGAATGGAAACCCCAAGAAAACACTTCACAAATAACCCAAAAATCTTCTAAATAGAAAGAAGAGAAGAATACCTTCAACTAGCTTGAAAAATGATCAAAAATGGTTGGCAAAATCAATCGAGAAGCTCGATCGGGTTTGGAGGTAGAGAGAAGCATCAACGAAAATCCAACACAAAAAAAATGATAAGGTAACAAATGACATGGAAAAAATGACTATTTATAATAACCTAGCATTAATTACACCTCACTTGACACGTGTGCCAACTACCAGACAACTAGACATTAATGACATGTCATCATGCTTGGAGCATCCAAAAACCCGATACAAAGGATTTGATTCAATTCAGGTTTCAGGTTTCGGAAACAAGTGACATAAAACATGCATTTGGGAAAAGCATGTTCTCGATGCTCGAAGTTCAAAGTTCAAAAACCCAACACACATAATGGACTTAGGCAATCGGGTTTCGGGTTTCGGGAAACATGAGGCATAAAACATGCTTTGGCAAAAAACATGTTCTTTCAAAGGGAATGAGATTTGTCCAAACTTTTCCTATGGTTATCTCAAAACCCCACTAAAATGACATAATGGACTTAGATAATCATGGGTTTTATAATTTTACCCTTTTGGGGGCTCAAACATGAGACATAAACATGCAAAGAAACATGTTTTCATGCAATGAAAATCTCTAATAAACTTTTACCTAACTAAAAATCTCTTTCAAAGGGAATTTTTAAGAGATTTGTCCAAAAAAACATGAATTCTCTATTTTTTCAGACTTCCAACTTTACTTGAACACTTCTCGGATGGAGTAAGATCAAAATCTTAGAATTTTACTTGGAAAATGAGGGGGGGATTTTGAGGGCGACAACAACTGGCTCTAGCTTGGGACATGACATGGACTGAGCATAGTGAAGACATGACATGGGAATCTAGAATCTCAATCTCTAGACCCTATAATTTGTTGACCAATGCCTTATCCATTGGGCCTTGCATAGTCATATACAACTTTGAGAAAGAAAGATCAGAAGAAGGAAAAAAACAAGCACATAATGGGAAGGAAATACATGACATGCAACAGAAGGGAAAACAAAACCACACAACGGAAAGGGAAACAAACCTATGGGACAAGGTGGGGGAACAACCCGTTTTCACTGAAGCACTTTCCGTTTCTCAAAATTTACCCATGAGTAGGCTGCATTGAGAGCTGATGTTCTACGAGTTTTGATGGGTTCCAGGAAGTACCCTCCCCTCCTTAATTGTTTATAGAAGCCAGGCACTTCCATGTTTATCCATATAGTTGATTCTCCATCAAACATCTCATTTCTTCCCCATGGCTTCTTTTCATTCAAATTCCTTGTATATTCTAAGTTACTTCATTTCTGGTTCTATGCTCATTGACATCCTCTCCATCAGAAACATTTGATTCATCCTTTATATCTACTTCATTGTAAGGCATTTGAGTACTAATGGGAGAATCGGAGGAAAAATAATATTTTTCTTGTATGTTTATGGCACTAGTGAAGTGATCAAGAATCATCTCAAGATCCTCCACAACTTATACCGCATCTAATATTTTTTTCATAGATTTATGCTTCGTTGTTTCCTGCAGCTCCTCTTTGTATGCCTTTGAAGGATCTTTATTTTTCAGCTCAAGGAAACTATCTGGAGGGATTACCTCATCATCTTGGGAACTACTGCATTTTATCACTCCTTTGTCTAGAGGAGCTTCAAATTCAAAGGCCTCAAAACTTCTTGATTTAGTTTGTTCATCATGGAAACATTCTTCCTCTTCAAATGGAAAATAAAATACCTCCATTTTGTTATTGCATCCATCAATCATTAGGTCAAAAGTGGCATCATACTTTTAAATATGGCCAACCTTCACATTGGTTAAGGCTTCCAGATCAGCTTCACACTTGTCTTGCAGATTTGTGGCTTGCATCAGGAGATCAATACTAATCTCAGGGTCTTATATTTCTTTTGTGATTCTTAACAGTCCTTGTGTGGAGATTTCTTTCAAGCCTTTCAAAGGCTCATCACAAGCTGATTTTTTCTCTCCATAGATGGCATGACTAAGATCATATTCATCCCCAAATGGGAATGAGAATAACTCCTCATCTTGGAAAAGCATATAGGCTGATTTTTCTTCTTGAAAATCATTGATAACCATCTCCTCTTCCTCATGGTCTACATCATCTGGTGATTCTGGGCTACCCTCTTATAACTCAAATCTCCTCAATGCTTCTTCAAAATACAAATCTCTCGAGAAGGAATATCTAGCCCTAACAAGATGGGAACATCTTCTTCCTCCTCGGTTGTCACCAAGTGATTCATCTGCCTGCTATCTTGATACAATATGTTAGCTTCTAGGCTTCTAGAATTTTATACCGTGTACCTCATCTTCTTCTCGGGAAGTAATTTATCCACGTCTCCCTTCACTGGTATAGTTGCGAAGACCACCAATTCATCTGAATTTTCCCTCCCAAATCTAGGTATAAATTTCTACTCGGTAACATTTCGAATGAGGTCAGGGATGCCTACTACCAAAATCATCACCAAACTTTCTTGTATGGAAATCTGGAAAGATCCACCTATGCGTCTTTGACCTTCACTACAAGTGGGACATATTTTGACTCCAAAAAGTAACAATATCCACTAGGTGGAGTCATGGTAAGTTTGAGAGCTTTAGCAACCTTCAAAGGCATCACATTATCCGAAGCACCAGAATCTATTATGCAATTGTTCAATACATATTCTCCAACAAGAAGGGAGATGTAGAAAGGTTCAACTTTATCAGTATTTGATGCACTTAGAGAAAGCATGTTCTATGAGGGAGGTGTAGGTAGGTTTGGTAGTATTCCTTTAGGTCGATGAACTACATCATTGGGTGTTAGAATACCATTCTTGATGTATTGAACAAACTTCTCAAACTGTTCAGGATGGGTCTGCAAATATTCAGTTTCGGTAATCTGCACTTTGGCTTTATTTTCATGTTCTATGAAGTCAAAGGGAGTAGATGTGGATAAGGGGGGTGAAGGGACTGATTTTGGAGTCTGGATAGGCTTAGGAGAAGGATTTTATGTTTGAGGAATGGAGGGTACTTTGAATGGCACACTAGGAGCTTTCAAGGTATTAGATTTTGTAGGGGAAGTTTTAGATTTAGAAATGGAAAAGGGATTTGAAGACTTACTTGGGATTGTGGGGGCCTTCTTACTTGCTATGGGATCAGGTTCCAACAATGCAGACTTCATGGAAGGTGGAAGTGGGGATCCTCGACTGATTATTTTGTTTTGTAGAGTCACCATAAGAGGATCATCAACCTTCTTTTTCTTAGTAGAAGTGGAGGAAGGGGCTCCTTTCTCAGACTGAGAATGAGTGAATACCACACATGAGAAATTGGGTGCATCTTCTTTGTCTTCTTCATCACATCCAGAATACTCACAGAATCTGATTTGTGTATCATTTTCAAACTCACCACTTTCTTGGCAATTACCACATTCACTTTCTTGTTCAATATCTTCTTCACTTTTTTGAAATCTGTAATTTACATTCACAGATAAGGCCTCCAAGGTGAGCCTTTGGGGTGCTCTTGCAATCTGATTTCCATTGCTCCTTTGGGAAGAAACTCATTCAAATAATTCCCTCTTCAAAGAGGCCATCTCATTCGCCAAATTTTGCAGCGATGGATTGGTTCTCTCATCTTGAGGATGTTGGGTCTTGCCCTTTGATGGATTCTTGATCTTTCTAGAGAGGATGAGATCATCATCCAATTCAATATCCATCCTTTGTGCTTCTACAATGTTCTTTGGTTGAACTCTTTGTAGGAGAAAGCCTACCTCCGATGATTGAGCATTTATGAAGAATCTTTTGATATTGTTCTCGAGACGGTGAATCTTCTTTTGGTATCTCGCAAAGCAAACTGCATTTAAAAACGATCCATGAAGTCTCTCATCATTTCACTTTCTCCTTTCCTCATTTGAGCCAACTACACCAAGAGGTCTTGATAGTCTTCAATTGATTTAAATATTTCCTTGATTTTGGCTTGGATGTCATGCCAACTAGTGATGGATCGGCGGGAAGGAGGTTAAACAATTCCGCTACTTTTTCTTGGAGGGACTACACAAACAGCTCACCACAATGTCTTCATGTTTGGACACCAAGACTTCCACATAATGTCATGAAGGCAACAATGTGTTCTTCTGCGATGTTGTGTTTTGTCACCTTTGAACTTTGGAAAGTTCTTGCAGGAACTTGTTGGTAGATCATGAAGAGGAGGTTCAAGAGAAAGTGGACTTGTATTTCTTCCCCATGGAACAATGGGTTGGGGTATTTCTACTTCGTCTTCCATTGTCGTTTCTTCTTCTATTTCAGCTCTTTCTTCTACAAATTCTTCTTCAACTTCTTCTTCTTTCAGGAACTCAATGCTCAATGATGGTTGAAAAATTAGAGAATTTGAAGGAGGAGTATCAACAGGAGTCTTGAAAAGATTTCTAGGTGAATTGTTTGAAGAGATGGATGGAGAGGAGGCTTGGGAGAAGAAGTATGGATTATCTCTAATTCGTTCTTTCTGATTTTACAAAGCCTTGAAATTGGAATCAACAACACCTCTCGACCTACTCAACCTGGTGTATCTTCCTTCCATCAGCCTTTTGAAATTCTTGAAGTGGGAATATGAAAAGACATGTGTAAAAATCAGCAGTGTATCTTTCAGCAATGGCTTTTCATGAACTCTTTCTTTTTATTTTTCAATATTTGGTTTTTTTTTTAAATTTCAGACCTTGTGGTCGTATATTGGGTGTAGATGCTGCTAAATCTGGCCCATGGTGGGTGTCAAAAATTGTTGGCAAGGAAAATTTTCAGGTGGAAAAACTTGTGGATTCCTTGCCAATGCTTTGGGAATCTAAGTCCCTCTACTTAACCGGTGTAGCTACCGTATATGCATGTGTAAGAAAATGTGGATTTCTATGGTGGCCTTTTGACTGGGGATCCAACAGGGGGCACACCTACCTACGGAAAGTTTGCAGATAATTACAAGAGGCAAATTTTTCTCAAAGTGGGAAATGGAGTGAGAAAAGAGGAGAGAACTAATTTTACAGTAGGAAATTAGATTCCTGCACACACTAGTTAGAAAATTCATCACATGCATTCATGGGAAGAAACAACCCTGCAAATGGCAACAAGATGAGATAAGATTGCGAACTCAAAGTTTCTAAAATCTCCTCATCAAAGAGGCTACAAAATCCTTCTTCTTGTATTGATGCTTAATCAGAAGTTGTACATAGTGGAGAAATGGAGGAAATTGAGAAAAGGGGGAAATGGAAGAAAAATGGCTATCTCCTTTGTTTTCTCTAAGTACAATGCACTTGTGAGTTTCCAAGATCAATTTCCAATGCTTTATAATGGCATGAAGAAGCCATTAAATATCCTCCAAGAAATAGTTACAACTTCTTCTTTGTTAGCAAGAAGCGGTTTACAATTTATTTTCAACCATTTGTGTTCATTCAGATTCTTTATTCACGAAGAAACGCCAATGGTAAAAAAACTAGACTTTTCATAATGCAAATTACACTTGTTTTGTAACTTTGAATTTGAACTATTCATCTTGCCTTTGAAACTTTAAATCAGAGCCATACACATGGGAGAAATTTACTGGAGTGGGCGTGGAGGATTCCTTTTGCATTTTGTGACTTTATAGAGATTTGGCATTTTGGAACATTTTGGCCCGCTCACCCACTTTTGATATAAGCCTGACACGTGGCTTCACTTGATTGGTGAAGGAGTCACGGGTCACTTTTATAATTTTACCTTTTTTCAATGTGGGCTCAAAAACAAATTTCTCCGCAGCCCCCTCCCTGCTTTGACTCCTTTAATGGTAGGCTTAAGATTTGACATTTTCTTTAAGCTCGATCAAGGTCATGGGTCACTTTTTAACTTTTTGCCTTTTTTACAAAGAGGCTCAAAATTGCAAATCTCCCCAATGGCACACTTCCCTACTTTGACTTTCCAATGGCAGGCTCAAGATTTGACATTTTCGTTTAAGCCTAATCGAGGCTACGGATCACTTTTTAAATTTTCACCTTTTTTTAATACAGGATCAAAAACACAAATTGCTCCACCGACCCACTTCCAATTAGATATTTCCACGTACCCGTGGATGATGGAGCCAAAATTTTATGAGGAAGAAAATGCCCATCGTTCTTGACTATGGAAAAAATGTAGAGAAGAAGAAAACTCCACCATTTCACGCCCGATTTTCAAATTTCTTTCATGAGCCAAGGAATTGAAAACAATACAAGGTTTGATGATCCATGGCCATAGAAAGATTGACAATTTCATTTAAATGAGGACAACAATAAAATTTTCATGTGTCCAGACAAGAAAATGAAAAATTTATCAAAACGTGTAGACTGGAGAGTTTAAACAACTTCAAAGCATGAATTTCTCTATCTTTTCAGACTTCCAACTTTACTTGAACACTTTTGGAGGGTGTGAGCTCAAAATCTTCGAATTTGACTTAGAAAATGAGGGGGAATTTTGAGGGTGACAATAGCCGATATGTACACGAGGAGGTGGATTAATATTCATGGGCATAGGATGGATATAGATACTTATAGAGCATTAATAGATAGGATGGGACCCAAGTTAGTTACATGGAGCCATACCATGACTATGGAGGATGGTCGAGGATTCCATAGAGTTACGATGTATTTAGAGGATGATGTGGTTAGAGGATATATTTCCAGTGTGTAAGCAGAGCTCTTCTAGGTAGAGAGAGATATTGTGATAGTTTCTTATGGCTCAAGATGTGCCCCAAAGCAATATATATGGCTTAGAGATATCGAGCACTAAGGAAGGTAGGATCCAGTGCTAGGACCCACAATAGAACAATTAGTACCTCCCAGAGTTCATATGAGGTTGATGTAGCGATAGAGGTTATAGATGCGAGATGATGTTGGTAGTACGAGAGGAATATCGTTTATGGTGGGAAGAACATTGATGGGTACTATTGTTTCTAGTATTTTCTATTTCATTGGGGTTGTCACATGGAGAAGGGGGAGAGTGGGGAAGCATGTCCCCGATCCTGTGCAGCTTATCGTGGTGAGCATGAGTATATATATATATATATATATATGTTATGTTATGTATGTTGATTTATTGGATTAGGATTGAATACTAGTTGTCTAACGTGTTGGTGTTGTTTGTTTTGTAGGTGATGCGTATTATTCATTTATAGTCAACACATCTATCTACACATTGATGCGTAATGTGACGATGTAATAGGTGGTGGTATATTGGAGTGAGTGGATGATATTGCGGGTGAGCATGCCCATCTATTTAATCTAGTGGTTGTAGTGGTAACTACATTTAATGTATTAGTGGCCGAGAGGGATGAGGTGCGTCAAGAGACTCATCGAGCTAGAGAGGTGGTATGTGGTGGTCTCTGTTAGCACAAAATTTGTTTGCTCAATATGTGGAATTACAATGATAGTTCTCTAAGCAATCTATAGAGTAAACCTTACTACGGAGATAGGTGGAAAGATATTGAGGCCGCTAACATCTAGTTATAGGGCTCTTGTAGTACCTAAGAATGATAGCGATGATGAGTTATGATTGTATATGATGTAGGGGAGTTTCCCCTAGTGATTAGTGTACTTGTGATGTATGAACTCCTATGATTTATATATGTGATTGGGCTTATTTTTTTGTTATATCTATGTTGTATGATTTGATGATCTGAGTTTTTTTGTTGTATTGTTAATATTAGGTGATTTAATATTCGTAAAATGATGATAAAAAAATGTGATGAGTTAAAATGAAATGTTTAGTAACTAGAATGTGTGATGTGTAGGTAACATGATGAGTATAGTAGAGTAAATGTAAAAATATATGGTGTATAATGATCAAACTAATATATGATGATGAATGTATGTGGTAATAATGTAATGTGATGATAATTTGTTAGTATGATTCATGGTAGGGGGAAGTAATGATGCCCCCATGTATGAATGAGTAGGTTCATTTGGTTAAGATCCATTAATAGTCAATAATGAACCATGAAAGAGTAAGAGTGCGTCATCGGGAAATGATGGAAGTGCACCAAATGAATGACATGGTGCATGATCATAAGTTCTTAAAGAAAACCCTCAACAGTCATGTAAGAACTAGAAGAACACAAGTGCATCATTGGGGGTGAGGTGAGAGTACTCACCTACCAAAGACCAAGGTGGTGTGGAGCATTGGTAGCGTGTGTAATGGAAGAAGCATGAGTTTATGAACCAAATTGAATGTCATGTGGAGCTATAGTGGAATGTAAAAAAGTGGGATGTTGTGGTACCCAATGTGAATTAGCAAAACGATACAAAGGTGGATAACGTGAATGTGATGGATGAGGTGGATGCAATGGATGTAATGGATGCAGTGGGGAATGTGTGTGAATAGTATACGGGGGTGGGTACAACATAGTCAAAGCACCATATGTGGGAGATGACTCAATTGTAGTAGGAATCTTCTGGTGATGTAAAGGAGAGATGGATCACTCATGTGGGTGAGAACCAAAGGAGATGATGCCTTTATCTTCTAATTATTGCAATCTATCCTGAAGGGAAAGACAATCATTGTCTCTATGGCCATTTATGTGATGATAATTACAATAGTGTTTGTCATGTTGGTGTTGTAAGCGGTGTTGCAGATGATGCTGGTTAGAAGGTAAGTGAATTAGTCACTCATTAAGTAATATATGCAACACATCATGTGGTCATGCATGGTGAGAGAATTGCAAAGGTTCACATAGCCTATGTGGGGTGTTAGGAGGAGTATCTTGGTGTGCATTAGGAGGAGTATGCTTTGGTGGTGAAGAGGGTGGAGCTTGCTTAATTTTATTGATAGGAGATTGTGTAGGACACTCAACCAAAGGCTCGGGTGGAGAACTAGATGAGGCTATAGCAATAGAATCATGTGTATTATCTATGACATGTGTAAAGAGGAGATCTTATTCTAATTCAATAACCTTATAGCATAGGAGAGTGAATGACTCACATGTATCATACTATAATCATTTCTTAAGTGGAGGAATGATGCCTCGACAAAAAATAAATTTCTTCTCAAGATCAATGGGTTGAAATATAAGTTGATGGATACAAGCATTAAAATGTAGAATGCAATCCTTGATAGGTTCTGTAGAGCCCTAATGTAAAGAAGGTAAGCGGTCATAAATAACCTTAGGGCCATTTTTATTATAAAATGATGGAGGAAGACATCCTCCATGTCATAAAAAGTGTTAATGGACCCAAAGGGGAGATGAGTATACCATTGTAACACCTCATCAGTAATACTATAGTGAAAGGATTTTAGTAATAAGAGATCATTAGAATAAGAGGCCATACTACTATGGTAATATAAAAGATGAGCATGAGGATCACCTATACCATCAAAACATGTGAAAGTAGGCATAGTGAAATCACGAGGAAATGCCAAATTATGAATCTTCTTAGGGACCAAATTTCCATGTAATGAATTGTTGTCAATGGAGGAATAATAATCCCTACTTTCTAAAGTGAGAGACTAGACACGAGATTGTAATCTTCAATCCAATAGCGTGCATGAGAGATAGAATATCTTGTGACGAAATGGTGGAAGATGGAAATAAAGTATTGAGTGGTTGTAACTTGCCATTATGAGTGATCATAGGAATCTCCAAAGGTGATGGAGAAGGATTTGATGCTAAGGGCACACTAGTAGGAGATTCTAAAGAAGTTGTGTGGGAGATATCAAAGGGTCATCCATAGCAATAGTAGGGCTAGCATCAGAAATCTCCGTAATAGGTGAAGGTCCTAATGTAGAAACCTCTATAGAAGGAGATGTGTCAAGAGGAGATGAAACAATAGGTGAAGAAGAAGTGATGGAAGGTGGAGACTCATGCATAGTACTATATGTAACCTCTAGAGGAGATAGTAATGGAGAATGTGAGGCACACTGGGTTGTATGAAAAGGAGAGTCATGACTATAAAGTGCCTCACCATTATCAGAGAGTGATTCTGAAATGAGGATATCACTAATCACATTGTCAACAGGATCATCAACATAATATGGAGGACTATGCACAGGAGGGGATGTAACATGAGAAGAAATGTCAGAGGAGGAAGGAGAAGGAATAATATCAATGGTTGGGGTAGAAGTAGAACTAGTATGCACAAGTGATTGAGTGTCAATACTGAATAAGTAATTAATAAGAGAATCATCTAATGTTTCATGTGAAATATTAGAAGGTGGATCACAAGTAATTGTATAACATGGTGTACAATGAGTAAAGGCTATTGGATCATAAAAAATACAATTCACAAAGGATAATTTTCAAAGCTAGTAGGCACATATTACAAGCCATCTTGAAGTTGTTTAATATGATCAGGTGTGGGAATAGGTGAGCTATAGAGGGATTTGAGTTTAGTGATGGTAGTCTCATCATAAATAGGGTTGACACTAACATGAGACATAATGGGAAAAGAAGATGGTCTATTCTTATTCATGTAATAGATCCTAGGACAAGGTATTCTATAAGATGGGTTCACCAAAATGATTAACTAAAATGAGGGTTTTTATAGCTAATCTAACTAGTAACAATGATAATATAACTGATGTGAAATGTAAGATAAGTGCTAAAGTATTTAAATGAAATGCAATAAATGGAAATAGGAAGGGATAGGGTACTAACCTAAAAATTACTTACCTCATTGTGTTGTTAGACTGTGATGACTGATAGGTAGACTGGGTAGAATATGAAGTTGTGACTTAGAAAGTTGTAACACACAAGGATTTGTCTATATTGGGGCACTTGGGAGAGGATTGGGGTGCCTTTGGACACCTTGGTGCCGTGTTCGGGTGCTCTGGTCCGTAAAAAATCTCAAGACCTTGTTCTAGTAATGTTGTAAGCGCTCCTATGTGTCTTCCTCTTTGTCTCTCATTTGTCGCATATATTTGCTTGTGTGATGCGGATGTAGAAGATGCTCAAATACAATGCTTTTCCTTAGTAGATAGCTAGTTCTTTATAGTAGAAGTTCCATCGATAAGGTGGTGAGTATGTTATGTTTATATAGGGATCTCTTACTCAAATTCGACACTAAAGTCTTGACATACCGATTAATACATAGATGAACAGAAAACAAATTTATAGAGACCGACCTCGAATAAAGAAATTAAATGTGAACATCACGGAAACTAGGGCACCCAAAATCAAGGATCGAGGCACCCATGGACACCCCAAAGATGACCTTAGGTACATTATTTAGGGATGAGAGTTGGGAAAAGACCAATCTACAACATTTAATACTTGTTAAAATATGACCATAAATGTGTAAACAATTGATGACCATGCAAGACAAATGACAATCATGCCTAACTAAGTGATGAAAAGGACTAGGTGTTAAGCCATTAGTGAATAATTGTTTCTCACGAGATCCATATATAAAATAACACACTTCACGGTAAAAATGTAATAGTAAGTGTGTGATTTTTAGAATACAATGATGTAGGTGTATGTTTCCTTTCCCTATTGTGTGTGTTTTTTTCCTTTTTCAATATGGCGTGTTTCCTTTTATTGTGTGTGTGTGTTCTCCTTTTATTCTATCTCTTGCAAGTTGAGTGACTCTATAAATCCCAATGGATAAGGCACTAGTCAAAGTTATGTACTTGAGATTCTAGAGTTCATTCTCATCTTATCCTCACTTTATTCAATCAATAATTAGTCCCCAAGTGAGAGTCAATTATTGTCATGCATTTTACAATGGCAATATTCAACTTGAAAGCATGAAAAATTTACCCTAAGACCAAAATTATTACTTACGAGTCCTCTCGAGCATCCCTTTAGATCAACGTATCCCTCATGTCGGCCTATCATGTCCTAATGATTCATATTTGTTATGTCAACCTTCCCCATATGTGATTTAGGGAAAACAAATTCATCCAAGTGCTTCCGAGACAATATTTCTCATGGCAGACTTTATTAGAGACTTAGGAATGGCTATTTTTAGCCTTTCTAAGACAAGTGCACACCCTCCATAGCTGTGTTGAAAGCCCAAATTCATCAAGGAGTGGTGTTAAGGAGCTAGGAACATTGTGAAATTTATTTTGGAAGATTTTGGAATTTAGGACAAGTTCAACAAAAGCGGATCTTTGAAGGTGAAGGAGCTTATAGTATAAAACAACACCCGATCTTCAGAATTGATTCTAGGATATCCATAATGCATTGGAGGTCAAAAAAATATAAGTGGAAAGGTATTTTAGTTCTCTAAGTGATGGTGGTTTCATATTTTTCACAAGACATAAGAATTTCTTCCCATAATCTATTTTTCTCGCATACACAACCTATGATCCCGAGGAAAAAGACTATATCCGAGTGGTTTTAAGGTGGAATTAGAGGATGATACACAAAATCATATAAAGAAGTTCTTGAAAATACCTTCAGATGCTCAAGATATGTCATTGTCAAGCTTCTCTCCAAGGTATGCTTTGGGACTTAGTCATTTTTCTAGGTGGACACATGTCACTCCCAGGTTGAGGCACAATTTCTTGCACCAACTGTCCCATCCCCTTAGGACACAAGGGACACAAAAATTTCCTATCCCTAAGATATCCCCATGGATAATCATATGACCCCAACAGAGCTCAAACAAGCCAGTTAAGCCCATTTACACCCTTTCTAAGCTCTCTCTATCGTCAAATCCTGTAGTGCCACTTGTCATCTATAGGATGAGGAGAATTTTCTTGAACCTTGTGTCCTATCCCTATGGGAAAAAAAGATATAAAAATGCACCCAATCCTAGCCCTTGTTATGGTCCCCCATGTGACCCAAAGGTCAACCTTAGGTGCTTATTGTTCATTCTCTCTCTCCTTCATCGACTAATATCCATCCACCACTTTTAAAGCTGATGTTGACACACATTTTTGTGAACTATATTTCCCATCCCTTTGAGATAGTTGGGACACAAAAATTCACCCAAGCCTAAGGGGATTTTTAATTCCAAAAAAAGTAAAAATTAATTGTTGTACTACTTCTTCTTCGTGTGTACAAGAAAACCACTACCGAAAGAAAAGTATAAAAACATTGTCCTACTCTATTCCTCCATGTTCATGGCTGCAAAACCTCCATTAAACCTGTAATTTCTTCAGATACCATGTTCGTTCTTTGCCAGATTGACTTCATGGCCAAAAACGTAAAAAGCTCATATCTCACAATCCGGTGCATAGATCGAAGTGAGATTTTTTGCAGACTTCTCCATTTTCAGAGGCCTTCAAGAAAAATTTGTAGAATTTCAAGTGATGCCATGGATTTTTAATGGCAAAAACCCCCATTTTGTGCCCTAGCTTTCATTCCTTTGATTTCCCATCACTCCAACGGGGATGATCAAGCTAAAACTATGAGCACAAATTCTAGGAGAAAAACCTATCCCAGTGAAGTTGGTTTCATCGCAAATGAGGTGGTAAAGAACACTTTCAAAATATCATTTATCCATTAATGGATGTCATTGAGATTTGTTCCTGAAGCTCTCACCATGAAAATTTCATTTTAAATTTCCAAGCATTCCGATGAGTGAAATTTGGAGCACGAGATCGTGACAAAGATTCGAATCTAATAAAATTGTTCACATCACAAATTGAGGTCATTTTGTCACTTAATAAAAATATCATATTCTATGGTCCTCCACATACTAAAAATTAAGTTCCCTAAATTGCAAGTACAGATCACCTAGAACAATAAAAAAGATACAAAATGAAAGACATGGAAATAGTGGCAATTTTCCCAAAATAACAGTCTAGAAAAGCAATCTTCTACAAATAGAAAGTTGTTAAAATAGAAATGTGCTAACAAGAAGAGGATGGAGGTTCCAGGAAGGTTTTGAAGGTGAAATTTGAGAAAAATAGGTGATATGTCCCAAAATAGTAGGTCACGGTCTTATATGCTAAAAATAGAAAGTCTTCATTTTGGGTGCATAAATTTTGCAAATAGCTCCATTATCACTCATCTTTCTACTTTTTAAAATCTTAATGGGATCGTAAGATGACCTCATAGCTCTAAAATAGGAATGAAGCCTTCATATTTATCTTAGAAATTGTTGGATGGACAAGAATGACCTAAGTGTTGGGCACAAGAATGTAGGGCGCTGGAAGATCACGCGTCGATACAATATATCTAAAGCACCTAGGATCAAGAATTAACTGCTTTTATTTTAAAGGCTATCTTTGAAGTTGGCATGTTGAGCACACAAAGATATGAATACTTGTGTTCCACGTAATGGTATTTTGGTAATAAGCAACATCTTAGCGTCATGCATAGTTTAAGCTAATAATTGGATTTCTACTTAGAATTAACTATAGGAAGTCTATTCTTAAGAGTAGTTTCATGTGGTGCATCCTTTTGTAAAGGTGCATGGATATTATTATCATGTGACCTATTTTGAGATGTGCATGGATGGTGAAGGGAAAGTCCCCACCCCCATATATGTATTGATTTGCACAGCTTTTGTTGAGCATCCTTTTGTAAAGGTGCATGGCCATTATTATCATGTGACCTATTTAAGAAGTGCATGGATGGTGAAGGGAGAGTCCCCACCCCTATATATGTATTTATTTACATGGTTTTGGTGTGTTTTTGTGTCAAATTGTAGAGTTATGTTGTTGGTTTTATCACACACATGACTCATGGAGATATTTATGTAATGTAATAAGCTTCTGTGTTTTACAGTATTTAATAAAATGGTTCATATGGGTTGGATAATGGTGTTGAACATGACTGAATCTAGTTCTTGTTATAGTCATTGTTTAGTTCATCTTACATATACTCTAAGATTTAGATCTGATTTATACACTTTGTGTTTTGTTTACTCTTGATAATGAATCAATACCTATGTGCACCATCATGATAACATTCTGAAAATGAAACCATAAAGAGGGACCTGGTGCCTTTGCACACTTTGAGTGAGATCTCATCTTAGGATGAGTGATGTGGCAGTGTGCCTAGGTTATTCATAGTAAATTCTAGGCTACATCGAAACATTATCTTGAGTTCAATTATGTCTAGAAGCAAAGTATAACATCACATGGTGCAATAGGTAAATTGATCTTTATCTCTCCATGAGTGGGTAATTTGAAATAATTTAGTGAGATTAAATCAATGAGCAAAGGAATTAGATCAATCAAGTATAAAAAGGATCATCATGAGAATTGCATGTGTCCATCTTAAGCTCACATTAGGAGGTCTTGAAATAGTGTTTCTAAACACTCATTTCATGGTCTAGGGTGTTTGTGTATCATGTAAAAGGGAGAGGATATGATCATCATCAGAAATATCTTTATTGAAAGTGGAGGCATCCCATTTCATGTTATGGAGCATTCTCCCCTTCAAAACACTCACGACGTTCATCATATTCATTTAAATGTGACTATTGCTAATATTGTAATAAGTCACCCTTAATAAATAAAAAGAGACTTAATATATTTCCTAGGGATTTTAAGACTAGGTTGTAGGGACACACACATATTTGGTATATGAAGTGTTACCCTGATCATACTTGTGTGGATTATACAAAGATTACGAGATGCTTTCATTAAAGAATTTCATATCCCTAAGTTTGACCAGAAAAGTATAAGCGCACTCAAGGATATCAAGCAGGGCACTACTGAGAGTGTTTGGAAATATGATGCTCATTTCAAAACAATCTTGTCTAAACTATCATATGATATCCATGTAATTCAGCATGCACAGTGGTTCATCATAGGCCTGATCACACCTTTTAGGAGGGTGATCTCACATAAGACTTATACAGACTCACGCGAGGCACTTGAATCAGATTTGTGCGATGAGGAATTTGGGAGACTAGACACTAGAGTGAGCCCATTATTGGAAGCTCAGATTGTAAAAATGGAAAAATAGTTAGAGAAACTATCATCCAATACAACACATGAGCCACACAATGGAATTTTGTGCATAGATTGTGAAGTAGAGGGACATATGAAGGATAGTTTTTGTCGTAGATCGGTGTGCTCCTTGTTACTGGAATGTGAGATATGCCATTTAGACCATGATGCAAGTCATTGTCTATTGTTGCAACGAGTGATAAGAAAGAATGTATCCTACTACTATAAAATTTTATGGTCCATGATTCATAATACCAAATATTACAGGTTGATTAATTACATCCATTATGTCATTGATATTGGTGTATGACAAATGGGAGTTTCAAATAACTCTAAGGATAAAAGTGAGAAACATGATCATGATCACACTCAATGGCTTTATTATCAAAATGAAGGGTGCTTCGAGGGAGGTTATGGTAGAGGTCAAGGATAAAATGGTATATTCAAATGCCGAGGTCATGTGGTGGTGACGAGGTGAGTTCCTTCATGGCATATGTCATATGTGTGGATCACTCCGACCATTACGAGCACAAATGCCCTCGTAACATTACTTGTTCTTTTTCAAAAAGAATAATAACTATGAAGAGTGTTCGGACTTATATGAACATATTAGAAAGAAGCACAAACAGAGAGCAAGGGCACGAGGGATTTTTAAGATACAGTGTGCCATGGAAAACCAATGGATGCCAAAGTTAGCACTTGGATCCTAAGGTATTACCGTGAAGATTACTAAACGCATTGAGGGTGTGTATGCCAGAGAAATATTGCAACAGAAGCCTACCATTAATAAGGAGGAGGTTTTACATGAAAAATATCCAGACCCTACACATCAGAAAGAGGTTTATCAGGAAACCATGGAGGTACTCATAAATATGCAGGGTAAAATATAGTGTTTAAAGGAATAGTCATGGAAGTTGGAACAAAAAAACACGCAACTGAGACTTTCCAATCGGATGTTGATGATATGAAGAAAGTATACAAGATGCTACATCAGGAGAACATTATTCCATTACTAGGGATTTGGTTAAATTGAAACACTCCACGTGTTGGTATTGATAATGGATGGCAGATTCTGCATGCTAATATCCCTCTTCGTAGCTTAGATTATGACAAGGAGATCACTCTAAATTCTGTTGAGAATGGATGGATTTTGAGCAATATCTTGATTCACATAGGTGAGGAAGTGAATGTGCTTACTTTAGATGCATGGGTTCGGATGGGCGGTGCCTCCATTGTAACCATCTTCTAATGTGTTGTATATGGAAAATTGGACTAAGGCTTTGTCAATTGGAGTATTGAAGGATGAATCCGTTACTATATAGGGGCAAAGTTCACTAGGGACTTTGAGATCTTAGCACTTGCAGAAGTAGACAACTTCCCATCTCTACTTGGGCGCCCTTGGTGCTATGCAAATAATATTGATCTAAAGTTCAATAAGAGATGTATTTGTTTCAAGAAAAAGAACTATTTAGCATCCCTTTGATGAAGGGAAATCTAAACCTTATGTTGAGCCTTTAAGTGAAGAATACCTAAATAGAATTTATGTGTGCACCATTCAAGATCCAAAAGTGCTTGATCCATCTAAGGAAGGAATTCTCCGGGGGATGATACATAGTTTGTTAGTGATACTACAAGTATTTCCTATGAAAATTGGTCACATGGAACTTATGATATGGTTGGGCATGAGGTAAGAAGCACAATTGCATGCGTAAGCGAGCCGCACTATGTTAGGTGATTAGGCAACAACCTTGTACACTAGTACACTAGCGAGGGAAACCATGAGGTATTCCCGTGAGCCATAGAGTACAAGGAAGGATCGAGTGGACATAAAGAATATGTTAGGTTATACCCTATGTGGGAAAACAACACATTGGTGGATGCTTCATAAGGATAATCTCATAGAATGGAGAGAAGTGAGAATTGCTCTATCAACTCTAGGTTTCTCGGAGTAATGCACCTACTCAAATATTTGAATATCATGGTAATAATCCTATTCAACACCACATCTAGTAGCGTGAGAGACTTTGTAAATAGGGGTAGGAAGCTTTACCACCTTCATTGTGGGTGCACAAACTTTATTTCACCTTGCAATGTTGTGAACGTGGTTGGTATGTTTATGTGGAGTTGCATAGAGAGACTAAAAATTAGCAAGACTTGATCTGTGCAGGAATGATCCAAACTTTTGACTACTTCTCCACTAAACCTCTGGTGAAAGAGGCATTACAAGTTATGAAGTGCTTTACTATGGGAGATAGTGCAAAGGATAAAGAACTCATTCAAGATTTATTTTGTGAGTCAGGCCTAGAACATGTTTTGATGAAGTAGATGAGATAGATGTAGAACTACTTGAGCATGCTTTCCTAGAGAAGGAGAAAGGAAATATGGTCTACATGGTGGATGATGAAGAAGTGGAAAAGTTGGACATATATCATTCAGAGGGTACACGCAAGGTCTTAGATAGTGTGGATGAGAAGGCATGTGCCTACCATGAACCTATGAAGACAAATAAAGTGAACATTGGCATGGATTCTGAACCTAAGGAGGCCATAATTGGAGATTGTTGGTCCGACTCTAAAGTGGATAAAATAATTGAGTTGTTACGCTATTTACGGACTTGTTTCCTAAGGGCTACCATGAGTTGAAAAGAGTGCATGAATATTTAGGCGAGATGAAAATTAATTTAAAGGAAGGTGCATGCCTAGTTAGAAAGATACCTTATAGGATGAACTCTAACCTACACATAAAATTTAAAAAAGAAATTGACAAGATGTTGAATCGGCATTATTGATCCCATAGAGGAATCAGAGGGTTACCGCTATGGTAATTAGCATAAAAAATATGGAAGAATCAGGATTTTTGTGGACTACAGGAGTTAAATGTTACATGTGTGATTGATCCTTTCCCTACATCATTCATTGATGAAATATTGGAAGGCATTGCAAGGCATGAAATTTATTCTTTTACGGATGGATTATTTTGGTACCATCAAGTGATAATTGCTAAAGGAGATCAAGAGAAAACAACTTTCACCACTGAATGGGGAATTTTTACATACATAGTGATGCCCTTTGGATTAAAGAACGTGCTTGTAGTATTTTCACGCATTGTGGTTCAAGCATTCTAGGATTTTATTCACAAATTCTTGTAGGTTTACTTGGATGATTGGACCGTGTATGGGCTTATCAAGGATCATTATGACAATTTATGGTTAATGTTTGAGAGGTACAGACAGTTAAGCATCTCATTAAATATTAGGAAGTGCATCTTTGCTACACCTTTTGGAACTCTAGTAGGGCATATCATCTACAAAGAGGATTTTTTTGTAGATCTAGCTAAGGTTGCAGGATTATCTTAGGCTTGAGGTGCCAACTAGTTAGAGTGAGGTCCACATTTTCTTGGGCCATACGAGCTATTATCAAGTTTATCAAAGGATATATTATTATTTTTTGCACCCTTGGAAGAGTTATTAAAAGGTAAAGGGAAGTTCTATTTGGGAGAACTGGCAGTAGCACTCATTCGAGTGTTGAAGGAGAGTCTTACTACAGTGCCTATTCTATGGTTTCCTTTATGAAATATACTTTTCATGTACATATGGACACCTCTAGCATGATCATTGGCACAGTTCTAGCTTAGACTAGAGAAGGTATTGTAGATCATCCTACCTACTTTGCTTGCAGAATTTGACTCTGTAGAATATAATTATACAACTACGAAGCACAAGGCTTTGTCAATGATCTATGTGATGCATAAATTATGACAAGTACTTGCTAGCAACACGTTTGTTTCTATACGATCACATGGCATTGAGATACTTAGTGAAAACTCCCATTTTACAGAAGTGCATATGCCCCTATTTCCCTAGTCGCACATAGAATCGGATCACACTACATCATCACTTGTATAGATTATCTTACAAGGTGGGTGGAAGTGGAACCTTCAAAGGATTGTCAATAGCAATAGTGGTAAGGTTCTTATGGGAAAATTTTCTTACAAAGTATGGATGTCCTTTAAGTTTGACAAGTGATAGAGGCACTCATTTCCTTAATGAGAACATCGAGGATATTATTGGTTGAATTTATGGTTACACAAAGATAAGACAACACCTTATCACCCTCGGAAAATTGGACTACGAGGCTTTCAATAATAT
Organism: Taxus wallichiana var. yunnanensis; assembly: GCA_018340775.1. Taxonomy (NCBI): domain Eukaryota; kingdom Viridiplantae; phylum Streptophyta; class Pinopsida; order Cupressales; family Taxaceae; genus Taxus; species Taxus wallichiana. The sequence continues at coordinate 757,819,445 of CM031239.1, read as the reverse complement.
ATTGAGTTGGAATTTGAAAAAATTGTGATGTTGGAACGAAAGACCGGGATGATTAAGTTTTTCTTGTGCTTCCAGCATATAGAACAACCTACAAATGGTTGAATAAGGCAACACCCTTTCAATTGGTGTTTGGCACAGAAGCAGTTCTTCCCATGGAATTCATGTTACCTTCTTTGTGTATTACATGTGTGGGAGGTCTAGTTGATGAGCAAGCATTGGAAGAAATAATTGACAAGTTGATACAACTAGATGTGAATCGTTTAATAGCATGATGGAATCGAAGCAATAAAAATACATGCGAGAAGGCATGAAATGATAGGCACATCAAAGACAAGGAGCTTGAGGTTAGGAATATGGTACTTTGTTAGTGCAAAATCACAGCACCCCTGGATGCTGGTCAGGTTTCTAGGTTGACCATACTATCATCTAGTGTGATTGCATAACATTGAATCCTTTCTCCAAGTGTGGGACTTAAAAAGTGAGAAAGGATTCTCCAGAGAAGGCTGGTTCCTATTCCTCTGTTCAGATGCACACAAAATATGCAGAGGGTTTGCTCGAAACCTAATCTAATCTACCAAGGAGATAGGGTAAGAAGATGCATAAAAATAAATCTAAGCTAATAGAGGTGATGCACCGAGGAATGAAGAACAACCTATCTTGCCAGTAAACACAGACCATTCAAATGTGATATAAGATCATGCACAGATAACAAAACTTGCAGTGAAAGACTAGGAGGATGCAAAATGAACACAGAGAGGGTTGAGAATCATCCACAGACATGTATTACTTGCTCCAAAGATTGATACAATACACTACAGAATGCCAAGAGGTAGAGTCGTATTACAGTTTCAAATGAGAGGTTCGAACTCCACAAATTCACCTGATAGGAGAAGAAGGGAGGAGCAAAACAGAAAATGTTCGACCTTTTGAAAGAAGCTCCTCTTTACAATATATAGGAAGAATGAGAGAGGGAAAAGAGAGGAAATTCAGAATCTGCCCCAACCACTTCTAGGTCGTATTTTAAATCATCTCATTATGGCAGAAGCGGTGGATCCTGGCAAAACGGCGGGCTGTCTAACAGAAGCGGCGAACTGTCTGCTGCATTAAAGCTGGTTGTTGGAGCATCACTTCTGGCATTACCACGCGTCAGGGACGTTTTCTCAATTTTCTCTCTCCAAACTACACCAAAATGCAAGATTGATCCTAGAATCATGTAGAGAATTTCAACAGCTTTCCGTTGATATAAAGAACGTGCAAATCCGAGCTCTGGATCGAAAGATATGACGATCTGAAGATTTAGGGCACGAAACAGGCCAAAACGGATTTTGAAATCTTTTCCCACGCTCTGCCACCTGACGACACGTGTCAAGTGCTGATTGGATGCGTAATTATCTCTCCTTCCCTGTCCCGTGGGTTTTCCTGCTTCATTAGACACGTGTCCTCTTTTTATTGGCTCGGGTCAGTGCTTGAAACCTCGCCCTTTGACTTTTGGACTTTCTCCCTTGTGACACGTGTCGTGATTTGATTGGTTCTCGGGCCTGCCGGATTTTCGCGTCCTTCGCGTACATTTGTCCCGGATGTCCCAAACTGTTTGGGACAAAAACTCCCGATCCACCCGAAATGGGCTTCCTTGTCCCTCATTCGGCCGATGACACGTGGCGTTGCTTGATTGGCTTTCGGCTCCTTCGGCTATCTCGCATCCCACGTGTCCCTTTGTCCCAACCGCTCCAATGCTTGAAGTTCCCGCTTTCACCGAATTGGTGGTTCGCGCCTTCGCGTCCATTTGTTCCAACTGTCCCGAGACTGTCTGGGACAAATTCTTCCGAGCCGCCCGAAATGGGCTTCCTTTGCTCTCGGCCGCTTCACCTTTTCGCGTCCTTCACGTCCTCGCGGCCCAGATGTCCCAACTGCTTAGTGTGAAAGTTCTCCTTTTCGGCCGAACCGGGTGGTTCACGCCCTTTGCGTCTTCATGTCCCAAATGTCCCAGAGCAGTTAGTCGATTTTCTTCTCCTTCGGCCGAACCGGCTTTCCGCGTCCCACGCGTCCCGACGGCCCGGATGTTCCTTTGCCCTGCAGACTACCTAGCGGCCTTTCGGCCGATTCACGTCCTCCACGTACATTTGTTCCAACTATCCCAAAGGCGGCCTTGAGCAGGACTTAGCCAATTTCACGATTTTCTCCTAAATCAATCTACTTGCTTGGAACTAAAAAACTCGATGCATGTTATCAAATTTACCCTGGGGGGTGAACTTTGGATAACAATTTGGTGACTTTTCGGGGTCACCTGCCTGCTAGGTAGAATATCAGTGGCCTTTTAGCGATCCATTGGGCATGGAGTCATAAGCAATAACCTGAAACAAGCCTGATACTGCAACTCCCTCTACGAGAGCACACTGAACTGTAAAAACTCAACCTAGGAGCAACAAAACCTGTGCCAAAGCACTTAGGGAAACTGAAACCTAACTACAACAAGACAATGTGCAAAGCACTTGGAGGAATGAAAATCTAATTAATATTTACAAGGTGGTAAATTTCCCTCTAGAAGCAATGCTTGAGATAGATTCCATTTACTGGAATCTGCAGTTCTTCACCATCCAATGAGGCCAATTGGAAAGCATTGCTGCTCTTGCACTTTGTGACCATGTATGGGCCACTCCAAATGGCATCAAATTTTGAATGCCTTCCCAGTTTTTCTCTATCCACATCCCATTTCAACACTAGATCTCCAACCTGAAATGATCTATCCTTGGCCTTCCTATCAAAGGTCCTTTTGATCAAAGCTTGATCCTTTTCCATTGCTTGGGATGCCTGATTTCTGATCTCTTGCAGCTCCATCAACTCTGCATACCTTACCTCCATGGGCCCAAACTCTAGCAACTCCAGCTGCTTCATGAGTTCCAATGTTGGCAACTCAAGTGACATGGGCAAGATTGCTTCTCTTCCATAGACAAGCCTGAATGGAGAGTTACCTGTGGATCTCTTGGGAGTTATCCTATCAGCCCATAAGGCTGATTTTAGTTTGGTATGCCAAGCCCTCTGATTCTCATCAAGAGTCCTCCTAATGATCCTCAACAAGTTCTTGTTTGTAGACTCGGCCTGGCCATTACCTTGAGGGTAATAGTTTGATGAAGTGCTTAGGTAGATCCCGTTCTTGACAGCCCACTCAGTCACCTTAGATCCAATGAATGCCAATGCATTATCAGAGATTATTGTAGTAGGTACGCCAAATCTGGTAGTTATCCCCTCGTAAAAGTCTAAGATGCTAGACTCATTTGCCTCTTTGAGTGCTACTGCTTCTGTCCATCTGGTGAAGTAGTCCGTGGCTGTCAAAATCCATTTGTGCCCTTGGCTTGAATTGGGATTAATGACTCCAATGAATTCCAAACCCCATTGCATGAATGGCTGGTCAACTGAGATTAGATGTAATGGAAGGGCAGCATGTCTTTCTTTTCCCCGTGAAGAATGCACAATTCTTACACCTCTTGATCCATGCATAGCAATCACTGAAGATTTTAGGCCAATAATAACCAGCCTTCATGATTTTTAGAGCTGTCACTCTTGGTGCAAAATGACCACCAGCTGGTCCACCATGAAATTCTTCTAATACCCTTTGAATCTGACTTGTGCTAATGCATCTCAACAGAACACTCCATTTACATCTTTCTTGAACAAAACTCCATCAACAATGGCATACGGGACAGCCTGCAATCTGAAGTGTCTCCTTTAGGTCTTGTTCATCTCTAGAGGGCATAGGCCTGTGCCTAGGAAGTGCATAATACCTTGGGTCTAGCAAGGAGTGGGGGAAGCATTGTCTTCTTCATGATTGCCACTTGGCTCATGGCTGTCCTGGACTATCAAAACAGCCTCTTCTTTGTTGCATATTTCTTTTTGCTTCCCCAAACCAGCTGCTCACATAGTCCTTTCCCTCTTATCAGCTTGGTGACCTTGATCTCAATGTCATTATCCATGACACAGTGATCCAACCTGCCCTTTTCTCATTCAAATCCTTGTTGAGGAGGAAGTCCTTAACTCCAGCATGTGAGACCAGCAACTGGACCTTGTTGTTTGAGATTAAATGCTTGAATTTCTTCAAGCTTCTGATTACTGCAAGCACATGCTTCTCAATAAAAGAGTACCTCACCTCATAGTCATCTAGGATCTAGCTGAAGAAGGCAACCGGCTGCTCATCATTATCTTTGTTCTACTGTACTAGAATGGCAAAATAGTGTCATCACCTCCAAATGCATAGAGGATGAAATCCTTAGAGAAGTCTGGGTTGATGAGAGTTGGTGCTTGAGAGATAGCTTCTTTGATTGCTTCAAAACTCTCCTTGCCTTTTGTTGTCCACTTAAAAGCCATGCTCTTCTTTAACATTTTGGTGATAGGCTTGACAAGGGCTGCAAAATCTGGACAAACCTGCGCACAAAATTGATCCTTCCTAAGAAGCTTTGAAGAGCCTTCTTGTGACTTGGCAATGGTAGTGCTCTTATGGCTTCAAGTCTCTCTCGATCAATTGCAGGTCCCCCTCTTTCGAGACAATATGGCCTAGAAGTTTCCCCTCATGAGCTAGGAATATGCATTTTTTGGGATTCAATGATACCCCAAATCTTCTACACCTCTGAAATACCTGCCTCAGATGAAAAAGGTGATCCACTGCATTTTTGGAGAATACAGTGATGTCATCAAGATATATCAAAACTATTTTATTAATCAACCCCTTGAATGCCATATCCATTGCCCTTTGGAAAGTGGCACCAGCATTTGATAGGCCAAATGGCATCTTCTTGTAGGCATATGTTCCCCATTTGGTTGTGAAGGCTATCTTGAACTGATCTTCCTCCCTCACCATAATTTGATTGTAGCCCGAGTAGCCATCAAGTAGTGAAAACCTTTCTGAACCAGCTACAACCTGCAATATTTGCTCCATGGAAGGGAGTGGATAATGATCCTCGAGGAGGCTCTGCTTCAAGTCTCCGAAGTCAACATACACCCCGATCTCTCCATTCTTCTTTTTCGATCGGGACTAAGTTGGCAACCCAACTTGAGTGTTTGATGGGGAAGATGATACCGGCCTCAATAAGCTTGCTTAACTCTTTTTCATGAGAGGTTCAATATGGGGATTCACCGGCCTTTGCTTTTTCCTAACAGTGCTTGGATTCCGGATCCACTCAATAGTATGTTGTGCCAACTTTGGGTTGAAACCTCTTAGATCTTTGTAAGTCCAAGAAAAGACATCAGGGGAACTCTTGACAAAGCTAAACAAAATCATATTTCTTATGGAGTACTTACTTTGCTAATTTGCAATGTCTTGCCTTCTTCCACTAAAATAGGCTCAATCTTCACCCTTTACTTCAATGTTCGCTTTCCCTTCCTAACCGATCATTCAGTTGAAGATTGACTCCAAGGTTATGAGGCCTTTTGGTAACTTGTTAGTTCTCACCGCACCACTTGGTCACCATACTACCGATGCAACTTCTTCTTGTAGGAAATTAACAATTTGCTGATCATTCTCGAAGACTTGCCAACTTGTGTTGTTATCCTAACAAGCTGGTCTCACAACCAATTTGATATGAGGCTGAGATTTTTCACTTTTGATACTTTCCACAACATCAAATGCAGCCCCAATTGCTACTAGCCTGTCAGCGGCTTCATTCTTTTTTCTTGGGATGGAATTGATGCTAAAAGCTTCAAGATCTTCAATAAGATCCCATACCTGATTTTTGTAGTTCTTCAACAGATCATTTTTGGCAGCATTTTTCCCTTTGACTTGGTTTACGATCAGCTCACTATCACCAAATACTTGTAAATTCTTGATGCATTTCTTCATTGCCCAAAGGTAACCCATGAATTAAGGCTTCATACTCACTGTGTTGTTTGAGCAAGAAAACTAAAAACGGAACGCTGAGTAATACTTTATACCTCGCGGTGAAATGACCACAGCCTCCTCCTCCTCGCACCTTGTCTACTCCTTGACCAAACAAAGAACAATTGCCATACTTCATTCTTGTCTTTATGATCTGGCTTGGTGATGCTGGGAGAAGTTGATTCTCTTCATGTAAACAATAAACTCCTAGCACGGATTCTTCTACTTCTTGATAGGGATCAAAAGCATGTATCTTGTTTTCCCATTCATCAAGAGTTAGATCCGGATACTTCTAATCTTGGTGTCAGCCTCATCAATGCTAGGGTGATCTTCTTGATCAAATGTTGAGCAATTGGCATTAATCTAACTTGGAGTGTAAGGCTCAATATGGAATTTTGCAATAGGTTCGATCTAATTGTAGCCTTAGTTCCATACCTTATTCTAAACAACATGTGAGACCAATCCACTGAAAGATAGCCTCCAATTTTAGCAGTGAAGTCTCTTGACAAGCACAATGCAAAGAGCGGTGGAAGGTCTATGACTGATACATCTTGTAAAACAACAACATTTGGACAAGCATGCAAGGTAAGACTCAAATTTCTAATCACTCCAATTGTTACTATTGCTGTCCCATCTAAATTTGCACTACCCCTTTAGATGTTATTTCATACTCGGAGCCCTAGTTGATCAGCCTATCTCTGCTTAGGCATTACTGAGCTACTTGCCCCGGAGTCTATCATGCAATTATGTACTAGCTGATTTCCAATGATTAACGAAACATAGAAAGGGGGGGCTTCAAAATTTTACCTTGTTGTGCTCCATGACTTCCTTCAGGCTGGGTAGCATTTGTAAGAACTTTGTCTTGCATCTCGAACTCCGCTGATTCGAAGTTGGCCAATCCTTCATGGCAGCTTGCAGCAGATCTCTTTGGCCTGGGATGGATAGGGATTCCCACATAGATATATTGACGTTTGTCTTCTTCATCTAATCAATGATACTTGATGGTGCTTGAAGGATCTCTACCGTCCCTTGGTTTGCACATTTACTCCTTGTACGTGGCAGCAGAATAAATGCATTTGAGTTGGCCTAGGGGTTGTTCTTGGCTTCCTTGTGCATTTGAAATGAGACTTTGCTTGCCAATCATTTCTGGAGTCATAGAAGGTTGTGGATTGGTTGGAGCTAGTGGCTTCTCCTCACCCAAATTTCTCCTTTTTGACCTTGTGTTGGCTGCAACACCTTGAGAAACCACCCGATTCATGCCACATAAATCCTCTCGCTTGCACGCTTTACCAATGTGGTGTCATTTGGGGCTGATTGCTGTTGGAATGTTTCTTGTTGTTGATGCTTCCTTGACTTCCCCACCCTCCACACCAGTATTTTTCACCATCAATGCTTGATTGAGGGCATCATTAAAACACATGGATTGGTTATGAGGCTCGTTGCATGGAAAGCACCAATTGTATTCCCGAGCAATGTTGTTCTCGTGTTGGCACTAATGCCTTAGAGGCGTATATGACATTTGGATTATAGGGCTGGAATAGTCTGGCAAGCGGAGGCCTTGTTTGATTCACATTTGCAGCTGGATTAGGTGGCCTTTGTGGTTGGTATGGCTGCCTATTCGTTGAGCTTAGGGTTGATAAGAAGGTCTCAAACCTTGGGCTTGTTGCCTCTTGAGAGTAACTAGCTCATTGCCTAGGTTCTCAGTGCAATTGCTTCATGACCTCTCGAAGCTCATTTGGGGCACTTGGAGATGAAGTGGAAGCTTCATTTGAACTCTAATTTCTAGGAGTGGGAGAAGGAGCCAAATTAGGTGCTTGACTAGTGTTTGGACTCTCTAAACTTGGAAACAATGGCATGGGAGGTCTAGGGGCAAGTTTGCCAGCTTGAATCAAACAATTTTCAGCCCTAATGGCAATGCTATAAGCCATAGGGATTGTTGTGCCTCCCATGGACTGAATTAACATAGAAATATCAGAATTTAAAGCTTTGAGATAGTATAGAAAAGCACCTTCTGTTGTTGGCCTGACTGCCACTAGAATCCTCTCCCAAGTTTTTTGAAATCTGAAGTTGAAATCGGTCAGCTGCTCATTGGGAGCTCTCTTGATGGTTGTTAGCTGCTCCAAAAGAGACAAGTTGTCTCCCTTCTCTCCAAATTACTCGTGAAGTGCTATACATAGCTGATTCTAATTTGTGATAGAACCAGCTCCAAGGCTCCTAAACCATTGCAATGCTTTACCCTTGAATGAAGATGCCAGTAACTTGACAGCCACTTGCATTTCATTGATTTCATGGATTGCACAAAGGTTAGCAATATCTTTAACATGATCACCTGGAGTAGTCTAATTTTCTCCAGTGAAGTAGGGAATGTTCTTCAAGGCTGCAATAGGAACTGGATGTTGTGCATTGAGAGCAAGTGGGCTGCTGCCTATGAAGTTGACGTAGGGGTTGTTCTGAGCCATTCTGATTGGTCTTAAAACCCTTGTTGACTGAATGAAAGGCCTACCAGGTGGAGGAGTTGAGAGAGTTCTATTTGGTGGAGATGGAGACCTCTGAATCCTTCTTCCTCTTTGCCTTCTTCTCGAGAGATAATCGGAGTATTCAAATAGCACTTCTTCTTCTCCAACTCTTGACCTTGTGGTGATTCTTCTCATGAGTTTTCAGGCCTGAGCTTGGAACCAGTTGATTCTTCCCCTTGGAGTCGCCAGATATGCAAATAATAGCTCTTTTTAAGCAAGAAAAATGTAGCAGATGCACATCAACCCTGCTACAATAAAAATGAGACCTCTAAGTCCCACCGGGCATGCCAAAACTGTTAGTGCAAAATCACAGCACCCCTGGATGCTGGTCAGGTTTCTAGGTTGACCATACTATCATCCAGTGTGATTGCATAACATTGAATCCTTTCTCCAAGTGTGGGACTTGAAAAGTGAGAAAGGATTCTCCAGAGAAGGCTGGTTCCTATTCCTCTGTTCAGATGCACACGAAATATGCAGAGGGTTTGCTCGAAACCTAATCTAATCTGCCAAGGAGACAGGGTAAGAAGATGCATAAAAATAAATCTAAGCTAATAGAGGTGATGCACCGAGGAATGAAGAACAACCTATCTTGCCAGTAAACACAGACCATTCAAATGTGATATAAGATCATGCACAGATAACAAAACTTGCAGTGAAAGACCAGGAGGATGCAAAATGAACACAGAGAGGGTTGAGAATCATCCACAGACATGTATTACTTGCTCCAAAGATTGATACAATACACTATAGAATGCCAAGAGGCAAAGTCATATTACAGTTTCAAATGAGAGGTTCAAACTCCACAAATTCTCCTGATAGGAGAAGAAGGGAGGAGCAAAATAGAAAATGTTCGACCTTTTGAAAGAAGCTCCTCTTTACAATATATAGGAAGAATGAGAGAGGGAAAAGAGAGGAAATTTAGAATCTGCCCCAACCACTTCTAGGTCGTATTTTAAATCATCTCATTATGGCAGAAGTGGCAGATCCTGGCAAAACGGTGGGCAATCCTAATGTAAGCTTGCGAATCTGTCTCGGGCTGCATTAAAGCTGGTTGTTGGAGCGTCACTTCTGGCATTACCACATGTCAGGGACGTTTTCTCAATTTTCTCTCTCCAGACTACACCAAAATGCAAGATTGATCCCAGAATCATGTAGAGAATTTCAACAGCTTTCCGTTGATATAAAGAACGTGCAAATCCGAGGTTCGGATCGAAAGATATGACGATCTGAAGATTTAGGGCACGAAACAGGCCAAAACGGATTTTGAAATCTTTTCCCGCGCTCTACCACCTGGACGACACGTGTCAAGTGCTGATTGGATGCGTAATTATCTCTCCTTCCCTAGTCCCATGGGTTTTCCTACTTCATTGGACACGTGTCCTCTTTTTATTGGCTCGGGTCAGTGCTTGAAACCTCGCCCTTTGACTTTTGGACTTTCTCCCTTATGACACGTGTCGTGATTTGATTGGTTCTCGGGCCTGCCAGATTTTCACGTCCTTCACGTACATTTGTCCTGGATGTCCCAAACTGTTTGGGACAAAAACTCCCGATCCACCCGAAATGGGCTTCCTTGTCCCTCATTCGGCCGATGACACGTGGCATTGCTTGATTGGTTTTCGGCTCCTTCAGCTATCTGTGTCCCACGCGTCCCTTTGTCCCAACTACTCCAATGCTGAAGTTCCCCTGCTTCAGCCACCCGAACCGGTGGTTCACACCCTTCGTGTCCATTTGTTCCAACTGTCCCAGACTGTCTGGGACAAATTCTTCCGAGCCGCCCGAAATGGGCTTCCTTTGCTCTCGGCCCCTTCACCTTTTCATGTCCTTTGCGTCATCACGGCCCAGATTTCCCAACTACTTAGTGTGAAAGTTCTCCTTTTCGGCCGAACTGGGTGGTTCGCGCCCTTCGCATCTTCATGTCCCAAATGTCCTAGAGCAGTTAGTCGATTTTCTTCTCCTTCAGCCAAACCAGCTTTTGCGCCCCACGCGTCCCGACGGCCCAGATGTTCCTTTGCCTCGCAGATCGCTGGCGCCTTTTGGCCGATTCACGTCCTCCGCGTACATTTGTTCCAACTGTCCCAAAGGCGGCCTTGAGCAGGACTTAGCCAATTTCACGATTTTCTCCTGAATCAATCTACTTGCTTGGAACTGAAAAACTCTGATGCATGTTATCGAAATTTACCCTGGGGGGTGAACTTTGGATAACAGTACTTCTTTATGATTCAAAGTTTCTATGCCACACATGCAAGCTTAAGGTGCATTGGTTTGGACCGTATGTTATTACTTGTATACTTGACTCATGAACTTGCCACTAGATGCACCGAATGGAACACAATTGACCAATTACTTCAACAGAGTAGGCTAAAGCCCTACTATAAATAATTCTTCTTGGTGTTTGTAATAAGGAAGTATTGCCATTTAGATTAGATTTCCCTTACTATATTTCCTTTAGATGTGTTTCCTTCATCATCGCTATGCTTTTTCAATTTAGTTCGTGTTATGTGTAATAAGCACACTTACATGTTGAAAGTTGATTACAATCTCAAGTGTTTTTATGTGTAGAGGACTACACATACCCTTAGTGTGGGGTGGATAAAGAAGGTTAGTCTAGTACATAAAATAAATAAACTCATAGGTGTCCATAAAGGGAACATGTTTTGAAAAGTGATGAAAACTTCAAGAGGATTGCTCAAATTTAAATACCACGCGTAAGGTGGTGAGCACTCAGTATAAATCAAGGAGGCTATAGAATTTTATACTACGTATGTTTGGGTCACATTGGATAAATACTTCATTGTAAGGAAGCATGGGTAAAGGAGATCTGTGATAGATAAGTAGTGGTGTGCCAGAAAGTTATGATTGAGGTGCCAAATTTTGAGGTGTGAGAGATTGGGGCACAGGAAAAGAGTCACAAAACATTCTCAAAGTGAAATAATATCATATATGGTGGTAGGTGGAGAAATTAATGAAGGTGATTTTTGAAACTTGGTTTAAATCTGGCATTTACAATGGTTTTTGTTACCTTACAAGTTCAAGAAAATTGAGAATTGCAAAGAAGAGTTGAGATGATGAGCACTCTACAAATTGAGTAAACTCCGTCACATTTTGAATTATGTTGTTGAGAATCTACGTACGGAAGAAGGATTTAAGTGGTGGCACATGTGCACAACAGAGGGTGACTTAGATTTCATTTGCATGACAACTAGGTTTTTCATTAAAACTCACAGATCAAGAGGAATGGTGGCACCACACAGACTCCAAAGTAGAGAAAGAGGTCACCACCCAAGAGAGGAGTAGCTGGTTGAGATGTTATATTTAGAAGAATTTATCGAGGGTGGACAGCTTTATGGTTTCAAAATAAACCACTACATTGAGAAATACCTCAAAGAAGTCACATCAAAATTTTATGGGAAGAAAAATCAGTAGTTGGTAGATGAAAATAGGGTTTTATATGCCTCCGTGAAGAAATTACTTGAAATCCTGAGAAGTTGTATCAGTGGCTCATGTCATGCATCCATGAATATTTTTTCTAATTCATGCGCAGAATAATAAGGATCAGACCAAGTTGATTAGGAAGGTGATAGGGTTGCGTGACTTGGGCTCGAAGATTGTAGGAGATCTATTAGATGATGAGGACATTAATGCCACAACTGCCCTACATCAATATAATAAGGTGGGTTGAGCCTTCAAAGTAACCAACATTATAGACATGGCCACAAGAGTTGTAACACACTTGATAGGAAGCAAGTTGGGTGCCAATGAATGGTGGAATGAGGTGAATATGTGTTGGTTACATATATCACACAAAATGGTTAATAAGGCATATTACAACATTGTCGTACATTGCAGAAATCTTGGTGAATGAGGTGTGTGTCCAAGCAGATAAAGGTGAGAAGATTACTTGGGGTGCAATCTTATTATTTATTGTATTTAATGAAATTTGAGTACCCAATGGACCTAGTGATAACATCTGGGAGTTTCCGTTGGAGAATAAATCCCCAACAAAGAAATTTGTAAAATACACTCTACATGGAACTGTTTTCTAACATGTATAAGGAGCGTCGGGAAGGTGGTTCAGGAGACTACACATGGTGTTTGAATAAGAATGGTGTATTCTACACGAGCTACCCAAAGTATTGAATGGAGAAGCTGAGTTTGTAGTCTACCAACACTTCAACTTGGGGTGCTTCCATATGTATTCAGATGGTAAGATCCCATGGTGTAAGTTTCCCTTTGATTTTACTACCAAATATTTCAAGGATTTAGTGAAAAAGTTCCACGATGTGTGCAAGCTTCAGTTTGACGTGGACAAAGTAGACGCAGATATCCACATTCTGCACAAGACTTATGTATGGCTAGGGAAAGAGGCCTATGTGGAAACCATGGAATCAAGAAATGTGGACATCACGTTGAGAGTTTGGCTATAGGAAAAATTGAACCCGCGCGCATGTACATTTATTTGAGGCCAAGGTTCAAGGATGGAAAGGTGGTGAAGGGCACAGATATGAAATTTCCAAGACCTCTAGAGAAGTGGTGGATAGTAAGAATCTCAATTCAAGCTGCATTGGTTCCCCCTACTCAGGAAGATCCAAAGCCTACCATGTTAGATAACATCTTGGAGTAAGAGGAACTATAAGACAACGTCTGACTTGTGTATACTAGAAGATTTTTACTGAGAAAAGGCTCACATCCAAAGACACTAGTGCAGGGACTTCGTAGCCAATAAGAATATCACCGTGCATAACTCTTGTGAAGAATGAGGAAGAAGAAAGGAGAAAGCACCAAAAATATGTTCCTGTAAAGGATAGTGAGGAGGAATTCCCCTCAATAAGCACATAGAAGGAGGACACCCCTAACATTGAGATGCAGGAGGATGAAGATATTGGGGACCCAATCATATATGAAACCATTGACGACAATATGAGTACCCATGAGCAAAGACTCAAGTGAAGGGGAAAGAAGCATCAAGTAGGAATAAAATATTTCTAGAATGTCATGCACCCGTAGGAGAAGATAAAGATGGAGAAGTAAACCAAAATGTTAGAGGCACTGCATGGGGGATGTAGGCATGACAAAGACAACAAGAAGAGGGTACATTTGTTCATGAGGACGTTGGTGAACACACAGGTGGGAATAATGATGAAGAGGCAATGGGAACTCAAAATTTGGGCTACTTGGATGACCAAGAAAAAATCATTCGCACCCACTTCTAGAGCACCCTGCCCAATATATAATTGTATGGTTGGGATTGGATGGACCCAAAAATGGCCAATACACACACTTGCAAGTAGTTATCATGGAGCATGTAGACTCACATGGATGAGCCTGAATTTTATGTTTGCAAGGAGGCATGTAGCTCAAAGAAGATGAGGAAGGTGCCACATATGTGCCATATGACCATCAAACCCATGTAATTTTCTAATGAACAAGTGAGTAACGCATTGGTCAAAGTGTCCACTAAAGTAGTGCGCCGGAATATTGATAAGGCAACAACAGTATGGGTGCTCCTAGAAGATAAGAAAGATAAGGATAGAGAAATCAAATGACTCACCCAGGAGTGGGATAATGTAGTGGTGAGGCACAAAATGTCAAAAATATGGCTAAGTAGATTGCCGATGAAATCTTGTAGAAAAGGCTTGATTTTCAAGAAGGTGCCCAAGGAGTTCAAGTCATAACTGCATTACCTCCGTATAATAGTTCATTTGATTTTAGAGGACGAACCAATATGCCTCCCTAAACTAAAGGATGTTGTAGAAGAATCATCGAGGGCCAAGGCTTCAATTGCAAGGAAGATATCTAGCTATGAGGTTGTTTTGCAAGCCATAAAAGATGAAATGAAGAAGGTAGATACAATATTGGCCATGTGTACAATGCCTGATAACTTAATATAGGAAAGGAAAAAGGTAGAGGAGAATGAAGTTCTACAAGAAGCAAAGGATGAAACACTCAAGCACCTGCATGAATTACCTTGGTAGAGACAAAATGTGATGCGTTGGATGTTGTGAGGAAACAACACATGGATCGATCAAGGGCATTGGGAAGCTCATTACCACAAAGGTGGATGTCATGGAAGGGATGGTCTCAAGTATGGCCAACATCCTTAGAATTTTTAAAATTGAGGGTGGAAACATGACTCTGGATGAGTTAGATGGTGTCATTATGGACATCCCTAACAAGGAAAATGCAACACTTAAGGATCTGGTACAAATTTGAGGGAGAAATTCAAAGTGAATATCTAGAATTCATTCTGCCAAAAGAAAAAGAAAAGGGTACACAATAAGACAACTCACCATATTCTTTATTTTTTGTTCTTTCATTCATTTATCCTATATTATTTGGAGTGACAAGGTGATTACCCATGTTGGGGTGGAAATCCATTTTAGTGTGGGGTAATTTTGGATGGACAAAAATGGCCTAAGTGTTGGGCACACAAATATAGGGCACTGGAGGATCATGCGGTGCTACAATATATCTGAAGCTCCCAGGATCAAGACTTAACTATTTCTATTTTAAAGGTTATTTTTGGAGTTAGTGTGTTGAGCACACAAATACATGAAGACTTTCGGTCCATACAATGGTATTTTGGGAACAAGCAACAACTGAGTGCCATGCATAGTTTAAGCTAATAATAGGATTTCTACTCAGAGTTAACTATAGGAAGTCTATTCTTAAGATCACTTGTATGTTGAGAATCCTTTTGTCAAGGCACATGTCTATTATTATCATGTGACCTATTTTGAGACGTGTATGAGCAAGTGAAGGGAAAGTCCCCACCCATACACACACACACACACACACACACACACACACACACACACACACACACACACACACACACACACACACACACACACACATATACACATATATATACATACATATATATATATATATATATATATATATATATATATATATATATATATATATATATATACATATATACATATATATATATATATATGTATGTATGTATGTATGTATGTATTAATTTTCATGGTTTTGGTGTGTGTGTGTGTGTGTCAAATTATAGAGTTATGTTATTGGTTTTGTCACGTGCATGACTCATGGAGATACTTATGTAATGTAAGAAGATTTTATGTTTTATAGTATTTAATACAATGGTTCATATTTGCTGGATAATGGTGTTGAACATGACTAAATATGGTTCTTGCATGGTAAATCTTATTATAGTCATTGTTTAGTTCATCTTACATATACTCTAAGATCTATATCTAGTTTATGCATTGTGTATTGTTTACTCTTGGTAATGAATCTAAATACCTATATGCACCATCATGCTAACATTCTAAATAAGCAACCATAAAGAGGGATCTGGTGCCTTTGTGTGCTTTGGGTGAGTGCTCATCTCAAGATGAGTGATGTGCCAACATGCCTAGATTATTCATAGTAAATTCTAGGTTGCATCAAAAACAATATCTTGAGTTCAATTGTGTCTAGAATAAAATTAGAACATTGCATGGTGCAATAGGTCAATTAATATTTATCTATCCACAAGTTGGGTGATTTGAAATAAGTTATTCAAATTAATATCAATGAGTTAAGGAAGTTAATCAATTAAGTATTAAAAAGGGTCATCATGCGCAATGCATGTGTCCATCCTAAGCTCACATTTTGAGGTATTGAAATAGTGTTTCTAAACACTCATTTCATGGTCTAGGTGTTTTTGTATCATGTAAAAGGGAGAGGATATGCTCATCTTTGGAAATATATTCATCAAAAGTGGAGGCATCCCCATTCATGTTATAGAGCATTATCCCCCTTCTCTCTTCATTATTCCTCCTCTTCTCTACCCCCTTTCTAATTTTTTTGTTGTGATCAATCATAGCGTTCATCATTCATTTAAATGTGATTATTGCTAATATTGTAATAAGTCACCCTTTATAAATAAGAGGGGACTTAATATATTTCCTATGGATTTGAAGAGTCACATGTTGTAGAGGACAAATGAAAGATCATGTGGGAGTAGGAGAAGAGTCTTATCAAAGTCTATAAATTGTAATGGCACCCTCATGCTTAAAGGTTGTCAATTTTGTATGCTCAAGGAAATATTACTAGTGAAAGTAAAAGAAAAAGAGACAAAAATTTCCTCTATTCTTCCTCTCATATGTTCTTCCATTCCTCACTATGTACAACTTTTCCAAAATATCAATGAAGAAGAAAGGAGTTTCTTGCTTTTTTTGATGAGAGAATTACTAAAACTTTGTGTTCTTAATTCTACCTTGTCTTGATGTTAGTAACAAAGTTGTTTTCTTTCTATATATGTGTGTTGAAGTACTCTGATTAATGTCTACATGAATCTGATTTTCTACCTGAGATATTAATCCCCCTTCCTTTTTCCCACTCCCTTCCTACCTACTCAAAAATTCCTCCCTTGTAATAAATTGCAAGCCTTTTCTGCTATTTCAATTGAGTATTCATGTCGATCCCGACCTTTAGCCTACCCACGATTTCATTTTCATTCACAAATAATAAATGGAGCTAAACCATTCAAGTAGAGGGACCTAGATTCTCATAGCATTGGCATATACCCACCAATTTATCAACCTGAAAAATTCTCTCACCAACACTACTCCATGATCAAGTTCTCTTCTTAATGGATTAAGTAGATAGAATCAATTTTTCAAGCTCATGACTCGTGCCTTCTTTGATGTCTTAAAATGATAGTTTTAGATCATTCGAACTAGTATAAAAATCACGTCTCCACAAGAAGTTTTTCATTCAATCATGTTGTATAGGGCTTGTATCAACTGTTGAATACCATATTTCACCTCAACACTATGTATTTTCATCAAGACCTCTTAAAATCTACATGATTGGTTTTAGCTTGTTTGGATTTTAGTAGTAGGCTACTTTGATTGACATGGTTCACCACAAATATGAAAATAAATTACCTGACTCACCTCATGGATTCTTAGAACAACTCCTAAGATTTCTCCTAAACTTGATCTTACACCATGAAGTCTTCTTTACAAGACTATATAATCAAAATCTTGCAAAATAGAGGTATTTATACACAAAGACATTTACACCAGAAAATGAAACCAATGAAAACATGGTATAAATGGAGTCACTAATGAGATCAGATCATAAATTTTGTATTTCCATGCTATTTGAAAACTAAATACTCCATAATTTTCCTATCACTCTCAAAGGATAGTTTTGAGAGGGTTTGGAGTAACTTACATTGTTAAGCTTCGTTCATAAATCTCATACCTTCACTCTTCCTCATTATGACTCTAGAATTATCTTGATTTCATGCCCTAACTATGATGAAAGTCTTAGGAAACCATTAAAATATTTTACATACTTTTGAGGTCTTCAAAGTTGACCCTCAAGGTAGGGAATAGCATTCTAAGAGCTCGAAAACACTAAAACATTCATAACTCAAAATATATTCTTCATTTTACCCTAAAATTTGGTCTATAGAACTATGATATGCCCTATTATCTTCCCAAAGGATAACTTGCTCTTAATTATATCTATAATTTCTTGACCACCATGGTTTGTGCATGTTAATCTTGCTTTTCCTCAAGGATAGTCATGAATATGAATTTTGATGTGGAATCACAACACCCACCAAATTACCCAATTTGAGATGGGGCATTCGGCGTGATTACACAACATGGAGTTGTCGTGAAGTGTGGGACCTTGTGAATCAGACAAATCTCTAGAGAAGGTTGGTTCCTGCTCCTAACCTACATGCCACTAACTACTCCAAGTGCAGCCCAAAATACTACTACCCAAGACTACAAATTCCAAGGGGACAGGGATAGAAGGATGCATGAAAGAAACCTACACTAAAGTGGTGATACACTAAGAAAGGAGTGTTAATCACTCTTCCCAACCCTATAAAATGGAGAAAGGGTGAATCCTAGGGAGGTTAGAAAATGCAACACAAACCCAAGTTCCACCAATGCATTAAGGGAAGGATGGAAAACTACAACACAAACCTCAAATAAAAACAATATTCATTCCTAAATGAGCACAACACACCAAGATCTTGCAATAAAATATAAAATACATAGATCTTACAACCACAACGAGAGGTAAAAATGCATACAATAAACCATGAGAGGTTAGAGGGATTAACACAGGCAAAGTTTATTGCTCCATATGGATTTAAAGAGTACATTACTTTAGTAGGAAGAGGCATGAAGCCATTACAAGAATTTGAGGAAGGCTTGAAGCCCAAAGAGGAATGGGGTACATGGGAGAAGGAATGTGATCAACCCTTTTGTTTTTGTAACCCCTTACAATATTTATAGAAGAAATTAAGGATAGGAGAGAGAGGAAAATGAAACCTGAAATTTTCCCAAAACCCATAAAAAGTATTTCTTTAATCATGTAATGAGTGTTTGGAGATTTAAAATATCTATGATCCATTAATGGGGTTTCCTTTTGCTTGAAGGAACCTACTGTGATTACACCTAGGTCTAGTCTAGCTCATGTAGCTTCATGATGATCCCTACCTTCTCACCTACCTCCATCAATGGCCTTAACCTACCCAAGGATCTGTTCATTTTTACCAAAATTTGGAGGTCCAAAACCCCAAAAATACCAAAGTATGATGATTTCATGTTGTAGATCTCACTTTTACAATTCCAAAACTGGTCTTTAGTGAGAAATGGTAGGCATTGGGAGCTCAAAATACCACATTTTAGGTTCTAGTGAACTTTGTAATTTTGGGGTTTACAAAACCTATGAAAATCCATTTTTATGTTTTCATTATGCCTCCATTGCAAATATATCTCTCTCATATTTCCATTGACTATAATTTTTTGACATTTCGATGTCCGAGCTCAAGTTATGATCATTTGAATTTTAGGGTTAAATAGCCCATTTAGGGCTCTTCAAGATTCAACTCGGGAAAATTAGCTTGCATGCCCTTAACATGCTAAGACCAATTATTCACCATGGTGCACCCCCTGTCGAGTGATTTTATGATCAACTCTAGATTTCCAATTGAGCCCAACTCATCACTTGCCATCCCCATTCGGCTCAACCGAGCGCCAAAACCTCAATTGGCAAGCTCCTACCTTTTCACACCACCCAACCCATTTCAATTTTTTGGGCCTTTTGGTTTCAAAGATCACCTTGACTCTGTTTTGGGTTCCAATGTGCCAAGTTACCAAAAACAACCATAAAAGTTTGACCCCAAAATCCCACTCGACCCCGAAACTGCCATCAACTCTCCACATAGCTCATCACATTTTGGCATTTCATGTTTCGATACTTCGGACATCGGCGTAGTTTTTTTGTGAAATGTGTGTCGAGTTCACTAAAAGATCTACATGTAAATACCCAAACTCTCCATGTTTAAGCCACCCAAATTTCCACTTAGCTCACCCATTTTAGATTTTCAAACCTTACATCATCATAACTCTCACTCACCTCATTTCAGGATTTAAACCATCTCAACCGCAAAATAATCTATCCCAAACCTTCAAGCATAAAATCTCCGAAGTCTAAAAGACTTGACTTCGAATTCCACTTACCTTATTCAATTAGCTCGACCTACGAGTCATCTCCTACAACTTTCTTGGCTTAAACTTTGACTCATCCCTTCTTACAAGTTTAAACCCATAACACATTAGTCTTCTTGCATTAGACGAGCTCCTCCATGGCCAAGTTGAATTGGCCCTTAAGCTGACTTCATTCAACTCGACCCTATCAACTTGACTTCCCAAGAATTTCCCAACCCAACCTTTTAGGACTCATCATCATTCATCTCGACCTTACAAGCAAATTTCGACGTGATCTCACCTTCACATGACCCATCGAGATCCACCCATGGTTGATCCTAAACCCCTACCTCCACCAATACCGATCACCCGAGTCCAAGCTAATGCTTCCACATCTCAATGAACTGATCTCTCAACCCCGCATGAGCTAGCCATAAAGTGGTTTGACCAAGCCAATCCCAACTCGCCCTCTTCTATGATAGATGAGCTCACCAAGTAGCTCGTTGAGCTACTCGGTGAGCTATTTTCCGGCTCGTCCTTCACTTAAGCCCTAGTAGGGCTTTCAATGCCATTTTTATCTCGAGGGAGGAATTTTTTCACATTTATTGACTCTAGGATAGGGAGGGGTGCCCAAAACACAAAAATATTGTATTTTCCATTATGGGCCCAATTTGACTTATTTTGGAGACCAAAGACCGCCCATTGTACTTTGAAACAGGGTATTAATCCCGAGATGGCCCTCGAATGATCCCATTAAGCTCAAATATTTCCTAAACATTCTAAAATCTTGTAATTCTTCCCCTGAATCAGAAACATGTGTAACCCTTCTTTCAACCTATGGGGCCCACTTGGGAGCCTATGACTATTATGGGACCCTGTTGGGAAATTTTGGCCCATGGGGGATAGAAATTGTCAACAATTTGGTGACTCACGGGGACGTCTTCCCCGCTAGGCATTCTTACACAAGTAGCTTGAATATGTCCATTAGGTATGGAATCACTCTTATAATTCAACATATGATCCTAAATCAATGAAATTGTAATCCAAATACCACCTACATCCTCTAAACTCAAACCGCTTCTTGTACTCTCCATTTTCATAAGAAAATCTTTAAAACAGATTTGTGAGAGTAGAAAATTGTCTTGCCTTGAGATCTTCACCTATTCCTCTCTGACAACCCCGTTCTACAAGAATGAATTGGACTATCCCAAACATTTTCCTACCAAGTGTGAAGCACATGAATGATGATTTTTTGGTGTGGATTGCACACTGCAGAGTTTTGAATAAGACAATTTTTTTATTTTTTACATCATGGAACTCTATTAAATTCATATTTTCCCTTTCTTTTGAAAGTTCCACTCTTCAAAATTCTACTGGGAGGTTTCTTTCCTAATCTGGTGGAGGTACTTGGAAGTTTTCATGGAGTGGCCTCAAGGACTCAAGAATGAAAAATTATTAAAATCAATCCTTAACCTAATTTTAGTTTCTCTGCATTTGTTTTCCTTTAAAATCAAATCTATTTCCCACAAGTATGAACTTCTTTTGCATGCGATGGGGCTCTTTCAAACACCATGTACTATGCTGGAGAAAACACGAATGAAAAACTATATATATATATATATATATATATATATATATATATATCATACATGCCCAAATGAACACATAGAATGTGTTGAAGCACTTGTGATGCTGAAAAAAACCTACACCTACCCTACACTAACTAGATAAAGAGGAAGCTTTTAAATAAATCCTTCCACTCGGTAGTGCAAAGTAGCTCCCTATCCTAACAATAGGAAGCCATGTGGATGATTTGACCATATACATGGCTATACACATGAGTGAGAAGCTGACATAGACCCAATTTTCCACCCACATCATCAAGGTATCAATCGGAGACAAGACAAATACCTCCTCTGAATGATCTGCATGAGGCTCCTGAAGGTGTTGTATCTGATGTAGTTGATCCTTGGTACTATGAGACTCATCCCCATATTCTAGATTGAACATGGCTAGTTTTGGAAACTCTTTTTTAGCTTCAACAAAGCTAGATGTGATGGGGCATGGCCTAGATTGCCGAATGTGCCCGTTTCTCTAAGTTTTAACAAGAAAATATTCATTCAGACTTTCTTGGAATAGGTGACTATCTAAAATTGGATTTTATTTTTTTCTCACATCTACAGACAAATGATGTGTCACCTTGGTGGATTTTATGGAAGAAAGTATTACATCCTTGTGCTCTTTTCCTTCCGTGGCAATGTGGAATTCCTCCTTATCTATCATGCCCTTTGGAAGATTCAATTCCTCCAATATTGGCTCAAGAGGACTCTTATGAAGGATAGGCTACCCTTGTATGTGATCCTCTTCGGAAATGGGATCTTTTTCTTGGAAGGTGGATGATGGAGGATAAAATGATGTGATCTCCATAGGCTCCTCTTCATTAAAATAATCCTCCAATTCTGATAGATAATTTGCCTCATCATTTTCATATTGTGTCGGTTCAACCTCCTCCATAGCGGGAGCATGCTCCTCTTCTTTTAGATTTGGAGCTATTCTTTCTTCTCTTCCTGTTGATTTTTCAATTTGTGTTTGATTAACATTTTCTGAAAACAAAGTTCCCTCATGAATGCTATAGTCTAAACACTTTGATTACATCGATCATCTTTAATGTGTTCTTTCTCTACAATTTTTACAACCGGATCATTCTTCACCACCTTCTCTTTCTCTACCTTGACCTCCTCTAAGGGCTTAACCAATAGAAGGATTTTCTTGACCAATGCTTAACCAAGGATTTTCTTGACCAATGCTTAACCAAGGATTTTCTTGACCAATACTTAACCAATGATACCTTGACCTTGACCAATGCTTAACCAAGGCTTAACTAATTCTACCTTGACCTTCTCTTTCTACTCTTGACCTCTTTTGATTAACATTTTCTAAAAACAAAGTTTCCTCATGAATGCTATAGTCCTAACACTTTGATTATTGATCATCTTTAATGTGTTCTTGCTCTAAAATTATTACAACTGGATTAGTCTTCACCACCTGCTCTTTCTCTACCTTGACCTCCTCCGAGGGCTTAACCAATAGAGGGATTTTTTCTATTCCAAGCTTAGTATCCCAATTCTTCAAAAATTGAGGCATTTCTTCCATGTTAGGCTCCTTTTGTTGTTGTTCTTCTTTACTAGTTTTTTGAGTTTCATCCCGTATGGATTTGGGGAAGTGAGAGGAGTATTGGGTTGAGTCTCAATAGGTGTTTTTGTTAGTGGTGGAGATGGTGGGATGGTTTTATAAATCTTCTCTTCTGGAGGGGACCAGTTTTTGGAAGGGAAGAGGACAGAGGAACTTAGATGAGATGGAAGAGAGAAAGATGGAGAAGAGTATTCTTTACTAGGTGCAGCTAATGAGAAACTTGGAAATTGAGGTTTGGGTTGAAATGATACTGATTATGGTGAAGGAAAAGAAATGTGAGAGGGTAATGTAGTGGTCTCTCAGAGACAAGGTTGACTTGCATAACGTTCAATTTCCTTGATCCATCCTTCTAGTTGGGGTAGCATCTCAACTATGAAGCTTAGTTTCTCCTACAGGCTAAGATAATATGGAAAGGGGCCTTCCCATGGACAAGGGGTCTTGAATCCAATCTTAAATGCCTTCATTTGGGATGAAGCCCTAGACTACACCATACTTGCCATTATTTTTAGGATATTCATTTGAAAATCAACATTTCCGTGCGAAGAATGTCCTTTGAAATCCACATATGGATGGTTTGGTGGATAACCAAACTGACCTATCTCTTGTTCATCTAGGCATGTGTATTGAATTTGATTTCCATTACAATATGGATCTGGAGATGGTTGATAACACCCTAGAAATGAATTTTGCAACTCGAAGGAGGGTTGCACTGATACTATTGTTGTTCTAGATGTGAATCCCAAGAGGTGAATGAAGCCATGACTGCAAGAATTCATGAAATGGAAGAAAATGGAAGGGATGGAAGGGGGAAATTAATGGAAATGGATGGTGAAGGAGTGGAAATTTTTCTACTCGTAGAAATGGGTTTGCAACCTAGATGGAGTGGTCAATTGTGCTCGCATATGTGTCCTCTAAAGACTGAAATTACACAAATACACAACAAATTGATTGAATGAAATGGATACTTGTATGCACACCTTAAAGAGCTAAAAAATTGTTGTGTGGTTGGAATGGCTCATTACAAATGATCCTCTGAAATCCTAAAATTTGGAACCTGGATCAACTTGAAAACCTTTGAATTTCGAAGTGGTTGAAACTCTAAAACTTGAAGTACATAGAAGCCCTAAACTCCAAAATGATGAAAAACTGAAATCAAGTCCAAGTCCAAAATCGCCATAGCTCCCGAAGTTCAAAAGCCCAAATTTCAAAACCTCTGAAATCCCAAAACCTAAAATTTGGAAAGGTCCAAAATGGAAAACCTCTAAAATCCCAAATTTACAAAACCCCAAAATTTTGAAAGTGGGAATTTTAAAATTCTAAGCATACCCTTATTAAGATTAGACCCTAATCTATCATTTGGTTATGTTTGAGCCAATTTTGCAAATGTTAAGCCCTCCAAAAGTGATTTTAGACTCTAAACATGTACCTAAAACCTTCAAAATCCAAAATTTACAACTTCCAAATTCCAAAATGCAAGGAAACCTCTAAAAATTCCTTTATTTTGAACTTGGCTTGAATGTGAAAAGGTTTTGTAGAAGAACAACTTGAAAAATATAACTCGAACTCCTTTTTGTCCCACTCGGCATTCCAAAAACTATTGATGCGGAATCACAACACCCCCAAATTTCACAACAGATGGGGCATTCAGCATGATTGCACAACATGGAGTTGTCATGAAGTGTGGGACCTTGCAAATCAGATAAATCTCTAGAGAAGGTTGGTTCCTACTCCTAACCTACTTGTCACTAACTACTCCAAGTGTAGGCCAAACTACTACTACCCTAAACTACAACTTCTAAGGGGACAAGGATAGAAGGATGCATGAAAGAAACCTACACTAAAGAAGTGATACACCAAGAAAGGAGTGTTAATCACTCTTCC
This sequence comes from Taxus wallichiana var. yunnanensis, assembly GCA_018340775.1. NCBI lineage: Eukaryota > Viridiplantae > Streptophyta > Pinopsida > Cupressales > Taxaceae > Taxus > Taxus wallichiana. Next base: position 757,794,510 of record CM031239.1, on the reverse strand, counting down.
CAACCCTACAAAATGGAGAAAGGGTGAATCCTAGGGAGGTTGGAAAATGCAACACAAACTCAAGTTCTACCAATGCATTAAGGGAAGGCTGGATAGCTACAACACAAACCTAAAATACAAAAATATTCATTCCTAAATGAACACAACACACAAGGATCCTACAATAACCAATAAAATACATAGATCCTATAAGCACAATGAGAGGTAAAAATGTAAACAATGAACCATGAGAGGTTAGAGAGATTAACACAGCACAATTTATTTCTCCATATGGATATACACAGTAAATTGCTTTAGTAGGAAGAGGAATGAAGCCATTACAATAATTTGAGGAAGGCTTGAAGCCCCAAGAGGAATGGGGTACATGGGAGAAGGAAGGTGATCAACCCTTTTTTGTGTAACCCCTTACAATACTTTCGAAAGAAATTGAGGAGAGGAGAGAGACAAAAATGAAAGCCGAAATTTCCCAAAACCCATAAAAATATTTGTTTTATATTGCAATGAGGGTTTGGATATTTCAAAATATCTTCTACATTAATGAGGTTACATTGTGCTTGAAGTAACTCTGTTATGATTACACCTAGGTCTAGTATAGCTCCTATAGCTTCATGATCACCCATACCTTCTCACCTACCTCCATCAATGACATTCACCTACCCGAGGCTATGTTCACTGCTTCCCAAATTTAGGAGGTCTAGAACTCCAAAATCTAGAAATCTAATGATTCCATGCTTGAGCTCACTCTTACGATTCTCGACGACTAGTCTTTTTTTTTTGAGAAATGAACATTGGAAGCTCAAGATACCACATTTCGGTTCCGTGAACTCAGTAATTTTGGGGTTTACAAAACCTCCGAAAATCCATTTTTATGTTTTCATTATGCCTCCATTATAAATATATCTCTCTCATATTTCGTTGACTATAAGTTTGTCACATTTCGATGTCCGAGCTCAAGTTATGATCATTTGAATTTTAGGGTTAAACAACCCATTTAGGGTTCTTCAAGATTCAACTTGGGTGAGTTAGCTCACCACCCTTAGCATGCTATGACCAATCATTCACCACAATTGATATATTTTCTCCTCCACTCCATATTTCCAATTGATTTTAACTCGTCACCGTCATCCCCATTCAGCTCGGTAAGCCTCGAAACCTCATCCGGAGAGCTCCTACCTTTTCACATCACCCAACCCATTTTAGGTTTTGGGCCTTTTGGTTTTGGAGATCACCCCGACTCCATTTCAAGTTCCAATGTGCTGAGTTACCAAAAAGACCACCAAATTTTTAATTTAAAAATCTCGTTGGCCTCAAAACCCCTATCAACTCACCACGTAGCTCATCGCATTTTGGCATTTCGTGTTTCAATACTTCGGACATTGGGCAAGTTTTTTTCTAAATGTGTGTCGAGTTTGTTGAAATATCTACCTCTAAAAACCCAAAATTTCCATGTCCAAAGTCATTCGCACTCGCCATGTAGCTCACCCATTTTGGGATTTTGGACCTTACACCTTTGAAGCTCTCACTAATCTCATTTCAAAGCTTTCAATCATCTCAAATCCAAAACAATCCACCCCGAACCTCTGAAGCATATAATCTCTAAAGTCCGAAAGACTTCGACTTCAGAATTTTACCTACCTTCTTCAATTAGCTCGACCTACAAGTTGTCTCTTACAACTTTCTCGGCTCAAAATTTGACTCGGACCTTCTTACAAGTTTGAACTCGTATCACATTGATCTTCTTACGTTAGATAAGATCCTTCATGGCTTTGAGTTTAATCGGCCCTCGAGCCGACTTCATTCAACTTGGCCCCATCGACCTGACTTCCCAAGTATTTCCCAGCCCAACCTTTTTAGTACTTGGCATCATTCCTCATCATTCATCTTGGCCTTACAAGCTACCTTCCGACACGAGCTTGCCATCACACAACCCATAGAGCTTCACCCATGGTTAATCCTAGACCACCCGCTCCATCGATCCCGATCACCCGAGTCCGATCCAATGCTTCCACAACTCAATGAACCAAACTCAACCCTATATGAGCTATCCATAGAGTGGCTCAACTGAGCCAATCCCAACTCGCCCCTCTTCTATGATATATGAGCTTGCTAAGCTACTCAGTGAGTTATTTTCTAGCAAGTCCTTCACTTAAGCCCTATTAGGGATTTTAATGCCATTTTTGTCCATGGGGAGGAATTTTTTCATATTTCTCTACTGGGTAGAGGGGATGGGTTCCTAAAACACTAAAATATTACGTTTTCCATTATGCACCTGATTTGACTAATTTTGGAGACTAAAGAACACCCATTTCACTAAAATGAGGTATTGATCCCAAGATGGACCTGAATGACCCAATTAAGATCAAATATTTCTTGAACATTACAAAACACTTTAAATTTTTCCCTAGAGCCTCGTAAAACAATTGTAACCCTTCTTTCAACCTTTGGGTCCCATTTGGGAGCCCATGACCATCATGGGATCCTGTTGGGCAAGTTTGGCCCATAGGGGAAAAATTGTCAATAATGACCATAGACATGCTTCCAATATCTTAGACATGTCTTATAGCATCATATAAAACCTTCCTATAATGTCCCTACACACTTCTCTTGCTTGGGTTGGATTTCCATTTTTTTTTTGCTTCATACACTCATCCAAGCTTGCACTAGGTCTTTAAACTAGGTTTAATTGTTTTTGTTTCCACCTTACTTCATAAACCTACCTTTTTATTCATAATGTAGACCTTCAACCATGTTTCTCTACCAGTCTCCTACCTTCAATTTACAATTCCAAGTCAACTTGCTTACTAGCCATAGGGATTAGGCCTACTGAACTTAGCTAGTCACATAAATTCCACCCATACACCCTTTTGTTCACCATAATGACTTTATTTTCTCATCACACACCCACTAAACCTCCTATGAAATCATGTCATGCTTGAATATCACTATCTTATCATTTCATGCTCTTGTGATGACTTTTCATGGTTTGAGACAAAGAATAAATACCAATATTCCATATTTATATTTATAGTACATAGAAAACACTCTTGCATCTAATGACCACTCTATAAAATTCTTAGAGGTCTTACCTTGAGGATTATACATCCAGTTGCTTCATGAATATGAGAATCCATTCATCCATGTTCTCAAAAGTAGAGTATCCGGTTTTGTCTTGAAGGTATTCACCCATACCAAGAAAAGGTTGTAACATGAAATCATTCCAAGGATTGGTGGGGCACTTAGAAGTAGTGAGAATGCCCCACTTATAATTAGTGAGAACAATTTGATTCTCTTCCCATTCAAAATATCATTTGAGCCTCTCACTTTGTTATTATGAACAATTACTTTCTAAAATTGAGGCTACGCCATTGGTATGAAGGCCTTCATCATCCTTGAGTGAATTTCACAACATGGATTCATGCTCAAAACTAGCAGGGATTTAGAAATGGTTAAAACAAGATGATTCTAAATCCATTCAAAAGGATCTTACGCATTCTCACTTTCTTGTCTTGAACAATTGTTTTCTACACAAACTAGCTCAACATTAGCCTTAGTATCATTTTCAATGGCGGAGGTGTTATCTTCATGACTAAAAGTATCCATAGGAGAATCAAGTATTTTCTTCTCTTTTCATTCACCATGAATATAATCTTGTTTATAGAATGAAAAAGAGGGAGAATCATTTTCACATTCATTCTCATCCACCAAGGCTTCAAAGATAATATTGAGCTCGTCTCATTGTCTTATCTCATTGTTGAGTACATGTGCATAAAAAGAGGGATCATGAGTGAAATCATACTTATCTCTCATATCCATGGAATGGATAAAGATATCAAGACTCGCTTATGGATTTTCAATATCTTCCACAATCTTGAAAATATTCTACACAGAATCCTCCTTCAAAGTTTCCATGTACTTACATTCACATTCATTCTAAGAGATTTCAAATTTATCCTTAATGGTATGGCTAGAAATTTGTTCTAAATGTGACCAAAATTTATTTTAAAAATTCTCCTCCTTATGATACACACTTCTTCCCATATATGAGTTACATTCTTGTAAGCTTGGGAATACCTAGTCTTCATCATTTTCAGAAAAAGAGAATATATACATGATATATGGGAAGGGTGCACATTTCAGCAAAAGGTCCATTAGATCATCCTCATGATAGGGGAATAATGCAACATTGGGGATGAAACATCGAAAAATATTTTTCTACATCTTGTTCAATCCTTATAGAGTATTCTTGCTCACTTGGGTAAAGGAAGGACTCCATACTTGTAATGGTGATCAACAAGACACACTTTTGATGAAGGTAAGGACCCCAAATCCTTAGAGAAGTCTTGTTTAATTTTATCATCCATGATTATAACACGATTGAAGTTGGATTCTTTAATATTCTCGCATCCCATCACCGGTCATCTTTGAATTAAAAGGAGAGACCAAATCAAATAGAAAATCATCAATGAGTACCTCAAATTCATCTTCTTGAATATCTTGAATCTGTGATGAAGAATGTATTTATTGAATATCCTCGTTGTTGGTGGAATCCTTGGTGGAACTAGTTCATCTATCATAGAACAATAATATTCATCTCTTGTAACTATTGTTTCTCCAAAGGGATATGCCTCAAGCCAAAATGAATTTATGAATGGATGCTCAACTATCATGTTTTATTCATCATCATCTAAGGTTATAATTTTATTCTTATTGGAAAGTTTAAAGATAGAGAATCCATGAGAAGCACACAAGAATATTTCAAGAATTAAAACCTCATAATAAAGACAATCATCATGATCTTCTTTTGAAAGATAAGTTTCTTATTTTTCACTATTATTAATTGCTTCAAGATGCTCATATGTTTATTTCATAGCCTCATCATAATTAATAATTTCAAGGTTGATTTTGGGATCAGAATTTCCTTTTACAATGTTCAAAATTATTGTCATGAAATATCTTTTCAATTATGCACTTTCTTCATCCTCATATGAAATAAAATCATCTAAGGGAAGGGAGAAAAAATATAATGTTTTTATTTTCTTATTCGACTACATGAAGTCAAAAACATTACCTTAAATAAATTCTTTGTCTTCATTATTTTCATATAACATCTTGTATCTCTTCTGCATCTTCTTCATTAAGCTTTTGGATTCGTGATCATCACTAAGTGCAAGTTCGATTTTATTTTCTTTAGTAGTAGTCCACTTGAATTAAAGCCATAAGGATTTGTTGACAGGATCTTCATAAAAACAATTTTCTTCATCCTAGACATTATTTCCATGACCATTGCAGAAATTCTACTAACCTTCTTTCCTTGGATGATTGCAGATTTTTTTGAAGCAAGAGACCTCTTGGTTATTCCTGAATCATTACCCTTGTAAGAGATGGTACAAAATAATGGATGAACTAAAATTTACAAATATTTTTGGTCTTCTTCTTATTCATGGTTACTATCACTCATTGATGTTGGACACCAATCTTGAAACTTCACAATTGTGATACAGAAACGAATGTGAAATGGATTCATTATTTTATGAAGTCACCTTTAAAATATGACTTTGCTTTGAAACCCAATTTTTTTTGTTTTTGAAATATATAGTTTTTTTAAATTTCTAGCAATCTTTATGGGTGCACAAGGGTAGATCTCTCCCTAGCAAATTTGTCAAAAAAAAAAAATGGTGAAATAAATTTTTTTGTTGTAAATTATGATTTTCCACCAATGGGCATGGGGCTAAGACCCTCCTTGTTGTGTATGGGGAGGCTCTCATTATTGAATGTAAACTTTCTTAATTTTTGGGGTGGTCAATAGGTTGGGGATCACATAGGAACACTTCATTGAGCTTATAGAATGGTTCTTATACAAAGTACAAGGGATGAATTTGTAGTGATGAGGGATAAAGGTGGTTTGGAGAAATTAGTAAAGAGAGGGTTATTGTTGTGAGTAGGCACTAATATATTTCACACACAATAAATAGAGTGGGTCCACATTCAATTAGACTAAAACAAAAATGTAATCGATTAGCAAGACTAAAAAACTAGAGACACACAATTATTTCGATTCATCAATCAAGAAAAAGTTCCTTATTAGTTATTTAAGATCAATGTGCTTGCAAAGTTATAGAATATAGAGAGAATAAAGGAAATCATAAGCAAAGGAAATGGAATAAAATAATCTCTTATTTCTTGTGTAGTGGTGATATAAAGCTCAAAAACATACAACAATCCATGATTGCTACGAAAAACTAACTTTTAAGCTCCTTTGGAATGGATAATCCATTATAATTTATAGCATTGCAAATTTTCCTTTCATATACCCCCACAAGACCTTTCAATTTCTTATTACACTTGTGACTTTTCATCTTCCTAGAAGTGATGAAATAAGTCCCCTTTTTATAAATCAAAAGGGACTTTCACAATGCAACATTATGTTAGAATAAAAATGGACTGGTGGGGGGGAGGGGGGGTGTGAATCAGTCCAGCTAAAATTTCATTTCATTTTCCATTGCATACATTCATCATTCAACCATTCATTCAATTATCCATAAAACATGTGATATTATTCAATGTGTATTAGACATTCACAAATGCATAAAATCAAGAGAGAGAAAAAAGAAACCAAATATATGTGGGAAACTCTCAAGGGAATAAAACCCACAAAAATCTATGCTTATATTATAGAAAAAAATGAATTTCAAGAATATTACACATCATGCAAGATTTCTTTAGTGAGGCACCAACCCCACAAGGAACACCAACCCCTAGTTTAATAGGGCATAAACCCTATAAGGAGGATAAAACCCATAAGGTGTTCAAAACCAACTCAACCACTAGAAATGGATGATCACTAATGATATGTTTCTCACACAACTGATAGTGATCCAAATTCAGCTCCAAACACACATAACCCTCTTCAAATCTCTCTCTTCTTCTAACTCTTTCAATTTTTATTCTTCATGGGTTGAATAGGTAAATTTACCTTTAATACATTCTCTTAAATTTTTTAATTATTCATCACTCTTCTATCATCTATCCATAACCCCTCTACACTCTTCTTTAATATCCTATAGGTCATTCATAACCCCATAGACTCAACTAGTCATAAATGACCAAATACACTAGCTTATATACATATCACTAGCTCAAAACACCCCTAGGTTGTCCATGACCAAGTAGGTTGGTCATCCCGATTAAAAAACGTAATAAAAACATCATATAAATAAACTCAACGGACCCAAGTAGGTTATTAGGGATTAATACATCATAACAAAACACCAAGACTCTCTAACAAGCTCTTCAAGCACCAATGAATGCAACATGATCTTTAAAGGCATATATAAAATTTTTAAAGTAATTAAAATCTCCACATAACTCATGGAAAACCTCCAAGAATCACTAATAGGCTCAATAACATTTGTAAGGTCCATCTCCATCATGAAACACTCCAAGAAGTGAGTATTCCCTACTAGGTCTTCAAGTACCTAAAAACCACTCTGAGAAATGACCAACTTCATATATAAAAATCACCATCATGGCTAAATTCATATAATATTGTAAAGGTATCTATATCAGGTTTATGTAACACCTCACTTTATCCTCCAACTCATAGTACAAGACCTCCAACCAGGCTAAAATCTGAAACTACTCCAAACTACCAAACTGGACTCAAGAACTAGTCTTGAGAGAAAAAGAATAAACACCTCCAAGGAAACTTCCAAAATAAACCAAAGAATGGAATACATCAAGGGAGACCTGAAAAAATCTTCAAGCACTAACATGCATAGCTCATGTGGAGGAATCTGATCCAACATGCATATTCCTTCACTAATTCTTGAGAAACCTAATAGAGATAAATAGGACATTAGGGATTATGCAAGAAAACACATTTCATATTCAAACCAAATATTGAAACACATCATACCATGTACCAAAATTCTATCCATAATTAAAAAAACCATAGCTACAACATGCAAAATGATCAAACTCACTTCAAACCTCAAGACTATCTTTTAAGCCCTTAAGGACAAAAACAATAGTACTACTTTGACACATCTATCTTCCATTTTATTCACTGAATAAACCTAAAAAAATCCTGGCAATTTAGAGAATCTACCAAGGATTTGGGATCATTTCAATTTTCATCCTGAAGCTTCCATCTCATCCTTGAAACTATAAATTTCCACAAAACTAGGGTTTTTCTCTCTCTTCCTGAAATAGTTGGAACACCAAACCACCACCAAAATGATATCTGAGGAATGATCTACAAAATTTAAGCATCACTTTTTTATTTCTAATTATTTTTTTACCATACACTACAAATTTTCCAAGTCACTCTAGAAGGAGGGTTTAACTAGGGTTTCAAACCAACTTGTCTTCTTAATGATTATTCATAAAAGTATGATGATCAAATTACCTCATTATTTTTTAAAACACCCTTATCTTAATGGAAAATAATCTCCTAAATCCTTAAGGTTCCATGCAGAGTGTGTGAGAGTAGGTGAGAAAAACAAGATGCCATATCGAGTTGGATTTGCCTTCTTTATAACTTGGTTTTACCAAAAACATCATAACTTGAGAAAAATTAATCATACTAACATTAAAATTGGACTAAATAACCAATCCAACATACTATATGAATACCAACACTCATCCATTCTTAAATATTCACAAAAATCTCCATCCACTAAGACTTACCTGTGTCATCCTAGCTAATCTTCATCTTCTTACTTCCCAAGGACCATGAAACATCATCAAACCTAGGAGAAATTACTTGAAAATACTTCCACACATCATGTGTAGTGAAAAACATATTTAATATGCTTGTACATGACTTTCCTACTCAAAATATCATTCCACCATACCAAACCACATGTTCTAGGTCTAGGAATAGGCCTAGAATGACCTGACTCAACCATGACAACCCATGAACTAACGATGATTACTAATTGTACACAAGTAGGCACTTCTTACACATCATTTTTACCATGATGGACCTCATACCGACATTTATAACTCATACCATGATAATCAAAACTTACACCATGCCTAAAACCATGCCTAGACACCATAGCAATTTTATCAAAACTAGACACTACCTATCAACCTTTATGTTTGATAATGAATGACACCTCATGGAGACTCATATGACACATATACTCATTTTTCCATCAATTACCTTTGACATATATTAAAACCTAAGACACAATTACCAACAATCTCCCCTTTGTCATTAATTGCAACAAACAAGACAAAACACCTACAAGATTTATTTTCCATGGTTCTCGATGATTTTATCCCCTTTGACATCTATGAAAAAGGATGCAATGATGACTCAACATGAAAAATGACAAATCATAATGACAACATGATGTGCCAGAATCAGCAAGAACTTGACAAGGTCATAACTTGAGCTCCGAGTGTCTGTTTGAGTCCATTTTTTTAAACCACGTGTTTCAATGAGATGAACATAGCGGAAATCCACCCTACTTGGTTGGGGAAAGTTTTTGACATGTTTTTGGGCCCTAAATCTACCATCTTGAGGCCAAAAATTAGGATTTAAGTTATAGTTCGATTTTTTCCTATTTTTGAGCATTAGTTAATTTTAGTCTATTAGTTGCATTATGAGTTAGAAAGTTGGAAATTCCTCTAATTTAGGGATGTAGAAGATGTGTGGCAATTTCTGTGCCCGTAGGAATAAGCATGCGAACTTACTAAGAATAGCATGTTCTAGTAAACTACTAAAAATAGTAATTTCTGCCACCTAGAGTAGATTTAGTCAAAGTTAGCTAGAGTTTACTTGGCAACTCGAGTTGGGAGTTGTTTTCCTATTTAGGAAACATTATAATTCATTATTTGATAACAAAGAAGGAGATATATTTTCTTTTGGAGTTCATATTATTTGCAGTATATCTAGTTTGTTCATAATTTGGCTACATTACAACAATACACAAGAGAAATCAATTACTTGCACATAAGACCCCCTTGGAATGTACTATGTTTATTGTCTTCAACAACATCGAATGAGATCCATGTGTTAGTTCTCATTTCAGGACCTTGGATCAAGTTGGTCATTTTCCTAGACTCTCTGTAGATATAATTGTTCTTCTTGCTTCACATTATTCCTTGTTCTTCAAAGATCAATCTAATTCAAGGAAAATTGTTAATTTGTAATGATTTATGTGCATTGTCAAATTAAAAATAAAGGATTCAATAGAATCGTTAACCAAATGATAAAAGCTTTAGAATTATAGGTGATCGAGATACGTTTACATATTTCACAAAGAACCTAAAATCAAAACCAAATGATTCATTTTCTCCAAAAATACGAAGCTCTGATGGCCCATAAGCATTCAACCCAAACATGAAATCTAAAGCTACAAGATCGAATGACTCGGTTAAAATGGACTTAGCCATTTTAGTAATGTTGGAACGTTCAAATTATCGTCAAAGATCTAGACTACTAAGTAGTTCAAATTCTCATGATGCAAAAAGCTATGTAGCTGGATTTCGGGTATCTTTAAACCATTTTCATTTCATGGACTTCAGGTTCATGAAAAAAATAAAATACAATATAGTTTTAGGCCTAAGGTGGGGCTAACAAAGTCACAAAAATTCAAGGACAAACTTCAATAGCTAAAAGGTATAAATGAGTCATCATTCCAAAGATAGCGTAGGGACGAGCATATGGAATTTTATATAATTCAATTCCATGGAATGGTCCAAGTTTTATAAGGGTGTCAAGTTTGAGAACAATTTAAAACTTGTCATGTGAAGGATCAACTCCATAACTAATGAAAATAAAGAAAAATAGTAGGACAATATCATATTGTAAGGAGCACAGAGATTCCTCATTGGCTCACGTTTCATGATTATAATTTAGGATTATCAAAGTTCTAAAATCACAAAGTAACATGGGGCTTCCTCATTGGTTGATGTGTCATAGCGTGTAGAGGAGGTTAAAGAAAATCCTTTCATTTCGAGGAGCGTGGAGCTTTTCTATTGGCTCATGTTTCACAGTTGTTAGTAAAGGAGTCATCAAAGGTGAATTGTAAGGAGCGTGGAGATTTTCTATTGGCTCATGTTTCATAGTTGTTGGTAAAGGGATCTAAAAGGTGAATTGAAAAGTAAGCACAGATATTTCCTATTGGATCATGCTTCGCAATGGGTAAAGAATGGTTTGACACTACAAAGGTGCATGGATATTTCTCATTGGCTTGCACTTCGCAGTGAGCATAACATAGATCAAAGGTATCAAGGTGGACATGTGGCATCATTCTATCACACTTCAGGTTGATATAATCTAGCGAATCTTAATACCTGGAATGAACATAATTTAGTAAAAAGTGTCAGGTCCGAAAAAAGGAAAGGGCAGTCAAAATACAAAGCAAGCAGACACATGAGCAAATCCCAACCCCGTAGCCAACCAAATACCGACATGTGGTAAAGGAAAATCAAATCACACATAGGAAAAATAAATCTCTAAGGCTAATCAAAGGCTTCCATGTCTCATTCTCCTATTCATCCCAACACACAAAACTTTAGTAGGCCATATCTTTCGATCCTCTACTCAAAATATTACCAAATTTATATTATTGGAAAGCTCTCTTCGCTCCCTTCACTTTGGCATCATCAAATTAAGAAATTAATCACATTTGGTGGGAGAAAAAGAAGAAAATATCATTAACATTCAAGACTACAGTTCTATTCTTGTTCAACCACCTATCTTAATGAAGTATGGTGCCCATCCCTTCTCCAACAAGCAAGACATCAAGAATGAATGACCTTGGTAAGCTTCCCATGCTCCTTTTCAGAATTTGGATGCATATTTTTGATGTTTGAAGAGGAAAATCATATTTTTTTTTTTTTTTCTCTCTCTCTCATCTTCTATATATAGTAAAATTATTTCATTTTGAGCGAGAGGCAAAAGGGGGTAGTTGTATATTTTTTGATCAAGTTTAGTTTTAAGTTCCAATTTCTAGTTTCTTGCAAAATGTTCTTTATGTATCTAATTTTGTGAGGAAGTGCTAAGGTGGTTGCATTGTACATCCATTAGAAGGTTTTGAAGGCATTTTTATGTCTCCTTGCCAAAACTTACATGAATAAATTCTCTCTGTTTTGATGAAACTATACTTTCCTATTTCTCATGTTTTAAAAGTATGAATGAGGAAATATAATTTCTATTATAATATTGTACTTACTATGCTTTGTTAAGTACACAAGGGTCATTCTTCTAGTCACTATGAGAATATTGTAGAGTAGTGTATAGTTTACAATAGTTCAGTCTGGTTGTAAAATCCTAAGGGTAACGTCATTATTGAAATGCTATTATTATCCCTTAAGGGTATTTTGGGTGTATGAAATAGGTATAACAATAACTGCTTTATCTAAATTATAACTCAAGGATTTTTAGTTAGGATTCTAAATACATCAATAACATTTGTGTAAACCGAGTACCAATGAATGCAAATATTATTTCATAGATTATGTTAAATTGATTGTTATTTTCAAGCATCACCATTAAGGATGGATTCTTTCCATGGGAACATTAACATACCAAATTCATAAAATTAATTACCACCCCCTTCAAGTATCAATTAAAAACATCCAAAGATGGTATGAATGGAAAGGTCTCTTCAATCCCTTCACTTTGGCATCATACCTACTAAGTATATCATACATGCATATCATACATATGTTTATTCTACAAAATTTTTAAAGATTTATTTATTACCAGTATGTTTTTTTTAGAATCCCACCAAGTTTGTGATCTAATATAAATTTAAGAACCCTTATTTGAAACTATTATGCAAGTGTAATATCTGAAGTTGTTCATTATCTGTATGTTTTGATCTGTATTTTATATATCATGTGCATACAATAATCAAGTGACAACTCTTGTGAGTGACTATTGTATCTATGGATGCACTTGCTTGAAATTAAGATGCATCAAACATAAAGGAAACCAAGCTAGGAAATATTTTACTTTATTCAGATCCTTCAACTATGTCCTCTCACCTTGGTCTAAGAAGATCTAGAAGTAGCAAAGCTAAGCCATCACCTTCATTAAGATGTATCTTGATAACCTCCTATATTTGAGTTAATAGGTTGAGTGTTGAAAAAACCCCTAGCTATTAATGACAAATAAATTTTCATTTCTCATCACTCCCTCAAATCCAACCCATTCCGGTTAGCTATGCATTTCCTTGGAGTGTGATTTCGGGATCCAACACCATGGACCTTATATGGTCATCCATAAAGCTCACCACGAGAGTATATTATATTTTCTTTCACTTCATCTCTACTATACATATAATTCTAGACCTGAACCATACATGAAAACACAATTTTTCCCTCCAATCTCTTGCATGACCACTTTTAGGACCATGATCCCTAAACAATACTCTCGACTAAAAATTCCAAATTTCTCAATGATCTAGAAACATACCAAGTGTATGAAACATACACTAACTTCTCCCCATGACATTATACTATCATTTTAAAAATATCTATGAAAAAATAAAGTCACATACCTTGATTGAATGCCTTAAAGATAGGACAACTCATATGTCATAGACCAAAATATTTTTTTAGTATATATTGCCCCTGTTTCAAAAAAAAAATTACATTTGATGAATCATATGAAAAAACTTCCCTAAAAGATACACATCATTTTGGATCTCAAGTTGACTACGAGACATTTTTACTTTCCATGAGCTTACAATCCCTGCTTAGAATTCCTTCATCACTCATTTTTCCCTTTATGAACCGACCTCTATTACGCCTCTTTTCTATCACAATCATTCTTTTGAGTCACAAAAATCATACAACTGTTTCAAACCTTCCTAGTTTCTCAAGCTATATAGCATCGGTATACCTTAAGTTTTGCACATATAGTCCTTAAACTTCATTTTTGGGCCATACAACTTAGTTTATTAAAAAAATCGACATACTTATGTCTTTCAAATTGATCAACACTTGGTATCTTGCTATTGATGTACCTGTACCTTTCCATTGCTCATGATAATTCAAATTTTCTACTACAGCCTTGTACCAGTCTCTTGAGCTTAGAACTAAAGCACAAATGTCTTTACTTCCCATGTCATCATTCAAACTAAGAACTCCGATTGGATCTCTATACAACTTCATAACCTTTAAACTTTACTTGTTATGTATTAAACTTTTCTATCTCTATCTCTTGAAGCATATGAAATACTTCACTTCTTGTGATAATGATTTCACACTCACACAAGATCTTAGCCATCTTCATTTGATCTATTATACCCATATCAAAGACTTATATGTTTCTTGATTGCAACCTCGTGCTTTGTATAAAAACATCTAAGAACTTTGTATCCTTCTATTTGTTTGATGTCCTCCAACTTATCTTCTTTGGAGAGCCTTCAATACATATTTGTTTTCTTCAAGAATCCATGAACCTTTATACATATTAGGGTACAAAAACACTATGAATAAAACATACCTTTGTAAATATATTTATGGTTATTCAGATTTGCAACATTCAAACCTATCAAACCTTATTCAACATAACTTAATAAACCTTCATATTTTTTGCACCTTCTTCAATCTTAACTCTTCTAACTTAGAGCACAAAGTAATGCTCATAGAGATTCAAAATACCTAAGAAACCATCCACATTTGCATGTCAATTGACACACTTACCTTTTAGTCTTCACAATCTTAGATGCAAACAAGCATACCAAGAATATAATACCACTCGGTCCTTCATTAGGCTCTATCAACTCTTGTTGGATTTCATGGAGGAACTCAATCTGATCCTCAATATCATCAATGTCGGTGGCAAAGTGAATTGTAAAAGTGTCAACTCATGAAGGATGGTGTATTGTTCCCAAAATAAGGGCTATTGAATAATAAGAAGATGTAGATGTTTGTGATAGGATGGGACCGGGTGGTACTTTGCCATCTAAAGTGAAGTTATGCTTGTAGAGGAAAATTTAAACCCAAAATATTGATAAAAATTGATAATAAACTGATGAATTAATGAAAATATGTAGATTGATAGGTATCACTAGTGATTCGGAGGAATTGTGGGTGATTGGATAGAATTGTAGGTGATTCAAGCAATCATTGGTGATTACTGTGAAAATGATAAACTTTGATAAAAAAAAGACAAACAAATCTTTTAAATGATGATTGTTGATTGTTGTTTATTTCTTTATGAAATGTAAATGATGCAAAAACATATAGAAATACCTCTTGATGTGGGAGTAGGCTGAAATATGCCTCTAAACACTTGATGGAGCTTATTGAAGTTAATAGCTAGTTGTTGAGCTTCTTAAGGAATGATTGATGAAAAGACTATTAAAATGATCTGTATGCAAGAGTATGAGGTTGATATAGATCCTTGATGATATCTAGAATGACTTAGATTTGTTTCTAAGTCATAGACAAAGTGTAAGAGAGAGAAAATATTTCTCAAGATCCCTGAGAGAGGAGCAAAAAATTCAATTTATAATCGTTGGAGATTAGGTAGAATTGATGGTGATCCAAGATTTTGGGGAAAACATTTAGGAAATGGTTAAAACCACTTCTTAAATCAAATTTTGGGTAAATGATGAGGTAAAATGGTTGGAAGGAGGTTATGGACGAGTTAGGGAGGTTAGGATGTTAGAGTAAAATAGGTTTGATGTGGTTTAGATGTTTTAAGTGGTTTAAAAGAGGTTTAGGTGGTTTGGGATGGGTAAATAGTAATTTTAAGGGGTAAAAAATTATTTTACTAGATGAGGAGAGAGTGACTTAGGATAATGACATAATGATAAGTTTTAGATTGAATAATGTGTGTAAATATGAAGTATGTGGGTTAATGAAAACCCAATGTTTACATTTACCCCTTTTTGTCAAGTAATTTGTGACTACCAAATTGTTAGACAAAAATTGTGTGAGATAGCCTATTTTATATTTGGATGGGTGATCCCCCCTCCAATTGGGGGTGATTACGACATAGTGCAAGATAACCAGATTGATTAATTGGAAAGATTCGACATGTGTATTTTATTTGAATTTTCCCAAGATGACGTATCGAAACAAAATGGATATCACCATATAATAAAGTTATAGGGGAACTAAAGGGTTCATGTCCTATTGATGTATGATTTGTAGGGATACCTACAAGATCACAAAGCCAAGGGATAAGGGAACCAAAGGGTTTTTGGCCTATAAATGAAAGGCCTATCGGTATTGAGGTCATAAAAATAATCCTTTGAAGGATGACTAGTTTTAGGGTCCTTAAAATGAGGAACATTGTCAAAAAATAATTGCTAGTATTGAAAAATGAAGGTTTGTGATAGAAAATGTAGGATCATTAACGATGGATAAGAATCGAAAGTGTTTAAGTTGGATTATCATTTATTAGGGTGAATAAACGGCAATTATAGAAATAATCGTGATTCTGTGTTGGATATTTGGTGGCTATAAATAATCGATTTCCTTCCAAAAATTTCATTTGTAAGTTTAGAGAGCTTAAGTGAGTGAATAAAGAGTGATAATTGAGAAATGGCAGCTGCTTGCAGAGTGTCTAGAAGCTAGAGGAGGCCTACTTAGACAGAGGTGTGTACCCTTGTTAGTCGTTTTGTGTGTATTAATTTATTTTTTTATTTTTTCATTTTTATGTCTATATGAGGGCATGTTTTTGAAATCACCAGAATTTCAGTGAATTTGATGGATCATTTTCAATTTGATAGATCAATAGCAATTGGGATGGATAGCAAGTGATTGGATGAATCGCTAGCTATTGACATTTTTTTATAGATTTGATAAAAATTTGATATAAACTTGTTCTAAATGCACATTTTTATGGTTTGTGGATGCATGTGAAGGCCAAATTCACTATTAGGTATAGGATTCTAATGATTTAAGAGGATGTGAGGGTAGATATGTCGGATGATAATTGGTTTCATTTAGAGGTCATTGGTTTTGGGGTGATGCGTTACTATAGATGCATCTAAACACATCGAGGGTTGTTGTTGGCATTGATGGAGAGGTGGGATCCTACCACTTATACTTTTTGGTTGTCGACGGGTGAGATGACTATCACCCTGGAGGATGTTCACAGGATCACTAGATTTCCCATGCATGGAGAGGGTTAATATTTTATTTAGGATAGAGAGAGGGAAGATGTGATGAGGAGGTTATATGGATTTGATGCCAATGATGTTGGGTTTGTAGCGGTGGTTTTTATTACCATCCTTTATACTCTTTGGAGATAGATGGTCATGTTGTTTTGATGATGATGATTATAGGGATTACATGTTTTTCTTTTCCCAACTCTATTGGTGGTAAGTTTCCTTGGATGATGATAGGGGTAGTGGCAGAGATGATGTAGCAGAGAACAGTGTATGCATGGGCCCCTGCTTTACAAGCACAAACCTATAGGGAGCTATGGGCTTAGAAGATCCGTAAGTGGTTCGGATTGACATTGATTTTTACTACAATGTTGGGCATTTGAGAATATTTGTGTGGCTCATACTAGGTGTTTTCCATGGGGAGGTGTTGATATGGTAGGGAGATCATATGGGTTTATACGGTAGCATGATGATGTAGGGAAAAGGGGACCACTACAAAGTGAGGAGTATTATAGACAACTCCTCTCAAGGTTACACAAAGGAGATGTTATATGGAGGCCCTACATTGGATTTACGGTGTAGGAGGGAGAGGAGAGCCGGTTGAATTCCACTCGGTGGAACTTATGGGTGTAGGGTCATCGAGGAGGGGAGTGGGAGCTCATTCGATTCAGTCACATCACATGATAGTTTGGTTTGATTCGGGATGTGTCGGTGGCTCTAATTTTTATAGAAGTCATGATGGGGATGTTAAGACTCCATTACAAGCACCTTAGTTGAATTTTTATATAGCTCACGAGGAGGGTGCCATGGTTGTTGATGAGTAAGGAGAACCAGTTAGCATGGATGATGCTTTGGTATGACTAAGGAATTTTCTACATGGTGGAGAGCTCAACTACCCTAGAAGGTAGAGGGGTATGGGCTTATGTGGAGGGAGCACATCGGGGAGGTGATGGGGATGATGATGAGGGAGATGATGGTGTAGATACATAAGCTCTAAAGGATACCATTACATGATTAGAGGCCGAGAAGGCCGTAGTGGATACTTGAGTAGGCTACGGTGACTCTAGAGAGAGACATTTTGAGGACCGAGCATGATGGTTTGGTATGGGAGAGGGATGGGCTATGGAGTGAGCATAACAGGATTAGTTAATAGTTGGTGTAGGCTATAGTCGGTCGATACCATTACAAATAGTAGCGAGAGACCCTGAAAAAATCTCTCGGGATCACAAGGATGTCGGTGTCAGGTGTCGAGTTAGTGGAAGCTCAAAGCTAAGGCTAGTGGTCGAGATGGGACCACCTGGTATAGTTATCTTAGCTATCTACCAGTTAGTATGTGTTGAGATGGTGTATAATGAGGATTTATTTGTGTATTAATTTCCTCTGCACTTCGTTACACATCCTCTCTAGTTCGAGACAAGTAGGTCCTAGTGTTAGTGATGCGAGTGTGGGTCAACCACCTCGGGGTCCAGATGGAGGAGGGCTGACTAGAGGTCCTAACGAAGGTGATGGTGGATATGGTGGTGTTGGGGGTGCTTAGGGGAGAAATTTCTATGGGAGTGAGTTATTTGTAGATGTCTAATTTAATGAATAAATGTGATATGTTTCGATGTATACGGTTCTTTGTGAAGCCTTTTATTCGATGTATAGTTTTTGATATACGGAGTTTGTGAGACTCTAGATGATATACAGAGACATTTTGATATGATTATATATATACATATGTGTGTGTGTGTGTGTGTGTGTGTGTGTGTGATGATGATGATTTGATTCACATGTTGGTTTTTATTTTGATGTGTTATGATGAATATTTAATATTATATAAATGTTTTAATGTGTTATGGATGTTGATAGACTTTTGATAGATGTAAATGTTGATAGAATGTCATGTGGACTTTTAATGTGATATTAATTTATATCAAAATGGGTTTTATCTCTTGAATAATAATAAAACGTGGAATGAATTTTTATACATACGAGATGGGGATAGATATGATTAAGGCACTTGAACTTTTTGTTATTAGAAATGTTAACATATGCCTAACAATAAGTAGTCACACTCGGGATCTGGGTTATAGATGGGAGTGAAAAGTGTTCCTTCTTAGGACATGGTAAGGGTGACATATGTAGGTTATGTAGGAGAGTAGGTTCTCCTTTGATGGTTTTATAAGGAGATGCCCCAACCGTATACTTTATTTTGACAAAAACCAATCGATGCAGGAATTTTTCTTTGATGGGAAAGTTAATCGATGCAAGAATATTTCCTAAAATTATTTTGACTTTTTGAAGGATGATCGATGTGGGAAGCCTTTTTACATAGGTATCCATCCTTTGAGGGAGTGATCTAAAATCTTGAATTTTTGACTTTTCTTTTGGATAGTCATCCTTCGAGAAATCAGTTTATGATTTTAATAGGTAGTTGTCCTTCAAGGGATCAGTCTACTTTTATTTTTGATACTATGATTTTGTTAGTTTTCCTTTAAGGAATCAATATTTTTCTTTTGATAAGATGCATCCATAGGTATTTTTACTTTCTTTGAGCTGAGGGAAAACCATAATATACCATTTCGAGAAGGGGAAGAGATGTGTGCACAAACTACACACGGGTGCCCCATTAAATGTATTTAGTTGATAAATAAGGTGGATAGATGTAATGATTATTGGGTTCCTGCTAAGGAGGAACTTGTCCATGTAAATGATGTGATGAATAGATTCATGGTGTTCATCTTTGCTATGCACCTAGGGAAAGGATGTTATGATGTATATGTATTGATGGAGATGCTTTGACATGTGGCACACATCCCTTTATCTTATTATATCATTCATTTATGATTTATTATGCTTAGGAGGTCCACCTCAGTATTGGCCATAGGTTAGAATGGTATATATAGGGGTTAGAAGGTTGTATTTAATAATATATTGAGTATTGGAGTGTTATTGTATGGTTTGGAGGTTACCCCCTCGAAGTGGTATTGAAGGTTGCCCCCTCAAAGTGGCAAATCTATTATATAAGCATATTGTCATAATTTATCTATATTTTGGTGTTCTCTCATGTTATTATTTTGTATATGTTCTTATTTATACAAGTAATATCCTTACAAGTGGTATCAGAGCAGCGATTTCGGCCAAAATTAGGGCAAAAACCCTAATTTTTTGTTTCGAATATATCTTGAAGAGGGCATCCATTTTCTTCCCAATTTTTGCGTAATAATTTGGAAACACACTAACTCAAAATATCTGAAAATTTCAGCTCCATTGAATCTATTTTACGTATGTTATTGGTGTTTTAGGTTTTTTCATAAATTCACTTTTCAGGAAGAAAATTGTAGTATTTTTAGCAAAATTTATATTTTTGGAAAGATCTTGAAATTTAAGTTAGGGTTTTTTCTTTGTGTTTTTATCCATCTACCAAAATATTTTTAGAATTCCTAAACCCTAATCATGATCACGAGGATAACAAATTTTTATGGAAATGGTGAGATGGATGCTAAAGAATGGTGGATAAAATTTAAGAATATATATTTCTCATATTTCATGACAAGGAATAGGTTTTCACATTATCTTGGTGGTCCTGCATGGATTTGGTTTTCTGAGTTAAAAAATGACAGGAAGGATTGGTCTTGGGAGGAAATGGAACAACTTTTTATGGATAGATGGGACCACAAAGAGGAAGAAGAGTCAAAGGAAGATGATGGGGAAGAATATATTGAAGAATCAAGAGAGAAAGAAGATGAAGAGGAAGGTGAAGAAGATTCAAGGGAATATGATGGTGCAGCATATATTGAAGAATCAAACGTAGAAGAAGTTGAAGAAGACTATGAAAAGAGGAAGAAAAACAAGATATTGATGCGAAGAAGATATTATAGCTCCCAAGAAGGAAGATACCATATTTCAGTTTCATGGATGCATTCAAAGGAATAAGATAATTGTTTCCATAAACCCTAACATAAAGTATAACTTCATCAACAATGATATGGCTCAACATCTACATATTCAAGAAAGTAATATCAAAGAAGCTCAAGTGAATGGTAAGAAAATTCAAGTTTGTGAAGATTTAAAACTTACTATGGACAAATATACTTTACATTTAGATTTTTTTGCCATATATTTGGATGGTTTGGATATTATTCTTGGGTATCCTTGGTTAGAGACATTGAGGACAATTAATATTAATATTAAAAATAAGTTTATGAAGATTTGGTACAAAAAGAAGAAGGTCACTTTACAAGATATCAGGCTTAATGGAAATCAAAGAAAAGTCAATATAGACCATGAGGATGATTTAGAATATGGAGAAGAAGGGAATAAGGATGATTCAAAAGAGGAACATGAAGAAAAAGAAGGAAATGATGATTCATCTACTCAAGAGAAAAATAAAATATCAAATGCAAAGGTGGAAGAAGAAAAGAAAGTTCAGAAATAGGTTGATAAGGTTGAGGATACTACAACTACAGCATATGGAAATCCACGTCAACATGAGTGAAAAAAATCATGGAGATATCCCAGGTCACATCACCCATATAACTAACTAAGGTTATGTGTGCCACATGTCGAATCTCCATCAATACATATACATCATAACATCCTTTCCCTAGGTGCATAGCAATCTTTAAGGTTTCGAGGATAGTGATGAAAAAACCACATTCTTTCAAATTGTTACAATGATAAGATGATTGGTTAGTGGTGAAAGAAGATCTTTGATGTGACTAGTGTCATGGTAGTTAAGATGCTAATGGTATAAAGGTTGTAAGTGTAAGGAATTCAAAGGTTATATTTTAGGTGTACCATCAAGGGAGGCTAGACGATAAGCTCCTAACCCATACTTGTGAATGATTACTTATGGACCTATCCGGTTAGTGGATACTTTTTCACATTTACTCCTTTCCAAAGTAGTGAAATTTTGATTTTATTTGAGGATGATATCACCTATGTTAAATTCATGTTATTTTACATGTTTATTATACACACACGATGTGCTCTTGATAAAAATATGGTGTTTGAGGGATGTTAATCATTTTTCATCTAATATTTCTAACTATGCAATATGGTCTTGTCAATAGTCATCATCGAGAGATGAATTCCCTGAGTCATACATGTAGTGATGGGATTTAAAATTCAAGGGGTAACACTGATTTAGAGCCATAGAATAGTGAAAAGGGCGTAGTACTGTAGTAGTGTGGATTCTAAATCGGTAAGTCCATAGAGAAAATAGGATTTGGAGATGCCAATTCCTACCTTCTTTGTCAACGGTTTTCATGAGAATTTTGTCAAGTTTTTATTAGAATCCTTATCTTTTCCATTTTTGTGGATAATAAGGTGATGAAAATATTATTTTGATGTTGAACGTGTCGTAAATTTTCTTGACGCCTCTTTATTTTAAAAGGATTTTCCATTACCGATGACGAGCTTGTGATGGATACTAAAGCAATATATGAGATGTTGATAGATGAAATTGATGATTTTATTAGCTTTAGTAGATGTTAAAGGGATGGATTTTACCCATTTAGTAAAGTATTCAGTGGTTGTGATGATAGAATGATGTTGTTGTGATGAGTGAGGATTAATTATGCCAATGAGGTCTAACCCCCATTGCAAGAAAGGCCATAAGTCCTAAGTAGGTTGTAAGGCTTGATGGGATATGAATGAAATTCAAATGTTTTTGAAATTTGACACATTTCTTAACATATGCGTAATAATCTTGATTGATTGTAGGCCAATAATAGCCCAGTCGGAGGACACGCTTAGCGATAACAATGTTGTTGAAATTTCCACCACATATATCATTATGGACTTCGTAAATGGATTTAGTAGACTCGTAAGATTTGAGGCATCTTAACAAGAGGCCATTAAATTTGTGTTTGTAGAGGACAACACCTATAATGATGTATCTAGTAGCGCATTGAAGAAAAGATCGTTCGAGTTTCTAGATAAATTGGGAGGAATTTTAGATTCCAAAATATAATCAAATATCTGAGTATATCATAGCTCAGTTAGATTTTTTTTTGTCAATGTTTATAGATGGGAGTTCATTGTTTTGGGATGGTTGGTCAATTATATGGACAAAAACGAACAACTTAGAGTTTTCAAATGATTCTTTTGTTGATAAAGGGATGGGGGATGCTAGAGAAGCCACAGTGTCTACAAACTTGTTATAAGATCATGAAACTTTTTGGTTGTAATGGTCAAAGGATTCTAGGAGGAATTCAATAACGAATTTTTATTTTTGTCTAATTTCATTTTTACATTGGTAAATTCATTTTATTTGGTTGATGACAAGTTGTGAGTCTCTATAGATGACTAATATTTCAACACAAAGTATGAAGGCGGTTTGAAGACATGTGCTTAAAGCTTTGTATTTGGATATTTTTTGGTACATTCAAAATTAAGTTTAAATGATATATGGATGGGAGTTCCCCAAGGAGGTATGATGATAATACTGGCCCCTCCCCTTGTTGGCATTTGGATCCATCAAAGAAGAGTGTCATTTTGAGAGGGGTGTATTCTTGATTGATAATGATATTAATGGACTCATCGGGAATTATTCGTGAGGGGTTTGACTATCTGGGAGAGTGGATTTAGTGATCTAGTCAGCAATAGATTTTCCTTTGATAGATTTATGGAGGAAAAATTCAAGATCAAACTTAGTCATAAGCATAAGCCACCGAGTAATGCAGTCACTATGATATGGTTTAGAATGCATGGTATTATGTCAATTAAAATTGGTGATGACGTAAGTATTTTGGTTGAGTAGGTAATGATGGAGTTTGGACATTGTGAATTACAAGGAACAACACAACTTCTCACCTATAGTATAGTGATTTTTGTATTCTTGGAGAGTATAAATTATATAGTAAACAACATGCTCATGACCCTTCTCATCTCAAAGTGAGCCGTATGACACTCAAGTCATGATCAATAGTGGATATATAAAGGTATAGCGGCTCCCCTTCATGTGGAGGTGTGAGAAAGGGTGACATTAGGAGGTATTTTTAAGGTCATTGAAGTTTTGTTATCACCAAATCATAGCACCCTCTGATTTGCACAAGTGGGTGTGCTTGAGCTCACAAGGTGATCAAGCAACATGGGTACTATATCCAAGTTGTGGGACATTATACTTGAGATATACCTCCAAAAAGGTTTTTTCCTCTTCCTAATCTAGTGCGAGCTAACTCTAATGAAATAAAACTACTATCTCTATCCTAAATTTTCAAGGGGACCAAGGAGAGAGAAAGAACATGAAAGTAAGGAAAACTACATTGTAGAGGTGATACACAAACAAAAGGGAATGGGAAATATTTTCCAATGAATAGAAATTAGAAGAAATGTTGATTAGAGAGGGTGAAAATAGTTCTCCATAGTCTAACAGTAGCAATTACAACATCATTTCCATGAAAACACAACAATATTGCACCTTGTAAGAGCATAAGGAGACACAAAACACCTGCAAATAAAATGAAGAGGAAAGAAGAATGCAATAAACATAGACAAGGGAAGAAAACATCCACAAATTTACATCTACTGTTTCATTAATATGCATAGTTCACTTACAAAGAAAGAGAAAGGCCTAGATCAACATGCAAGAAGTCCAATATGAAGGGTTGTAGCACATTGACATTCCAAAACAAAAATGATAGAGTTTTGTTACAAGAATCATCCCCCTTGAAAAAATGAAAGCCCCTTCTATATATAGCCTAAGCTAGAAAGAAAAGGACAGAGAAGAGAGAAGGGATAACTTCCCTAACTTTCAACCACTAAAAATCACATTAAAATTCTTTTCCAAGCACATGGGCACCTTACGGGCCATCATCTAGTCTATTTCATCTCGTAGAAGAAAATAGAGCCATGCTTCATCAAGTCTAGTGGTTGAGTAACTTGATTAGATTGATTGCATGCCAAAATATCTCCCTTCTTCCTCTAAAATATTTTTTTCATTTATACCCCTTAAACACCACCAAAATCAGATTTTAATGATGCCAAATTGAAGAGCCCGATGAGAGCTTTCTAGTGATATAAATTTTGTCTGATTTAGAGCTCGAGGTCAAAAGATATGGCCATTTAAAGTTTTTCCTATCGAGAGGCACATGAATTTGACACATGGCAACCTTTAATTGGTTTGGGGATTGGCCTCTGCCAACATGTACTTGCTTCACTTTTTCCAAGTGTCTACTCCTCATTGGGTCACAATATTAGGCTTTACTTCTCCACTCGCCATCTGTCCTTTCTTTTTACCTTTGCGGGCTCCCTTTATGAGGATATGGGCCAATAAAACTTCACCACATTCCTTCGGGATGTCTAGGTCTGTCCTTTACCTTTTTCAGTCCCTTGACACATGGACCAATGAAAAGTCTCCATGATCTTCACATTGCATACCCTTAGAACATAAGCCAATAAGAAATGACCACATTTCTTTACAATTTTCCCCTCAACTAAAATTACAAAATGTTGATTCAATAGAAAGGCTCCATGTATTTTACATGTCAAGTCCTTTAATTTTCTCCACCTATGACATCCATGAAGGATTAGCCAATGAGGAAGCTCCATGCCTTAATGCATTATCAAAATTTTAATAGTCAACTCGATGATTGTGAAATGCAAGCCAATAGAAAGGATCCATGTACTTCACATTGTCATTCTTTTATTTGATCTCCATTGACAATTGTGAAATGTGAGTGAATGAGAAAGCTCCACATTTCCACAATGTCGAGAACCTATAAGTCTTTTTGCTTCATGTTTGATCTAATTCAGGATCCTTCACAATTGTAATATTTGTGATGGGCAAGCTAATGAAATGGTGCCACGTAGCTCTTTATTTTATTTTTTCTTAAGGTTTTTCAATGTTCTGGGTTTTAAGAAAAACCCGCTTCAACCAAGTCTTCAACCGAGCTCCTTCATTCTCCTTTGTTTCACTTAGAAATTTTACCCATTAAATTACCACCTAGCTATCTTTGACCATGTTTGACTTAGTTTGACCACTTAATCTCTTGCCACATAGCTCCGTTGATGTTGTCATTGATTTTGATGGAAAATGAACATTAGTCGGATTTTCTTAATATAGCCCGCTAATGAAGCTAAGACCACGTGGATTTTTTGAATGCCAATGGCTAGGGATTTTGGGAAGTGTAATTTGATGGTCATTTGACCATCTCGAACCCATAAAAAAAATGGCTAATTCTATTTTTAAAGCTTGTTAAAGCCAAAATTAACCCAAAGGGGGTAATTTTGGATAAAATTTGGTGACCTCTCGGGGTAATCTATCTTGCTATATTTTTGATCCAATAGTTTTAAAGCAATTCCATTGGGTATGGATTCAATCTAAGAACAAAAACTAATCTATAACATTTAAAATTCTTACCCTGGGGGTCCATATTAGAGCTGAAATGAATAAGGGGTTCAAGCTTGAAGTTGATCTATGGAGCTCCAAATGAAACTTTAAATGAAGCTCTAAAGTATCTCAAGTTTCCTTGGGGTTGTTAAACTACCCTTCAAGGTGATTTCTTGGGATTTTGATGTTGTGAAAAGCCTATTCCCGAGATTTTTTTTTGACAAGAGTGGAAATTTGTACAATCTTGAGGCTTCATTTTTTTACTCTAATGAATCTTAAGGGGTTGTGATTGAGCTTTTAAGACTGTCCCAAATCTGATTTGGCCACGAACACTACCATCTACTACAAGATGCCTCAAATTGATCCTCATGATTTGGTGGAGGGAAAAAGAAACCTAGCTATTGATTTGGAGGAGCAAAAAGTGGAAATCTTTGAAATATGCCTCTTGATGATTTATTTTCTCTGCATTTGAATTTTCCTAAGGATAAAAATTGTTTCTTGCAACTTTGAATCTCTTTACTACAACTTCTCCTTCCGGAAGCATGATGAACTATGCAAGAACACACACTAGAAGCAATGGAACATGTGCACCAACACTTAGGGAAATTAAAACCTATTCTAACAACAATACAGTGTGCATAAGCACTTGGAGGAATTGAAAATTCCTAAACTAATATGTACAAGGGTGAGAACTTCTTCCTTCTAGTAACAATGTTTGAGGTAGATTCCATTTATTGGAATATGTAATTCTTCACCATCTAACTTGGCCAGTTAGAAGGCATTGCTACTTTTGCACTCCGTGATCATGTATGGGCCACTCCATATGGCATCAAACTTGGAATGTTTTCCAGGCTTTTCCCAATCAACATCCCATTTCAACACTAAATCTCCTTCTGGAATGTCTTGGCTTTAGATTTCTTGTCAAATATTCTCTTGATTAGTGCTTGATCTTTCTCCATGGTTTACATTGCATGCTCTCTTGTTTCTTCCAACTCCATCAATTCTACATACCTGATTTCCATGGGTTCAAACTCAGCTAGTTCTAGTTGTTTCATGAGTTCCAATGCCGATAACTCAAGTGATATAGGTAAACACTTGCTTCTTTTCCATATACTAGTTTGTATGGAGAGCTATTTGTTGACCTCTTGGGTGTTATCCTATCAGCCCACAAGGCTGATTTGAGCTTCATGTGCCAAGTTCTCTGATTCTCATCAAGAGTTCTTCTTATGATTCTCAGAAAGTTCTTGTTTGTGGACTCTGCTTGGCCATTACCCTGGGGGTAATAATTAGAAGAAGTGTTAAGATAAATTCCATTTTTAACATCCCACTCTATTATTCTTGTGCCAAGGAATGCCAATGCATTTTTGATATGATAGTGGTAGGGATACCAAACCTCATGACTATCCCTTCATAGAAGTTCAAGATGCTAGATTCATTTACTTCCTTGAGTGCCACTACTTCAGTCCACTTGGTGAAATAGTCTGTTGTTGTTAGTATCCACTTGTGTCCTTGGCTTGAGTTTGGATTGATAACTCCAATGAAGTCCAATCCCCATTGCATTAATGGTTGATCAACTGAAATAGGATGGGGGGGCAAGTGCTACTAACTTCTCTTTTCCTATAAAGAAGGCACATTTCTTACACTTTTTAATCCATGAGTAGCAATCACCAAACATGTAGGCCAATAGTAACCATCTTTCATGATTTTGAGAGTTATTACTCATGGAGCAAAGTGACCTCCACTTCTCCATCATGGAACTCATGCAACACTTTCTCAATTTGATCTTTTGAGACACGGCTTAGAAGAACTCCATTTACATCCTTCTTGAACAAGAAGTTGTCAATAAGACACATATGGAATGGATTGCAATCTGAAATATCTTCTCTTAGCTTTGTTCCATTTTGGAGGACACAAACATGTTTAGAGATAATGCACCATGTCTTGATTCCAACATAGAATGGGTGCATCATTAGTTGTTAATCTTTATCATTATGCAACACCAGGACAACCTCTTCTTCACCTTCTAACTCAGCATGTTGTTTGGAAGCTAGTTGCTCACACAAACCTTTTCCACAAACCAGCTTAGTCACCTTGATTTCAATGTCATACTCCATCACACGAGTGATCCAACTTTCCCTTTTCTCATTTAAATATTTTTTTAGGAGAAATTCCTTGACCCCAACATGAGACACTAATAGTTGGATCTTATTGTTCAAGACCAAATGTCTGAACTTTTTCAAGCTTCTAATCATAACGCAAGAACATGTTTTTCAATAAAAGAATATCTCACCTCATAATCTTCTAAACTTTGGCTGAAGAATGCTATGGGTTGTTCTAAACCTTCTTTATTCAGTTGTGCCAAGATGGCTAAAATTGTATATGAACCTCCAAAAGCATAGAGTATGAAATCTTTTGAAAATTCTGGGTTGATAAGAGTTAGAGCTTGAGATATAGCATGCTTTATGTCCTCAAATCTCTATTTACCTTTTGTTTTCCACTTAAATGCAAGGCTCTTTTTCAACATCATTGTCAAAGACTTCACTAAGGTGGCAAAATTAGGCACAAATCCGTGGAAAAAATTTATTCTCCCCAAGAACTTTTGGAGAGATTTCTTGTGACTTGGAAATGGTAGAGTTCGAATTCTCTCAAGATCAATTTTCAATCATTCCCTTGAAACCATGTGTCCCAACAATTTTACTTCATGTGCTAAGAATATATAATTCTTTATATTCAAAGAGAATCTAAATATTCTACATCTCTAAACACTTTCCTAAGGTGAAAGAGGTGATCTACTACATTTTTTTAGAACACGGTGATATCATCAAGATAAACAAGCACTATCTTCTTGATCAACCCTTAAATGCCATATCCATAGCTCACTAAAATGTTTCACATTTTCCAAATGGCATCTTCCTATAAGCATATGTACCCCATTTTTTTAAGGTCCAATGGCATCTTCCTTCAAGCATGATTTGATGTATCCTAATCCAGAATATTTCCAATTCACACATGTAAAATTTTGGATAGTAATTTTTGAGTGAATCTCTATTCGATCATGGAAGTCCATGTACAATCTGATCTCTCTATTTTTTTTATACTAGCACCAAATTTGTAACCCAACTCTGAATGCTTGATAGGGAAGATGATGCTAGCTTCAATCATCTTATTCAATTCTTTCTTCATGAGAGGTTCAATGTGGGGATTCACTGGCCTTTACTTTTTTCTGATGGGCTTTGATCCTAGATATAACTCAATAGTATGTTGTGCTAACTTTGGATTGAAGCCTCTCAAATCCTTATAATTCCAAGAAAGACATCTAGGAATTCTTGAAAAATTTGGACAAAATCAGATTTCTCTTGAAAAGTACTTATTTTGCCAACATCTTACCTTCACCCACTAAAATAGGATTTGAATCTTCACCCTTCACTTGAATATTTTCCCTTTCTTTCCAGAATGGACCATTAGGATTTAAGATTGACTCTAAAGTCACCAATCCTTTAGGTAATTTGTTTTTTCTTAGCTGAACTACTTGGTTTCCATATTGTTGCTCCAACATGTCTTGGTTTATAGCAGAAAAATCAGCCTCTTCTTACAAGAAATTAATGATTTTCTGGTTATTTTCAAACACTTGTCAACTAGTAGTGTTATTGTTAGAATAGTTGGTCTTACCACAACTTTGATATGAGTTTGAGTTTTCTCACTTTTGATACTTTCCACAACATCAAACGTTTCCCCAATTGTTACAAGTCCTGTTATCTTCAATTGCCTCGTTACTCTTCCTTAGGATGGAATTGATGCTAAAATCCTAGAAATCCTCAATGAGATCCCATACCCATATTTTGTAGTTCTTCAAAATATCATTCTTAGTAATATTTTCACTCTAACTTGGTTCACAATTAGCTCACTATCTCCAAACACTTACAAATTATTAATACCTCTTTTTCTTTCCCAATACAATACATGGATCAAAGCTTCATACTCAACTGTGTTTTTTGAGCAAGAAAACTGAAAATGGAAAGCTGAGTAATATTTGATATCTTGAGGTGAAATTAGCATAACTTCTCCTCCAATACCTAGCCTACTCCTTAAACCATCAAAGAAAAGTTACCATACTTTGTTCTCATCTTTGTGATCTGATTTGGTAATGTTAGGGAGATGTTGATCTTTTCATGCAAAAATAGACTCCTAGATCAGCTTCTTCCATTTCTTTGTAAGTATTAAAAGCATGCCTCTTGTTTTCCCACTCATCAAGAGTTAAGTTTGGGATGCTTCCAAATTTGATATCCATTTCATAAGTTTTTGGGAAATATTCTTGATCAAAGGTTGGATAATTTTCTTTAATTGGGTTTGGTGTATGAAGGTTAATATGGAATTTTACAATTGGTTCAAAACTAATTATAGCCTTAGATCCATACCTTGTTCTAAATAGCTAGTATGGCCATCAAACGACATATACCTCCCCAATTTTAGTTGTGAAGTCTCTTGATAAACATAATGTAAAGAGTGGTGGCAAGTCAATAACTGAATATCTTCGAGACATCTTACAATATTTGTAACATTTGAACATGTATATAATGTGAGACTTAATTCTTTAATTACTCCAAAATTTGTTACTGAATTGTCTCACCCAATTGCACTACACCTCTAGAAATCACTTCATATTGGAGACCCAGTGATCATTTCTCCATTTTATTTAGGCATGAAAGAACTACTTCCTCCCGAATCAATCATGCAATTGTGTACAATATTGCTCCCAATAATTAGAGATATTTAAAATGGAGGAGGCTTCACGTGTTTACCTTTTTGACCTCCCTGATTGCGTTCTTGTTGAGTTGTATTTGTTAGCACCTTCTCTTGATCTTTGGATGGTTGACTAGATGCAAACCAATTTGCTATGGTAGCTTGCATAGATTTCTTTGACCTGGTGTAGCTAATGCATCCCACATTAAAATGTTTACACTTGTCATCTTCATCTACTCAAGAATATTGAATGGGGGTGAACTATCTTTCTGTTTCCCTCTACATCTTGCACAATATTCTCTTGTAAATGGGTTGTTACAACTGATATATGGGCTAGTTTAGAAGGTGGCTTGGGCTGACTTTGCACATTCAGAGCTGCACTTTGAATGCTAACACCTTGGGGGTGATAGAGGGTTGTGAATTGCTTGGATTGGATGACTTCCATCCTCGATATTCCTCTTCTTTTTATATTGGCTCTACACAACAGTCGGAACCTAATTTATTCCACAAAAATATTCAACTTGTCAATTAACAAGTGTGATTTCATTCGGATGTGCCTTTTGGGTAGCTTCATGTTGTTTATTTTCTTCTTGACTTGTCTCTTGCTCCATAATCATTGTTGTTACTAGGGTTCATTTTAAGAAGACCCTATGAAAAATTACTCTTGAATCATTGGTAAATCTCAAAAATTGACTTTCAATCATTGGCGAATATCTAAAAAAATGTTTCGTGGCAAAGGTAATTTTATAGAGAGAATTTTTCCCTCATTTTGAAAATTTGGTCAAGTAGGTTTGGCTTGAATTTGGTTGAGTAGGTTGGTCAAGGGTTGGGTGGTTGAGAAGTTGGGAGGTTTAGGGTTGGATGGAAAAGGGTTGGGTGGGTGGGTTGGATGAGTGAGGGATTGGATGACTATTGGGCGGGTGGGGTTGAAAATCAGTGAGGGTTAAACTCATGAGGGTTAATCCGGGATCGATGGATGAGGGGTTGGATAGCTAATTCTTGGGAAGCTAGGTTGGAAAAGTGAGGGGTTAGATGGCTAAGGGTTGGACGGTGAGGGTTGGACGGCTAAGGGTTGGATGGGTGAGGGGTTAGACGGCTAAGGGTTGGATGGGTGAGGGTTTGATGGCTAAGGGTTGGATGGGTGGGTTGGTCTTGAGGGGCTGATGCGGTTGAGTCTTAAGGGGTTGGATGGCTAGGGGTTGGGTGGGTGTCTTTGGATGGGTGAGGGTTGGATGGTTAAGGGTTGTACGAGCGCATTGGATGGGGTGGGGGTTGGATGACTAAGATTTGCATGGGTGGGATGGACGACGCTTGTATTGGAGACCCGCTTAATCAGGCTATTTGTCAAATGATAGAACTACTGTTGGTCAATCATAATGGTTAGATGGTATAGTGTTGGATGGCTAAGGGTTAGGTGGGTGGGTTGGATGGTTAAGGGTTTTTTTGGGTTGGTTGGCTTCTCTTGGGTTGGGTGGATGATACCAATGAATTAATGATTTATTCATCCATCTAAAATGAGTTCAAACTTGAGCTAGAACGTCCACCACTATCATCCAATATTTTGTTTCCATGTGTCCTTTGAACCATACATACCCCTATAAATACCCCTTGACTTAGATGGATTAGAGTTGGATGGATAATGGGTTGGATGGCTTAGATTTCTTGAGTTAGATGGGTTAGGGTTGGATGGCTCAGTTTGGATAGCTTAGAGTTGGGCGGCTTATGGTTGGATGGCTCGAGTTGGATGACTTATGGTTGGACGGCTCATATTTCGGTGTTAGGCTGCTTGAGGATTTTCTTATGTTGACTTCGGAAAATACGTGCATGATATGATTCGAATTGGTGGCGTTACATTCATAAGCTCTTATATATGTGTAAAATCTAGGCAAAATTAATAGTATAAGGGACATGTTGGTTGAATTTTTTGGTGAATAAGTCATTCAGAACCACGAGATATTCACCAATTCAAATTTCCATAATCCTTGATTTTCATGAGTTTACAAGAAATTGCCACTAAAAAATTCCCTAGTTGTTACCATAAGAGCTTAATTCAAGGCACCATTGAAACACATTGACTAGTTATGAGGTTGATTTCATTGGAATTAGTAGTCATACTCCTTACCTATGTTATTTTGTCTTGGTACCATGGCTCCATACGTGGATACAACATTAGGATTATAAGGCTGAAATGGCCTATTAACAGAGGTTTTACTTGGTTTTGATTTGCATCTTGAGCATGTGGCTTATTAGGCTGATACAAAGGTCTATTGGGTTAGTTCTGAGGCTGGTATGACCTGAAACTTTGATCTTAATGCCTCTTAATTGTCACCAACTCATTGCCCAAGTTTTGCAATTGTTTCATGACTTCTTAGAGCTCATTTGAGGTACAATAAGAAGAGGTAGAAGCTTCAACAGAATTCCATTTTTTGGGGCAAGAATGGGACCTAATGTAGGTGCTTGGCTAGTGGTTAGACTTCCTAATTATGGATAAAGAGGCATGGGTGGCCTAGGTGCAAGTTTACCAGCTCGGATTAAGAAATTTTCAGCTCTAATGGAAATATCATAAGTTATAGGTAAAGTTATACCTCCCATAGATTGAATCATCATGGAAATATCAAGATATAAAGCTTTTATAAAGTAGAGAAAATCACCTTCAGCTGCTGGTCTCATGACCAATGGAATCCTATCCCATGTCCTTTGAAATCTAAAGTTGAAATCAGCCATTTTCTCGTTTGGTGCCCTCTTGATTGTTATCAATTTCTCCAATAAGGAAAAATTGTCTCCTCTTTCTCCAAACTGATTATAGAGGGTTGTGCATATCTAATCCTAATTTGTAATAGATCCTACAAACTAAACTCATAAACCATTATAACACCTTCCTTTGAACAAGGAAGCTAAGCAACTTGACTTACTAAACATCTACCTCATTTATTTCATGAATAGTACATATGTTTACAATGTCTTTGATATGATCAACAGGAGTTGTGTGGTTCTCTCCAGTAAAATAAGGGATATTTTTGTGTTGCAACTGAATTGAATTTTGTGCATTGAGAGCATGTGGGTTATTTCCGTGAAGTTGACATATGTAATTTGTGGCCCTTTTGGTGGTTTTTGTTGTATATGTGCCATTATAATTTGTCTAAGAGCTCTGGTTGATTGAATGAAAGGCCTACCAGGTGGAGGTATTGATAGTGTTCTATTCAATGGATATGGAGACCTTTGAGCTATTCTTCCCTTTCTTCCTCTACTTGGAAACAACTTTAGGTATTCAAAGATCCCTTCCTCTCTAGTTCTTGACCTTGTTTGAATTATTCTCATAAATTTTTACAATCTTGGACTGCTAAAACAAGTGAGTTATTCCCTTTTAGAGTCATCAAATGTGTAATTTAAAATCCTATCACTAGCTAGAATTAACAAAAAGTGCACACCAATCTTGTTGCAATAAAATAAAGACCTATTTGTGGTACCACCAGGTGTGCCAAAAATGTTATCACCAAATCACAACACCCTCTAATTTTCACAAGTGTGTGTGCTTGAGCTCACAGTGTGACTGGGTAACATGGGTACTATCTCCAAGTTGTGGGACTTGCTACTCAAGATAGACCTCCAGAGAAGGTTGGTTCCTCTTCCTAATCTAGTGCAAGCTAACTCTAATGAAAGAAAACTACTGACTATCTCTATCCTAAAATTTCCAAGGGACCAAGGAGAGAGAAAGAACATGAAAGTAAGGAAAACTACACTACAGAGGTGATACACAAAGAAAAGGGAATGGGAAATATTTTCCAATGTGTACAAATGAGAAGAAATGTTGATTAGAGAGGGTAAAAATAGTTCTCCAAAGTCTAACAGTAGAACTTACAACATCATTTTCATGAAAATACAACAATATTGCACCTTTCAAGAGCATAAGGAGACACAAAACACTTGCAAATAAAATGAAAAGGAAAGAAGAATACAATAAACACAGACAAGGGAAGAAAACATCCACAAATTTGCATCTAATGTTTCATTAATATGCACATTTCACTTACAAAGCAAGAGAAAGGCCTAGATCAACATGCAAGAAGTCCAATATGAAGGGTTGCAACACATTGGCATTCCAAAACAAAATAACTTAGTTTTTATAAGAATCATCCCCTCGAAAAATGAAAGCTCCTTCATATATATCTTGAGCTAGAAATAAAAGGACATCGAAGAGAGAAGGGACAACTTCCCTAACTTTCAACCACCAACAAACCACATTAAAACTCTCTTCCAAGCACATGGGCACCTTACAGGGCCATCATCTAGTTTATTTCATCCCGTAGAAGCAAATAGAGCCATGCTTCATCAATTCTGGTGGTTAAGCAACTTGATTAGACTAATTGTGTGCCAAAACATCTCCCCTCTACCTCCAAAAGTTGTGTTTTCCATTTAGACCCCCCAAATGCCACCAAAATCATATTTTAATGATGTCAAATTGAAGAGCCCGATGAGAGCTTTCTAGTGATATAAATTTTGTCTAATTTGAAGCTCGGGGTCGAAAGATATGGCCATCTGAACTTTTTCCCCGTGGGAGGCATGGGAATTTGACATGTGGCAACCTTTAATTGGTTCACCTCTGGCCATTACCAACATGTACTTGCTTAACTTTTTCCAAGTGTCTACTCCTCATTGGGTCACAATATTGGGATTTACTTCTTCACTTTCCATCTATCCTTTCTTTTTACCTTTGCAGGCTCCCTTTATGAGGATATGGGCCAATAAAAATTTTCCACGTTCCTTCAAGATGATAGGTTTTCCTTTACCTTTGTCAGTACCTTAACATGTGGACCAATGAAAATGCTCCATGCTCTTCACATTTCAGACCCTTAGACATGCGAGCCAATAAGAAACAACCACGTTTCTTTGCAATTTTCCCCTTGACTGATAATTGTGAAATGTGAGCCAATAGAAAGGCTCCACGTATTTTACATGTCAGTCCTTTAATAGTCTCAATCCTCTGACATCCGTGAAGGATTAGCCAATGAGGAATATCCACACCTTAATGTGTTTTCAGAATTTGAATAGTCAACTCGACAATTGTGAAATGTGAGCCAATAGAAAAGTTCCACGTACTTCTTGTTGTTAGTCTTTTATTTGATATCCACTAACAAATGCAAAACACGAGTGAATGAGAAAGCTCCAAATTTCCATTGTGTCAGAACTTGTCAGTATTTTGCTTCATGCTTAGATCTAATTAGAGGATCCTTCACAATTTTCAGATTTACGATGGGCGAGCTAATGAAATGGCACCAATAGCTCTTTGCTTTCTTTTTCTCATAGTTTTTCAATGTTCCATGAGTTTTAAGAAAAACCCACCCAAGTCTTTGACCGAGATCCTTTGTCATTGACCGACCTCCTTTGTTTTGCATCTTATAACTTTTATCCCATTGAATTTTCATCATTTTTCTTTGACCTGTCTAACTTAGGTGGACCACTAAGCTCTTTCCACGTAGCCTCATTGATGTTGTCATTGATTTTGATGGGAAAATGAACCTCAATCCAATTTTCTTAATATAGCTTGCTAATGAAGCTAGACCATGTGGAATTTTTGAATGCTAATGGCTAAGC
The DNA here is from genome assembly GCA_018340775.1 of Taxus wallichiana var. yunnanensis. Lineage (NCBI taxonomy): Eukaryota > Viridiplantae > Streptophyta > Pinopsida > Cupressales > Taxaceae > Taxus > Taxus wallichiana. The sequence continues at coordinate 757,757,766 of CM031239.1, read as the reverse complement.
CTTTTAGGAAGTGTAATTTGTGATCATTTGATATCACGACTTGTAAAAATGTCTATGTCCATTTTTAAATCTTGTTAAAACTAAAATAAACCCAAGTGGGGTGATTCTAGATAACAAGTCCTTTTGACAATTGTGGTCCCATCTAAAGTTAACGTCTTTTTGAAGGAGATTATGAAAAGGGTTGATGTGATTTGAGAGTTGTGATATAAAGTGGTAGATGGATTGAATCTTACCTTGAACATTGTGTAGTTTTTTGAGGTTTAATGGAGGAGGAATTTCGATAATGGCCTTAATCTTAGAAGATTATTCTTCAATACCCCGGATAGATATGATGAACCCTAAGATCTTACCAAAGTGATAACACTAAACACACACTAAGTGGGGATGAGGCGGAGATAGTATTGAATAAGATGGAAGAAGATGGAATCAAGGATGATGAGATGGTATCTACATTTTTTTATTTCCCTAAGATATCATCAACATAGTCTTCTACATTTTTATGGATAAGATCATGGAAAATGTATGTCATGGTACGTTGATAAGTTGCCTTCACATTATTAAGTTTGCAGCACATAACAAGGTAGAAAAAATTCCCCAATCAATGATGAAGGAAGTTGTATGTTGATCCTTCATGGTGATGAGAATTTGGTTGTAACCAAAGAAGTAATCCATAAGGAGAGCATCTAGTGGCCAACTTTTTATATCAATGAGCTGATTGACATTTGGAAGAGGCAAGTCATCTTTAGGACAAGCAATATTGAGGTCTCGAAAGTTAGTGCAAATGCGTAACTTGAATGATGCTTTGGTTATAGGTACAATGTTATATAACCACTGTGGTAGTCAAAGTGTATAGTGAAATTATTGTAAAGTAGACCTTGTAAATATTCTTTGATAAGAAGAGATATGTGAGGGTGCATCCTACATAGTTTTTTTGATGGGTTTAGTGTTTAGGTAAGTGACGATGTTGTGGATGAAGATGTTGGGATCAATACTTAAAATATCACTATATGACTAGGAGAAGGCTTGACTATAGTCTTTATTATTTCCGTCATAATCCTATGTGCACCGACACTTCACTCGGATAGATCTAAGCACTCACCTAAACCGCATGAAGCTACAAAGTCCCTCCTTTGTGACCTCTTGTCCGGATGTTAGTATGCATATTCATAATTACCATAATTATAACTAATAGTTCCATACACTCATATTAGAAATACCCATAATAATGAAACATAAAGATGAAATAAGTACCAAGATCAAGTTTACCATCACATCACCATATTCGGATCCAATAATTACGGTAATCTAGCTGCAATACTCCATTAATAACCAAAGAGATTACATAACACAAGTTTAATGTGCTATAACAATGTTACAAGTCATGTTAATAGATTCATACCAGTAGCATAACTCTAATACCAATCATATTCCAATACATTGTTCTCAAAACTATTCAAATCAACTAATATATATAGGGGTGGGGACTTTCCTTCACCGCCCATGCATCTCAAAATAGACTGCATGCTCAAAATAGACATCATGCATACTTTCCTAACAAGCATAATAATATACTAATCCTAAAGATATACTTCACCTTAATCCTATTATTATCTTCCATGCACAAGTTTGAACTACAAGTTCCCTCCTCAAAAATAGACTCTTCTTAACTAAAAATTCTCCTTACGTGTCACACACTCCATGTCTATATTTAGCCCAATACTCAAAAAATGGCTAAGTCCTCTACCTTCCTGTAGTAACTTACATACACAACCTTGTTCCTTCTTTTGCACACTAACACTGGCATCCAAAGCACTCATCCTCTCTAGTTATCCATGCATTTATTTAGTAATCCCTCTACGCACATGTGCATCCTTGTATAGTCCAATACTTAGTCATTTTCTAACATCCAACATTACCCCACACTAGGTATGTTTTCTATCCTTGGAAACAATTTGTCTACCTTACAAGGAATGGTATAGAACTCTTCAAGAATAAAAGAATAAAGAATATATCTTGTCTAGATTGCACCAAAGAATGAAGGAATCAAGTTTTTATTGAGAAAAAAGTAGGGGGAACTCCTTATTCATCAATGCTTCCAAGGCCTTCCATCCCTCTAGCTCCATGCTTTCTGAATAGGATCATCACCCACCATTTCAAGAACCTCCACAAGAGTCAAGTCCTCACCTCGTGCCTTCAAATTTTTACCATAGTCTCCAATTGTTTCCCTGCATCACTCAATGTGTCCATCCTAATAAAGAATATTTGTTCTTGATCGAGGCCCTCATTACATCAATTTCCTCCCTCTTTTCTCAACCTTAGCCAAGGCTCTCTAGCATTCCACCCTATTTCCCTTGTTATTTTCCCCGAACTCCTTCAAATCTTCTTCATCCTTGGCCATAAGTAGTCCCACAAAATGATTTTTATCCTCACAGCTTATCATAAGCAACCTTTGCTAAAAGAGAAGTTGTCTTCACCGCTTCAACCAATCCACCATATTGTGTAATAACGGCATCAACCTGCTCCTTTTATTGTTGCTTCTACCACACCAATACATCTTCTCGCATACTCCAAATCTAGAGTTGGTTGTTGTGTGGTGATCATGCACGTTAGGTCCTGCAAAAAATGAAAAGTTATCTCATACTTTATTCCATCACGAGGGACCAAATCCAGGGCACGCAAGTAAAATTTCATCAATGAATGCATTTTTCTTTCTTTTATACGGCACGCATCTTCCCTTTTTCTTCCTCGCCTCATGTTTTAACTACACAATGATTTTCTCTTTTTATTTATCTCCCTATCTCTCTCCCTTATTTATTTATTTTTCTCATCCATCTCCCTCTGCATAAATCTTATTTTGTTGTTTTTATCAAAAATTCTGGCACCAACCTCCACCGATAGCTTATTTAGTGTGTTACATGCTTGTTCATAATATAACTATTGTGAATCCACTATCATATATGTTACTCTTAGAGTGGACTTCTCATGTGTTTCAATTAATGAATGGGCATTAATCTCAAACTCGGAGCTCATCTATTATGACTCTAGTGCCTAGGATAGCATTTTCATGTGCACAGTAGGGCATCCTCCTTAGTGAAAAATGACCAACAAAATAGTTGATCCGTGGGTATTGTGCTCTTATACCTAGTATGTAAAAATTTGTTTGAGTCTTCAATATATTACATCATGGGACCCTATGGAATATCCCTTGGCCTCCTATTCTTTCCTCATACCCCCTTAGGGAAGCCTACTACAAGATACATTTTATGCACCTCTTGACTCCATCTTTTCATTTCTCCTCTCCCCCTCACTTGTGTGCCACTTCATACTAAACTAGTTGTTCCATAATTTATGTAACCTCTTTCTCAATCGGCACTCTAGGTTGGGATCGTGCATGCCCAGATTTCATGCCCTTCATTCGTCCTATTCTTTTCATCTACGATCGAGTGAGTGGTATGTACCCCAATACCTCCTACGTATATGTCCATAACATGGGTATCCTCATATTGTGTGTTGTATCCTTCTACATATGATTCATCAACAGTATAAATATGTGGGCTTAATTTTTCCACCACCTCTTCTTCACTTTTGACCTCTTCTTCCTTCTAACTCTTTGTCTCCTCAAAATCTAAGCTAGGAACCACCCTCTACTTCTTATTCGGTGGATACCTCCCCTAATAGGTTGCCTTCTAGTGCTAGTACTTGGATATTTCTCCATACGAGCTAGTTTCTCCTTTACAAGTGTGTCAATGACGGAGTCTTGTATTTACTTCCTTCTTTTCTCTCACTAACGGTGGGATTCTTTTCACGTATTCACTTCTTCAGTTCTACCTTATTTTGTGCTATGGGATCTTCGAGGATGGTTACATCATCTTCCAAAAACTTCCCATCTACAACTCATGGCCTTATATATATATATATATATATATATATATATATATATATATATATATATATATATATATATATATAATTGCTGCTACTAATGAGACTATTGGAAATGTAATAGGTTTATACAAATGAATGATTTCTGATACATATTTCTCCTCATATGCACTCTTCTTAGCGTAGAAAAGCATCTAAAGCATGGTATGGTGCTCCTTGTCTATTTTGTCTTCATAAATTTTCAACTTATGTGCTTCTTTGAATTTTTTTACAACACTTTGAAATTATTGTGCTATGAAATTATGTGGGAGTTTGCACCATGGGATCTTGGTACCATCCTTTAAAGTGAAGCACCCAATGCAAAATTGTTAATAGGTGTGAACTTGGCAACACTATCCACTAGAGTAGGCAAACTCACTTGGAATGCGCCATTCAACACCAAATGCATTGTGCATCTGCTTGTGCCATGTATCCTCTCGTTCCCTATATGTTGGGGTAATTGTGTCATAAGTACACTTTGCAAGGGATGGATCTTCCTCGGGAAACTCCCATATTTTATCATTTGGCCCATCAGGCACCCCAATCTCTGAGAAAACTATCAACAATATAATATTCCAAAAAAAAAAAAATCCCCAACATGCACAACGTTAATGATCTCTTCTACAATGAACGAGGAAATGTTATGTATCGTTCCCTTTGATATATTATTGCAAACATGAAGCCAAAAAAGTCACTTAGGTCCACATCTCTTGCCCCTTCAACTTGGTAAGTAATTGTGTGGCCATCCTCATGACAGATAATTAAGTATGGTGATATACATCACGTGGCCTCCCTTTTTGTATTCAAACTCTATAGTAGTCTTCTTTACTTTGGCGTCATTCACTAGGTCTTCATCAAATGTGACCCCTGTACTAATAAGACCAATATATCTCTCAATCAAGTGTGTATTAAGGTGCATCCTCCTTCCTGTGAAATAGAATAAGTACTTATGGATGCACAACATTGGCGACTAGTACAATCTCTTAGGATTCCCAAAGAATGGAAGCGTGTATAGCTGTAGCAACCATGATTTTTTCAATAACCTCTTCTCCATGCCATCATACATAGGCTTTTCATCTGGGGTTCTTTCTTCTTGAGGTCAAACAAGTTTTGATGCCATGTCACGCACAACATTGCATTTATGCGATGATTATAATCACGATAGCCATTTTTCTCACATTGGACACCCACTCTTTTCCCATAAACATTTCATTGGGATATTACATCTCTGAATACCATTCCTCTTGAATATTCATGGCTGGTATCAAATTCTCTTTACCCTTTCCCTTTACCTTCTTCTTCAAAGGTGATGTGGTTCTTACTTTCCTTGGTGTCATCTCCGTCATGCAAACTTAAATCCTTACCTTGTGCCTTACTCGCCCTTGTGTTATCTCATTTTTAGTGATTTTAGCTAAAATTGAGATAACCATAGAATTTTTTTGACAAAATCTCCCAAAAATGCCCTTTGAAGGAGATCTTTGGGTTTTCGAGTTTCCATCACATGGAAACATGTCTTTTACATGCTTCATGTCAATTGTCTTCTGAAACCCGAAACCCGATTACATTCCAGTGTATCAGGTTTTCAAACTCAGGAGCATCGGAACATACCTTTCAAAAAGCATGCTTCATGTTGCTTGTTTCAAAACCCAAACCTAAACCTTTCCTTTGTATCGGGTTTTCAAAACTTGATAACATCCAAACATGTCTTTTACATGCTTCATGTCAGTTGGTTCCCGAAACCCGATTTGATAAGAAAACCTTTGTATCGGGTTTTCAGACGTGCTAAGCATGATGACATGGCATTAATGTTGAGTTTTCTGTTAGTTGGCACACGTGTCGGAGGAGGTGTAATTAATGCTAGGGCTTTATAAATAGTTCAATTTTACACGTCATTTTTACCTGGCATATTTTCACTGCGTGGATTTTTCATACATGCTCCTTCGACCTCCAAACCTGACTGAATCTCTTGATCAATTTCGTGATCTGTCTTCGACCATTTTTCAAATTTATTGAAGGTATTTTTCTCTTCTTATCATTTTGGGGTCTTTGGGGTTGTTTTTGAAGTGTTCATTTGGCATTTTTCCCTCTTCTCTTTTTCTTCCCTCTAGGTTTAGGGTTTTGGGTTGTTTTCTTCATTTACTTGTTGTATTCCCATGAAACCTCTTGTTTAAAATTCATCCTGGGTGTTTTCTTATTTTTCCCATGGGATATACTCTTTAGATTTTTGAGAAGAATCTAAAAATCCTAACTTACAAGCTTGGAGGGAATTTTATGTGTTCTGACATCCCAGAAACCCGATGTCTTTGTTTCAGGTTTTATAGGGTGTCTAACATCATTTGGCTTCCGCAGAGTATCGGGTTTCTCCAAGTGCTCAACATCTTCCAACTTTCACTTGTGTCGGGTTTCGCAAAGTGTTCAACATCATTCAAATTTCACTTGTATCGGGTTTTGCGAAGTGCTTAACATCACCTGAGTTCCACCTTTGTGTCGGGTTTCACAAACTATCTAACATGACCTTGTTTTTGATATACATTGTAGTGTGTCAAGTTTCATGAAGTGCTTGGCAGGCCTCAAAGTACAGTTAGTGTGTGGTGGATCTCGTATGGTTGTTCAAAGAAGCTTTCAAGCTCCGATTGTTTAACCAGAAGTCATCTAAGCATTATTCCTTCAGGACTTCTCATGTCAGATCCTAGAAAATATAAGGATAAGTCAGACAAATTAGGAAAGATGAAGTACAAGTACTGAAATATGGAGTCCCCTTCCTTCATAGATTGCAATTACAATATCCGGGACACGAAGCTTGGTAACATAGACATGGAAGACTTTTGGAACAGAACAAAGGATTCTTCTCAAAATCCCTAGATGAAGTCAATAACCAGCAGTGGCCTCCCTCTTGCAGCAAGATTCCCAATGTCTTCTCAATTCCCCGAGTTCATTTTGGCCTACGCTTCCAATTATGACTTGATTCCTCTCAATGAGAAATCCAAAGCAGGATAAATCATAGTGAAGTTGGACCGGGGTTACTTTGATGACCTCTTAATATTTCCCAACTTTGAGGAATATGTTGATGTAGATCTTAAGTCAGCACAGAAATCCTGGGACAAATATCAAGAAGACTGCATCAAGCATGTGAATAAAAATTTCTTGATCAAGGCCAATTCAGCCGTCTCTAGGTTTCCCAAGTTTGTCCCCGTGGAGTGATTTCATCCTTGAAATCGTGATATTAGCACCTTCTTTGAGTTGAATATTTGGACTCCCCAAGTCAAGAGACTTCTAAGGGTCGATGTATCAATTCATGTTCATTATGAAGAAGAACAAACAATGGATTGATTGGAGCAGTCTTATAAGTGATGAGATTGATTCTTAGATGAAGATAGTCTTGCCTACTAGAAAGTTTTATATGTCATCATATGTCACCTATGCAGCAGCTGACATGAAAAATTATCCAAGGTTGGATGTAAAAGGAAATAGGGAAACATAACACATATATCAAGATTCCCTCGGTGACAATGAAGGGTTCCGAGGATCAATTCAGAAGAGTGAACGATGCCTTCTTTTATGAAAATATCTGTAGGATGAACCCTGATCTAAGGAAAAGAAGAGTCTCTGACGAAGCATGGGCCAAAGTATCGAAATGGGGTTGTATCTTCTTGTAATTCAATAATTTCACATACCTTCGAGTGGTCATGTACCCAGGTGATCCTTTCCATTTGCCCAGGTTCCCAGGTGATAAGCTGATCCTGATGGAGTTGGTTAGACAATTGTTGGATTTTCACAAATTCCAATAGAGTAAGCACAAGGCCACCGTCTCCTTCCCTATTTCCATCGGAAGGTACACATGCTCAATAGTGGTTAAATCCAAGAACGTGGTGCATGAGCTACAAGACAAGTTGAAGAAGCACATGAAGCACGAGATGGGTGTTAGTGTAAATTCACAGCACCCCTGATGTTTTCTCAAATTTCTAGTTTGATAATGGACATCCAATGTGATTGCACAACATTGAATCTTTTCCCTAAGTGTGGGACTTGTAAAAATGAGAAAAAAACTCTCCATATTAAAGGTTGGTTCCTCTAGTCCTCTGATCAGATGTATGCATGAAATTTGCAGAGGTTTAACTCAAAATCCTACTCTAATTCTGCTAAGGAGACAAGGATAGAAGAGAGAAAAGAAGATAAAACTAAAATAACAAGGTGATACACCAAAGGAGTGGTGAACATCTACTTCTACAAATTGACATAGATTATAAAAATGCAACACACATCATGCACAAATTGCTAAAATGTAATGAAGGATTAGAATGAAGCAAACAACACAAGAAAGGATTGAAAATTCATTCATAGAGCTTGCATTGTCATTTCCATTTTAAATACAGTGCATTACAACAGCAAGGAGTAAAAAAATGTTGCAATCCTCAAAAAAGGTCTGATATTCCACAAATTCACTTTCTAGGGTGAAGGAGGGAGCCTGCAGATCATAAAAATATCCAACCCTTTTCAAATGAGCCAAATCTGGCTTTTAACAATGAAAACCCGAGCTAATGAAGGAGAAACACGGGAAAAATGAAAGGAATCATTCAACCACCAACTAGATCCATCAAAAAGGCATGGGTACCCTTAAAATTTCATTCCCCAAGATTTTCAACCGTGTTGGAGAAGAATGGAAGCCATACTGCATTAAAAATGGTGGTTAAATGTCGGTTCTACACTTTTCCCCATGCCAAAGGTGTTTTTTATTTTTCTCTCACAAAAATCCATCAAAAACAAAATTGAAGATTCCATCGTGTAGAGGACTTCAATATATTTCAATGACACAAAAATCGAGAAAACCGAGCTCGGATTGAAAGAAAATTTAGGGCAAAACAAAGCAAAATTGGGTGGCGGGCCGAACCCAAAAATTTTCCCCTTTTTTTGAATTTGGGAAAATTTTCCCAAAAACTCCACCCCCACCACTCCACCACCATGTGTCACATTCCCATTGGTGTGTGGGTTTAAATGGCCATTTCATGCTTTTTTGAATTTTGGAAAATTTTCCAAAATTCCTCTCTGCCACCACATGTCATCCTCCTATTTACTCAGGCGCGCGCTCCAAACTTTCCCTTTGATACTTCGCCAATCACTTTGCAAAATTTCCAACTTCTCCCCATGCCCCCAATCTCTGCCAAGAATAGGACACATGTCACACCTTGATTAGTCTATGGGGCTTCTATCAAAACCTTCATTTTCTCCTTGGCAGGCCTTCGGCCGAATTTTTCCCTTGCGCCCTTTACAAATTTTGGCAAAAAGACAAGGTTTTCTCACCCTCCAACTCCCACTAGTTCCATGGACACGTGGCACATTTCTATTCATCGCGGGCCTTTAAGCCAAGATTTTTCTTTGTGCCCTTTGACTATTTTGGTGAAAAATCCAAAATCACTCCGCCCCTCCGACTCCCACAGCCTTATGGACACGCGTCATCTTTCTATTGGTTCGCAGGGTGTCGGGCCAAAAATTTCTTTGCACCCCCACTAAGAACTTTGGAATTTTTCTAACTTTCCTCCACTAACTCGTCATTCCCCACCACGTGGCACCTTCTTGTTGGTCACGGACCTTCCCAGGAAAATTTCCCTCAAAAACTCCGTTGAGCCATAACTTGCAAAATACAAGGAGTTAGAAGGAAAATTTTACCTTTCTGGAAAGGTGAGAAAATTCTCTATTTGATGAAGCCATTTCTAGAAAATTTTGAGTGCCTAAAAAGTGAAAAAATTTGACTGAGGCACAAGGAAGGAAGAAATGAAAGAGAGTTAGCCAAAAATAAGCAAGGGGCTTATTTTGGATAACAATGGGTTTGATTTCCGAGGAGTCCTTAAGTCATATGGGAACTTATATCTACATGTGCCCAACATAGAAGACATTTGGGTTGATCTTCGGGATGAAGTTGCCATCCGAAGAAAGGACAATAGCAGGTTGACACTTGAAGAGATTCAGATGTTAGATCTATCTGACATCCCATAAGGCACTATGGACAACGAGAGTGTCCTTGATGCCTCGTATGATGGGTTGAATGAAGACCAATATGTATTCCCAGCCATTGATTGTTCCATTCTTTGAGAAAGCTTCTATCACAGGAAGAGCTGCACAAATTCTTACCCGTACTAAGGCGTGGCTCATTTCTTGGGGAATGAGTTATAAAGAAGGAAGTTTTTCAAATCTAGCTACTTTGGGAAGCAGGATCCTCCCGGGAAAAAATGAAAAGGATAAGAACCCTTCTAAGAGGCCAATAAAGGTTGAGTTTTTCAGAAAGGGAGAAGAGCAAGGGAACACATCAGTGGCCACTCTCCCATAAACAGTTGAGGTTCTTGATTCACCTCCACCACCAAAACTAGGAAATCTTCCTTCAGGAGAAGAGGTTGGTCAACCTCCCATTCCCCTTTTGGTTGGCAGTTCATTAGAGGTAAGTCTTCCTCTTATCTCTCAAGCTCTAATTTCATAATCATTACCTCCCCCCATTCAACCTCCTTTGCTTCAGGTTTCTTCACCAAGTTCCTCAACCATGGCTAGCATCTTCTCTAGCCTCTCACCTCTCCCCACTGGACCTAAGTTAACCATGGATATGCCTCCTCCTTTTGTGCCTTCATTCCCTGAGTCCATTTCCATGGACACTACACTCATAGTGATCACCACTCCACAAGCAAACCTTCCTCCACCTAAAGATGTGACCATAACACCTACAATGGGAGAAACTTCTTCCAATGTATGCCTCAATGGTTAATAGATCAGACCCTAAGGAAGAGGAAGGTGGTAGTTCCCCTACCATCCTTTGATTTCAGTTCCCTCAAGGTCACTCCTACTAAGTCTACCAAGAAACCCAAAATAGTTTCAAGGGTTTCAGTGGATGCCTCAAGGCATAAGTTTGCAAAATTTCCACTCCCGTTGACAAAACCAAGGATGATATAATGGTCACTGATTATCATATCACAAGGGTTGATCTAGGAAAAGTGATAATGGAGGGAGCACAATAGGATGCACAAGATGCCATGAATGTGTTGTGCCAAAAGCTAAAGGAAACAAAGGAAAATAGAGATGAGCTAAAAGAGAAAGTAGAGCAGCTGACAGAAGTACTACTCAAGCTCTCAAATCCTCCTGAGTCAACACCATCATCCTCTACTCCTATCAAGTTCGATTTCTCATCGGTACCCATGATTGAGAAGATTAATGAGAAGGGGAGAATGGTCAATGAATGGATCCAGAGGCTACTCTTGCAAGGAAAAGAGGTCATTGATGACACCGTGGAAGTCTAAAAATCCTTGGAGGATATAAAGAAGGATGGCGAGAAAATGGATGATGAATTTTTAGCAGAAGTCGGGAACCTAGAGTTAAATTTTGAAGCTCTCAATACACTGAAACAGGTTCCATCCCATGTCTTGATCAAAGAAGGCATCATTCCACATGGGGACAAGCACTTTCAATTGACCAAAGCCATTAGATTCAGAATAAAGATTCTCAATGAAGCTTGTAGAAAATTGAGGGAATCAAGAGATCAATTGGTTGATGGCACAAATGACATAGAAGAAGAGATAATCAAGATCTGTGCTAAAGTGTTGAATGAAAGCTCGAGTATTCTTCCCGTTGATGATCTTTACAAGAAGATCTAAGAATCAATTTAGCATGAACCAACTGATGGATTTAGCCTGAAATCATTGATAGGTTCATGAAGATTGAACATTCTTTGGAAACACTGAGGAAACTCAACAAGAGACTGAAGAAACTTCCTGGTAACACGAGTGATACTCAGGAAACATGTGAAGTCTTGAGTGACCATTCCACCATGCCTGATGAAGATGAGATGTAGGGAATAATCTGAAAGTTCCAAGAATTTCAGGACAAGCAAGCTTTGTTGGAGGAAGACAAAATGATGAAACAGAATAGGCATAATGTTTCATGTCATTTCAATCCTGAAATCGACATGTCTTTTTCATTTTTGTTTCATCATGTAGGAAGCAAATTTTGACTTGGTCTCCTATGTGAGAGTCAAGAAAATAGGACTCTCATTAAAAGGACTATTTTCTAGGATTTATCCTATTTTCTCTCAACTCCTTTTATTATAAATAAGGGATGCTTGTGCATTTTAAAGGGTTGAGATTTTTGGAATATTGAGAACTATTGTGAAGAAGAAAAACTTTGTGTTTTCTTTTAATCATTTGAGGAATAGAAACCGATGCTATTTTTGCAAACTTTGTGTTGTGAGATTCATCTCTCTTAAGATATTGTTCTTATGTTCAGGATCTTAAGTTATTCTTTGTTTAGCATTCTCAATTATTTTAATTGTTTCAAACATTACATTACATTTGTTATCTAAAGCTCGTATGATTATTTCATGCTCTATGTTTACTCGAAAGAGAATATGTTCCTCTCATTTCCTTTCCATTGTGTTTCTTCCATAATAATAATTTCCTTTCTAGTCCTTTCCATTTCTAAAATTGCAACGTCTTCGCCTTGCGTGGATATAGATTTCAGGATTCTATCCCAACCCCAATGGTTAGATTAGTGTGAATATTGTATATATTATTTCTGTTGTGTTTTAGATTAGTAATAAACAGCAAATTTCCTCACTGTCTTTGAGGAGGATTTAATCCCATGTACTGTGGTTGAACCTCATATCTTTGCTTGACAAAATATCCAACCAACACCTTGGTGCCCTAATCTTCTCATCACAAACCTTCCACGCAACAACACTATACTTCCCGATACAAATTCTTTACTATGTTCCCTAATTTTTAAAACCCTAACTGACAAGTCATGAACTTCCTCAAATTCACTCTACGTTGTCTCAACCTACCAGATTCCCTCCAATGGAACCCACTTTGTACTTGGTCATGTCTACTTTTGCACCCTTGTTATAAATTCTCTAACTTGGCACTCGATTTATCAACGAATCACTTAAATTCAACTGCATTGATTACTTTCCAACTACAATCATACAATTACATTAAATTCATCATTTCTACTTTTTCCTCCTTTTTCATAGTTTCCATCAAGATTTCATCGCACGTTCTAGTTGTAAATCTATCAGGTGCAAAAACTACTTCCCGACTATAGACCTCCTTACATGTGCTTCATGAGTTGAAGTACATAAACCTCTACATCTTATACCAATTAGTTCCCCATGTTGCTTCCTACCTCACGTTACACTACGTGCTCATTCATCATAAGTGGTTTTTCTTTTGAGCATCATCCTTATTATCAACATCCTTCTTATGACAAATTTTTCTACTTCTTCACATTAATCCATCAACCAACATCATCATTGATACATGCACTCCTTTAAGCATCAACAAATTTTCTCTTTTATGCACCCTTGCAATCTACCCCACACTAAAAGTATGGGTCCTCTCGCACATGAATTCATAAGATAGTAACCACTTTCAAAGTGCACAAGCATGCTTACTACAACAAAACATAGAACTAAATTGACAAATAATAGAAACGATGAAAGTAACACATGAAATTAAAATCTAATATTAATGGAAATATTTCTTTATTAAAAACACCAAGAAGCCTTATTTATAGTAGGGATTCAACCTACTCCCATTGAAGTAACCGAACAACATACTACCATCCAGCGCCTTTATAACTAATAAATTCTTGATCCAAATATCTTTTTACTACAAAGGGTCCAAACCAATGCACTTTCAATTTCCTTGGATAACGTAAAAACTTGGAATCATACAAAATAACCATTTTACCAACCTCAAATGTCTTATTCCTGATATGCCTATCATGCCATGATTTTTGTCTTGCCTTTTTCTTATGGATACACCAAGAAATAGTGTTACTCATCTAACTTCATAAACTTTTCTATGCGCTCCTCAACAACTTCTTCATCATTTAGGCCTCTACACATGTAATACGTAAGGATGGAAACATGAATTCAATAGGAAATATAGCCTCTGTGCCAAACACCAAATGAAAGGGTGTGGCCTTATTCAACCTTTTATATGTTTTCCTATATGCCCAAAGTACAACAAAGACTTTATCATCCCATTCTTTCCTTCTAACATCATAAATCTTTGTCATTGTTTTTCCAAAAATCTTGTTGAAAGCTTCAGTAGTACCATTGGCCTATAGGTTATAGGGTGTTTTCTTATGGTGTGCCACCATAAACTCTTCCAATAAAATCTTGATTGTCTCATTTAGAAAATGAGTGCCTCTATCACTAGTTAAACTCAAAGGACATCTAAACCTGTTGATAATGTTTTACCATAGAAATATCATTATTGTAGTTGTGAAATCTTTTGTAGGTGTTTCTTTATCCCACCGATTCAAATAATATATGTAATTTATAATGTAGCATGCATCATTTCTACGCCTAGGTGGTGAAATAGGACCTAAAATTCAATAGCCCATTTCTCAAAAGGTTCAAAGACTTGCAATAGGCCTCAAAGGCATCTCATATTTGGTTCCAAGCTTCCCAAGGCATTGAAAATGGTCACACACCTTGACATATTCTTTAGTATCCTTATACAAATTTTCCCACCAAAGGCCAGCCATCATAATCTTACACATGGTAGCATCCCCTGTATAATGACCTCCTGCAATTCCACCATGAGCTTATTCCATAATAGCCTCATGCTCATGCTCCAGAACACACCAACGCAAAACTTCATCATGGCCTATCTTGTACAAATATCCACCTATCAACTAGTAATGTGCCACGCATAGTGCAAGTTACTTCTTCTCTAAAGTCTTCATTCTCTTAGGTGTTTTCCTAGTGTGCAAGAATACCACAATATCCTCTAAAAATGTGAGTGCGCAATTTAATCGAAAAATTTGTGCATCAATAATTGTATCCTCGATCCTCTCGCGCATCCTCGTCAAAATTAATTCTTGACAAATGGTCATGCCCTGAGTTACTTTTTCTTAGCTTTATAATCATTGTAAAATAAAACTCCTGAAATAATAGTATCCACTTGCAAATGTGCCCTTATAAAATAGGCTTGTTGACCAAATATTTAACTGTCATATGATCTATGAAAAAGATAAATGGTGTTGCCAACAAGTATTGTCTAAATTTTTGCAGCACGTAGATCATAGACAAATCCTCATACTCAGTAGTTATATAACTTCGTTTATCTGGTGTTAACTTCCCACTTACAAAACAAATAGGGTGGTCCACAATTCCTTATCTTAGTTGTGCCAATATTGTGCCAATCACCATTCCGAAGTATCAATGTGAACATTAAAGGGTTTATACCACGAAGGAATGCACAATAGGAGCAATAGTAAGCTTAATTCAAAATTACTTGTATAATTCAGATTAAGAGCAACAATAGAACACCAAATAACACAATATTTCATAATAATGATCTCAATATGCAATTAGAATAGCTTCACCACTTCGAGGGGGAAACCTCCAAACCATATAATAAGACTCAAATGCTCAAATGATAATGAAATACTCCCTAAAATATCCTATATATACTATTCATATGCTATGGCCATCACCAAGGCCAACCTATTAAGCATGAGAAAGTATAAATGATATAATAAAATGATATGGTAAACCACAAGTCGGCTACTCATATCCTAATACAAGCAATAGGTTAAGGGTGTAGCATGCCCTTCCCCTTCAAACCAATGTTGTCCTCAATGTTGAATAATCCTGGATGTTGCTACAGAAAACCTTCATCCTCCCAGGTGGCATCTTCTATGCTCAAATTCTTCCACTTGATCAGATATTCCTTAATGTTTCTAGTTGTCAACCTCTTAGTACGTGTTTACATAATCTTCTCTGGCTCCAAAATGATTCTTCCTTCCTCATCAAATTCTAGTAAATCTGTCTAGGCTTCAAATTTCTGTCCAATAACCTTCTTCAGGCATGAAACATGGAATACTAGGTGTATGTGTGAAGATGGAGGAAACTCTAGTTTATAAGCAACACTACCAATTTCTTGTAGAATTTGATAAGGGCCATAATATTTAGGAGCAAGTTTGTTTTCCTTTTTCTGTTGCTTTAGGGACATCTTGTTTATAAGGTTGGAGATGTACAAAACCCAACACCAATTTCAAAATGTCTTTCACTATGGTGTTGATCTCGCTTGTTGTTTCATCTGTTTTGTGCTAATGCTAAATTCTCCTTCAAACTAGCCAAAACATGTTGTTAATGTTGAATGTGTTCCTCAACATCTCTCGACCTTAGTTTACACCCTCAAGGAGGAAGTGATAGAAGGTGGATGCTAACCATATAATGCTAAAAATGGGTTCATTTGAGAAGAGGTATTAAAAGATGTGTTATACCACCATTCTCAAAGTGGTAGCCATTTAATCCACCTTTCCTACTTATCTCGATACAAAACAACGTAGATACCACTCTCTAAGCATTTTTGACCACTTCTATTTTCCCATCGGTTTAAGGATGATAAGATGAACTTTGAGCTAGCTGAGTACCCAAACATGAAAATAATTCCATCCAAAATTACTTGTGAAAATAGGATCACGATCACTTACAATTATCTTTGGGGTTCCATGTAGCCTTTGAACTGTCTCCAAAAAATTGTTGTGGATCAGATGGTTGTAAATGGATGTGATAGGGCACAAAAATGGGCATATTTTGTGAGCCTATCCAAAATCATGAAAATAACATTCTTACCCTCTGAATAAGGAAATCCAATGATGAAATCCATGGAGACCTCCTCCCATCTCTGGCTAGGAATTGGTAAGGGTTGCAGCAATGCACTTGGTGTCTTAATTATTTCCCCTTTATTCTATTGGCACACTAAACACTCGATACAAACTTTTATACATCCCCTTGAGTCCTTCCCAAAATAATTCTCTTTTTAGTCTATGATATGTCTTCAAAAACCTAGAGTGTCCTCCAATAGGTGAGGCATGTAGCTCTGCAAGAATCTTATGCTTCAACTCAGAATCTTTACTCAAGTATAACCTATCCTTGTACGGGCATTACCTTTCCACTCAAATTTGTTAGATGGCATAGATCCTTGGTTGATATTCTATTTTATAAATTATGTATCCTTATCTTGATTCCATTCCAATCTTGCTTCATCCACCCAATCGGCCGTCAACATGGACATTCCACATAGTAAGGCATTTGTAGATGTATCCCTTCTGGACAATGCATCAGCTACTACATTTTCTTTACCCTTTTTGTATATGATTTTAAAATCATAACCCAACATTTTTTTACAAACTTTTTTGTTCCTCGGATGATAACCTTTGCTCCAAAAAGCATTTGAGACTATCATGATCAGTTTTTACCTTGAAGTGTCTACCCATGAGATATGGCCTCCATTGCTTGACCGCATGAAGAATATCCATCATTTCTTTCTCATAGATAGGTTTGAGCAGATATTTTCCTTTGAATTGGTGACTCTCAAATGCAATTGGTCTTCCTTCCTACATGAGAACTCTCCAATCCACGATCTTGAAGCGTCACATTCAACAATGAAGGTTTTTGAGAAGTTGGGAGTAGCCAAAACTGGGGTGTTGCACATGGCTTCCTTCAACTGCTCAAAGGATTTAGTGGCTACGTCTGTCTAATGGAAGGCATCCTTATTTAGCAATTCAGTGAGTGGGGTTGCTATTCTACCATATCCCCTCACAAATCTTCTGTAGTACCCTGTTAGTCCTAGGAACCCATGAATATTTTTGAGATTTTTGGGCCTTGTCCATTCCACCATAGCTTTGATCTTCTGAGGATCAACTTTGACACCTTCCTGGGATACAATATGACCCAAGTACTCTACCTCGTGTACACAAAAATAACATTTGGATGGATTTGCATACAAAGTATGTTTCTCCAAAACTTCCAACACTTTATTTACATGTTGTAAGTGTTCTTCCCATGTCTTATTGTAAATCAATATGTCATCAAAGAAAACTAATACAAATTTCCTTTAAAACGGCCTAAAAATAGTGTTCATCAAGCTATGAAAGGTTGAGAGTGCATTTGTAAGACCAAAAGGCATTACCAAAACTCATAATATCCCTCAGTCCTGAAAGCCATTTTATGAACATCTTCCTCTTTTATCCTAATTTTATGGTACCCCGAACGAAGATCTAATTTTGTGAAATAAATAGCACCATGTAATTCATCAAGTAAATCATCAATTACTGGAATAGGAAACTTATCTTTGATGGTGTAGTTGTTGATTTCTCGGTAATCTGGACACATCCTCCATGTTTCATCCTTCTTACGTACCATGACCACTGGTGAAGAATATGCACTCTGGTTATGCCTGATGATACATGCCTTCAACATTTCCTCCACCATTTTCTCGATCTCACTTTTCTGGGAATATGGGTATCTATATGGTCTAATGTTAGGTGTTTGGCTCCCTGGAATCAACTGAATGGCATGATCATGATCCCTAACTGGTGGTAGTCCCTTTGGAATTGCATCAAAAATAGATGAGTGAGCATCCACAATCTTCTGAAGATCGGGTGGCATTGAAGACTCTGTATTTTGTACTTCTATGGAAAATAGCTTTGCTATAAAGCCATCCACTCCTTTTCTAAGAACCTTCTACATTTGATGAGAGCTAATAATATGTGGAGACTTAGCTACCATCCCATTCATTTGTATTTTCCTTCCATCTGAATGAAATCGCATGAACAATTCTTGGAAATTCATCTCTATAGTACCTAAGGTTGTGAGCCATTGGACACCCAAAACAATATCTACCCCTCCCATAGAAATAGAAAACATAGGTGAGTTTAACATGTATTCTCCCATGGAAATCTTGATACTATGGCACTTTCCAGTGCACTTGACTGTCCCACCATTCACAATCATAACTTGCATTTCTGGAGCTGGGTGAATAAAACAATTGAGGCGGGCAGCTAACTTACTATTTATGAAGTTATGAGTACTCCCCAAGTTAATCAACACCGTCACCTTCTATTTTTTGAGACCAATAACCTTGAGTGTTTGAGGAGTACTAATACCTGAAAATGCATGGCAAGAAATTGTAGGTTGGTGATCCTTTACTTCATCTTCTATTGGTTCCTCAGCCTCTCCTATAATTTCAGAATCCTCATCATCCTCATTACCTCTGTCACTATAGAACAACTTCTTCTCAGCACATTTATGTCTCGGTCCATATTTGCTATCACAGGTTAAAACATAATAATTTTTCTTTCTTTTCTTCCATTTGTTGAGGAGTCGAGTCTAATTGGCCTAGCAAATGAAGGGGAAGAGATACTACGTTCTCTGGTGTTAATGAAATATGTCCTACTACTACAAAGAAATTTTTCCTCTGCATGACGTGCCATGATAATAGAATCGAAAAGCTTGAGTGGATTAAACATATGTACCTCATGCTCAATGTGGTCCTTAAGACCCCTAAGAAATAGGTCATTCAGATTCTCTTCTAGAATATTCTCCACCCTTAAGGATAGGTTTTGGAATTGATGCACATAATCTTTAACTGATCCTATTTTCCATAACTTTGCTAATTGACTAAAGTAGTTCTCTGAAACACTGGAACTATAGTGCAATTGTAACTCCTCGGTAAAAATTGTCCAAGTGACACCTAGACCATTCTTCTACCTCTGAGCACATAACCATCGATACCAAAAAAATTGGTCGGGTTCAAGATATAGGGATGCCAATGTCACCTTTTGTCCTGATGGTGTTTGATGTAACTCAAAGAAGTTCTCCATTTGATTTATCCAATTTAGGGGATCCTTACCATCAAATTTGTGCATATCCACTTTTGGCATCATGTTTCGTGGTTGCGAATAAGTTGGATTCTAATTGGACTGGAAAAGTGATCTAATATGGTTAGTTTTTCCATGATTTTTAACTGAATGTCCTCCTTGGTTGATATGGGCTAGATTTGGGCCATACTAGTTACCTTTTACATGTTGCATGATATCATCCAACCGATGATTGATTTGGGCTATGTCTCCTTTAGAGGCCATCTCAAAATATACATTTCGCAGCTCATACTCAAGTTGGATCACCTTATGATCAACTGAGGTAAACCCTAGTGCTGAAGAATCTATATTTACCCCTTCGACTCCATCTCTTCAATCACTACCCCATATTTATCTGTGGTTTTACCCGGAGTAATCGGATTTTTTTGCTCTTGTGGAAGGCCCCGCCATGATGTTAAACCTTAGGGTTTAGAGTTTTGATAAAATTTCGGCTGAAAAGCAAAAAACACAAAGAAGATACTAATACTATACTTTTTTTTGAGAGCTTTCCGAAAATGTAAATAACTTGAAAACTTTCCACAATTTTCACCCTAGGGAGTGATTTTATGAAAAATCCTAAATTTGTAATACCTTTTGTAAAATAAATCAAAAAAGTCTGAAATGTTTAGGGAACATTACTTGAAATGTTTCACAACTCGGTAAAAATATCTCCCACCAATTCGCTCTGGTTCACAATATGTGGCGGAAACAAAACAATTAGGGTTTTTCCTAATTTTGGCCCAGAATCGCAGCTACGATACCACTTGTAATGAAATTACTTGTATAATTCAGATTAAGAGAAACAATAAAACACCAAATAACACAATATTTCAGAATAATTATCTCAAAATTCAATTATAATAGCTTCGCCACTTCGAGGGGCAACCTCCAAAACATATAATAAGACTCAAATGCTCAAATGATAATGAAATACTCCCTATAATCCCCTATATATATTATTCATATGCTATGGCTATCACCAAGGCCGACCTATTAAGCGTGAGAAAGTATAAATGATATAATAAAATGATATGGTAAGCCACAAGTTGGCTACTCATATCCTAATACATGCAATAGGTTAAGGGCGTAGTAGTTGCCAACAAGTATTGTCTACATTTTAAAGCACGTAGATCATAGACAAATCCTCATGCTCAATAGTTATATAAATTTTTTTATCCGGTGTTAACGTCCCACTTACAAAACAAATAGGGTGGTCCACAATTCCTTCACTTAGTTGTGTCAATATTATGTCAATCACCATTCTAGAAGTATCAATGTGAACATTAAAGGGTTTATCCCATGAAGGAATGCACAGAATAAGGGCAATAGTAATGTTTTTCTTCAATTTTTAAAACGCATGTTGTTGTGCCTGATACCAATAGAATTTTCCATTTTCCTTCAATAGTTCTTCCAAGGGTGTGACAATATTTACATAGCCTTTAATGAATTTTCTTTAATACCATGTATGTCCTAGAAATCCATGCACTTCACTATGATTATTAGGTTCCTCCATTCCCAAGATCACAACGACCTTAGCTGGGTCCACCAACAACCCTTACAAATAATATGCCCCAGAAAAGTGCCAAAAGGTGTTGCAAAGATACACTTTTTAATATTCAGAGAGATGCCCAACTACCTACACCTATCAAATATAAGTCTCAAATTGTCACAATGATCCTTGACCAAACCATACATTGTCCAATCATCTATATATACTTGTTAAAACTTATGAATTAAATCTTGAAAATCCCGCACAAAATTTCACGAGAACATCGTTGGTGCATTCTTCAATCCAAAGGAATTACTATGTATGTAAATCTTCCCCTCTCGGTGGTGATAGTTTTTTTTTCTGATCTTCCTTTTCTATTCGTACTTGATGATATCCTAAAAACCCATCTGTAAAAGAGTAGATCTCGTGCCATGCAATCCTCTCAAGGATCTTCTCTATAAATGGGTTGGGGAAAGGATAAATAACACATGCAGCATTAAGTTCTCTATAGTCTACACAAATCCTTATCCTCTCATCCTTTTTAATACTTATTACCATGGGGCTCACCCATTCATTCTTCAATGGGTTCAATTATACTAGACTTGATCATTTTATGAATTTATTCCTTTACCTTGACATGTAAATTAGGATTCATCCTATAAGGCCTCTTCCTAAGCGGGTAAGTTCCTTCTTTAAGTTTAATTCTCATCTCACCTAAAGAAGGGTGTACTCCTTTAACTCATGATAGCCTTACAAAAACAAGTCCTAAAATTTGTGTGGGAGTTCAATAATCATGGCCACATCCTACTTCGACCGGTAGAGTCGCCAATAATGGTCTCTTGAGGCTCTGCATTTATTCCAATGTTAACCTTATTTATTTTCATAGGCTCATGATATGCACACACCATTTCATCTATTATTTCATCCACCTCTCGTGTACCTTCAGTGTGGTTAACATCCATGTTATTATTTTTGTTGTGGTCATTATTTATCGTGCATATCAGGTTTACTATTTTCCTTCACTTCCTAGGCACAAACCATTTCTTCTTATTTAGTCTCTTTAAGGTCAAGGTGTGACTCTAAATCTATCTCTCTAAACATATCTAATAATAGTTCCTCAGCCTTTGCAATATCTCCCAAAGTAAGGCACTTCATAATATGCAATGCTTCATTAACCAGATGTTTAATAGAAAAATAATCAAAAGTATGAATCATACCTAAGGTCATCTCTTGTCAATTAACTATTTCTCTTGTCAATTATGCATGACCATACCATGTGTGTGTGTAGCTTCCTAGAGAGGAGTAGAACTTATGCACCCAAAGTGATGGTGGAAAGGCCTCCTACCCCTTCATCCAAAGTCTCTCATAATTCGAACATGGTGTGAGGTAGAGTTCTTCCCATGGAATTTACATATCTGAGAAGTTATATCACTCCTTAGTAACCTAGTAGAAAAGGTGATTCTCACTTCTTTCCATTCCAATAGGTTGTCTCTTTGTGTTTCCCACCAGCACATTGTTGTCCCATGTAGAGCATATACTAGCATATTTCTTGTCTCCTTCATTATTCCATTGGGCTTCCATGGCACGTAGAAATACATCAAGGTTCCCTTCACCAATATACTTAGGTACCTGGTTGTAACTCAAGCACCTAACCATGTGCATCCTAATCATGTGAGTAACTATGTTTTTGATCTCCTACCCAACTCCTTCATACATTCTATGCACCCAATTATCACAAGAAATACTTGTGGTATCACTAACTAACTAAGCATCATCCCATTATATCACACCTTCCTTAGATGGATTAGTTACCTCAGGGTCTCTGATTGTGCACGCATATATCTTGTTCAAGTATTCTTCACTCAAAGGCTCAACATATAGAGCATCCTTTGCATCGGTCAAAGGTATAATGACACACTCTTCCTTGTTTTCAAAGCTAATTTACCCCTTGTTGAAGCACAAATATGCATTATTCGCATTACACCGGGGCACCCAAGTAAGGCTTGGAAAGTTGTCTACTTCAACAAGCTCTAATACTTCAAATTCCCCAATAAACTTGGCTCCTTGAATTGTAATAGTTGCATCTTTAGTAATCCAATAGGATTATCCCTAGTTTTATTTTCCATATACAACACATTCAAAAAAGGTTATAATGGTGGTCTCCCCATCTGATTCCATGCATCCAACATGAGTACATTAACTTATGCGGTTGTATCATCATCGTAACTTTCACCTTAATCCATCCAACGATGATTGCATTTAGTGTAATATCCTTATCATACTAATGATTATGAGGAGGTAGATTTGCAAGTATCTCGCCTCTCACATTCATTACTTATGTGCGGTACTTTTTCTCTCAACCACTCTCTTAACAAAGGGATTATGTTCTCCTAGCAGAACATTTAGCATACTTCCTTCAATTCATATATTCCCTTCTATGGGAGTTCAACCATCTTTTCTCATTCCATCATATGCACCCACACCTTCAAGCTTTGAATCTCTCCTTGCAAATCCCTAATAACGTCCATAATATCCTAGTAAACCTCTTTCTGATGTGAAGCATCAGGGTACTTGGAATTTATCACTTCTTTCTTTGTTATATTCATCTTATACTTCAAAGGTTCATGTGTGTGCGTAGCCTCAACACATGTAGTAACTAAAACAGGTTGTAGAATAAGGGACCTTTGGCATCCATTGATCATCAACTATGCGTTGGACCTTTATCATTATTGCGCCTTTTGTCTTGATTGTGTTTCTTTCTCATGTGATCATATAAGTCGTGGAGTTATTTGAACTTGTGCTATTTTCCACACCATGAGAAAACTAAATTTTGAGGGCACTCTCACTAATAATGGTCGGAGATTCATAAGTATAACAAGTTCCCATAGAAAATCCTACTCTTCCACCACCACGACCTTAGCCTCTATATGCTCCACAAAAGCCTCTATTCATGTTATCCCCATTATTGTGCCCTTCATTTGCACTACTCTCCCTATTCCTTAGATCCACTTTCCATACTAGTCTAGCGCACACCAATTTTAATGGCCTCATGAATATGATCAATCGATAAAATTACTCTGATCTAATACATAGAATACATGAAATAGCTACAGAGACAATAATTGAAATCAACAACTCTATATTATATTTTCACTATTTCATTACACTCCATTATATAGGAGATGTATAATAACAATCCTCACAACAACCTTTGTCTGCATATACAACCATACACCCATATGGTTTCAACTTCTCACCAATATAATAATAAAACAATACTAATTGTTTTATTATTCTAACTTACCATAATAATAATTACACATGTAATTATTATTCACCCATACATACAAATGGAGCACTAAGATATATTTCCTAACATTCCCCCCCTTAGTGTGAACATGGGGAAAACTTTCCTTTGTACTTGCACTTACTTTCATGATCTGATGATTTTACAGGATGATCATAAACCTAATAGATGGTTTTTCATAGGGTTGACCATAAACCGAAAATGATGGTTTTGCAACTAGTTTACCACAAACCAAAAGGGTGATGGTTTTACATAGGGTTTACCAACAACCGAAAATGGTGGTTTTACAAGTGGTGTACCACAAACCAAAAATGAAGGTTTTCAAGTGGTTTACCTACAACCACATCATGATGTGTCAAATACAATTATCAACTCTCATCACATTTCACTGCATGGAAAAACATAGGAAATATAGTTGCTCACATATAGAAAATACCAGAAAAGTAGAAAACTAGAAATGGAACATTGAGATCATGTTCCCCCTCAATGTGAAATTTCCTTTATTCTGCAAACCACAATAGGAACACTACAACCAAACACTCTACCAGACACATAAAGAAACAATAGGAACACACTGTATAAAACAATAATCACCATATCTGATATGATCTCATCATTGGTGACTGACGAGAGGTCATTGAATGACCTCCAACCTCATGTTCCTCCTTCCTCCAAGAAATTCACTTAGTATAGAAAGTCTTCAGAATTATAGTCAATTTCATTTGTTATTTGTTCATCTTCATTGTCTGAGCCTTCTTCAGTGACTATATTTGCTTCATTTTTAAGATTTCCATTGAGCAAGTCTTTAGCTCGATCTCTACAAAAAGACTTGGTATGGCCCTTTTTCTTGCAATAGAAACATTCAATTTCATCCTTTTTCAAGAAATTTTTGTATTTATTTTTAACATACAAAGCATTTTCCTCTTCTATATCTTCTTTAGTTCTTTTCTCTTCAGCTAGGAGAGCTGAAATCATGCCCTCTAATGACTGAGAAGACATTTTCCCTAGAGTAAAGACAACATTATTGTACTTGGATGGCAAACTGTTTAATAATATGGATTTTGCATCTTCATCATCAACAAGAGCTTTAACTTCTGCTAGTTGTCTAAGAAGAGATCTCAATTCATTTATATGACTTGACATTGTGACTTCTTCATTCATTTTCAATTTGAATAATTGCAACTTTAAAGAGAATTTTGCATTATTCACTTTAGCCCCAAAAGTTTTGTTTAGTAAATCCCATATTTCTGTAGAATATTTTTCTAAATCTACATGATGTAATTCAGAATCTGAAAGACCAAGTCCAATTATTGCTTTGGCTTTGTCATCTCTAGTTTCCCATTCTACAAGCTTACATTTGTAGGTGCTTTTTATTTTCCATCTACTATCATCCATAGGTTTTTATTCATTAACTGCATCTGGATTTTTACTCTCCATGTATGGAATTTCAGCCCATTAAATTTATCTAATGGTGTATCCATTTTACTGAATCTAAATATCTAAAAAAAATTGAATGTAGATTTGAATTACCTTTGATTCTATGATTTCTTCAAAAAAACAGCAGTGATCAATGTGTTGTATAGTAAATTGTGTGTTTCTCCCAGGATGACAAAGTGGGTTTGGCTGAAATTTATTTTGTAGTTTTCTATATAGCGATCATTCCACGTGTAAAATTGTGGAGAAACCCAGATCGCAAAACAAAAGTTACAAGATCTTCTTTGAGACAGATTTAACCTGCTCTGGTACCAAATGTGAAAATTACTTTGATCTAATACACAGAATACATGAAATAGCTATAGAGACAATAATTGAAATCAGCAACTCTATATTATATTTTCACTATTTCATTACACTCCATTTGTAACAAGTGCCCCAATGATGATACAGGTCTCCTCGCAAGGTGTTCGGGATCCAAAAGCCCTCGAGTATGCATTAACATCCCGCATGCCCCGCTTAGCCCCCGCGCCCTTTGTTTTCCCCTTTTTCCCTCTTTCCTTGGCCTCTTGACCTTCAGTGACGAACCGCCTGCAGGGCGGCGGTCTCGTGACCGCCGCCCTGAACAGGGCGGCGGTCCTGTAACCGCCGCCCTGCTCAGAGCGGCGGTCCTGTGCGCATTTTCCAGAACACTCTTTTGACGCGACTCGCGTGAAATATCACGTTTCACCAGCTTTTCTTTGCCGACTTGAGCATGCATTAATGTTTTTGGTCCCCTGGAACAGTGTTTTTCCTTTGTTTATTGTTTAGGAGTTCAATTTGGTTTTGGTTTTTGAGAGTTGGAATTCCTATAAATGCATGGTTTGTGTACATGCAAATGGTCTGATTTTGGTCTAGGAGTTTTGGTCCAATTTGGGTGAAGAATTTGAGCTGGAGCTTTTGGTCACCATTTTTCCTTGTTAGAGTCTTCTGATTTTTAGTGTTTTGGTTAGCTTGCTTAGGATTGATAGCATAGCTTATTTCATACTTGGTCAGTATTGCTCAGCTGTTAGTAAGCCACAGACCCATCTTGTGCAGGCAGTGTTGTTGTTCCATCCAATCCGGTTAGAAGCTTGCCTCTGAATTCCTCTTTGCTGTAGATTTGTTTTTACTGTGTCTTGGAGTTCTTAGTTCAATCCATTATATGCCTGGTTAGCTTTATTCAGCTGTTGGTAAGCCACATATCCAACTTGTGCAAGCAGTGTCTTTATTTTGGAATAGAATAGCTTGGGAAGCCATTAAAGTTGCAGGTTTTGCTCTTCGTATAGGATAGTTCAAAGGTTCTGGTCGCTTCACGTTGCATGACTCGCAGTAAAATCCCGCTAGGAATCGCATAAGCCAAGCTCTGTACTCTTGCGCTATCCCTCTCCTACTCGCATTCTCGGTCTGCATTCTGAGCTGTCCTTGTCCCAAAATCTACTCCTATCGGTGCTAGCATTACACGCTTTTCTGGATCCAAGTGAACACGAAAGAACGAGAAGATCATACTGAGGGGACGAGATCATACACACACCATCGGATTCGCCACTGTTCTGCGGAATCCAGGTTTTACATTTCAAAGTTCTAGTCAGATTCATATCAAATAGAGTAGTTAATCACTTTATTTCATTTCATTCTATTCTCGATATTGCCAGGGAAGCTGTGGGGATTGATAGTTTCTGAGAAACTATGATTCACTCCTCACTTCTGAGGTAGGATCGAGAATCTTGCAGGTAGATTAGACAGATTATTTTAGTCATTTAGAATAATTCTACAAATCGCACAGGCAAATAACCACACTCGGTTATCTTGTCTGTTTTTAATTATTGTTTAGTTATTATTTCTAGATACGCATAAAATAGTTTGCTTTCCTTAAAATTGTTAGAATATTTCATAGAAAAATAAAAGTTATATGTAGTTAGATTTATTTCACTTAGTTAGAATTTGTTTCATTACAGTTAGATTGCATTTTGTTTCGTATGACAATCACGGGACCTCAAGAGCCCAGGGAATATATATTTGAGCCAATCGTGCCTCAACCAAACCTAGTCACAACAATAGTTGACATAGACCAAAATCTCAGGATACAAGTATTCCGAACAACCACAGATTTACAACTGATCAGTTCACAGTTAAGAGGATTAAACATAGAAGACGACCAAGCACATGCATTTTGGTCAAGTCAGCCAAACTACAGATTACCCTAGAAAACATCCACATGACCGTAGAAGGGCTCGAAAGAGAACAAACATTCGGGTGCGATCCTCTAGTTCCACAGCCAGATGCTGGAGACACCCTCATAGATATAGATACCAGCTTAAGAATCCAGGTTGCGAGAACACCTGTAAGGTATTCTGAGAAGATCGCACAACTATTGGTTCTAAACATAGAAGCTGAGAAAGCATACGATTACTGGATACTAGGGATTAGAACTTGATCTCACATATGACCATAACAGGACCGCAACAACCGAGAGTCTACGGTTGTGATCCACAGACCCCACAGCCCAACGAGTCCACAGGTCAATCCGATATAGACGCTAGCCTACGTACTTTGGTATTCAGGTCCACCCCACTTCCACCTATCATCATCGAGCAACTGTCCTTACTAGATATAGCGGCTAACGAAGCTAGGGAATTCTGGACTAGGCCAGAAAATCGTCCATAGAATCGATTGTATTCATCATCCACTATATGACCTTATCAGGAGATATACACGAAACAATCCCAGGTCATTTTCCACGTATTCCGCAACCCATAGATCGAATCACGCCAGAGCTCGATATTGATTGGAGCCTTCGAGCAGTCATCCTCGCTGATCGATCTATCACACCAGTCCAAGTTAGAAGGGCCTTCTTTGCCTTAGATTCGCAAATTCCACTAGTGCGTGTCGAAGACATTAGACTGCCTAACTAGTTTGTCTGCATATTCTACCCCCACCGGCTGTCTCGGCACGACCTCGGGAGGTCGGGTACGCGGAAGAGTTACTTGTTGATTCTCACGCTCGCCTGTCGCTTTTCCGACGTACAAAATTGGTGAACCCAACGTGAAACAAACAATTGTTTCACCTTCTCTTTGAGAAGTTTCATCTTCTCTCATCCACCTTCGCTCCTTCCCATTATTCTGCGGGTATTCATATACCCCCCGAATATGTCGGGATTCGACGCATATGGCAGACCCCTCCTGGGTCTTGAGGCATACTACGCCCAACAGAATAGGGAATCATCACCCTCGCTCTCAGTATGGGGTGACAACTATTCAACTAATCAGTTGTCAACACAAACCCCAAGAATCAGATATAGTTCATCTTTTCAAACTGAGGAGTTAGATCAACCCCCTCGAACCCAACAAACAGAACCTTCAGGTTCCAACAATATGACGTTTACAGGAGAATCTGGTTCATCTCCTCAAATGTTACTCAGACCACAAATTAGTAGGCAATCAGATCCATACCTGGTCTTAGATGATGGACAGTCAACACGTTATCCTAGGAGTGAACAACGCTCCCGGGGAATGTATCCATCTATAGGAGGATTACAAATACAACCCGAAATCTCTTTTCAAGAAAATACCTCTATGCCACTGCATACAGGAAATATTCTGGGAGAAACTTGGCAAAATAGCGATCAATTTATGACAGGATATCACGTACCTTTACAACACCAAGGTATACAACAAACGCCGCTCAGGCAAAGTACCGTGGCTTCACCAAATGAAGTCATTTCAACGTTAGTAGAAAGAGTGAGAGGGTTAGAACTGGCTCAAGCAAGTCAAAATTCTCCGTTCATACAAACAGGAAGTTCCAATCCTCCATACCACTCTGGTCAGGTAGATCTCCTTACGGGAGTAGGCACGTTAGGCATGCCTCCTCAATATCCACAAAAATGCAACAAGGCCTATCATCTCTAACACTATTCCTCCCGGTCTAGTGTCGAACAGTCCGTTCCTCGATAATACCCCGTCCTATTTAAACATGTACTCTAAATCACCACAAGGAGATATGTTCTCCTCTCCCGGCATGTTTGCTCAAACGCAGGGACCTCCCTATGCCCCTGCCAACGCGTACGCTGCACCGTATCAACAACCCATCCCACCACCACTCCCTCACCAAACACCATCAATGGTCGAAAGCTATGCGATAGGGACGTATTCAGAATATCTAAAGGAACCCTTAGATTTCACCATACGAAGCGTCATGCTTCCAAGACCTCTCCCTGATTTGCCTAAGTTCAAGGGAGAGGGAGATCCAAATGCGCATATCAAAGCTTACGCTACAGCCATACGAGAATTACTCCCTTGGGATGGAGTTGTTGCTAAAATATTTCCCAAAACCTTGGAAGGCATCGCTCTCGATTGGTATTATAGAATACCTGAAGCTTCCATACATTCATTCAAACAACTTGTGTCTGAGTTCATCAAGGCCTTCGACATGAACAAACTATTAAGAACAGGAATCAGAGAATTCTTGCATATCAAACAAGAACACAATGAATCTGTCGCTCATTTCATCCAGAGGTGGCGTACAGTTCTTTATTCATCAGCAAGTGCTCCAAACATGGATCAGATGGAACTATGTGATTTATTCCTTCATTCTCTCAGTAGAGAAGTGAAGGAAGAAGTCCAGAAGTTCCCACTAAGGACTTATGATGAAGTACTTGAGAGCGCTCTGCGAATAGATCAAGCAGCGATAGATAGTGGTCGTAAGACGTATGGAGCAAATGGGAGGTTAATCACCTCCACTCAAAATACTACAACTACCACAAATGTCAATCAAGGACCCAAAATCCTTAACAAAAATCGTGGGGTAACAACGGATGGGGTAACCGACCAGCCCAAGAGGGTAAATGTTGTTAATACTCCGTCACAAACAAACAACCAACGAAACAACAACTTTACCCCGACCGTCAATACAGTGGATTTTAACCATCCACAACAACAACAACAACAACAACGGCGAAATCCCATACAAGGGCCAAGCCAAAACTCATTTGGTTACCAAAACCAAAGTCAAAACCAAAAACAACAATTCCAAAACTTTGGTCCTAATAGGCAACAGTTTGATCGGAATTTTAGGCCACAATACACACCAAACCAACAAAACGGGAATTATAATCCCAATTCTTATTGTGGTTTCCATAAAATTCATGGTCACGACACTAGAACATGTCGTGACTACAATAAATTTATGCAACGTTTGCCAGAAGAACAAAGACAGTTCTTCATAGACCTGTTCTTGGCAGATCCCGTCTCATCATCACCAAATACTCTCGCAGGGGCAGTTTCCCCCCAGAATGCTCCCCTTAAGATCTTTAATGATCCACTCCCAAATCATGACAGCAATAGGCTGAATCCAACTGGAACAAACAAAGGTGCAATAACGGGAAACAATGATCATGAAGCTTCGACTTCATTAAATCCATCAGTTGCTCCACAATTGGGAGCTCAACCAAGACCTAAGATAGTTAGTTTGGTAGAATTAGACGCTGAACTACCTATCGAAGCTATAACAAGAACACGAGAGTATTTCTCTCAACCGAGCCCAAGTCATCTGCCAGAGACAGATAGGAGTCAGCAAAAAATGGAAAAACCCATCGGTGCCTATGATTTAATTAGTGACCTAACAAAGACCTTCTCACACATTTCATTTTTGGACTTACTAAAGAACTCTCCCCCTCACAGAGCTGCTCTTTTAGAAGCATTAGGTCTAGGCCATCTAATTAACATCACTCCACCTCCCGAAACACAAGTAAATCACGTAGATTTTGATATCCACCCTCCGGGGCAGCCGGACAAGGATGTCGAATTCATCTTCGAAATAAGTAAAATGCCCACAGATGCTGAGATCACACGCCGAGGTGACCCAGCCTTGCACTTACAAGTATGGGTTTATAATAACTATGTAAAACGTGCAATGGTTGACGACGGGGCTGCAGTTAACATAGTCCCTTTCTCTTTCCTCCAAAAACTTGGATATGGAGAAACAAACTGTTCCACTACACGAAATACCTTGAGAGGCTATGATAGCCTTAAAGCCACTTCGATAGGAACTATAATACTGCCGGTCACCTTAGGGCCCAAAACCATCTTGACTGAGTTTTATATTATAGATCGGGAAACTAACTATAATATGATCCTCGGCCGACCTTGGATACATCGAATGAAGGCAATCCCTTCCACGCTATTTCAAGAAGTAAGATTCTTGCATCTGGGAAAGGTATTTGTAGCCAAAGGCGATCCAAAACCTTTCGATTTGCACCTAGCTGATTTAAAGAAAAGACCAGGGGTGCACTCAGAATTTGAGCTGCCAACAAACCAACTTAATAAACCCTCTGACCCAAAGCCAGAGGAAAAGTTGATACCTACAACGGATCTTGAAACTACCAGCATAGCCAAAACAACTCCAACCCCTAAAGGTAAAACTAAAGAAACAGTATCATTAGGGACTACTGCGAAAATCGTTGAATTGATAGAACAAGATTCACCAATGTTCTTACCATTCGATTCAGTAGGCATAGGATTTTCCCTAGGTGTTGGTTCCTTACCGGCAGAGGATCTCTGTATGATAGAAGTAGAGTGTGCAAATGCGCAGATGCCCCAACATCTACACTCCCGGCTAAGTATTGGACTCTCCATTTCGATGGAGCTAAATGTCGTTATGGAGCGGGGGCAGGTATAATTCTTACTTCACCCGAGGAGAAGGTCCTCCCATTCTCATTTAAGTTAAACTTTGAATGCACAAACAATGGCGCTGAGTACGAAGCCCTCCTTCTTGGCCTCACCTTAGCCAGAAGGATTGGTATTGATAACATCAGAGTCTTGGGAGACTCGCAATTAGTAACAAACCAAGTTGCTGAAGTATATGAAACTAAAGCCGAACATTTACAACTCTACAAAAACGCTGTATTAGATTTAAGCAAGGCGTTTAACTTCATATCCATTGAAGCGATCCCGCGAGAGAAAAATCTTCTCGCCGATTCAATAGCAACCTCAGCATCACGTTTTACTCCAAGCAATGAGCTAGAAGATACTCACTTCACAGTATCCATTCGTGACGAACCATTAATAAAAACAATGACAAATCCTCTTTTAAGCGGAAGCGAATCTACCATCCTAGACCATGTTGGAAATGATGCGGCTACTTTGGATTATTTAAATGCCTATGCAGCATTACATCTCTCCTATCACATGCTAGATTTATCCCTGATCCCACATTCGTCCTCCTACTTCGGAAATCCCGTAACGGATCTTCCGTCACAAAGGGAACCTAACATATACGCAATAGAAAATGGGGATGATTTAGATTTACCTCCAGCACCACCTGAGTTCGAAGAGGGTAACGCCTCTTTAATCGAAGAAACAATCGATGTCAACATTGGGACAGAAGATGAACCAAGAATATTGAAACTAGGTTCTTCGTTGACACCAGAAGAAGTGGAAATACATACTCAGGTTCTCAAAGAACATCAGAAGGCATTTGCATTTAATTACAAGGAGATGACGGGAGTCGCACCCCACATTGCGGTACACAACCTCGTCACTAGATCGGATGCAAAGCCAATTAAACAAAAATCAAGGCCCATGAAACCCAAAGTAGCTCTCATGGTAAAAGAGGAAGTAATAAAACTCCTTCAGGTAGGATTTATCAAGCCAGTTGACTACTCCCAATGGGTATCTAATATCGTTCCCGTTCTCAAGAAGAACGGAAAGATACGCATTTGCATAGATTTCCGAGACATCAACAAAGCGTGTCCTAAAGACGATTTCCCATTACCATCCATAGACGTTATTGTTGATGCAACAACTGGTTTTGAACTTTTGTCTCTCATGGATGGATTCTCGGGATACAATCAAATCAGGATATCCGAGCAAGATCAAGCTAAAACCACGTTCATAACTCCTTGGGGAACCTATTGCTATGCTGTCATGCCTTTCGGTCTCAAAAACGCTGGTGCTACGTACCAGCGGGCTATGACTTATATATTTCACGATTTAATTCATAAAATCGTGGAATCCTACGTAGACGACTTATTGGCTAAGGCCAAAAAGTGCTGTGACCATCCCGAAGTACTCCGCATCATTCTTTCACGCCTAATAGAATACGGAGTCACGCTAAACCCAGAGAAATGCGTCTTTGGTGTAACAGGAGGAAAGCTCCTAGGTTACATCATATCGTCACGAGGGATCGACGTTGATCCAACCAAAATTCGGGCTGTCCTCGAAATGGTCCCACCTTCGAGTGAATCTGGAATCAGATCATTTCTCGGGAAGCTGGGTGCAATCCGGAGATTCATCCCGGACTTAAGCTTCGCTATTCATCCAATCAACAATTTACTCAAGAAAGACTATAGCATTGATTGGACCGAAGACTGCAACGAAGCTTTCAACGCAGTTAAACGTTTCTTGCTGTCACCACCTACGCTAATGCCACCTAAGCTAGATCGCCCGTTAATCCTATATTCACGAGCTACCAATGTCTCGCTGGCCTATATGTTGGCCCAAGAAGACGATGACAAGAGAGAACGTGTGATTTATTTCATTAGCCGAACACTGCTCGACTATGAAACATGCTATACACAAGCAGAGCGAGAATGTCTTGCCATAGTCTTTGCTACTAAACGTCTAAGACATTACATGCTGAATCAAGAAACAAAGGTCATGGTAAAGACGGACCATTTACGGACTTTTCTCACACAAGGTTCCTTATCCAAAAAGGCTGGACGTTTTATAACCTTAATGGGAGAGTTCGAATTAACATTTGTAAATCAGAAGTCAGTTAAAGGACAAATCATCACGGATTGGTTAGCTGACAACCCATTAGACGGAGGCGATCTAGTAGATTTGGATTTTCCAGATGAATGCGTATACTACATCGAAACTCGACCTGCTATTTCTGAGTGCCCTTGGTACACTGATATCATTAATTATATCATAGACCATACGTACCCGGATGCAGTGACACCGCAACAAAGAAGGCGATTACGCATAATCGTAGCCAAATATGTCATTATAGAGCAGGTGCTCTATCGAAAAGCATTCGATGGAATGCTCTTAAGGTGTGTCGACACAGAAGAGTCCAAGAGGATTCTCCATGAATCCCACAGCGGTATATGTGGAGGCCACTTCGGTGGCCATGCCACTGCTCGAAAAATACATCGAATGGGCTATTTCTGGCCCACTCTAGAACATGACGCGATAGAGTTTGCACGCAGGTGTCATAAGTGCCAGGAATTCTCCCACGAGATCCACATGCCAGCACAAGCTCTACAACCAATCGCTACTCCATGGCCCTTTTCTACATGGGGCCTGGACTTAATAGGGAAATTCTCTCCCTCATCCACAGACGGCCACAATTTTATAATTACGGCCACTGAATATTTTACCAAATGGGTGGAGGCCATGCCTCTTACTACCGTACCTGGTTCTGTAATCGCTAAGTTCATTTTAAATCAAATCATTTGCAGGTACGGTATCCCACAAATCATTATCTCAGATAATGGAACTTCTTTCAAGAATGAAGAAGTTCGTGAACTATGCAACAAATTTAAAATAAGCCATCATACGGCTTCCTTGTATTATCCCCAAGCCAATGGGCAGGCTGAAGCAACAAACAAAACACTGAAAGCCATTCTCCTTAAAATGGTGAAAGAAAACAAGCGAGATTGGCATTTGAAGTTATATCCGGCCTTGTGGGCCCACCGAACCTCAATAAGGACACCAACGGGAGCAACCCCTTTCTCGCTAGTATTTGGGGCAGAAGCAGTTCTCCCACTTGAGGTCGAAATACCCAGTCTCCGCATTTCACTACAAGGGATTCTGGATGAAGACACTTACAGAGAAGCACGTCTTTCCCAATTAGAAAGCCTAGATGAAACTAGGTTAGATGCTGAACAGCGGCATAGGGCTTATGCTGACCGAATGTGCCGGCAGTATAACAAGAAGGTTTATGAACGCGATATATACGAAGGAGATCTAGTTCTAAGACTAGACAGCCGGATCGACAAGAAGACTGGCGAAGGAAGGAAATTCCGGCCCAAATGGTTGGGCCCATACCGAGTCACGAAGGACTATGGAAATGGTGCATACCTCTTATGCACGCTAGAAGGTGAGGAGTTTGGCGAAACAGTCAATTCCCTCCACCTCAAACGTTTCTATGCATAAGCAGCTAACGCTACCTATATAACTATCTACATTGCATTTTCATATAGATTTAGATCATTTTGTCCACTTGTTCTTACACAAATTGTGATCAAGGAATCTATTCTCAAAGTAATCCATTACAAACTCATGATGTTGTTGGCACAAAACTTTCTAATCATATCTCTCCATTTTCGTGATATCATCAATCACTTCAGAATCTTTTATCAAATAAAATCAAACATGACGAAGTCTTAACGGTAACCATACCAAGATCTGCAAGTTTGTTCTCGCTTTGATTTCTTCTTAGGATTGGTGTCTTGCCTATGGTCTGTTCTAGAAGCTTCATGGTGTCACATCTATCCCATATATACATCTCTTTGGAAACAAGCATATACTGACATTTTACTCAAAAAGACAAGTCAAAAAGTGGTTAAACAGAAAATTTTATTTTTACACATTTCCTTGCCCTACCAACCTTCGGTGATGAGCTTGCGTCTCTTACTAGTGACGTAGGGTTGGGAAAGGATGGAAATGCCCTTACTCGCCTATGCCTTGCCCACGGTGATAAACCCACGCTTCTTACTAGTAGCATGGGGCAAAGTGTAGGGGGTCCTCTAGACAATGCAAACATTAAAAGGTCATAAACAAGCTATTCAAACTTTGAGTCAAAAACGAATGAATCAGATGCTCAAAATTCCAAGAGAGTTAAAAATCCTAAAAACCAGATTTTGTCTACTATGTGGCCATCTACGGGTCTAAGTCTGGATAAACCGCAAAGCAAGTTGCACCCAAAACTATGAAGTCATTCGGGTGGAGTAAGCTTGTAGTTTTCAATTTGGTTCCACCAAAGCTTCGTCTATCTTTCATCACTATCGTTTCACCATATTTCATAACTTGCGCCCTTCTTGGCTCTTGGTGATGAGCCCTCGCATCCTACTGGTTGCGTGGAGTTAGGAGTGGGGCAAGTTAATCTGTTCATCATACTGGTTATTTTCATCACTTTGCCAAAACAAACATGAGGTATCCAAATTGCTCACAGAAGCTAAGATTTAAGATCACAGTATATCTACAATATCATGCATCAGCATCATGAAACACAAAAAGAAAGCAAGCATTTGCATCATCTGTTCTCCATTGCATACATTCTAGAAAGCATATAAAACATACATCGTAGTATACACAAAGCAGCTGGAAATAGAAAGGGAAAACACGAGTGGCAAAGTTTTGATTCAAAATCAATGCATATATATAAATAATCAATGTTTATATACAATGCCATCATGCTCTAGGCATGGTCAAAACGCTCAAAGAGCCCGTGATATACAAAAGAATCCATGATACAAAATATACAAGGGCCAAGTCGCCTCTCAACCCCTACGCGACCCCTCCGAGGGTGCGCGCCCTCGCCTAGGACTCCGGCTACGCCGGCGCTCTGAATGCACGGAGGGCTCAGGGTCTCGAGGAGCAGCCGCGGTCTCGCCACGAGAATGGCTCCTCATAAGACGCTCGGCTGTCCTATAGCCTGCCAACTCTGTACGGAGGGTCGACACCATCCTGGCCACATGCCAAATAGGAGCGAAGACGTCAGTATGCCTACCGGCTGCTGAAGGCTCCCCGGCATCTACAGATAGCTCCGCATGGGTCCTATCCATCGGGATCATCAGAGAATCAGTACATACCCTACGGATTAGATCCCGCCACTCGTCGACGGTCTCTGCAAAACAAAGAAGAAAGACGAATTAGAAACTAGGCAAGAGGCTAAAAATACAAGATACAAATATAAGGAGAGATAGCAGTTAAAACAAGTCCTAAATCAAACTAACACTGAAAGAGGAGAGGATAACTTACTCGGGTCACCGGGCCTCCAAGATGGGTCACTAGGGCCAGCGCCCACTGCAGATGCACTGCCGACTGAGGGGCTGCTCCTGTAGTAGGGGCAACATGACGTCCCGCAATGACTCATCCTCTCCACCACGGCCCTGAGAGAGTGGCTCCTCTGAAACTAGAGTCTCTCTCTCTGCACTCTGCTCCTCCCTCTCTGCCTGCATAATATCCTGAGTGTCATGCCACTCAGGATCGCTGTCATCCGTCTGCTCCTCTGACCCTCCCTCTGTGGACTCCTCAGAATCGGAGTCAATATCTATAGGGTCATCGCTACTATGAGCAGGACCCGCAGTAATCCGAAGTAAAGGTGCCCGAGGCGCACCAGCTCTCCCTCTGGCCCGAACAATCCCCCTGGCTGCAATAGGAATACCAGGAGTGACCACTGTCCAACCACGGCCTCTAGGCCCCCCTCTAGCCTCCCGGACTGATCTATAGACTGGTGCCACTGGAGGAAGCATGCCCACATATGGGAGAGCTGAATCACGAGGAACCTGCCGAAAGGATGTACCTCCACCCGTCCCACACGGTCAATAAGCTGCCCTGTGGTGGAGCAAGAGATCAATGTGAGAGCCTCCTCTCCCCAAATGCCGGCCATGAGCTGGTACGGTATGGCCTCCATATCTGCTGTGGTGAGGGAAGCTACTGGCTGGTGAGGTGCTCTAAGCACCGACATGTCTGACCATCTGGCTGCCCTCACAGCCCCGGGATCTGCCACCTCCACGCCTCTGCCATAGGGAATGAAGCGCTCATACACCCAACTCATAACTAGAGTAGGGTGGCTCAAAGACTATCCCTGTAAACGGACCACCCTGTATAAGTCGTGATAAGTGGTCCCCAAAATATCTGCGCCCCAGGCGTATATCCGACCATGCCCCTCTATCTGTGCAATGATGGGGGCCCAGCAGTATAATAAGGTATCCCCTCCCTTGTCCCCGATCAGTCTCGAGGCAAGGATCCCCATGATAGCCTGTCGAAATATGGGGATGGGCAAAGAAGGAATGGATCTGACTCTCACTCCCTTCTTCGGCCCCGTGGAGATAGCTGCATCCCCCATGTAGCCTGCCCACTGTGCAATCTGTGCTCTGGACCCAGCTGTCTCCAGTGTGAGCCTCCTCCCGATGATCGGGACCCCCAGGATACGGTAAACATCCTCCAAAGTAATCGTCCACTCACCGCGGACCCCTGGCAGTCGGAAAGTGTTCCGATCTGCATCCCAATAAGAAAATAAGTCACAAAGGATGTGACTAGATGGCGTGACATGGGGCACGCGCGATATACGCAATATGCCGGCCCTCTGTAATGTATCCTCCTCATCCTGAGAAAGGGCATCCAACACCCCGGGCAACCAATCACACTCCCTCTCTCGACTCCATCTAATGTACTCCTCCCTCACCTGCATACACCCAAAAACACACAAAACAGAGCAAGTTAGTATCTAATCAATGCCGAGGGAGTCATAAAAACGTACAGAAGTGATAAAAATACAAGAACAAACTCAAAAGCAAGTCCCTTTTGCTTTCTGTGCAAAACCGCCGCCCTGAGGGGCGGTTTTGTAACCGCCGCCTTAAGGGCGGCGGTCGTGTAACCGCCGCCCTGAACAGGGCGGCGGTCATGTAACCGCCGCCCTGGCCAGGGCGGCGGTCGCGGTCCGAAAACCCGCGCGGGTTTTTAAACCTAAAAAGCCAAAAAAATGCAAAAATTGACCATTTTGACTAAAAACAAAGCCTACCCAGTAGGCGCCCCCCCTAGGTGGACCTTTTGAACCTAGCATTTTCAAAAATACCCCCCCCATTGCAAAGAATTTACCATTTCAAATTTGAAGGGGGAAAAATGCAAAATTAAAGAAAACCAACCTGTGATCTCGCGGGGTGGCGTTCCGCACATGGGGGCATGATCGCTATCTCACTCCGGACGTTTCGACTCTATTCACACAAGAAACCGTCACCGTGGGTCCCAGAGCTCAAAATCAATCAAATCAACTCGCGCAAATGAATAGGAAAATGGGCCCACTTTCATATATATATCGTTCTGTTTCGTTTTAAAATGGCTTTTTCGCAGGTTCGGAGCGCCGACGGAGGTAAGTTCCTATCCCCGCACAAATGGTACGTCCTCTTTCCCTGTTATTTTAGTGTTTGTTTTCCAAATTATTGTATCTATCTGCACTTGAGTTCTCTTTTCATTTTGCAGGTAGCGGGAATTTTGGATGGCGTCATTTCGACACACGGACGTGTAAGGTATAACTTCTAACTCCCCATTTCGGGACTGCCATACTCGGACCCACCGTTTTATGCCTCTTCATGGCTAAAACGCTTCTCCGAGGGGGCAATATGTACGTACCCAAAATTGTAAGGTACTGTACCGCCGAAACAGTGTAACAAGTGCCCCAATGATGATACAGGTCTCCTCGCAAGGTGTTCGGGATCCGGAAAAGCCCTCGGAGTATGCGTTAACATCCCGCATGCCCCGCTTAGCCCCCGCGCCCTTTGTTTTCCCCTTTTTCCCTCTTTCCTTGGCCTCTTGACCTTCAGTGACGAAACCGCCGCCCTGCAGGGCGGCGGTCTCGTGACCGCCGCCCTGAACAGGGCGGCGGTCCTGTAACCGCCGCCCTGCTCAGAGCGGCGGTCCTGTGCGCATTTTCCAGAACGCTCTTTTGACGCGACTCGCGTGAAATATCACGTTTCACCAGCTTTTCTTTGCCGACTTGAGCATGCATTAATGTTTTTGGTCCCCTGGAACAGTGTTTTTCCTTTGTTTATTGTTTAGGAGTTCAATTTGGTTTTGGTTTTTGAGAGTTGGAATTCCTATAAATGCATGGTTTGTGTACATGCAAATGGTCTGATTTTGGTCTGGAGTTTTGGTCTGAATTTGGGTGAAGAATTTGAGCTGGAGCTTTTGGTCACCATTTTTCCTTGTTAGAGTCTTCTGATTTTTAGTGTTTTGGTTAGCTTGCTTAGGATTGATAGCATAGCTTATTTCATACTTGGTCAGTATTGCTCAGCTGTTAGTAAGCCACAGACCCATCTTGTGCAGGCAGTGCTGTTGTTCCATCCAATCCGGTTAGAAGCTTGCCTCTGAATTCCTCTTTGCTGTAGATTTGTTTTTACTGTGTCTTGGAGTTCTTAGTTCAATCCATTATATGCCTGGTTAGCTTTATTCAGCTGTTGGTAAGCCACATATCCAACTTGTGCAAGCAGTGTCTTTATTTTGGAATAGAATAGCTTGGGAAGCCATTAAAGTTGCAGGTTTTTCTCTTCGTATAGGATAGTCAAAGGTTCTGGTCGCTTCACGTTGCATGACTCGCAGTAAAATCCCGCTAGGAATCGCATAAGCCAAGCTCTGTACTCTTGCGCTATCCCTCTCCTACTCGCATTCTCGGTCTGCATTCTGAGCTGTCCTTGTCCCAAAATCTACTCCTATCGGTGCTAGCATTACACGCTTTTCTGGATCCAAGTGAACACGAAAGAACGAGAAGATCATACTGAGGGGACGAGATCATACACACACCATCGGATTCACCACTGTTCTGCGGAATCCAGGTTTTACATTTCAAAGTTCTAGTCGATTCATATCAAATAGAGTAGTTAATCGTTAATCGCTTTATTTCATTTCATTCTATTCTCGATATTGCCAGGGAAGTCGTGGGGATTGATAGTTTCCGAGAAACTATGATTCACTCCTCACTTCTGAGGTAGGATCGAGAATCTTGCAGGTAGATTAGACAGATTATTTTAGTCATTTAGAATAATTCTACAAATCGCACAGGCAAATAACCACACTCGGTTATCTTGTCTGTTTTTAATTATTGTTTAGTTATTATTTCTAGATACGCATAAGATAGTTTGCTTTCCTTAAAATTGTTAGAATATTTCATAGAAAAATAAAAGTTATATGTAGTTAGATTTATTTCACTTAGTTAGAATTTGTTTCATTACAGTTAGATTGCATTTTGTTTCGTATGACAATCACGGGACCTCAAGAGCCCAGGGAATATATATTTGAGCCAATCGTGCCTCAACCAAACCTAGTCACAGCAATAGTTGACATAGACCAAAATCTCAGGATACAAGTGTTCCGAACAACCACAGATTTACAACTGATCAGTTCACAGTTAAGAGGATTAAACATAGAAGATGACCAAGCACATGCGTTTTGGTCAAGTCAGCCAAACTACAGATTACCCTAGAAAACATCCACATGACCGTAGAAGGGCTCGAAAGAGAACAAACATTCGGGTGCGATCCTCTAGTTCCACAGCCAGATGCTGGAGACACCCTCATAGATATAGATACCAGCTTAAGAAT
Organism: Taxus wallichiana var. yunnanensis; assembly: GCA_018340775.1. NCBI lineage: Eukaryota > Viridiplantae > Streptophyta > Pinopsida > Cupressales > Taxaceae > Taxus > Taxus wallichiana. The sequence continues at coordinate 757,715,583 of CM031239.1, read as the reverse complement.
CCAGGTTGCGAGAACACCTGTAAGGTATTATGAGAAGATCGCACAACTATTGGTTCTAAACATAGAAGCTGAGAAAGCATATGATTACTGGATACTAGGGATTAGAACTTGATCTCACATATGACCATAACAGGACCGCAACAACCGAGAGTCTACGGTTGTGATCCATAGACCCCACAGCCCAATGAGTCCACAGGTCAATCCGATATAGACGCTAGCCTACGTACTTTGGTATTCAGGTCCACCCCACTTCCACCTATCATCATCGAGCAACTGTCCTTACTAGATATAGCGGCTAACGAAGCTAGGGAATTCTGGACTAGGCCAGAAAATCGTCCATAGAATCGATTGTATTCATCATCCACTATATGACCTTATCAGGGGATATACACGAAACAATCCCAGGTCACTTTCCACGTATTCCGCAACCCATAGATCGAATCATGCCAGAGCTCGATATTGATTGGAGCCTTCGAGCAGTCATCCTCGCTGATCGATCTATCACACCAGTCCAAGTTAGAAGGGCCTTCTTTGCCTTAGATTCACAAATTCCACTAGTGCGTGTCGAAGACATTAGACTGCCTAATTAGTTTGTCTACATATTCTACCCCCACCGGCTGTCTCGGCATGACCTCGAGAGGTCGGGTACGTCGAAGAGTTACTTGTTGATTCTCACGCTACTTTGTCCCTTCAACCTCATAATTTGTACACCATATCCCACTGTGTGTCTCATGAGATGAATTTGTAATTTTACAAACAAGGATGGAAGATGAATTATATTAATGTGAAATCAATATAATTGTTACAAAAATGAATACATATAATTGTTACTTCTTCCAAAATACATCTAGGAAGCACATAATTGTTATAATAATCATAACAATTATACTTGAAAAAATAATAAGACAAATATGGTTTTTTTTTTTTTTTTTTAATTAAGGGCAAATAGTTTTGAAGGGACTATACCCTGTGTACAAAAGGGCTCAAAAGCCAGATAATAAACATGAGAAAAGCAGCCCAGAGAAGGGCAAAACAGTCAACTAAGAAAGGCTCAGCAGCCAGATATTACAATAAAGGTGAAGAGTGGATCTAAATGTACAGAGATCCAGAGCAAAGGAGACAAGTTCAAAAAGAAACCAAAAGAGAAACAGAATACGAGCTCTATCAAAAAATAGCTCTAGAACCGCCGAGATGATTGACCCGGATCATAGCCAAAAATAGCAAACATCAGCCCGTTACTTGAGGGCTCTGTCAATCTTGGCCTTGATGGCCTGCAGTGACATGAAAAAGGCAATGGCTGTGGCCTGAGAGGGGTCCTTCATGTCTGCTTGGGAGATTGCAATGTCCCTATTTTCTTTAGGGCCCCATATATCTTCATTGATTCCACTTAACACTTTGTGGACGTGCTTTGTTCAATGAAGTTATAGATGCTTTTTAGGGCAGACAAAATACAGTCATTGCGGCTTTTGGCATTCCCCAATCTACCATCAAGGGACTGCAGCTTCTTGAAGACTTCATCAATGACCCCCTCTTCCTCCTCACCTTGCAGGATCCTTTAAGACAAATATGGTTAATAAAACTATATAACATTATTAAAAAAATTTAATTATTAACAATAATTAAATAATTAATTATACAATGCATAATTAATAAAGGTAAATAATAATTAACCTAACATTCCCCCCTTAATTGTGCATTGTCTCAAGGGATGAGGAGAGGAACTCTCTGAACAACTCAAACTTGTCACGTGCAAGTGACTTTGTGAAGATATTTGCCCGTTGTTTAGTTGTTGGACAAAATTGAAGTTGGATGTTGTGCTTCAACACATGTTCACATATGAAATGAACTTGTACTTTAATATGTTTTGTTCTTTCATGAAACACTGGATTGCGAACAAGTTTGAGAACACCTTCATTGTCAACATACATGGTGGTCGGTTTGTCCTATGGTATTCTAAGTCCTTTGAGTATGTGATGTAGCCAAATCGCTTCATAGACAGCTTCTCCTGCAGAACGATACTTGGCTTCTGTGGAAGAACGAGAAACAAAGTGTTTTTTCTTGCTTCCCCATGATATTAGTCCAGATCCCATAAAGAATACAAATCCTAAAGTGGATTTTCTATCATCAATATTGCTTGCATGATCTGAATCCAAATATCCTGACAAGAAGAAGTTGTCATTCTTCTTATATTCTAGACCAAGATCCACTGATCCTTTGAGATATCTCAACATGCACCTTGTTTCTTTCCAATGACAAAATTTGGGTTCTTGCATGAACCTAGATAGATAGCTTACTGTAAAGCTGATATATGGTCTATTATAGGTCGGTAAATGAGACTTCCAATCAACAACCGATAGAGAGTGGAATTTACGTCGAAGATGGATCTCGAACAAGATAACTATAATTTTTCTCCATATGTGTAAAGTGACCAGAGTGTAATCCATCATCCTAAATTTCTTGAGCATTGTCTTGGTATATTTCATCTGAGAAAGAAAGATGTGATTCTCTTTACTGTCATACTTCCAATCCAAGAAAATAATGCATCAACCCGAGATCTATCATGTCGAACGGTCGATTAAGATCTTTCTTCATTGCATCGATCATCCTCATTAAATTGCCAATAATGAATAGATTGTCAACATAGACAACAACAATCACAATCTCCTCCCCTTGATTTTTGAGGTAAAGATTGGGATCGTATGGATTTCTAACAAATCCATGTTATATGAGATGCTCATCAATTTTGATGTACCATGCCCGAGGTGCCTGTTTGAGGCCATACAGAGATTTCCTGAGTCTGCATACCTTTGCTTCTTGACCAAGTACTACATATCCCTCAGGTTGAGTCATGTAGACTTCTTCTTGTAAATCTCCATTCAGGAAGGAAATTTTTACGTCCATCTGATGAACTTTCCATCCAAACTATGCAGCTAGAGCAAAGATCATCTTGATCGTCTTGATCTTAGTTGTGGGAGAAAATGTATCCTCATAGTCAATGTCTTCTTTTTGTGCATACCCCTTTGCTACTAGTCTCACTTTATACTTGTCCACTGTCCCATATACTTTATACTTAGTTTTGAATATCCATATGCATCTAATGGGTTTCTTCCCTGGTGGAAGATCGACAGTTTTATCAATTGTTATTTTTCATTACTTGGTGATATTTAGATTCTATGGCATCTTTCCAAGCTTTTGAATATAGGGCTTCTGGAATGTAGAGGGCATATCGACTCAATAACTCTACTCATCAAAGAAAAGTTGACTTCTTCTTTTCCTTTACTATGAGTTTGTGGTCCAGGGGTGGATGTATCCGATGGAGCATCCATTCTTATATCTCATAATGTGCTAGTACACCACTTGGGCATACACTGAACTGTTCTCATGGGTCGTGGTTCTATCATATCAACACCATCATCCCCATCATCACTTTCATCATCTGTGGGAACATCAGCTTCAGTTTTTACAACTAGTGAAGAATCTACATCAAGTGATTCTGGAGGAGGAGACTCTGCTTCCTTCTTCTCAAAAAACTCAACATCTCTACTAGTGTAGACTTTTCTGGTCTTTGGATCCATCAATTTGTACCCAAGATTCTCTTCATTGTACCCAATGAAGATGTGTTTCGTGACTTCATGTCCAATTTATTTTTGTTCTGCTTAGGTATGTGCATACTTTCTTTACACCCAAATACTCTAAGGTGTGCAATAGATGGTTTCCACTTTGACCATGATTCTTGTGGTGTTACTCCATCAAGAGCAACTGTGGGAACTCTGTTCAACAAATACACTATTGTCTTTGTTGCTTCTACCCAGAATGTCTTTGCAAGTCTAGAATCATCAATCATGCATCGCACCATTTCCATGATAGTACAATTTCTTCTCTCAATAACACCATTCTATTGTGGTGTGTGTGGAGGAGGCATTTTTCAACGAATCCCATGAGCTTGTAGGTATTCTTTGAACTCATTATTGGTGAATTCCCCCCTTCAATCTAAGCAGAGAGTTCTGATGTGACAACTAGTTTCGTTCTCAACAACTACTTTGAACTTCTTGAAGGTTTCAAAAGCTTCACTTTTCTTACAAAGACAAAAAATCCACATTTTTCTTGAATAGTCATCAACATAAAGCATGAAGTACTAAAATCCAGAATGACTTGGTTGCATCAGACCACAAAGATTGGTATGAACCAGATCAAGCTTACCATGAGCTCGATATGTACTCTTCTGGAATGAATCTCTATGTTGTTTTCCTACTAGGCAGTGAAGACACTTGTTTGTATCCTTCTAAAGAGATGGTAGCCCATGTACCATATTACACCAGCGTAGTGTCTCGAGATACTTGAAACTAACATGACCAAGTCTCTGATGCCACAATTGTGCTAAGGTAGAGTTCTTAGCCACAATTTCTTGATCATCTATGTGGAAAAAAATCAAGTTGGAACATGCATCCCACATTGGAGGCTTTTGCAACTATTTTTGAGCCTCATGATTTATCTCGAATCAAACACGTTTTCTTACCGAAATGAGTATCAAAGTCAATTTTTAGGTTGTGATCTAGGAGTTGATTGACTAAAATTAGATTCTTTGTCAACCCAGGGACATATAAGACATCTGATAGTCTACAATTACATGAACCAAGGGGTGGAGAAATGTTCCCAATCCCCTGAACTGTATATGAAGAAAAATCTCCCAATGAAACATGGTTTTTTGAAGGTTTGTCCCTCATTGAATTAAACCACTCTGTCCGGTCATTTTTTGAGTGGCTCCTAAATCAACATACCAGACATCACTAGATGACATGGATGGTTCACTTGATCGAGTAGTGTACAAGAAGTCTTCATTATCTAAATGTTCTTCTTGTTCAACAATATTTCCTTATTGATGGGGTCTTCTTTTCCAATTCCCTTTTACTTTGCCCTTGATTGTAGTTTGAATGTCCCTTGTGATATTTTTGTTGTTGTGGAGGTACATAGAGTTTCTTAATGAACATTTATTTTAAGTATTATACCAACAATCTTTTAAGTCATGTCCTCTTTTACAAATTGGACATTGCTTCTTCTGTTGTTTGTCCCTGTGATATTGATTCTGATGTTGGGACTTTTGATAGGAATTAGGATTTCCTTTTCCTTTTTATTTCCATTTTGGATGTGAAGAAATTACTTGCTCCTCTTCGTCATCCTTATTATGCATGGCTTCCTCTTGTTCTAGTAGGTTTACCAACTTATCAAAACTAATTTTCGTTTCTGACATGTTTAGTGTTGTGAAAAAAATGTGGTAAGAAGAGGGTAATTCTCTCAGAACAATGGGAATGAGAGCATCATCTGTGACCACTTCTCCCAGGGCTAGAAGTGAAGACCTCAACTCTACAACTCTTCTTAAGAAAGCTTTAATTTTCTCATTCTTCTTGAGCTTCAGTGTATGTAATTGACTCTAAAAATTTAGTATGACATTCTTTTTTTGGCCTCATATACTGTGCGTACTTTATCCCTAACTTCTTTGGCTATTTTGGAATCTCGAATGTGGGGTTGCACATCGTCGAGACACTTCAATGAGTTTGGCCTTCTAATCTATTTTATCAAACTACCATTGTTGTGTTGTATCGGTGGTTGATCTTGTCAGTACCATTCAAAACATTCCATATCTCTTCAAACTCAAGTTGTTTCTTGATTTTAGTCTTCCATGTAGCATAGTTTTTTCCTCTTAGTAGTTGTGAATTTGGAAGAAAAAATTTGGGGGCATTGGTGCCCATTTTGCATAAATCACTGACAAGGTTTGATTCTTATCACTCTAGGTATAAGGTCTCCCAATCTATATATCATCAGTCTGATATACCGAACCTTTCTATATATGCACCCTTCTAATATACCCAATGGTATGTGGAAGAAGCTTACCCTTTCTATATACTCAGTGGCACATGAAAGAGGCATTAACGTACGTGAAAGAATTCAATACGTGGTACTAAGATAGTACTGAAAGGGGTCTATGTGATTATTGACACTGGCTCAAAGAAATATCCTCATACACGCGCGTAACTTTGCTATATACTTGGATAATTTCTCAGGCCAGATTTAAGTCGTGCAATCATTCACAGATGGGTGGGATGGCTCATAGTGTGTGCATTGTGTCCTTATTACTCCCCATTGATTTAAAGGGTCGATGACTAGACGACATTGTTGTAGCTATATTAGGCATTAAGTGTAGTAGTAGTCGCGATGGATTTACCCGTAAGCACTTCCATAAGGCACTATATATATCTTTGAATGCTACAAATAAGATCTAGGATCTCGTGCATGTTTTAGAAAAAAATTACTATTTTTATTATAATTCTCTGCCAATTTCTAAGCGATTCTGATATTATTTGTTGACTATCACAACCTAGAAATTAGTAAAATATACTAAAGCATGTAATTACATTAAAAAAATTGAAAAAATTGAATAGAAGGTAATTTTTTTTTTGTTTTGCGCAACCTTGTGGACTCTAGAGCCCAATAGCAAAAATGGTTAAAAAAATCTCAAAATGAAGTTTTTAGGTAGCCCTTCTTTGGCAAAATGTGCTTAGAATGCAAAAATATGCAAAGTGGAGGAAAAAATGTTTTCCCCTAAAATAGGGTTTTCTCGCTAAATTTAGTTAGTTATAACTAAATTTGAATTTACTGCTAAAGTTAGCGCTTCCACTAAATTTCTTGCCAAATTTGGTAGTGGGTGAGGGAGGGGGATTTGACCCCTTGACCTCTCTTGATGGGAAGTGTCTTACAAAATTTATGCTAGCCACTTGGGCGGCTAAGCTAAACAAATATGTATAAAGAGCAAATTGTAATTAAACACTTCCAAACTGTAAAACCATACCTCTTTAAAAACCATGGTTTGGGAAAGGTGGTTTTGAGAAAAATTCCAACAAAGAGAAAAATGACAGGCAGTTTTGGTGAGAATGAAGGTGGTTTTGAGTGTGTATGGCACCTTAGATCAATTTTATTCCTTCCTTTGAGCTTGTAATCTCTTCCTTGGTGTATTCAATCCTCCTCAACCTTAATTGCAATGAATAAAGGCAATTTTGATGAATTTGATGGTAGTTTTGAGGAATTTGATGATGGTATTGCATGGGATGGGGCTGGGAAGTTGTAGAGGTAACTCTAGCTCTCCTTTTCTTGCACAAGCTTCTCCAATGCTCTTCAAACTTTTTTGTAATCCTCCAATACCCTTCAACCTGCTCTGACAAAGAAATGTAATTTCACAAACAAGGACGGAAGCCTGTAAATTATATTAATGTGAAATCAATCCAAGATATAATGGAGTGTTGTAATTCTTATAGGAATTGTACAACAAATGAATACAAATATAATTGTTACAACAACTTCCAAAATACATCTGGAAGCACATAATTGTTATAACAATCATAAAAATTATACCCGTGAAAATAATAAGACAAATATGGTTAATAAAACCATATAACATTATAAAAGAATAATTAATTATTAACAATAGTTAAATAATTAATTATATAATGCATAATTAATAAAGGTAAATAATAATTAACCTAATAGAATTAGCGAGAGAGTTTCTCTAACTTTTTTTCCATGGTTGCAATTTGTGCCTCTAAAAATAGGCTTAAACCGATATCCATGCTCCCAACTAACTCAGTGCACAGAGTTTCTTCCAAGTTTTGCATGAATCCGAAAAGGTATTATGAGATAGTGCCCTTGTGAATGGAGTCAACAATCCACCAACAAACCACTTTGTGCATGTTGACTAGGATGTATGTCATAACAAAACTTTGACAACAAAGTTTTAAATTGCACGTCATATTCCCGAACACTTTTTGATAAGCCCTATTTGATGTCCTTAAGCACATTGATACTTTTCTTCAAATTTTGGAATATGGAACTCAATTAGAAATGTAGAATACAAAGTGTTATAATCCACCGTAGTCTAATGCGGGTCATACTTTATGTACCAACTATGCGCACACCTTTGAAGAGTAATAGAAAAATGACTTTCCTTTCTATCTGAGGTTGTGATTCCTTTAGTGTGTCATAACAGCTCACACTTATGCACATGCTTAGCAACATCTTCAATACCTCTATATTCGACAAGTGAAGAGATATTTTGTAATACACCTGATGTGGCTGATGAGGGTGTGGACCTTGTCCACCAAATCCAAAACTAGAACCCCACCAGTATTTCCTCCACCACTAGAACCATTTAATCCACTTGATCCCAATCCTCCTCATCCACCTCCCAGTAGTAGGAAATGAGCCGGTGGATGTACTTCCTTTTCCCAAGTGTAATGCTAAACTAAACCCCACAACTGTGAAGTTGTAGTAGTTTTAGACGTGTTACCAATGTTTTCACGCCCACACTATGTCCCGATGACACGCCAAAAATACTCCTCTAATCGGTTCCCAAACAAATATGATGTTTTCTATGTTGCTATAGGTGTATGTGTTGTCTGATGCACTTATGTATTCAAAGGAAAATGATATCTACCTAAATATAGTGGATCACCTACACTCGTATTCTTATCAATGATTACTTTTGGAACTGGAACACCAAGTGCAAGGGATAGGTTTCTAGGTGGGATCGAAGCACACCCGCAGTCCTCAATCTTGCCTCCTCTAATGTGCTCTCATCAGAAGTCAAAGGGGATTCTATATTGTGCTTTCCTAAGTGGGGGAGAGCCTGATGCTCTGACTCCATGTCTTCCACATGAGCTTCAAATCCTTCATGAGACATCATCCTCTGTAACTCCACAAACTCCTCAATATCGCGATGCTTCACCAATTCCCTCTACCACGCTTCATTATACTTAAGTTTATTTTCTTCTCATTTTCTTTCTATCGTAAGGTCCATAATTTTTCACTACACCTTCACTTGTAACTACGCATGGTGGTATGTTTAGATAGCTATAGGTAGGTGCTCTAAATTGAGCACCACCGTCAAGATCTTAATTTCCAAAGGAGTAGTGCGAATGTAAGATCCTCTAAGCTTGTGCAAAAACTCAAACTCAATAAATTCCATACAAGAATACATAGAAACGGCGTATTCTAGAGTATAACTGTGCAAAAACCATCCCACTAATGATCTACATCATGCGTCCAAGTTTCATCTGCATCAAAAAAATTCTGGTAATCTTCCTGCATCTAAACCCTTGCTTTGTAACTCCATTTTTTCTTTGATGTGTGTGTTTACAAACAATCGTACATTTCTATAGAAAAAGGGTTGAAAAATTCTCATAGAGCTCATGATATTGATTATCTTCTACTCACTTAAATGCATTTAAATTAGGTCCAGAACTATATCTTCATGCAAACTAATCTTGTCCTTCATCTACCCAACTTTCAATGGCTGTAAAGAGTTAATTGGTACGCCATCGGCATGCAACATTCATGACGTATATTTTGAAAATAGGTCACAAAAATGGAACCAAAATGTAGTCTTTATTATTTCCCTCAAAAGCCTAGGTGCACCGGCACTTCACTCGAGATAGATCGAGTTCTCACTGGCACGCGAAGCTACTACCAGGTTCCTCCTTTGTGACCACTTGTCCAGATGTTAGCATGCATATTCATAATAACCATAATTATAACTAGTAGATCCATGAACTCATATTGGACATGCCCATAATAAGGAAACACAAAGATCAAATAATTACTAAGATCAAGTTTACCATCACATCACCATATTCAGATCCAATAATTACCATAATCCAGCCACAATACTCCATAAATAACCAAAGAGATTACATACAAAAATTGAAAGCATTATAGAAATGTTCCAAGTCATGTGCACATATTCATACCAACAACATAACTCTACTACTAATCGGATTTAAAAAAATAGTCCTCAAAACTATGCAGATTAACTAATATATATAGGGGTGGGGTCTTTCCCTTCACCACCCATGTATCTCAAAATTTATTGCATGCTCAAAATAAACATCATGCATACTTTCCTAACAAGCCTAATAATATACTAATCTTAAATAAATGATTCTCCTTAATCCTATTATTAGCTTCCATGCACAAGTTTGAACTACAAGTTCCCTCCTCAAAAATACTCTTATGAACTAAAAAAATTTCCTTGTGTGTCACACACTCCATGTCTATATTCATCCCAATACTCAAAAATGGCTAATTTTGCTACCTTCCTGTAGTGACTTACGTGCGCAACCTTGTTTCTTCTTCCATGCACTAACCCTATCATCTAGCACACTCATCTTATCTACTTATCCATGCATTTCTTTTGTAATCCCTCGTGCGTGTGTGCATCCCTATATATTTCAATACTTATTCATTTTCCAACATGCAACATTGACTATATTTGGATAGGAAGGTGGTGAAGTCATTTAACTCTTGTGGATCTAAGGATTGGATGACTTTAACTATATGAGGATTTTGTGAGGTCCCCTGTGTTAACGTTGATGGTAGATTTTTTGAGGAGTGTCGAGATGTTAAGGGATAAGTAAGGTTTTATGTAAGAAATGATCCTCTGCCTCCATGTAAGAAAGTATGGCTTGATCATACTAACATTAAAGGATGTTGATAGTGGGATAATCTTCTTCTATCATTTCAAGCTAGTTGAGAAGAAGTGTCCTAGTATCGATATTAATTTATTAAGTCAATGGTCCTATTAAATAGTATTGACTAAAAAATTAGGTGGAATGGATAATGTATCATCTGTGTCCATAGGGTTGTCTTTCATGGATGAATAAGATGGTTTTAATGCTATGATGGTTTTATGTGTGGTATATGCAGAGGATTTGGAAATGATTTTCTCATAACCTAGCCTATATTTTTGTGTGGTTTGAGGGAATATTGGATGATAAAATCGTGGATACCCTACTCATAATGAATGAATCCAAAGACTTTCTAGGAATATTGATGGAGGTACATTTTTGTGAAGACCTGGTTATATAATAATTTAAAATATGATATGAATGACATGGTGCGATGTTAATAAGTAGGATGTGTAGAAGGGAAATCAATCCCTCCATAGATAATATTTTTAAGATGTGGTGGACCATAGGAGATGATATCTCTTGTGTTGGGTTCATACATGGGTTTTTGTTAGGTATACCATAATTCTTTGGTGTGGGAAGTGAATTGAGCATGAGGAGACGATACTCCCCTAGTGAAAGGAATTGCATAACGTCATCAAAGGAAGAGTCATCTGGTAGTTTGGATGATGGAATGGATTAACGGGTATATGTTTCATCGAGAGGATCTTGGGATTGATTTAGGAACAAGCATGTCTTTCAGATGATACATCATGTTACAAGCTCTAAAAGGGTTGGGATCCATGGGAAGTGTAAAGGTATTACCTTCATGTTTGTACTTAAGACATCTATGGATTTTGGTGGGATGAAATGCATAGCTCGTATCAAGGGGTGGCCCAACATTATGTTATATTAGAACTCTTCTTCTACAAGATAGAAGAGTTCAGGGAGATTCTTAACAATGACTTTAAGGGGTAAGATGATTGTACCCAATGTAAGGGTAATCATGGTGTTAAAATCACAAAGTATAGCTAGTGTTTGGGAGATAATGGTGTTAGGTAGATGAAGTTGATTGAAGGCATGTGATGATATGATATTGATATTGGTGTCATCGTCAATCATAACCCTCTTAATAAGGATGTCGTTTATTTGAGAGGTGATGAAGAGAGGAAGATCATGGTCTTTTGGTTGTAAGGATGGTATTTCAAAATTGTCAAAGAAGATAGTAGTGGATGTTTTAAGAGTGCCTACTAGATTTGTAAAGAGTTGTGGATCATCTGAGGGAACTGATATGGACCGGATATCTTTGATCATGTATTTTTGGTGTGAAGATGAATTTTGTACCAGCTCATAAAGGGACATCTTAACTGGAGCTTAGTAAAGTATTTTGATGATGACATTTTGAACTATAGTGGTGGATTCGCATGAGGGGATGCAAGGATGGAAACCTTAGCCTTAGTAGGAGGTGTTGGAGTTGATGAATCATAAGTGAATGGGATGGGGACTTTATAATTGTTTTGATTGGTAAGATCATGGTTTTGGGTACGTTCTCTGGTGGTAATGAGTACCGCATCGTGAGGAGGGGCCTTTTTAGAAGACTCCTTGCTTTCAGTGGTCGTGGGTGTAGGTGTTGATTTAGATATAGTGGTCGTAGATGTCTTGTGGGATGATTTTGATATTTGTAAATTTGAGGGGATAATGACATTATTTTCAAGTTTTTGATAAAATCTTGAAGGGATTTAAAATCTTTTGTATTATGTCCTAGTGTGCGATGATAATCACAAAAGGCTTCAAAGTTATACCAGGAAGGCTTCCACCCCCGATAGCCAAAGGTTTGAGGAGGTAATGTCATGATAGATTGTTGGACATGCTTTTCAAGAATCAATTTATAATGTCCTTTTGAAGCGGATATTGAGGGAGGGATTCCTCTTTTGATTTAGCAGTGTAAAAGGCGTTCCCTTAGGTATATTTTCATTAGGTATGTCTTTGAGGATGGTTTTTATTTGTGTTACAATGATTGTAATCGAGATGAAGGATGTAGCCCTAGAATGGAGGGAATGGGGTCTAATTTTTGTGTTGAAGGAGTAATAGGGTGATATGTTATGATTTTTATATTTTTAGATAAAGGGATGCAGGATCATCTGATAGATTTTTTGAGGGTCCGTAGATAGTGTTGGCCCATTGGGTAACTTGATCATCATATGATCTTTTCAAAATTTGTATGAAGGGATTCTTTTGTGAGATTTTGAAGAGCTTTTGGATCAACAAGACGTGGATAGAGTAGATGTGGATGAACATGACTAGCAAATGTACCTAATTCTTTGGATGTTTGGTTTATTGTTGTAGTGATAGAGCTACTAGTAGATTATTGAGATGTAGATTTTGTGATTGTGTTGATAGTGTGATGATCATGAATGGTATTGGACTGTGGTTAATTAGTATAGGGGGATTGATTTAGAAAATTTTGTTTAAAGTCATCCAAATTTTACTTTTGACATACATTAGGATTATCTAATTTAAATCACATTTGTCAATTAGATCTTGGAGGACGTTTTAGAATGAACGACACCTCTCGGTTTCATGGTGTTTGCCTATGGTATTTGTAATAATCATTATCTCTATACCAAGAGATTTTTGAGATGGATGTATTGATGGGGCGGATAGGAGGAAGAGTGATCATGTTGGCAGCCAAGATTTTATCAAATACTGCACCATAAGAATCACTGATAAGAGTGTAGTTACAAAGAGAGCATTTTGAACATTATTTGAGAGTGGTTTTGACAAAAACTGCATTGGCTGATGATTTAGATTTTCTTGACTAGAATATGGTTTGGACAAAAACTCAGGTTTTGGTTTCTTTGACCTAAGTTTAACTCTACCGTCTTCAAGAGCGTGGAGCTCAAGTTTGTGAGCCATAGTGAAGGATTCATCAAACATCTAGAAGGATTGGATTTGTAGTGTATATGAAATGTGTTTAGCACAGGAGTGAGAGAATAAATAAATCGAGATCATTTTGTGGGATGTAAAATGACAATTGATTGATAATATCCTTCTAGTAGGTGAAAATTTTGTCAATTGATTCATCTTCAAATTTTTTGATTGTGTATAGATTGGTGATGGTAATTTTACATGCGATATTGATTGAGAAATGTTCAAGGAAGAGTGGCAAGCTAAGCGAATGAAAAAAATGAGTATCGAGGAATACTTTTATACCAATCTAAAGTAGGTCCGGCTAAGGACATAGGGAATGTCCTCAACATAAGGTCTTAGTCATGTGTTATAAGGTAACAGGCATGTTAGAAGGCCCAGATGTGTTGTTGAGGGTCTTCTTTACTATAGAATTTGAGAAACTTAGGAATTTCCTAGTATGGAGGATATGCTTTGTATGGTATAGATGGGTGGATGGGTTCATTGCATATTTGTTCATAAGATAATGTGTTTTTGGACCCATAGAAATGGCTTCAAGACTATATATTTTATTCATCAAATCCTATAGAGGGTCAATTTGTAGTTGATGTTGTGTATTAGATGAGGATGAACCAAGTTGATTATATGAGAATTGATTTGGTTGTTGATATGGTTGTGGGATATTTTGCTGAAGGGGAGTACCCAAGGGAATGTTATAGGAAAATTGTGAAACTAAAGGTTGTGAAGGTTAGATGTACTTGATATTGGAAGGGCATGGATGTGTTCATAAGAGGTTGTGATAATTGAGGTATGTGTTGAAAAGGGGTGGATGTGTGTATTAATGGTTGAGATTTTTGAGGTATATGTTGGAAAGGAATAGAGGAGTGGATGAGTGGTTAAGACTCCTAAGGTGTATGTTAGAATGTAATAGAGGTGTAAATGAGAGGTTGAGATTACTTGGGTATGAATTGAGAAGAAGTTGGGATAGTAGATGAATTTTGTGAGGAGGGGTGGAAAGTAGAAATAAAACTTGTGTTAATGGATGGTATGGATGTTTGGATAGACATAACTACATTTTGGACAACTGATGTGGGTTTTGGAATGGAGGAGGTTGATATATACTTGTCAAGATGGATACTAAGCTCACATGAGGAATTTTTACTGTAGAATAGACTAAAGGGGTTCATGTTGATGAATATATGTTAGTATTTCTTTGTGATGATGTGGATACATATGAGAGATCCACTTTGAATACGTGGATTGTTGGTTGGTTATGTCTTGTGAGGAGACCAAATTAAGTTCAAAGGAAATGATAGGAGGTGAGGATACAACATTGCATGTTTCCAATCTATTAGTAGTGGTGTAAGGATGTACCTGTTGGATGACCGGCTCATGGTTAGGATCATTAAGTTGGGAGAAGTCATATGAGATGTTAGATATAGGGGGTCATGACCTAGGTGTGAATGGTTGAAGATGAAAACCTGAGTAGAAATATATACATTGAGGGAAATGGGGTTTGAGTCCAAATTTTAGAAAGTATGGGATCCCCACTATTGAAGAAATGAGGACTAGGTCGATCGGGTATCTCATAAGACTTAGATTGACTGATCGGAGAATGTGGGGTTCTTGATCATCTGGTCAAGGTGATAGAGATGCTCAATGTTGATTAATTAAATGTGAAGCATATTCAATGTGGGTTTGAAGGTTTTTGATAGTTCATTGAAATTTTTCAGTCATATTGTTAGAATTTTGTAGATGGGATTGTTGTCTTGTAGTAACCATGAAAGAAAACAATCACAAATGAAAAATGAATCTAGATTGTTGATTACAAACAGAAAAAAAAAAATCATGCAATAGAATTTTTAATTATCTTGATTATTTAGAAGAAGGATGAAATGTGAAAAATGGCTAATAGGGTCCTAGGAAATGGTCGTCTAAGGATGGTTTTAGATGATTTTTAAGAAAGTAGTCCTTGACATACCCGAGGGTACGTGAGGTCTGAATTTCTGCTAGTGTTGGTATGGGGCTTGGTATTGGGGCCTACCCCACACTTCACGGTACCACGAAATAAGGGAGTCAGTGCTTAGCCAATATACCAACAACCAATTATTTATACTTAGCCAGAACATTGAGTTGGCTTCTCCTCTTAGTGATGAAATCCAAGTAGGTCCACATGGGTAGGAATTTTTGATGAAGTTTATGTTTAATGTTGTTTGGTTTTGTGTGGGAAGATTAAGTGAATGCAATACATTAACCTCCTAATTAGACTATGTGATCAAGCAAGAATGAGAGGTTATTTTTAATACCAAAAAGAAATGTGAGTTCGATGAGGGTAGCAGACAAAAATGTAATGCTTTGAAAGAAAAAGAAGGGAAAGAGACGTACCTATAAAACGCTCCTTTTTAATTTTTAGATTTTTATTTTTTTAACACAACTACAATGGAAAAAATATCTCCCAAGTCAAGAACCTACAAGGGTTAGATGGAAATAGAGAACAGAAAAGAGAAATGAATGGTTAGAGGCCAATTGACTAAGCAATCAAAAACAATCTACAAATATCATCAACAATTTATTAGAATTGTTTACGATTCACCAAAATCACTCGTGATTTGATCGGATCATTAGCGATTATAAATTAGAGAACCTAAAAGTGGAAATTCATTAATTTTAAACAAAAGAAGAGGGGCAAGGTCCCACCGGGTGATTTAGAATGTACCAGAGAGTTTTTTCTTTCCAAATTTAACTTAATAAAATGAAATAAATAAAACAAACTAACCTCGAAAGATGGTGGGGTTTACCGATACCATGATGAGTGTTGATGTAGTGTGATAAATCTCCTTCTTCTTTCACCGAAGAAGAAACATGTAGAGAAAAAATTGATTAGATAAATAGACAAATGAGTTGCTCGGCAAAGGAAGATTCCAAGAATCCAAAGGGACTTCCTTGGAGGATGTCAGCTCACTTTGATATAATTAAGTAGATTGACAAAGATAATGATAAGGATATGTAAATGAAAAGGATAGATAGGTAATAAATAAAAACCTTTAGAACTCAAGGTCTAAGGGTAGGTCCCATGTCTTGATTTGTAGGTGGAAAACACAAGAGTGGATGCGATCAAGACAAATTCAAATTATTCATACCAAAAGTTGTCTATTTCTTTTTAGATTTCGTGACGGAACTCGATCTAATATTCAATATCATCAATGTCGGTGGTAAATATAATTATACACATGTCAACTTGTGAAGGATGTTTTACTATTCACAAAAGAATGGTCTTTGAATAATAGGAATATTGTAGATGTTTGTGATGGGATGGTGTTGGCCACATATTGCCATCTAAAGTAAATCCATGCTTGCAAAGGAAAATTTAAACCCAAAATATTGTTAAAAATTTATAATAAACTGATGAATTGATGAATAGATGCAAAATTAACAAGGATCACTAGCGATTCAAGAGAGAATCGTAGGTGATTCAATAAATCATTGGTGATTACTTTGAGGATTTTACATAAAATAAAGGTTAGAAATGTATTGTTATGAGATAGACTATAAAATTAACATTTCTCATGAGGGTTGCTTTGCGTGAGGGTTGCTTATGGAGGACTACGTGAGGGTTTTGAAAGTGTGGTTTCAGCAGCTTTGGCTACAGAATGTCTTTCAACATATTGCGAACATACTGCTAAGGTGACTCCTACGGATCTAGGACAGAAGAAAGATATTCGCATTGGATCTAGAGCCTAGGCTGACATTGTTAAGGTCCCTCCTAACAAAAATGTGGGTCCCCATTCCCTTGCATCTGGACTGAATACTACTTTTAAAATTACAAAAGATAAGGAGCCGGTGACCCACATATAAGTGTTGGATGGTTGTCTGAATAGAGCTCTCGAGAAAAATAATCTCACTCTCATTGGAAAATTTTTGGGAGCCAGATCCAATGTTGATATTATTAGAAAATGGGCCATGCGGTGTTGGAAGCCAAAAGGAGATTTAAATATTACCACTTTGGCAAAGGGTTTTTTTAGCCAGATTCAATTAGCAAGCTGATTTGGATTCGGTCCTGTTTGGTGGCCCTTGGTTTATTGGCAATATGGGGATTTTTTTAAAAATGGTATCCAAGATTTGACCCTAATACTGAGAATATTCATACCATCCCCATCTGGTGTAGACTCCCAGTCTGCCCCTTCATCTTTGGGATGATGAAATCCTTCTTCATATTGCTAGATCGATCAGTTCTCTAATTGGTCTTGATGGGCCTACAAAAAATAGATCCAGACTTGCTTTTGCAAGGTTCTGTGTCTCGTCTAAAATGGAGAAGGAACTACCTGATCACATCATTCTTCTTTCAAAATTTGGGACATGGAAACAATCAATAGAATATGAGGCTTTTCAGCTAAGATGCCATAAATGTCATAAATTAGGGCATTTTGCTAGCAAATGTTTGGAGAGCAAGAAGCAAAATTAGGATAAACCTTCTTATCTAGATCCAGGCTAGAAAAAGGAAGAAGAGATTGAAAAAGAATCTTTGATTGATAGGAAAGATCGAATATCAGAGACCGGTGCATGCAGACGAATCTGAGAATCAAAGGGAAAAAAAAGGTTTTAAGACCATAATAAAGAGGCCACCGGTTTATAGAAAAATCTGGAGACCAAAAAACCTTTCATCAAGAAAGGAAGAGGGATCTCAAAATGATAAAGATAATGAGCAGGCCAAGTGTGAAGAAGCTAGGGAGAAAGCAGAAAAAGTTTAGACTACGATGTTTGAGAATACAAATCCGGTAAAAATAAATATGGAAGTGGATGAAAAAAATGAAAAATTTTACATTCATTTCACCATTTCCAATGAAGAGGAGATGGACAAGATTACTCCCCTCCCTCATCAAGGACAGGTAAATGAGAACAGCTCTTTGAAGTATAAAGAACCAAACAAGACAAGACAAGGAAAAGCTAAAGAACTCCTGGAATCCATAACTAGAGATCTAAATGAGGATAAAGAATTTGTAGGAATGGAGGAGCTCATAGACATTGAATACAACAGAGAATCCCCTGTAACACAACAAGCTTATTTTTGATAAATACAAAGAGGAAGGGGAAATTACCCTTGCAACAAAAAATAACCTACTTGAATGTGATAAGGATGGATTCATCACAGTCTAAAGTAAGAAACGAAGAATGAAAGGCTTTGAAGAAATATCGGATTCACTTTATAGTGATAAGAAGAAACAAATAGGAAGTTGGGAAGCTTCCACTTCAAGAATCACAAGAGCTACTACCAAAAGAGTTGTGAATATCGGAGTTATTAATAAAAAAGGTAGGCCATCTAAGAGTGATGTTAGGAAAAAAGAAACTGAAAAACAAATTGCAGATGGCACTCAAAGTCTTTTGAGCCATCCGGAAACCACCTCCCCAATCCTTTGTTAAATGAAGGTTATATCTTGGAATGTTAGGGGACTGAATGGAGGTCCTAAACAAAGAATGCTTAAGGAACTTAGAAGATCTAGCAGGCCCAATATCCTTCTAATTCAAGAAACGAAAATGAAAACCAAAGCTATTGAGGAGTGCAAGGAGACTTTCTGGGAGAATGCTGCCTTTACTGCTTCTGATTCTCAAGGGGCTTCTGGAGGCTTAGCGGTCTTTTGGGACATCAAACTTGTTCATGGTAATGTGCTTTTCTCCTCTCAGAATCATTTAGCTATAAATTTTGTAAGTCTTGAGAACAACTCTAATTGGATCCTTTCCAATATTTATGCTCCTAACATTGCTGCTGAGAGAAGGAATTTATGGAAAGAGTTAGTTTGTTTTAGAAATAATTTTAAGGATTCAAACTAGCTGATAATGGGGGATTTCAACACTCCTTTAAACCTTGGGGAGAAATTTGGAGGGAACTTTGATTTCTCTGCCAGCATGGAAGACTTTTCTGACCTCATCTTGTTCCTCAATCTTATGGATATTGAACTCCATGGTAATCAATACACTTGGTCTAACAGAAGAATTGGGGAAAATTTGATTCAAGTTAGATTAGATAGAGCTCTCATTTCTGCTAGCTAGATCTTAAACCAGAACTTTCATCTTTCCTCTCTTCCCAGAACTGGTTCTGATCACAACCCCATTGCTCTTAATTTTTTCAATTGGTCTAAGCCTTTTCATTGTAACTTCAAATTTGAAAAGATGTGGCTTGAGCATGAGGACATTCTTGATAGAATTAAAGAATGGTGGTCTTGGGAAGGAACAGAACTACTTAATTCAGACTTCTTCAAAAGCTGAAAAATGTGAAACAAAAGGTTAGAATCTGGAATAAAGAGGTTTTTGGCAATATATTTGAGAAAAAAAAAGAAATTAAGCGGAAAATGGAAGAGTTCGAGCTTGAAGTCTCAATGAAGGGTATGACCTTGGAGGATCATCAAAGAGAAAAAAAGCTTCTTTCTAACCTTCATAATATCAATAGCTGTGAGGAAACCTTTTGGAGAATGAAATCTAGAGCTCTTTGGTTAAAATTAGGTGATAGAAACACAAAATATTTTCATATGACCACCCTCAAGCATCGTGCTTGCAAAAGAATTACTGAAATCTCCAAGGGAAATGGTGCCATTACTAAGGATGCTAAGGATATTAAAGCTAAAGCCCTAAAATTTCATAAGAATCTCCTTTCTCAAAACAATCCTTATAATGAGCACGTGGCCTCTTTTCTTTTAGACTCAATTCCTAACAATTTGCTTCCTAAGAGAGAGATTTAAGAGCCTCTCAAAAGTGGTCACCATTGAGGAGTTGAAAAAAGTTGTCTTTGCTCTCGAAGGTGATAAGGCCCTGGGCCCTGATGGATTTTCTACTAATTTCTTCCAAAAATGTTGGGATATTTACTCTAAAGATTTGCTGAAAGTTGTCAATGAGTTCTATAGAACTGGAAATCTTATAAAGGAGCTAAATAACACACATATTGTGCTTGCACCCAAGAAGTTAGATGCAAAAGATTTCAAGGATTTTAGACCAATCATCCTGGTTAATGTGGTTTACAGAATTTTTACTAAGATTTTAACCACTAGATTGCAGCCTCTTCTCATGGAAATTATCTCCCAACAACAGAGTGGATTTATAAAAGGTAGAATTATACAAGACGGAGTTATTATGGTCCATGAAACAATTCATTCAATGGATAAAAGTAGAAAAGCTAGGATGGCAATCAAGTTAGACATGTATAAGGCTTTTGATAGAGTCTCCTAGGAATTCATTGATGAGGTTCTTTCAAAGTTCGGTTTCAAAATAAATTTAGAAAAATTGTTCAAGCTTGCATTTCCTCTTCTAGATATTTTGTGGTCGTCAATGGAGAACCTATTGGTTTATTTGCTAGAAATAGAGGCATTCACCAAGGGGACCCTTTGTCCCCCTTTCTATTCATTATAATGGTGACAGCTTAAGCCGATCTATCTCAAAAGCTATTCAAAATGGTATGATAAAGGCTTTCAACCTGCTTCTAGTAGTCAAATTCCTTCCCATCAATAGTTTGCTGATGATACTTTTCTTCTGCTTATGGCCTCCATCATTGAAGCTAGGGCTATCAAAACCATTCTCAAAATCTATGAGGAAGCATCGGGTAAGAAAGTAAACTTTGATAAAAGCTCAATTTACTTCTTCAATACTCTTATTGAAAGACAAAAAAATATTTCTTTCATTCTCAGGTGTAAAATCAACTCCCTCCCAGCTACATATCTTGGGCTCCCTATGAGTACTAGTAAGGTTTCTAATGAGGTCTGGAATGATTTGCTTAAGAGATTTCAGAAAAAGCTAGCTGGATGGAAAGGTGCTATCCTCTCAAGTGCTGGTAAATCTTTATTGATTAAAATTACTCTTCAGAATCTTCCCATATATATCATGTCAATATTCATCATTCCAGCAGAAGTGGTGTATAGCATAGAAAAAATTCAAAAACACTTCTTATGGCATGGGACAGAAGATAAATTCAGATATCATTTAGTAGCTTGGGAGTAGGTCTGCAAGCCAAAAAGGATTTGGGGTTTAGGTATTAAAGATATAAGACATATGAATGTTGCTCTAATTGTAAAGCTTGGATGGAGGCTCATCAAAGAGCATAAACCATGGACTAAGTTAATCAAAATTAAATACCTTGCCAATCAAAACTTATATTCCTTTCTTTTTGACTAGTTACTTCCAAATGGTTCAATTTTTTGGAATAATCTACTCCACATCAGACATCTTCTTTCCAAGGGTTGTAGATGGAAACTTGGGAATGGGCATGATATTGATTTCTTGGGATGACAACTTGGTCTGACACAAGCTAGAATATCACTTTTAGCTCCATAAAAGACAACCTGATACAAAACTATGGTAAGAAAGTCAAGGACTATATTGAGGTGTCTAGCAACATAAGGAAATGGAAGCAACTTAAAGTTGATGACGAAAATATGTAGCCTGATGTTTCCTACATGTAGAATCATCTCTCTCTAATTCACATCAATCAACAGGATAATAAGGATGAGATTATTTGGAAAGATTCCTTTGATGGAGATTATTCTATTAAATCTGGTTATAACTCTTTTTTTGCTTCTATTGATAGTGAAATTGAATGGCACAAGCTCTGGATGCCAGAGCTAACCCCTAAAGTAAATTTCTTTTGGTGGCTCATCATCAAGGATAAGATTCTCACTAATGAAAATCTTATCAGAAAAGGTTTCATCATGCCTAACAGATGTTGCATGTGCGGGGAAGAAGCTGAAGATATTAAACATATTTTTCGCATTGTAAGTATACTTCAAAATTATGGCATCTTATAGTTGAAATTTTCAATTAGAATTGGGTTTTCCCCCATACTTGTCTACGTGCATGGAAACAATGGAACTCCCCTTATAAGCATTGTCTAGTTAGGAGGCTTTGGCAACTAGTTCTCCCTCATACCATGTGGAGAGTCTGGAAAGCTAGAAATGATGTTATTTTTAGAAATACCAGAAAGGATTGTACCAAATTCTTTAATGAAATTATCATTGCAGTAAAAGAAAACATTGAAAAATTTAAGCCTCCCAAAAATAAACTCTACCCTGAAGATGAGGAGCACATTCTTGTTGCTTGGAACATTGACACTAGCAGCAGCAATTGTAAGAACAACAATAACATTGATAGATCTACTTGTTCGCTGGATCTAGCCTCCCACTGCATGGTACAAACTGAACTTTGATGGAGCTTCAAAAGGTAATCCTGGGATTCAGGTGGTGGAGGGGTGATTAGAGATCACAGAGGCTACTTTGTTGCCACTTTTTCTAGTAAGATGGGTAAGCAAACAAATCACTACTCGGAAGCTCTTGCAGCGCTTTGGGGTATCAGGTTGGCTAGAGATTGTAATATTTCTAATATTATAATTGAGGGAGATTTGATGAACATTATTAATTTACTAAATCAAAAACAATCTCCAAGTTGGTCCATCAAGGATTTCATTAGTGAAGCTATTGAAATTTGCAATGGTTTTGATAACTATAAGATTATTCACACCTATCGGGAGGGTAATAGAGTGGCCGATTGTTTAGCAAATATTGGGGTCAATAATACTTTGCAAACTTGGCTAAGTGGTGACCCCCTTCCTGACAAAGTACTTGATGACATCACTAAAGATATGCATGATTTTCAAAACAATTATTAATAGATGTAGTGCTTGATGTGAAGGAGGGGATTATTAAATGCAAAGTTAAGTCTAATGATGATTTCAAATTTCTGCACGTTTCAGAGATCCTCAAAAATAGAGGTGGTGCTTGAGTTGCATGAATTTCAAAATTGGTATACCATTGTGCAGTGCAGAAAAAGACTGGCAAAATGGGGGGACAGCCTTGCAAAACCAAGCCCACCCATTCATAATCCAAACTAGAAAACAGATACTATTCTTTGGTCTTATCTGCAAATGGGTGGTGTTTCAAATTTCATCGAAAAAATAAAGGGTTTCGATCAGGACATTTCAATGAAGTTTGCTAATGGATGGAGAAATCACGTGGTTGAGTATGGAGGTGCCAAGGTTGAGATCTCTGAAGAGCTCATTGCCCAGGTTACTGGTATGAGCATGGAAGGCACCAAATTCTTTAATAAGCATGTTGACAAAGAGGTGGAGGAAAAAAATTCCTTGCTGAAGGGGAGAACATTGAGTTCGTCATGGCAGGCATAAAGGTGGCTTCTATTCCTAAACCTTTTGATGAGATTACACGAATGATGGTAAAGTATGTCTCTTTGGAGGGCAGATATGTTACCATTCCCTTGAAACATTTGATTTTCCTCAACCATTTTTATAGGAATATTACAGTAGATTTTCCGCATTATCTCCTTAACTCCTTGGAGAAGTCTATCCTTGAAGTCCAGAAGCATGCCAGGGCTTGTTCCCCTTCACCAAGGCTTGATCCTTCTCATTCATCATCATTGCTTCTCTGGCTCTCGCCCTATACCCTCTCCCCCTGTGATTAACCCTCCCCTACTATCAGAAACTTGGACATTGCTTCCTCGAGTAGAAAGAGGAAAGATAAGAAGCTAAAGGTTTCTCTGCCCGTTGTAGAGAGTTTTATGCAGTCACAAAGATCTGGAGCTTACGGAGAACTTGCTGCACATTGGCACTCTTGTGGACCATCCCAAGGAAGTAGATCTTCTTACCAGAGTTAGTAAACTCGAAGAGGAGATCAAGGACTTAAAAATTCCCTGAGGAAGATGGAAACAACAAAAGGTAAGTGGAAGTTGCAAAACCCTGATGACATGGACACGGACACTGTTGCTGAGATCTACAAAAAGCTGCTTTCTCTAGATGCTAGACTGGGCAATGCCAAGGGGCGTCAGGATTGCACCCTCTCGGTTCTAAAAGGAATGTATAATTTCATGGAACAACATGCAAGGAGTGTATGTAGCCTCAGCGGCATCCCTAATAATATTTGGGATTCCAACGAGACCCGTGATCTGGCACTTGCTAAGGTAGACATGAGTGATATTTCTCAGACCACGGCCATTGCACTCTTCATCTCGCTCCAAAAAATTAAGGTCAAGCTTGACAAGGCTGTCAAGTGATGTGGGGCCTTGGTGCTATTTTTTTGTTGTGTTGATGTTGTCTTTTTGTGGTTTTATTGTTGTTATGTTCTTTGGATGCCTTGTTTTGGCTCCCTTTTGATGTGTTTTGGCCCTTATGTTCTTTGACGGATCACTACCTGGGTTGATCTTTTGGTTCTCTTTCTACTCTTGTATCTGGCTGTTGAGCCTCCTTGTTTAAGGCGTTTAGCCTTTCTGGGTTAAGTTTTCCCTTGCTGATATCTAGCTTCTTGAGCCTTTTTGTACACAGGGTATAGTCCCTTCAAAACTATTTATCCTTAATAAAAAAATGATAAACTTTGATAAAATGATAAACAAAGCTTTTAAATGATGATTTTTTATTGTTTTTTATGTCTTTATGAAATGCAAATGATGAAATAACATAGATAAATACCTCCTGATGTAGGAGTAGGTTAAAATATGCCTTCAAATGTCAGATGGAGCTGATTGAAGTTGATGACCATTTGTTGAGCTTCCTGGGAAATGATTGATGAAAAGACTATCAAAATGATGTGTATGTAAGAGCTTGAGGTTGATACAGGTCCTTGATGATCTATGGAATTAATTAGATTCATTGTTAGGTAGTAGACAAAGTGAAAGAGCATGCAAAATATTTCTAAAGATCCCTGAGAGAGGAAAAAATGCTTTGAGGGAATATGGTTGGGATGAGGTTATGGATGAGTTGGAGAGGTTAGGATGTTAGAGTAAAATAGGTTTGAGGTGGTTTAGAGGTTGTAAAGAGGTTTAGGTGGTTTGGGATGGGTAAATAGTAATTTATGAGGGGGTAAAAATTGATTTTAATAGATGAGGAGAGATTGACTTAGGATAATGACATAATGATAACTTTTAGAGTGAGTAATGTGTGTATAAGATGAATTATGCGGGTTAACGAAAATCCAATGTCTACAAGGCTAATTACTTGAATATGTAGGTCACACTCCAAATTTAGATCTTTAAACACTCACTAAGATATGGGTTATACCTCGAATTTCCTTCATATTGTCAAAAATTTCCTTATGATTTTAAGATGCATACACACATAGTGGAATAGACAATGTGTCCATTAATAGATCAAAATATCTTCATTTCATGGCTCTGCTCCCCACAGGATGATTCATACCTTCATATGTTGTTATAGGATCTTCAAATCTTTCTCTAACTTAGAAAACCACACATGGACTCATTGAGGCCCAAAAAGAATCATTCTAAAAAAATAGAGTAATACATACCATGGAAAGAATCACAAATCCAACCATCCGAGAAGATCAAGACACTTTCATACTTTTTCATGCCAAAAGGGGCCTTGAGCTTCATGCACGATACCATCTTGAACTCATCTTTCCCTAAGATGATGTATACTTAAAAGCAACACTTGTACCATACCTTTACAAACTATGGACCACTTTTTCATATGTATGAAACCTAATATCAAGCAAACCAATGTCTAAATCATTTCAACTATGATTATACTTCATGAGACCCTATAAAACACCTACAACATTGCACCTTTACTTTATACAAGTTATACAACAGATCTCTTGTTGGATACAAATCTTCATTGATTCTAACTTAGAGTCTTTGTTTAATAATCTTTAAGTTTAATTATGTCACCCGTAAGTCTTCAATATTGGGCCCACAAGAAGATCATATCATGATGACAAATAAAAACCTTTAGATGTTATGGTAAACATAGTTTACTTAGTAATTTTCATTATATTTAATGTTTAACTTAGATCATAGTTTTTGTTATGTTACTTGTGGTAATTAATTGTTTTACTTAGGTAAATAGTGTTTTATTATTTGGTTCTACGCTTATTGTTTTTGTGTATTCACGTGAGTCTGTTATAGTTTCACGTAGGTTTGTTGTTGCATAGTTCCAACATCTTGATTGTGCTGTATGGTCGTGCAATATATATAAATATTACAGCCATCACTATTGTAATTTGGTTGATTGAACATCAATATAATTTTGAGGCTTTTGTCCCTCTTCTATATTTGGTATCGAAACAGTTAGAGGAGCTGTGTGAACAAATAAGGTGTGCAGAGAGAGTGTATAAGAGATCGAGGAGATTGGATAAGTATTTGCAGCATTTGGAGAGTCTATGTAGCCTCCTACAACTTCCTAGCCCCATCCCTGCATCCCTCAAACCACCTTTTTAGTTCCATGTGTTTGAAAAGAAAAAAAAATTGTAGGGAAAAATTTGTTGCTTGTTGGAACCAATTACGGTTTAGAAAAAAAATAAGAATCAAGAAAAACAAAAAAAATTCCCCATTAGGGTTTTCTCCAATAATGTTATTGGATAGTTTATTCCTGCTACAATTAGCAAACTACTACATTTAGAGGTCTATTGAGCATTATTGGTTCAAGGATACCCATCAAGTCAAGTTGAACGCATTAGGTTACATTGGGTATTTTCCAATCGAGATGTGTAAAAGAAGGGTGAGTAACACCTAGCAAAATTATTTGGTATTTCTTTTGGAAGCAAATGTTAACCTTTTAAGTTACCTTTAACATGAGGGTAGTTTTAAAATTTTCTACCATTCCGTGAAATTTCTTGCCTAATTTTTAGGGGAATCGGATTTTCCAAAGTCTGAAATTTTAGACTTCAGAAAGCAGAGGTTCTCTTACTTTGGGTATTGTGTCATTTGCAAGTGAAAATTTTTCTTAAAATTTTGAAGTCTGAAATCTCAAAGTTCAATTTTTAAACTTTGAGCTTTCGAGTTTCAGAGTTCTCTTTGACATTTTCGATCGTTTTTGTGTTTTAGTTCTGAACTCCGAAAGTCCAAAGTTTCAAAATTTCAAAACTTCAGGTTTTCAGGTTTCGGAGTCTCACTTTACACCTAGGGCTATTTTTGTTCTGAATTATGAACTTGAAAGTCTGAAGTTCTGAAATTTCAGAACTACAGTTTTTCAGTGTTTTGGAGTCTCACTTTACATTTGGGGATTATTTTGTTCATGATTTCCAAAGTCTAAAATCCCGAAGTTTCAAAATTTAGGAACTTGATTTTGGGTTTCAAACTTCAGGTTTCACATTAGAACGGTCACACTTGCATTTCAGATTTCGACTCTCTATACAACATTTAATTCCCAACCACCCCACACGTGTCGGCTTTTGGGCATTAATTTCAGGTTTACCTATATAAACTTGGATTTTCACCCGTCATTTTCACTTGACTTTCACTCTGACACCTCGATTTTTACCACACCATATCGTACTTTTTAGGCATCGCTTTCAAGGTAATTTTTGGGTTTTCTTTAATCTTTTTGGTTTAGATTGTCATGGTTTTGTTTGTTGTTCCTTTCCATTCTTTTTCTTCTTTCTTAAACATGGAAGCCACTGTCGATTCATTGTTCATTTTTGTTCATTTCAAACATGTTGTTTGGTATTTCATTCAATCTTGTGAGCTTCAAATCATGCAGGCATCGAGTCTCATCAAACCCAAGGATTTTGAAAAACCTCATTTCAGATCTTTAGAACCTTTAGCTTTTGGAGTTGGTGTGCTTTCATTAGTTTGCAATTTAGAGGTTTGTGTTTCGGAAGTCTACATTTTAGAGGTATGCTTTTCGACATTTTGGAACTTTGCTTTTCGGAACTGTGAGGAGTTTGATTTTGGAGTTCATTTTTGTGGTCAACATCATTTCGTACCTTTGGAACTTATTACTTTTAAGACCTTCTAACTTTTTCTTTACAAACTTTTAGAGGTGTTGTTTTCGTGTTTTGGAACTAAGCGAGTTCAGATTTTCAGAGTTTCGGGCTTCATATTTTTGGAATTAGATTGTTTTTGGAGGTTTTATTTTTGGACCTTCAAACTTCATTGTTTTGGAGTCTTCAAAATTGTTTCTATTAAATTTTCAAGGTTTGATCGGGTTCTAAACCCCGAACTGATGTCAACTTCTTCATCAAAAGGTAAGGAAAGGATGAAGTATACCTTCTTAGGAGTTTTCCCTCATACATGCATGTCCTCGATTTTGGGAAACATTCAAGACATGGATGGACTTGGGATAGTTGGATATGCCAAAATTCTAGGAAAGACTAAACCCTAATAAAAAATCTTGGATGCAAGCCATATTTGACAGTGGGCTTGCTCTCACTACTTTGGTTTTCCTTCATCCATGCATTTCCCTAAGTTTTCTTGGCTACAACAGCTCACTTCAATAAGGCCTCTAAATTAGTAAAGGATGATGATGGTAAAGTTGTGATTAGGTTGGACATTGATTTTTGAAGACTTATTCAAAATTTTGGATGTCGAGGAATATGTAAAAATTTCCCCAGAGGCTGTAATTGAATACTGGATAAGGAATCTAAACTATGCACAAAGATCATGATGAAGAATTATTTGGCCAAGAATGTTACTAAGCTCCCCAAAACATTGTTTCACTCAGACTTCATCCAGAATTCAATGACCTTATTGTGATTTTGAGTAGAGTTTCGGGTCTCGCTTCAAAGCAGATAATTTCAAGAGTGGATGTTTCTTTACATTGTTACCATTAAGAAACATAAGGATTTTATAATATGGGGAGAACATATTAGTAGTTCAATTTTTTTCAGTTGGGAAATGTCTTGACTTCGAAAAACTTCTTCATGAATTATTTCCTCGTCTATGCAGCAGCTTGCCATGGGAGAATTTAATGGGTTGAATACAAAGGGTGTTAGGATCATTTCACATATTTATGAGTTTTATCATCAACTCGCAATGGAAGAAGGAAATAAACATTTCCGTAGAGTTAATGATGCCTTTTTATCGTCTTCCTTTATCATTTTGATAAGAATTTGTATAATCACATAATTTATGATGAAGCTTTCAAGGAGGTAAGGGAATGGGGAGCCATATATCTCCAATTCCCAACATTTACATACATCAGGGTTCTATTTTTCCTAGGTGCTCCTAATAAATTACCAAGATGCCCGACTAATAAATGGGTCTTGTTAGAACTAGTTCATCAATTATTGGATTATCATAAGATTCAAAATAAATGACATAAGGCAGGAGTCTAGTTTCCCATTTCAATTAGAAGATACACTTGTGCTAGTATTTACAAGGAAAAGAATGTCAATGGAGAAATGTTTGAAGTTACCTTGTGAACTTTCCACCCTATAACTAACTTTGATTATTGGGGAAAATTTAGTAAAACAGGGTTGGTCAGTTCCCATGTTCCTTAGTTAGAAGATATTTGGATCCACTTGTCGAGATGAGGTCATCATTAGATAGTAAGAGTTTAAAAAGTTAACTCTTGATGAATTTAAACAATATGGTATTGCATATGTTCCTGATGGAATTGAAGATGATGATGATGTGCTTGACCCAATTTATAGGAGTGATAACATTACTAATCAACCATTACCATGGATTAATTGGTATCAAGAAGAATGTTCTAATACAAAGGAAAGGGTAGGTCCCATCTTGCAAAGAACATATGATTGGTTAGCTACCTTGGGAATATCACCCAAAGGGTTAGACCAACCTATAAGAATAGAAGCCTAGCCAACCCTAAGTTTTCCTACACCTACAAAAGGTAAGAGGTCTACTCAAAAGGCCACTACAGCTCCAAGAAAGATCTCATTTGTTGTTGGTGGTTCTTCTCTTGAAAAATCCCTACTACCAAGGTTGTGTCTTCTATAGTGCAAGTATCTGAAGTTATTGATGTTAGTGCTTCTCTAGTTATATCACAAGGTTTGCCACTTTCTCTTTCACTACCATTATCACCATCCTCAGCTCCACCACCTCCATCATTGTCTACCATTCCTCTGCTCATCTCTACTTTTCCATCTCCATCTATGGCCCAAGTTTTCTCATCCCTTCTTGTTTTCTCGGTTGGGTCTTCACTTTCCACTCCATTTTCTCAACAACTTCCATTTCCTTCCATTTCCATTTCTAGTCCCATTTCATCTGCTCCTAAAGCTATTCTAACCCCCACACCATATATCATTACCACCTCCATTTAAACTATTGTACCTAGTGCTCTAAGTTCAGCTATGACCATGCCACTTTCGTCTACATCTGCTATACCTGAATGGATATATCACTAGACCCCCAAGAAAAAGAAGAAGGTGCCCCTCGTAGATGTGATTGATCTAAGTGTGTTAGAACCCACTCCAAAGAGGCATGCCAAATAGCCAAATATTTTTTCTAACTTATCAATAAGCCAGTCAGGAGAAAGGTTCATGGAGATAACCACCCCCGCTGAAGGAAAAACCAAAGAAACCATTACTATAGCAGATTATCAAATCTCTAGGTTTTCATTAGGAAAGGAAACACATGAGGGTGCAAAACAGGATGTTCAAGTGGCCCTTGGGAATTTGTTAGAAAAGTATGACAAAGATAAGGCTTCTAAGGATGAATTGAAAGAAAAGGTTGAGCAACTCACTACTCTTTTGAAGAAATTCACACAACCTACTCCAACCATGGATCCTTCAACTACAACTACTCTGATTATCTCTTCTTGTCTTGATGATATCTCATATCATGAAATTGAGAAGATAGGTCAGAAGGGATGATCAATGGATGGGTGGATTGAGTGTATGATCCAAGACTAACCCTTTAATCAAAATAGTTGTGGAACTATACAATGATTTTTAGATGGAGAAAGTTTCTATTCGGAAGCTAGATGAAATTCTCTTTGAAGATATTAATAATTTGAACCTGAATTTGACTACTTGGGAGGAAATTAGAGATATGAATCTAGATCTACTTCTCCAGGAGGGTGTAATTGATAATGTCTCTAAGTTTTTGAGTATCAAAAGGCCATGGAATTCAGATCTCAAGTGTTGCAGGATTTAATCAAGAAATTGGAGGATAAACGTGTTGAAATAGTGGATGGACTAAGTGACATTTCAGAGGAGTTTGATAACATCAACTGTAAATTTTTCAATGAAAATATTGATTCTCTTTTGATTGATCATATTAAATCAAGTTTCAAAGGTTTAGTTAAGGAGGATGATGAGGTAACTAAAAATTTCAATATTAATTCAATTTATAGATTAGTTTCATGTCATAATTTCATAAGCCAGCTGAAAAAGGTGGTGAACAAATTGAAAAGGCTTCCAATCAAGGTTGTGAGAGAGGTTGACATAGCATATGTCATAAATCATTATGCATGTGGGCTAGAGGAAGAAGAGATACAAGGAATTATCAAACATTTCATTGATTACAAGCATCATTTGGCTATGTGGGAAAAGGATCAGGAGAAACCTAAACAAGAAACAAATGTTGCAGGTCCTAGCTAAGCCTGATAGCCATTGTTGGAATGACTCCAAAGCTCTAAGTCAGTCAAAGTTATAGGGTTGACTTGGTCAAACCCATGCAACAAATTTGTTATTTTTATGGGAGCATGTTCCCTTGAACTTAATTGCACTCTATTTTTAGTAACTAGTTAGTTAAAGGTTCAACTGTAATGGCTTAACCTCTTGAACTTATAAATAGTTAGATGCATTAAGTTTTAAGAATATTTTTAGATCATGTGGGAGTTACTCTTCATACTTTGAAGATTGCTTCAAATACTTTGATCCTTTTAGTTATATTCATAAAAAAATTGTCGTGAAGTATCCGGTTTATTGTGTTAATCATTGATCAATTCATAGCTTGTGAATGTTTAATTCCTTGATGTGATTGGTTAATCTACCTTTATCTCAGTTATCTTATTTCAATCTATGTGAAAAAATGATATAGTTACTTTGAATATCAGTTGTGGAAAATTTATCTCCTTTCATTATAAAGTTGCATTATTATTTACAATCATAGATGGAGGAAGATTGCAAGACATGTGCATATCATATATTGTTGTGAGGAGTTGATTGTGCATTTAAGTAGGTCTATCTATTAAATATACTTGGTGCATCACCTTATTTTTATTTTGTTTATCTCTAACTTTAAGCCCCATAAATTGAGTAGATTAGAGTTATTTTCAAATGTTTTAGCCTTGCATATTGATCTTAAATCAAGTGTTCCAAGTCTCAAAGGAATTTGGCCTTCTCTAGAGGTTCATCCCAAGGTGACAAGGTCCCACACCTTAGGTATGTTCCAAAATTATTTGGTATCACTCGAGATTTAATGAGTGTGCGATCTACGTGACAACAACAACAGAGCCAACACATTGGTGAGTCGAGAACTTAACGATTTTTATTGTGCGGGAAAGTCATATCTCCCTACACCAATTTTGCATCATAACTTCTAGCTGAGTTGGAACCAAATTTGACTCCCCTAAAACTAATTCATTATGGCCACTCAAAATAGTTAACTCCCAAACCAAGTCGTTGAGCATTCAAACAACCAAGCCTCGTGTGTCTCAATGGTGAGTTGATCGGGACAACCATTGAGGTAAAACATTGGGAAAGCTCATTGTTGTATTAATTTTTCCTATGTTCAGTTGACCACTATTTCCCTATCTAGTACTAATCCCTTCACATAGCCGATCCTCCTTTTCCAAGTAAAAATAAAGGTGACAGAGACCCCAAAAACAAAGAAAAAGTGGAGAAAACAAAAACAAATCAAAACAGTGACGGTCAAAAGATATAACTTATATCTACTTAGAGCGGAAGCATTAATCCACCTTCCTCCCAACACATGCTATGTGGACCTCCTCTCCACTTGCCATGTCGGTTTCCAAAGGTAGGGGAACTTATAATATTGTTTATATATAAATTGCTTCACATTGCTTTACATGTGCATTAAGCGTTATATTGGCTAGTGGAAATTTGTGAAGCATTAGATGTGGGAAGGTTTGGGGTTTGACCTCAATCCCCATTCTCTCATTTTTTGAATTTTAAATTTGGTGGAAGAAATAGAATTTTCTACCATACTTAGAGCCTAAAACCCTTGGTAACTTAGTTGGCTATAACTAAACCCCCCACTAAAAATAGTGAGAAAAACCATACTTTTCGGATTTAAAACTTTTCTCCTAAATTTCTTAGAAAATCATTCTGAACAACTTTTTACAAAGGAGGGGTACCTAAAAGGGTCAAATTCAGCTGTTTTTTGTTGTTTTTTAGTTTGTAATGTATTTTGAGCTTCAGAGCCCACCGGGTCTCATAATTTTTCCTACCATTCCATTTTTCTGCATTAATCGGTTGTAATACTATATGTTTAATGTATATTTCAATGGATTGTACTAATTTACAGGTTTTCATACTCAACCATAAACATTGTAACTGAAAAAAAACTAGCAAATATTTGAAAAAAAAATAGTGAACTTTGGTTTTATAACACTCACAAGATCTTCAGATCTCTTTCATAGCATTCAAGATATATAATTCCTCTAGGAAGCACTTATGGGTAAATTCATCACAATTACGACTACACTTAACACCTAATATAGATACAACAACGTCATCCGGAATGATCCATATAAGTTGATGGGGAAAAATAAGGACACAATGTACACACTTTGATCCCTCCCATGCATCTATGAGAAATTATATGACATAAATCCGGACACTAAAATTATCTTAGTATATAACGAAGTTAGTCGTGCGTATGAGGATATTTATTTGAGTTGGTGCGAATAATCGCACAGACCCCTTTTAGTATTGTCTTGGTACCATGTATCGAATTATTTCACATATGTTAATGCCTCTTTTATGTACCGTCGGGTATATCGAAAGGAAAATTTCTTCCACATACCAATGGGTATATCGAAGGGCACATATATAGAAAGGTTTGATATACCAGACGACGGTATATAGATTGGGAGACCTTCTACCTAGAGTGTAAGAGCCTTACCTTTTTGTCGGTTGATTCAAAAATGGGCACCAATTCCCTAAGTTCTTTCTTCTAGACTCATATCTCCTAATAGGAGATAATGTGTTACATGGAAGACTAAGATCAAGACACAACTTGAGTTTGAAGATATTTGGCCTATGATGAATGGTTCCAAAACTAGATTTCCAAATGATGTAGCTGAATAGAGATAGATTGATAAGGCCAATCAAGGCCAAAGTCATAATTTTTTTAAAGTTTGCAATGACGTGAAACCCCATATTTGAGATGTAAAAATATCCAAATAAGTGTGGGATAATTTAAGCAAAGATATACGAGGCAAGAAATAAGAATACTATATTGAATTTATAGAGTCAGTTAAATACACTGAAATTCAAACTAAATGAGAAAGTGGAATTTTTCTTGAGGAGAGTTACAGAATTGAGGGCTTCACTTTTATCCCTAGGAGAGGAGGTTACTGATACAACTCTAGTGCCCATTGTTTTGAGAGCACTTCCTCCTTCTTACCACATTTTTGTGATGACACTAAACTTGTCAAATCAGACAGTTACTTTTGACAAGTTAGTGAATCTACTACAACAAGAAGAAGCAATGTACAAAAAAGATGATGAAGAGGAGAAGGAACTATCTTCTCATTAGAAAGAAAAAGGCAAAGCTCATTCTTCTCAAAATTCCCAAAAACAACATCAGCAAGGGGACAAGAAAAAGAAGAAATGTCCTATCTACAAATGAGGACATGAGTTGAAATATTTTTGGTTCAACACATACAAGAAAGGTTCATTGAGAAATTCTGGACCTCAAAATTAGAAATCTCATCGGGCACACCATACTACAAGCAAGGGCGTAAGAAGGGAAATGGTGAAGAAAACCCCATCAAAGCAACATAACGTATATGAGCAAGAAGATCATTCATAAAATAAGGGCTTGTACACTACTCATTCCATTGAACCATCCACGTCATCTAATATTTTTGATACGTTGATTCAGAGCCACTCGACACATGACCGGGCATAGATATTTATTTATCACCATGAGGACACACCTTTGAAAAACCATGTTTCATTCGGGTGACGATTCTTCTTACATGGTATAAGGTATTGAAAAAAATTATCTACATATTGGTTCATGAAATGATAGATTAACAAATGTATTATATGTCCTTGGCTTAACAAAGAATTTACTATCGCTTAGTCAACTTCTAGATGATAATTTGAAGATTGATTTTGATAGTTATTCCAAAGAAGAAAGTGTGTTTAATTTGAGAAAAATCTAGAGGCTTGAAAATTGTTTCAAAATCCTCTAATGTGGGACATATGTTCCAGCTTGACTTTTTCCATAGGGATGATCAAGTACTTACGGCTAATAATTATTCCTTTGCATGGTTATGGCATCGGTGACTTTATCACATCAGTTTCAAATATCTCAAAACATTTCACTGAAGACATCATGATAAGAGGCTTATCATCTCTCAAGAAGAATACATATAAGTGTCCTCATTGTCTAGCGGGTAAAAAACACATAGATTCATTCCAAAAAGCACTTATTGAGCTCTAGGTAAGATTGATTTGGTTCATATCGATCTTTGTAGTCTAATGTAACCTAGTCATTCTAGATTTTATTATTTAATGTTATGTGTTGATGAGTATTCAAGAAAAATGTGGATATTTTTTCTTCATAAGAAAAGTGATGCTTTTGAGAACTTCAAAAATTTAAAAGTGGTTGTAGAGAATAAGATTGGTCATCATATCATATCTCTCTACTCAGATCAAGGGGGAATTCACTAGTAATGAGTTCAAAGCCTACCTTCAAGCTCACAAGATTCATCGACAATTTCCTCCTCCACACACACCGCAATAGAATGGTGTTGTTGAGAGAACGAAGTGTACTATCATGGAGATGGTGCATTGCATGATCAATGATTTTGTACTAGCAAGGACATTATGTGTAAAAGTAAAAAAGATAGTAGTACATTTGCTAAACAAAGTGCCCACAGTTTCTCTCGATGGAGTAATTCCACATGAAGCATAGTTGAATAGAAATCCATTCATTGTACACCTCAGACTATTTGGTATTAAAGCTAACATGCACATACCCAAGAAAAACAAAAATAAGTTGGATATGAAATCACAAAAAATCATCTTCATTGGCTACAGTGAAGAGGTTCTTGGGTACATATTGATGGATCCGAAGACCATAAAATTCTATACCAGATAGATGTTGAGTTATTTGAGAAGTAAGAAGTTTATACTCCTCCTCCGTACTCACCCGATGTAGATATTTGACAAAATATGAAAAGAAAAGTTGATGTTCCCACTGATGATGACAGTGATGATTGGGATGATGGTGATGATCAAACATGACCATGACACACGGGATTAGTATAGTGTATTCCCAAGTGGTATAATAATATTATTTAAGATGTAAAATTGGATGGTCCACTAGATACATCCATCATTAGACCACAAACTCATAGTAAAGCATGAGAAGAGGTAAAATTTTATTTTATGAGTAGATTTGTTGAATATGTTGAGCCCTCTACTATCTAGGAAGCCCTATAGTTGAAATCTTGGAAATATGTCATGGATGTTGAGTATCAATCAATAATGAAAAACAACACCTACAGACTTATCAATCTTCCACCAGGAAGAAATCCATTGGTTCTGAGATGAATATTCAAAACAAACTAAAAAGTATATGGGACCATAGACAGACAAAAGTCGAAACCGATAGAAAATGGGAATGCACAAAAGGGAGGCATAGACTATGAGGAGAAATATTCTCCCACATCTAAGATCAAAACAATCGGATGATTTTTCTCTAGCTTCTCAGTATGATTGGAAATTCCATCGATGGACGTGAAAAGTTCCTTTCTAAATGGATATCTAAAAGAGGAACTCTACATGACTCAACCCGAGGGCTTTGTAGTACCCGGAGAAGAAAAAAAGGTATGTAGACTTAGGAAATCTATGTATGGCCTTAAACAGAACCCCGGCTTGGTACATAAAAATTGATGAACATCTTGTTTAGCATGGATTCGTTAGAAATACATATGATCCCAATCTCTACTCAAAATTAAAGGAGGATAGATTGTGGTAGTTTTTGTATATGTCGATGATCTAGTCATCCCCGTAGTAAAGTGAAGATGATCAATACTACGAAGAAATATATTAATCGATCGTTTGACATGAAATATTTCATGCTCATGCACTACTATCTTGGATTAGAAGTATGGAAAAAATAGAATTGCATCTTTGTTTCTCGGTTTAAATATACCAAGACGATTCTTAAAAAGTTTAGGATGATGGATTACACACCTATTGTTATACCTATGGATACAAAGATCATAGTTATCTCATTCATATCCATATCCTCTAGTAAATGCAAATATCTATTGACAATTGATTAGGAGTCTCATTTACCTAACTTGTATTAAACCGAGATATCATCTTTGTAGAGAGCTATCTTTCCAAGTTCATTCAGGAACCCTCATTGGAAAATGGCCGGTGGATCTTGAGATATCTCAAGGGTACAGTGGATCTTGGTCTATAGTACAAGAAGAATGATAACTTCTTCTTGACTAGATATTTGGATTGATATCGTGCACGTAACATTGATGATAGGAAATACATGTATGGATTTGTATCCTTTTTAGGATCTTGATGATATAATGGGGAAGCAAGAAACAAAAATTTATTTCTCACTCTTCTACAGAAGCCAAATATTGTGTTACATGTGGATCTGTCTGAGAAGTGATATGGCTATGTCGCATATTGGAAGGACTTGGAGTACCACATGAAAAACTTGTTAGAGGAATGATAAAGATCTGGAGGAATCAGAGCACCAAAACGTTGCACTCAACCACAAAATGATGTAGCTTCAATATTGAAGCAAGAAATCACCCATGAGAGCAATGTGCATGCATTAAGGGAAAAATGGCTCAAATCCCATACTCCATTCCATTCCATAGTATTTCTCAAGATGAAAGGGTGTACATATAGTAGTGGGGTGTGTAAATCCCCAAAAATGTATTCGTCAAGAGGTGGGAGTTACATTCCCGGAATAGCCGGTCAAATGTAACTCATATGACACTCTATGACGCATGTAAGGCCATAATGACACCCTAGGACACCTAAGCATGGTGAATCACCTATGTGGAGGAATCCCATGTACTTAAAATATATGCATGGTAAATATCCTACACCAACACCCCTAAAGCATAGCTTAGGTGGACACATAGATGAAAACAAGGAAAAGTAGGTCCCGACAACAAGCTTGATGAGATACCCACGTACAAGAAACTCTTGAAAAGTGGAGTAAAAGGAGAAAAACCAGTGGGAAAAACTCCCCCAAAAGAGAGACAAGTCCACTCTCTAATCTAAGAAAGATGCCAAAGATGGGTCCCGACCACAGACGAGCTTGTAAAGGTACCCATGTACAAAGAGGCTATCTCTCATAAAGAAGAAGAAGAGAGAAGAAGAGGGAGATGAGAGGAATACAAAAGATATCATAGATGGATCTGAAATCTGTATCTCTAGAAGGTCTCCCAGAAGAATGTCGATCACGAGATCCTCTTCCTCTGGACTAAAGAAGAGCCACCCACATGAAACTGTGTGTCCGCCCTTAGGAAGGACAAAAATGACATGTTTAAATTCTTCCCACTCCGCGAAGGAAATTGAAGGCAACAACATGAAGAACTCTAAGTCTGGTCCACGAAAGTGTGACATAGGTCTAGCAAGTGAGCACCAAGGAACCAAAGGTAATGCCACATGTGTAGAACTGTCATAGTGAAGAAGGGGAAAAAGCTGTAGAAAGGATTTGCAACCGATGTGAAGGAAATAAAACATCCCCACAACAACAAAAAATGGATCCACAAGAAAGGGTGGATCAATGAAGGTCTCCGAAAAGTGGAAGTGGTAAGAGTCCCAGAAGGGGAACTCCTAATAATGGAGATGATGAACTCCTTTGAAATACTTGTAGATGGATGAGGAACCTGTAGTACATCACAAGTGTACTCTACGAAAAGACAACTAAGGTCAAGTAGATACTCCTTAATGACAGGGGATCAATAAACCGAAAAGTGATGTCAGATAGGTATGAGTCATCTAATGAAGGTAGAGGAGTGAAAGGGGCCTCACACACTAAAGGTGGAAAATAGGTGGGTGTGATGACTGTATGAGACTGTATAGGAGACTGCTCAATATCTAATGAGATGTGGGATGTGTCAACACTCTCTGGAATAGTGAGAGAAGGAGGAGAAGAGTCCTTTGTAGTACTCTCAACATCAAAACTGGGTGCACAATCCTCATCATCAGAAGTAGAACCAAGCAAGTTTGTGTCAGTGGAACTGTCATCACATACAGAAATAGAGGAGATAACTGAATCAACAACAGAAACAATGGTGATAGCATGTGAAGGGTCTCCATAGAGGGACTGAAGAATTCTCCAGACTCGGTGGGGTGGATTTGTGTCTGCCACATGAAACCAAAGAGATGGGGAGACATGCATCATCAAGTGACCAAAAACATGGTCGCAAGTGTTGATAAAATCGTCAAGATGACGATGATCAGTGGGTGCAGGAACTGGCCCAAGTAAGAAGTGTGAAAGACCCTCGTAGGCGAAGTAACGTTCCATAGAAGCACACCAAACTGAATAGTTTCCTCTCCTAAGAAGAAGTGGCAGAGGTTGTAAGGTGGTCCTATGATGCTCAATTCTAGAAAGAGCACCCTCTATGATGTGGAATCAAAATTACAAGGTGCACAAATGCAAGACGTCAAACTCGGCCGATAATGCATTTACGTGTAATACAAGGCCCAAGAGTACTAATGACCCCCCAAAATGTGGCACTTTATAAAGTAGTTTGTTTACAAAAATGACAATTTCATCACGTAATGTGTGAAAAATCATGCAACTTTGACTAAAGAAGCGCTCAAAACCAAGCAACAAGTCAAAAGTTATAGCAAGAAAATACAATTCTCGCAACTAATGGAAAATGCCAATAAGCCCTGCAAACTGATTAAAAAGTGCCCGAAATGGGTGCAAAGGGTGTCGCGTGGGTACTCACCGGAAATAGCATCAAATTTCAAGTAGGTTTTGTTTTTCTTGTGAGGGGGGATTAGCCTCCTGCCAAACCCAGACCTCGCCCTCCATCTTCAACACACAAAAGAAGGACATAACTACAAGAAAATAGAGCCCAAAAATTATTACAATGCCAAGAATGAATGTTTTTATCCTTAAAACATCAAAAACTAGATTGTTTTAACCGCCAAACAATTCTAAAAGGGAATGGGCCCAAGATGAGTTGGTTCACAGTTGACCGAGCTAGTTCCAAGTGAAATGCCACATGTCGAGGTCATGAGAAGGTATCAAACAACGCCGAGTCCGAGTTCCATGTTGGATTTGAAAAGGTTGAAAATAATCTCTCCAAAATAAGAGCCACGTGTAGGGTGTGACTATTCACCGCAAAATGCCAAAGTGTAGGTAGAGTCAAGGATTGTCGAAGATTGACTTGCATAGTTGAAACGATATATTTTTGTTGATAGAGATGGTGGAGACGTTGCATTAGGGCTGAGTTGGAGCGGTGGATGTTGGGTTCGAGAGCCAAGCCAGGTCCACGAGCCAACAAGAAACCATGAGCCATGTCAAGAGTTACAAGCGGTGGAGGGAAGAAGAACCAAAACCGTGCATGAGCTATAGCCGAACCGACGTGTAAGAGTTTAAGGTGGAGCTCATGAAAATGTTATCCACATAAGAACTCTATCAAATACACAGGTTGTAGTTAAGCTTGATGAAGCATGAGTCTATCTAATGAATGCACATGGAGCAAGACCAAGTGACTCATTGGAAGGTAAGGTAAACCCAACGCATCCACGAGGAAACCAATATAGGAGGATGGCACACCCATTTATGGTGAAACAAGGAATCCCACCCAACCCGACCAAAGGCCAAGCCAATAATGCGTTAACTGATTAGATGCCAAACAATGGCAATGTTTCACTAATGCAAAAATACATGAACACAAAGTAATGTTGAGTAACGCATGAGTGACCGAATGACCCAATATAAGAGCTCACAAGGATTGGATCTAAGCTATCAATGTTAGGTTATGGAGCCTATTTTCATGTGTGAAAGTGTTGAAGACTGTACACTAAGAGTATTGTACACTTTTCATGTATCCTCACTGGGGTTGTGGCGGGTTGGGCCCCGAGCGGGGGTCGGGGGTGCAAAGATCCGATTTTTTTTTTTGGGCTTAAATTTTTATTTTTTTCCTCGAAAAAACACACTCGACATATCGGAAACATGATCTTCTCATATGGGTGAGATTTTTGACCCATAGGTTTTTGGGTTGGTTTTGGCCCATGGTTTTGATACCCACGGTATTGTAAAACTGCTTAAGTAATTGCCTACTTATATGGTTTTATGCATATGGTAGGGTATAATGAAAAACATTGCAGATGTGCTTTGAATTCGGCTGTGAATTCTATAGAGTTTTTTGAGCATAGCTCCAAACAGATCTAGGTATTGTATTGAGAGAGTGGTGGCTTGTAATAAAATATGAGCAAGTGATTCTTGGTGGACATAGCCCAAATTGGGTGAACCACGTTAAATACTATCTCTTTGTGTTGTGTTATTTTATTCTACAATTTTATTTGAGATCTGTAATAATTTCTGCATATTAGTTTCTACTGTTGTGATTCTGTGAGGGATTATTCCGCATATTTTATCACTTATTTCCTAACAATTGGTATCAGATCCTAGTTTGGTTTGCTGAAGTGTTGAATCGTAGGGAAATTTTTATCTTGAGTGGGAGCTATGGCAGATGATGGAAGATCTAGGGTTGATAAATTCAACGGGTAGAATTTTAGTCTTTAGAAGATGCAGATGGAAGATTACCTTTATCATAAGGATCTTTATACTCCGTTGTCTAAGAAGGTGAACAAACCCTTGAGCATGATAGATGTGGAATGGGATTTTCTGGATAGGAAGGCACTTGGGACAATCCAAATTGTGTGTCTTGCATCTTTGGTATTATTTAATGTTTCAAAGGAAAAGACTACAAAAGAATTGATGGATGCATTAGGGAAGTTGTATGAAAACCCTCTGCCTCTAATAAGATATTTTTAATGAAAAATTTGTTTAATATGAAGATGTCTGAGAATGGTTCAGTAGCAGATCATTTAAATGATTTTAATATAGTTGTAAATATGCTAGCTTTGGTTACAATAGAATTTGATGAAGAAGTTAGGGATTTATTAGTTTTGTACTCTTTACCTGAGAGTTGGAATAGCTTGGTAATGGCGGTAAGCAACTCGGTTCCAACTAACTCAAAGTTGAAGTTTGAGGATGTTGTAGGGGTGATTCTAAGCAAGGAAATGCAAAGAAAAAGCTCTGGTGAATCTTCTACTTCATGAAATGCTTTGACAATGGAAACTAGAGGGAGACAAAGAATAGAGGAAGCCATGGAAAATCAAAGGATCGGCAAGGTCAAAATCCAAAAGAAAGATAGTATGTTGGCACTGTGGAAAGTCTGGGCATGCAAAGAAGGACTATTGGGAGCTTCAGGACAAGAAGAAACAATAGAAGAAAACAAGGAGGTAAATGTGGCAATGAGTAATGTATGTCAAGATGCTTTGATTCTTTCTTTGCACAATATTACTAAATCTTGGGTTTTAGATTTGGGTGCTTCTTTCCATGCTTCTCCACATAGGCATTATTTTGTTGATTATGTTTAAAGAGATTTTGGGCATGTTTTTCTTAGTGATGATGAGCCTTACAGCATAGTTGGAAAATGTTCTGTTCAGTTAAGATGCAAATGGGAATACTTGGCTATTGAAGGATGTCGACATGTGCCTACATTAAGATGAAATTTGATATCGGCGGGGCAGTTGGGAAGTGATGGTTATACTATAATATTTACAACGAAACTCTTGGAAGGTTACCAAGGGTGCTCTTATGGTGGCAAGAGGTAAGAAGGTTGGAACCTTGTATTTAACCACTTATAGCACTAATGTTTGTAATCTTGTGGCTTCATAAGTAGATACAACATTATGGCACTATAGGCTTGGTCATATGAGCCATAAGGGCATGGATATCATAAAGAAGGATTTTCCTAGATATACAAAAATAGGTTTGGAGTTCTGTGAGGACTACATATATGGGAAATAGAAGCAAGTAAGGTTTCTCAAGGTTGGACCTACAAAGAAAGAGAGTAAGTTAGAGCTGGTGCACTCTGATGTGTGGGGCCAGCTCAAGTATCATCTCTTGGGGGTTCAAGTTATTATGTTACTTTTATTGATGATGCAACAAGAAAAGTTTGGGTTTATTGTATTAGAAACAAATCTGATGTATTTGACACTTTTGTTAAATGGAAAGCCTTGGTAGAGAATGAAACAGTCTTAAGCTAAAATGTCTCAGTCGATAATGGAGGGGTATATTAAATGCAATGAATTTGATGATTACTTTTCTAAGAATGGAATCCATAGGCAAAAGATGGTTCCAGAACTCCACAGCGAAAATGGGGTATCGAAAGGATGAACAAAAAATAATGGAACGTGCTAGAGCATGAGGTTACATGCAGGACTGCCTCTTTCTTTTTGGGCATAAGCGGTGAGCACAACTATGTACTTGATAAACAGAGGACCCTCAAGTGCCTTGGATGGAGGCATACCTGAGGAGGCTTGGTATGGTAAGAAAGTTGATTATTCATTTCTTAGAGTCTTTAGATGTGAGGTGTTTGTTCATATAGACAAGGATGATAGACCAAGCTAGAGGCTAAATCGTAAAAATGTACTTTCATTGGTTATGGTGGTGATGACTTTGGATATAAATGTTGGAGTATTAAGGACAAGAAAATCATTCGATCTAGGGATGTGGTCTTTAATGAGAAAGTCATGTATAAGTAGCAGTTGCAGAAAATAGGGAAGAATCCAAGAAAGAATATGCAGCGGTAGAGGATCTTCCGGATGGGAAAGTGACACATGAATCAGTTCAGAACCTCTCAACAAGAACCCCAAACTCCTATATTGAGGAGAGGTCTTCTAGGGT
The DNA here is from genome assembly GCA_018340775.1 of Taxus wallichiana var. yunnanensis. Classification (NCBI taxonomy): domain Eukaryota; kingdom Viridiplantae; phylum Streptophyta; class Pinopsida; order Cupressales; family Taxaceae; genus Taxus; species Taxus wallichiana. The sequence goes on along the minus strand of CM031239.1, from coordinate 757,671,379 downwards.
AAGAAGAGAACCTGAACGTTTTTCTCCTTCTCTTTATTATTTATTACTCACTGATAGTGGAGAACCATAGAGCTTTGATGAAGCAATGCAGTAGATGCCAGGAAGAAGTGGGAGCAAGCCATGGATGAGGAGCATCAGGCTCTCATGGAGAACTAGACATGGGATTTGGTAAAGCTACCCAAGGCAAAGAGCATTACAGAAACAAGTGGGTGTTCATGAGTCAAAGAGGAAGAAGGAGGCAAGAAAAGATACAAGGCCCGGTTGGTGGTCAAGGGGTTTGCATAGAAAAAAAGGTATAGATTTTGATGAGATTTTTTCTCCTGTAGTAAAAATGACTTCTATTAGAACTGTTCTAGGAATAGTTGCAGCATAAGACTTACACTTAGAACAACTTGATGTAAAGACTACATTTCTCCATGGTGATTTGGAGGAGGAACTATATATGTAGCAACCAGAGGGCTATGAGGTCAAAGGTAAAGAGGAGATGGTGTGTAAATTGAAGAAGAGCTTGTATGGCTTTGAAACAAGCTCCACATCAATGGTATAAGAAATTTGATAGCTTCATGATGGAGTAAGGTTATATTAGATGTCATTCTGACCATTTCATGTATACAAAGAAATTTGAGGATAGCATTTATATTATCCTGTGTCTATATGTGGATGACATGTTGGTTGCGAGGTAAAAATATGTAGGAAATAAAAGTACTCAAGAAGTAAATAAGTGAATCTTTGCTATGAAGGATTTGGGGCAGCCAAACAAATCCTTAGTATGAGGATATCTCGGGATAGGAAGGAATAGAAGCTGACTTTATCTCAGGAAGAGTACATTAAGAAGGTCTTGGAGAGTTTTAATATGCAGGATGCTAAACCGGTTGGGACTCCTTTGGCAGGCCACTTCAAGTTATCAAAGGAACAGTGTCCTAAGATAGAGTAGAGAGAAACCAGATGTCCAAGGTACCTTACTCATCAGCGGTTGATAGTTTTATGTATGCCATGGTGTGCACTAGGCCTGATATTTCCCATGCAATGGGAGCGGTGAGTAGATTTATGAGTGATCTAGGTAGAGATCACTGGCAGGAAGTAAAGTGGATCCTTCGATATTTGAGAGGGACCATGGGGACATTTTTGTGCTACAGTGGATCAAACACCACTTTTTGTGGTTATGTAGATTCAGATATGGCTGGAGATGTAGATAGCAGGAGGAGCATAACAGTTATGTTTACACTATAGGTGGGATACAAAGTAAGTTGGATTTCACGACTACAAAAGTTGGTGGCTTTGTCAACCACGAGAGGTTGAGTATGTTGTTGCCATAGAGGCAAGCAAAGAAATGATTTGGTTATAACAATTACTTGAGGAGTTGGGGCATAAGCAGGAGGAAGGAAAGTTACATAGTGATAGTCAGAGTGCTATACACCTAGCTAAGAACTCTGCTTTCCACTCTAGGACAAAGCATATACAAGCTTAAGGTACCATTTCATCGGAGACAACTTTTGAGGAAGAGAAGTTGAAGTTGAGAAGATTCATACCACTCAATCCTTCGACATCATGACCAAGGTGGTCACAAGGGAAAAAAAGCTATGTTCAGCTTTGGTTGGTCTTCAAAGAAACTAGTTAAGGGTTGAGAAGCTTGCTCAGAGGAAAACTAGTCTCCAAGTGGGAGATTGTTAGGTTGTGGAGCTTGTTTTCATGTGTGAAAGTGTTGAAGATTGTACACTAAGAGTACTATACACTTTTCATGTATCCTCGTCGGGGTTCGGGGCTGGGTCAAGCCCCAGTGGGGTCCGGGGTGGCAGCCCCGTGTGAAGGGTTCAGGGGGCGCAACCCAAAAATTTTTTTTTGCCGTAAATTTTTACACACCTAACATATTGGGAAACGTGCTCTTCTCATATGGGTGAGATTTTTGACCCATAGGTTTTTGGGCTAGTTTTGGCCCATGGTTTTGATACCCACGGTATTGTAAAACTACTTAAGTAGTTGCCTACTTATATGGTTTTATGCATATGGTAGGGTATAATGAAAAACATTGCAGATGTGTGCTTTGAATTTGGTGTGAATTCTGTAGATTTTGTTGAACATAGTTCCAAACGGATATGGGTATTATATTGAGAGAGAAGTGGCTTGTAATAAAATCTGAGCAAGTTATTCTTGGTGGACATAGCCCAAATTGGGTGAACCATGTTAAATACTTGTCTCTGTGTTGTGTTATTTTATTCGTAATTTTATTTGAGATCTGTAATAATTTTGGCATATTAGTTTCTACTATTGTGATTCGTGAGGGATTATTCCACATATTTTATCACTTATTTCCTAACAATCAATAACCTAGTGCTTGGTTAAACCACTACAAACCGAGTCTGCCGAGGCAAAAGTGCAAGTCAAACAATAAATAATGCGAGTGAGTGCAAGCCAATACAAGCCAAGAACCACGAATCCAAGATGGCACGAGCCAATAGAACGTGCAGTAGCCAAGTGCACGAGCCAATGGAACAAGCAGAAGTTCGTAAATGAACACAACGCACGAGCCAGAAAACAAGGGGAGATAACACTCGAATAGTCGAAGACCCATTTAAAGAACTTCAACATAGGTAGTAAAGCTGATCTGCAACCTCGAAACCTGTAAATTGAGACTGCATCAAGACACCATAACCCTTGAAAATGCAAGTAGAGCACATGCAAAGGAGAGCTTGCACAAGAAACTACGAGGCGGAGAGTAGTAAGCAATTGAGGTGAGCAACATGATTCTGATCATTGAGCTCTGATACCATGTCGGAGGAATGATGAAGATCTGGAGGGAATCCGTGAGCATCAAAATGTTACACTCAACCGTAAAATGATGTAGCTTCAAGATCAAAGAAAGAAATCACCCATGAGAGCAATGTGCATGCATTAAGGGAAAAATGGCTCAAATCCCATACTCTATTCCATTCCATTGTATTGCTCAAGATGAAAGGGTGTACATATAGTAGTGGGGTGTGTAACTCCCCCAAAAATGTAGCCGTCAAGAGGTGGGAGTTACATTCCCGTGCAATATTTGATCAAATATAACTCCTATGATGCTTTATGATGCATGTAAGGCCATAATGACACCCTAGGACACCTAAGCATGGTGAATCACCTATGTGGAGGAATCCCATGTACTTAAAATATATGCATGGTAAATATCCTACACCAAAAAAACCTACCATCATGTATGTATACAATGAAGGTGTTCTCAAACTTGTTCACAAGCTATTTTCATGAGATAACTAAGAACATCTAGGTAAAATTTCATTTCATACACGAGCATGTCTTGAAACACAACATACAACTTCAATTTATCCCAACAAATTTGACAACGAGCGATATCTTCACAAATTCACTTACACATGACAAGTTTGAGTTTTTTAGAGATTTCCTCTCCTCATCCCTTGAGGCAATGAAAAATTAAGGGGGGAATGTTAGGGTAAACATAGTTTACTTAGTAATTTTTCATTGTATTTATTGTTTACCTTAGATCATAGTTTGTTACCGTGGTAACTAGTTGTTTTACTTAGGTAAATAGTGGTTTATTATTTGGTTGTATGGTTATATTGTTATAACCTTATTATTTGTATTTTTATTCACATGAGTCTATTATAGTTGCACGTAGGTTTATTGTTGCATAGTTACAACATCTTGTTTGTCTACATATGGTTGTGCAATATCTATAAATATTATAGCCATCACTATTATAATTTGGTTGATTGAACATCAATATAATTGTGAGGATTTTTTCCTCTTCTATATTATACTCCTTCAATCAACATGACTTCATAGTTATTTGGGACCATTTTCAAGCTCGGGATACCCTATTTGTAGATTAGATAAAACTTACAATACTTGACAAACCTAGATTGAGATAAGCGAGACACAACTCCTTGACAATTATGAGGTACCTAAAAAAACTTGTCCTAGTATTTAAACTTACCATCCTAGACCAAAACTACATGAAAAATCATACTTGAAGTCCAATTACAACAAGATATACCAACAGAGCATAATTTTGATACTTTCTCAACATCATTATAACATCAACTCAAGGCACATGGCTTCTTGAGACACAATTATTAACACCCATACATCATAAAAACATGGACATCTTGTGATGAATAATACTAAGAAATGAAGAGTAAAAACTTTAAGAACCCATGACCACTTTGACCAAGATTACCGCTTGTCGTCAAACTTGCACCCGTGTCTCAGATCTGGAAGAGAAGAGTTGTTTGAGACCATAATGGAACCGTCCCCAAGTTGTGGGACCTTGCGCACTTGGGATGGATCTCTGAGAAGGTTAGTTCCTCTACCTACCTCTAATGCTACTACTACTCCTAATGCTGAAATAAAATCCTAAAATAAACATGCCAAGGGACCATGGATAGAAGGATGTACAGAAAGGGGAAATCCTAAGCTAAGGAAGGTGATAGCGCCAGAAAGAAATGGTTGATATCTCTCCACAGGCGGTGAGGAAAACAAAGTAGGCACGGGAGAAGAGGGAAAATGGCATGCGCCACTAATCCACACATGGGCTTGGCCTTTCAAAGTGGGTACAACACATGAATATGGGGACTGCAAGTAGAAATACGCACGCATGCCAAAAAATACAAATAGAGATGTGAGATGTAATGAAAACAAGAGAGGGAAGACCAGAGTTCCAAAAAACATGATTTTATTGCTTGAGGGACGCATGGTCATTTACACTCATGGCGGAGGTGAGAATATGTTTTAGAGACCACGTCAAGGTCTAAGACCCTTGGGAAGTCCACCACCATTTTGGCATGGTGTCATTACAACAAGGAGGGATCATTTTTACAAAGTAGAACTATGTTATTTATATAAGGAGGAGAGAAGAGGAGGAGAAAGAGAGGGAAACTCATATTTAAATCTTCAACCACCATCAACTAGTGATAAATGGTTGTAAATCCACCTGTAAGGTTGTCAAATGTGCTTTCCCATGTCTATTTGGCATGTAGAAGAAGTAAAAAGCAAGATCTAATTGAAATCTAGTGGTTGAGGTCAATTAGATGTGTGTATTGATGATCGACATGATACTTCTTGATTTTCTCGCCTACTAGATCCCACCTACATTTGAATTTGAATAGTCCAATGTGTAGCATGTATCAAAGATCTCTCTAACAAGCCCAATCTGTGTGTCAATCAAAGCTCTGTAGTAGAAGATACATGTGTCAAAAGATGTCAGAGCTGTCTAGGCACGTAAGACACATGGCACGCACAGATTGACTAAAGGATTCAGCCAATCATTGATTTGTTTTGTCTTTTCTTCCACATGTCACATATTAGTTGGTTGTCTAGATTTGGCACCTTGTTGGTGCACTCTAATAGGTTACATATTGCACACAAAAATCTAACAAATGATGTGGCACAGTGAGTGGTGCAGAAGAAGGTGCAAGGTGTGGAAGAGAGATGTGTAAAGGTGTGCGCAAAAAGGATAGGCACGTGAATGCAATGTGTGTGGTAGAAAAGAAGGCATACTTACTGAAGGCAAGTATGGAAGTAGGGCACAAGTAATCAATCGAGGAATGGCACATGGGGTAGATAGATAAGCGGTACACAAAGGAGCACAAGGAAAATAGGAAGTGTAAGGCACCCAAGCACGAAGGCATATGAGGGACTTAGCCGATTTGGAAGGTAAGTTAGAAAAAGTGCTCACAAGGAGTGCGTGACAAGATAGGAAAGAAAGCAGTGTGCAGAGAGGAAGGCACAAAGGGGAAATGGAAGGAGATAGCAGAATGTAGAGAGAAGGGTAACATAAGCAAGGAAGCAAGTCATGCGGGCGCGGGGCCGCGGAAGAATCAGTAAATTTTCTAAGGTGTTAAAATAACAATCTTGAGTGCGTACAACCTGAAATGTAAAACATTAGAGTTAGAATGAAAATATAAGTTATCCAGATAACTAGGAGAGTTATTTGGATAACAAGTACTAAGAACTTCTTGATGAATGATGAGTCACAATTTGTATACATACTTATGATACACAAACCAAAGACCTTTAAAATGATACCACACTCTAGGACATGAAAAATTGAACAAGGGTACTACTCAAACCTTGATAGGATCGAAACAACTTCTTAAGATCTCACAACCTTGCTTCCTCCATCAAATAAATGTCTTATAGAAAAATCATTTAAAATGTCAAATTTTACCTCTTTTCATATATATGAGGTCAACTTAGCTTTCTAAAGTGTCATGAATTCATAAAGAGTCTAGGCGGTAAGTAAAGGTGTTAAGTTGAGTCAGGTTGTTCAAAATTTCAAATTACAAGTTTTCCCTCCATTTTTAAATTCAAATTTATAAGCATGAAAAAGTGGAACTTGAATTGTTAAATGATTGGAAAGGAGGCTTGGTGGGTTCAAATGTGACTAGGCATGTTGTAATAGGTCCTAGAGGCTAGTATGAATCAATAAATGTTTAAAATGTTGAAAATGATGTAATGAGCCTATTATCTATGTATTGGCTTCTTTGAGTCTAGGAAAGTTAGTTATGGTTGGTGAAATGAAAGAAGAAAGAGATAATCTTGAATTAAAAGGATTTGTATTCATTCCCTCAAAGGTTCATAGAAATATAGGAGGGAGAAGAAGGAATTTGCATGGAAAATACAATTTAAGAAGAAAAGATACTATGTTTCAAATAGTTATATTGTCTTCTTTTTGAATGGATTCTCGAGTTTGAAAATTGTGGTGTAAAAACCAGTAATTATCTTTTGAGAGTATTTAAATAAATTCCTTCCAATAGTAAACTCAATGTGGAAAGTGATTAATGTGTTATCTCATAAACGTTGAGGATGATTTCTCTCGCTTTTGTGTTTGTTGCTCTTAAATATTCATAGAACTTGATCCGAGACTGCTTTTGATTATGTGATTAAGAAATGCTCAATAGTTCAAGATATAATGCATGCTTGAGGACCATCAAAGGATTGAACCTTGATCAAAGATTTATGAATTGGAAGAGAGGGATAATTGATTTGAAAACTCTTGTTTGTTAAAGGTAAACCTTGTTTCTCGTAGTTTACACATTTTGTATGAAAGAAGTTAGGTAAAGTATTACAATTTAATGGTCATTCAAGACCCACTGTCAATTTTATAAGGTGGAATAGGTCAACAAAACCTACAGTAGGAATTTATGGATTTGGAAGAGAATATTTAGAATTTTGTGAAGGATTTTGACCTCTCAATTTTCTTAGAAACCCTTTTAGGGTTTGTATAAATTTTAAAATTAAAGCCTTTGCAACCAAAACCAAATCATGGAACTTCTTTAATTTTCCTTGAGGATGGTGAGAAGTCCGTTTTGGATATTTTAAGGATCAAGAAATTGATAAAATCCTAAAAATATCTAACAGTTAACCTCTTGGAATGACTATACACCCAAGATCCAATCAATAAGATCACATTAGCAAGAAATGAAGTTGTCACTTAGATTTGTGACCTAAGAATTGGAATAAATCATCTTGGTAAAGGTTTATATGTATATTTTAAAGGTTGTAATCCCTGAGTATAATCCATAGTCTTTGAATCCCCAAAAGTATAGTAATCAAGGGAGTGATATAGTCCTAAGACCTAATTAGAGAGGTATATTTTGAAAGAAAGGGGATTCTAATTTGGAGTTAGACTTGGAAACTTTGGGGATAGTTCAAAGAATAAAATGGGTATCTAAATATGCCTTGACTGTGCTTTTAAACCTCAAAAATCAAAACATATTCCTAGGAACTTGAGAAAGTAGGGTTACAAGAGGCTAGTGTAACTAGAAAGGAGAAAGTGAAGAAAAAGTGTCTTAACAAGAGAATCGAGACATAAAATTTGGACCACACCTTGAGGACCATGAAAAGTGTCTCAAGAAGGTTTTACTTTATTTTGGGTATGCACTAATTATTCTAACCATGAACCATATAAGGTCATTGCTCTAAGAGCCCGATTGGGACAGCTTTTTCAAGTGTGGATATAATTGAAGTTTTCTTTTCCATTAATAATTGTGAATGTTATGATATCATTGGATTGAACTTGATGAAAGGTTACATTGATTCTAGATGACAGTTGAGACCAAAATGATAAAATTTGCATATTGTTACCTAATCAAGCTTGAGGAGTTTTAAGGACATTTTTGAGAGGAAGAAAAGAAGCTTGTAACATTACCTTGTGAGTGACCATTTTGCGGGTATATCTAGCATTAAGTAAGAGTTTATCATAGGGTACATGGATGGTGGAGGTAATTTTATCCAATGAAAGATCAAGTTTTTGCATGATTGAGCCATTCAATACTAGTTTGATAAGACCTCAAAACAAAGCACTAGGATGAATGAAGTATTTGGTTGTTCTTAACTTGTTGAGTACATTGAATTTTTATGAGCTCTGCATCAACACAAAATGCTTCATTAGATCACTAAAATAGTATATTATCATCAAATGAGCCCAATTATTTTATCAACCTTTGAGAACATTTTATTCTTCTTGGATGACCTTTTAGGTATGATAATTTCATCTCTAAACTCTTCATCTTCTGATTGCTCACATGTCAAACACTCATGATACTCCTCATTCACTTTCTCTTTCTTAGTTAGGGCTAATAGACCTTCATGACTTGGATTAGACTTTCCAAACCTTATTTATTCGTTCTTATTCTTATCAAGACCTTTTGTATCTTTTTGCTTGATCACCATCCTTAACTATACTTGGTCCTTCCACCTTAGATTAATTATGTCTCCATAATTTTTTATCCTACTTTTTAGAAGCTTGAAACATGTTGGTGTACCTAGAAGATTCAATTTGATACCAATGTCTTGCAATATGACCTTGTTTATGATTATGATAACACAAAACACCATCCTCGCTCTTTGACTAATATAAACTGAGATTCCAACCATATTTTTCTACCTTATGACCATATTCACAACATTAATGACACTAAACTCTTAAGGAGATTTCACCATTCCAGACATACTCATTATTTGAGATCCTTTTCTTACATTCTTTATCTCTATGACAAAAATCATGGGAAAAATAACAATAACCATTCAAATAAGAACCATACCTTATAGAATTTGGCTATCTAAAAGGAATAGAAATTTTGTAATTATTCCTTTGTCTCCTTCATGACTTAATATGTACTTGGACCAGCCTTGACATCTATACTACTTTCCATGTGTTCTCCTTTGAAACCTAAACTAGTCATGTCACTAGTCAACTTTTGGTTATTTAATATGTCATCTAGGGCTTTAGAACTTTTCTCCAACCTTTCATATGTATTCAACCTGTTGTGTACCTGCTCTAATTTTGATTTTAAGGATCTCAACTCATCTTCATACTTGCTACAATATTCTTCTTTATCTCTTAGGGTTTCTGTCACACTCTTGACTTGTGATTCCAAATCCTTTATGGCTTGACCATGCTCAAATTCCATGCAACTCATTTTTTATTAAAATCCATGGATTAGGGACTCAGAATATAAAAATTTCTTCTTATAACTACTTCAGATGACTTACCTATTTCTTGTGCTTCAAGGATCTCCTCTAAGCTATCAAACTTGCTTCACAAGGACCTAGCTCGATATCAATTGTTAGATGCACAATGGAATGAAAGGGTGGTGAATCAATCCAACAATAATTTCATTTCATTTTCCATTACATACATTCATCACATTAAAGAGTCGCTTAAGTTAAAAATAAAAAAATCATGATTACATACAACAAGGAATTAGAAAGGGGGAGAGAAGAAAGAGAGAGGAAGGGGGTTAAATAACTACTTGATGAAGAAGCTCCTCTCGATCAAGAATTAACTCCACATGTCTTCCATGGAAGATATCCAATGATGAAATTTGTAACCTTGACCTCCTTGCTGAATCAAGCCACTATGAATGTTACCATCTCAGAATTTGGGATGCGACGTGTTCCAAAGTACCAAGCCAAGTCTCGGGAATGTTACCAAGCCTTGTGCATTGTGTGAACCAAATATTATGATATATTTTTGTATTAGAAATAGATAATATAATGTATGTGAGAGATTCTAAACTATTTTCATTGAATGAGGAGGGTTCTCTTGCAACTATTTGGGTCATGTCTTGAAAGGAAATCAAGAGTCTTACAGAGGATGTATTTTTATTGAGTGAAGGTGTTCCCAAATCTTACACACTTTTGAAAGTCTCATCCAAGATACTTGGATAAATTTTCTTCATAGGCCTCAAGATCATAAATGTTATCTTTTAGCACATCACACCTTATAATCATTGTGTTGTACAAATGGGGGACAAGTTCTCAACAATGGATGAAAACACATTATGATTCACTAAGAAGTAAGAGTCAAGAAAATACATTTCAAAGAAAAATGGGAGAAGAATTTCCCAAATGGAATTTTCCTTCTCAATCTCTCTCCTAGTATATTTTATCTTTGACACAATATCTGAAACCATATTGAAATAGTGTAATAACTTTAGGAAGAAGATTCTTCCCTTTTCAATAATCATGTTTACCCATTTGTCATTGGATCTTTTATGCATGGTGAAAACTCCTGAGCTCTTTTGATTGATCGGGAATCAAAGATAAAAATGGATTATATTTATCTAGTTGGAGGAAAGGATGAGGAACCTGATTCAATAAATGATTTTACATGTGAGGATAAATTCCTAATGTGCTCCTCCAATTGATCAACAGCTTTCTTGTATTCCTAATTTTGTGCAAGGATCCGAGTTGAAGACTCCTTGAACAAGTGAGCATCACCCTCATGGGTAGCTTGACCCAAAGAGACCTTAATAATTACATAATCATCATGTGTCATTTATTTCATGGGATTATTTACATTTGGATGTGACACCTCCACATATTGAGCTCTGGAAGCCTCGGTGTAGAAACAAGAAGTTGTTTATGATTTCGTACCCTTCTTGTTCCTTATGTATTTAAAGATGGCCTTGAGGTTAGGTGTTACTGCTTTTGCAATCTTATTTACTCCTCTCCAATAAATTAACTAACCCGTGAAAAGGCTCAGCAAGTGTGGAAATGAAACTCGACGCTTCATGTCCTTGGTAAGGGGCCAAAGCATGACCGAGATGAGCTAATTCAAGTGCTTCAACAAGAACATCATGATCTACCAAATGATTAAAAGATTGATAAGGAACAATATAACCTATTTAAATTTGTTCCATATGGTTTTATTTAACCTTGGACCTCTTATATACCTCCACAAAAGGAGATATTTCAGCATCATCAACTTCCCTCCTCTTTTTCTTGAGATAAACCTGCATTCTCATCGAGAGGCCTTGTGATATGAAGTGAGAGGATATTGTCTAGGAAATGAAAGTGTCTCACCACCTTAAATGATTGAAACCTTATTCATTTTATACCATTTCTTGGTCCTCTTAGTTACACTCATTATTCCTTCAAAGATCCTTATGCGACATCAATATCTCCCACATTCAGATACTCGGAGGCCAAAGTGGAAATTGGCTCAAAGCCGGTGTACTTGATCTTCATGATGGTCAGAGATGGTGAGGGAATGGGGGATGGAGGTGTGTGTGAAATTTTAACTTGATCTAGATACTTACTATTTTTAGTAAGTCACACCCCACCCTCAGATACTATTTTTAGACAATTTTCCCCATTTCTTGATTTTTGATCTGCTAAGTTTTGGACTTGGAGAATTGGACAAAGGTTTCAAAATTATTATTTTTGGTTTTCAAAACTTAATATTTTTAGAATGGATCTGGTTCTAACTTAAAAAAATAATAAGTGTGCCTTCTAAGTTTCATATTGAGCTGAAAATTTTCTTGTTTGATTAGGTTTGTTAATGTGGTTTCATGCTCCAATTGTTAGTTGTTTTTTTATCAATAGAACTTCAAGGATCTAAAAAGGTAATATTTTTATCTGAAATTTTCCTTTGGTCACTATACAATATTTAGGTAATTAATGTAAATTAGGTTTGTGTCATCATCAAGGCATTCTAGAATGCAAGCTACATGAAAAGTTTCATGAAAAACGGATTAAGGATCAAAGAGATATGAGCAAATTTGTGGTTTTAGCAATGGAAGTTTTCTAGAAATTTTGGAAGAATAAAATCATACCATCAGAAATAGAGTGAGGGAAAACATGAAAATTACTTTAAAATGACTAATCATTTTCTTTATACTCATCTCCCCTCACTAACCTAGCTAACTCACACCTTAACTCATTTTTGACCCACCTTGTTTAACCCAAGTTAAATGACATGAGAGAATGGGGTTAAAAAATAATAAATGGGTCTCAGATGTCCCCTATTCCCTCACAACATTTACTAAGGGAAAATTTGAAATCAAGGGTGTCAAAATGCGCCTATGATCTGGTCATCATGAAAGGGGGGCATGTGAATACAAGTTGTGAAATTGAGAAAACATCCCTAATGAGAAAGTCTTAAGTGAAAAAACTTGATCTCCTCCTATGGTCGCACATTATAGTGTCCCCTATGTCCCATTAAATAAGTAAAAATGGACATCAACCCATTGTAAGTTCACCTAGGTTTTTTCCATCATGAGGAAGGGGCCAAGTTATGTTGTGAGTGGAAGACACCTTTCTAACACCTTAAGTGACACTTTAAGTGACGTAACTTCAAAACATGAATCTCTCACCATGTTGGCACATTATTTTGTATACCATGTCCCCTTTTAATTTTTTCAAATTGAAAATTGGACATTATGGGTCTTCAAATGCGTATTCGCCACTTTTGGAAGTTGGGTGTCACCATTGCACTACTAAAAATAGCCTATCGTAGTGTCTTCTTGCCCCGAGAGCTTCCCCAGGTGTTTCCTAGGAAATCATTATACCATTTTGAGAGGAAAAAACTAATTAATCCTTTTCCAACATTTTCATACCTTTTTTCTTCTTTATGTTTTAAATTTAGGCCCATTTTCAATTTCTCATTAATTGCGCTTCTCGGAAGGTGAAACTACCACCGGAAAAAGATCTACATTTTTTCCAACTCAATATATGGAGGGTCCCAATTTATCTAATTTTTCCTTTGAATCAGCCTCAAAATATCCTTGGAAATATTGGAATTCTCAATTGAATCTCCACTACGATCGAAGGTCTTTATCCACACTTATCGAGCCCATATCCGTAAATCTGCTCCTTAAAACCATTTGAAACCTTTTGAAACATGAAGTATGAATATTTATATTTCTAAAAATTATTTTATTTATTTAAGAAACTCCTGTTGAGGCTCCTGATATATCCATAACAATCCAAGTATCTTTTTCACCATTTTCATTTCCTTATACCATGCTCAAAATAGCCCTATTACATAACTTGTTCCTAAACCTTATTTTTATTCCAAAACTTTCCTAAACTACCTTGGATGATTTCATATCTCTTTCACACACTTATTTAATGCTTTAAATTTTCCTTGTTCATTCCCAGAGGGTGCTCACTAGAGGTAAAAAGGCCAAAAATAGCCCTTTTGGAGCTTCTGAAGCATTTATCTTCTCATGGATCTCCAAATCTTCATGAATAAACTTGAATAACATCCCCTTCACATGAAAAACACTTGAAAATAACATTAGCACATTCCTCCTAGATATTATGAGTGTAACATAGTAACTGAGTTGCCAGAGGACATGTTTACATTGATCGAGAGAGGGATTTTCAATTGAGGATTAGGTTGTCATGACAAAAAAATTGAATTTTTTATGCTACACATTTCATTTGAAAACAAAAAAATAATGTGTCACTTTACTACAATATTTATGACGTGTATACACATGATACAACTCATTTCTGTTTGATTGATCACATCCATAAAGCTTTTGAAGAAGGGTTACGACAAGATAATGTAGAGAGGAGTTCACAAATGTGTGAAGGGAAACATAATAGAGCTGGAAAAAATAACAATGGCGGCTATAGGGGAGGATATCGTGGTAGAGGTCATGGTGGTCACGGAGGAATGTTTATTCGAGGTATTTTTTCATACCCCACATTTATATTTGTTTTCATGGACGAAACATTATCGTTGTTAGTTATAATTTATGATATGATAAGTATTGATGATTGTAGAATGTACAGCTTTCTTTACAATGATAAATGATGTTTTGAATCGGTCTTAGACTCGCTTTGCAAAATATATTTTTATTTCTAACATCTCTATTTACATGGTCACGAAACATTCCACAAGGTAATAATAATGTGATACTTATTGTTTAAAAGTGCTTATTATCCTTGGCATTGTAATCGGGTTAAAGACTACAAGGCATATAAAGTGTCTTTATTGTTGCCAATGACAAGGTAAAATTTTAATTGCTTTGATTATCTTGTTTAGCAATGACTAATAAGAAATAATGGTCACAGACAGGGGAATAATTATATTGTTTTTATATTGGCCTTAGGCCAGAATTCATTATTGTTGATAAATGGTGTTTTTTAAGGTCATAGACCATATGAACTTGGCAGGATGAATGTATATTGTTTGTTAACAAATATGGTCATGGACCTGCAAACTTGGAAAAATTATGTTTATGGGATATGGGTCTAAGACCTTGAAGAAAATATGATTTTTTTATTTATGGTCATTGACCCTAGTATAGGGTGGGAAAGCTAATGTTTTGTTTGATTAAATAGAAATGTCATCAACCTTACCATTAGCATTGAGATATATTAAATAAAAAAATTATGTGATCATTGACCACCATGAAAATAAGGTAGTAGATATAAGTTGTGTTATTAATATGGTCATCGAACAAACAACAGCTTAAAGATGAGTTTAAAAGGGTCTTTGACTCATCTACCTTGTTATAGTTTTAGAGGGATAATTGAGTGGCAAGCTTACCCACACCACTACGTGGCACTGCAGATATTAAGGGAATTTAATTTTTAAGGAAGTTTCTTGGGAATTAGAAGCTTCATTTTGAATCTATTGCATGTGAGTTAATTTGTTTATTTTATTGTTTGTTCCACCGATTTAGAGATATCCTATGCAGTGCATGAAAATAAGGAAGTAAGGTTATTGTTGGATATTTTATTAGATTACTAAGTAAAAATAGCGAACTGATTTTCATGGCATACAAACTATTTAAGAATGGGTCACATTTGGAATTCTTGTTTGGGTTTTGTTGGTGTATATCGGCTTGTGAAGCTATAGGTTGCAAATAAATTTTAGGGAAACGTCTACCCAATTACAAGAATGAATATCTAACTCTTATTATGTTGTTTTACTTTAAAATAATTAAATATTATTTGGTTTTCTATTCGTGGTTTCGAATATGGAAATATATGGTGGTTATATTGATAAAAATTGATTGAAAAACTCATATAAACAAATGGGTATATAGAAATATGGGTTAATCTTGGTTGTTCGGTTATGGGCTTGAGATTGTTTTCCAAGACTATTCGCATTTTGTAATTACATGCGAAAGAAAAATAATATTTATGACCTATTCGGTCATGTGTTCTTTTGGGTCTATAAGGATCTTGGTTTTTTTCATGAGTAGGACATTGCATCAATCTGCTAAGGATTGATTTATTGTGTTAAGTCATTTGGGTCAAATCATTTGCAATTTGAATATCTTTATTAAAGACACATGGGTTGATACTTATTTCAAAGATAAGTTTCATTTATGCATATTGGAATTTTAGAGAAGTCTATTCAATTTGGGTATCGATTTATAAATGTGAAAATATTATAGTAACAATGTTGTGAGATTTTTCTCTCTTCCTTTAAACATCTTATAATGGTAGCTCTTGTTGAAATCTTCACCGGAAGAACCGGATGTGAACCCCGATTTTATATTTGGTTTATGATTGGTTCTCTTTGAGAAATGGTGAATCTCATATTGCCTTCTTTTTAGTTGCATCGTATGAATTTTTGTTTTATCCCTTACAGGATTATCAAATAGATGGGTATAGCTCCTTAGAGCTTTCCAAGGAAACAATGATTGTTTTGGTTAGCTCACAAAGATCATAGTTGTATTATTAAATGTTTCTTACGAGAATGATTGTTTGATCTCCTTTCTTGCGTAAAATATTATTATGGTAAATTTTCTTGTAGATTATTTTATTTTGATGGATTGATATCAAAACAATTGGATAGTACACGATATAGAATACTCTTATTGAGATAGTATGGATCCACCTAATTTGATTTTTTCTTCATGACCTTAATAAATGGGGAAGAATTTGTTGAACCTTCCTTGTGAGTAAATAGGGATTGTTTAGAAAGCAATAAGGATGATTGTTTGAATTGATCAAGTGTTAGGAACAAAATCCATTTGTTGATGCAAGTAAAACTTAGCCATGGATATTGTTTCTATGTATTTTTTTATGAAATGGTTTTATTTGAGATAAGATTTTGATCATTAATAGTTTTTACAAAACATTGTCTTACTAGATTTATATTTTATTAAGGTTGTATGATCATGAATATAGTTTGTTTCATGGTTGTTTGGAAACAAAGGTTACATTATGATTTTATTTGATCATTGATATGTTTATTGATTAAATGTATTATGAAGATAAAAGATAGATAACCTTATTATATTTCCTTATTTCAAATTAATGCAACATGATTATGAGTGGATAATTCATGCCAGTTCATTAAACTGACCATGCATACTATTTTCTCTCTCCTACAACATGTAGGATAGAGTAGTCATTATGAAGTGATTGAATTAGTTGTATGCATGATTTTTTCATGAATCAATTATTAATATCCATTTGATTATTGTATTTATTTGAAATGTGAAAGTAATACTTTGTAAGATGGTGTAAAAGGAATTTGGCCTAATGTATTGTTCCTAATCAATGTTGATTATTGTTTCAAAAAACATGGAAGTATTTCATATTATTATTAAATATAAACCATGTTGTTTTAATATCTTATTTGTAAGATATGAAAGTGTAAAAAGGTTATTTTGCAACATTGTATGATTGATAATAATTAAAGTTATTTTGTGATATTATATTTATTATTATGATTTCATTATGGATGATTAAATATGTTACTAACAATCATAATATGAAGATGTAATTAGAAAGACAAAAAAATGAATTATATTAAAGAATTTATGGAATATATATACATTATTATGGTAAGATGATATACTTATTTTCATTAGTTCACTATGTATGAACAAATCAGTATGGTATCAAATTATGAAGAATACAAATTGGTGAACTTCGTGATGTCTTTTAAACAATAGTAAATATAAATAGGTATAAGTTAATGTATAATCATTATGAACAATCATATTTTCTTCTCTTGTATATTTGCGAAAAAGGAATTACGTCATTAATGAACAAAGTACGTGAATGAAAAAACATAACAATTACAAGTTATATTACCGTTGTACTTAATTAATTTAAGTTTACTATTATGATTAAACAACAATAAATAATCATAGTACTATATACCATGAGTTATTAATTGTATTAATGTTATGTGTAATGTTTTTAAACAAATAATTGTAGGATGACTTATTTTTCTTACGATAGTATGGTACGGGTACCTATAATAGAAAATGACTAATGAGTTGTTGTACACCTCTATTAAGAACATATAACATAACAAGTTTCAAAACAACTTATCCCTAAGACAAAAACATAACAAAATAGAAGTGAAGTGTAGATATCATGAAATGACATTCATATTGTTTGAATCTTGACCATGCCATCTCGGATGGCTATGGGTAGGATAACAAACACGTAATGACACAATTTATTTATATGTGAGAATTTCCCTTCCCATAGGGATCTTAAGATGGGTCTAACAGGATCCTTTCAATATGAATATCGAGTCATGATCCCTGCAATCTTCAAAAATGAAACTTAAATCCGTAAACAATGAAATGAGAACCATATAAATGTGATAAGATGGTTGTGTGGTGAAGGAGACACATTTGGATGTTTAGTGTGTAAACACATAACTAATCTAGAAAAGAAATGCATGAACCTTTAGCCAAAGTAATGTAGCTAGTTGATACACTCATGTGCTCACCATTTTCCTATCATAATGTGTCGATATCAAATGGAATACAATTTAACTAATTTCCTAGTTGACACTTAGGAGATGCACATAGTTCTTAAGACCTGTTTGAAATTTTAACTAACAGTATACAAGTTATACTCACTTGGTTAGAGTGAAGTTAAGGGGGATCAAGTAGATCTAATTGAAACTTTATAGCTACACATGGTTATCAGGTTTTATCATATGGATTGTAAAATTTAATTTATGTTAGATTATATTTACTATAAGCTATAATCATTGAAGGCATTAAATGTGATTAAGGTGTTTTTTTAACAAAAATATCCCTTAAATTTGATGATTAATAACAAATTTGTTACATATTTTTAACACTTTTGGATCACTTTGATCACTATCGACAAGTAACCCAAGAACATGTCTTATGCATACTATGGAAAAGGGCACAAGGTATAAGACTACCTAAATTTGTATGCTCATATGTGTAATAATAAAGGGAGAGAGGCATGGTGATGACACACGTCGACAATGCCAAACAAGGGAAGTGGAAGCCAAAGGAACTAGCCGTTGTGAAGAAGGAACTAGCGATTGCAAAGAAGGAACCTTTATTGGTTACCACATGCATAGAAGCTTCACACGTGTGAGAGGTGGATAAAAATAAACTTATCATCGACATGAGCAAGTTGGACCAACCAATAAGTATCCAAATGCAAGGAAAATGAAGGAATTGTTCTAGGAAACCATGGGCTTAATCAAATATTTATAGGGGAGATACAATGTTTTAAAAGAGAAATCATACGATAAGGAACGCATGAGATGTATGGAAATACCTGATATATGGAAATTAATGAACTCGGGAAGTGTGAAAAATGCTTAGACATGATAATATCATACCCGTTCTAGGTGAATGGTTACAAAAAAATTACCACACATGTAGAATGAAAGAGAAAGATAAATCCTTGATGTTAATCTACCACCTCGAAACATGAATATAATAAAGTGTTCACTTGGATGAAATTATTGATGGCGAGTTCATGAGAAACATCCTTATTGAAGCAGTGCGAATGTAAACATTTTTACCCTTAATGCATGGAATAGAATGCGAAGGCCACCACTTTAACCTTCTTCTAGTGTGTTATATATGGAAAACAATACCAAGGCAATGCCCATTGGATTTTGAAGGATGAAAGCATCACTATAAAGGGGAAAAATTCAAAGGTGATTTTGAGGTTCTAGAGTTGGCAGAGGAAGATAATTTCCCTACATTACTTGGACATCCATGGTGTTATGCAACCAACATAGACGTATGCTTTAATAATTTCTACATTAGTTTTAAGAATGAGGATGAGAATGTAATGATTCCTATGGATTGTAAAAGGATTGTGCCCTACACAGATCCTGTTAGTGAAGAAGATCTAAATTAGATCTATACACCGACTATGCGTGATCCGAATAAGTTGAGCCAACAAAGGAGGGAGATCTCAAATGGTGCATGTGTATTCGATCGAATAACAATACAAGCATTACTTTTGATATCTGTTCCATGGAACATATGAAATAATTGGTCATGTGTGTCGAGGATGTGTAACAAGAATTATCAACCAACAAACAATTAGGAAGTTGGGAAGAGTGTGTTACCTAAGTATACATGAGAGAAAAAAATCCTAAGTCGTTTTTGTGTGCAATGGAAGAGTAGTTGTGTGATAAAGGAGACAAAAGGAATATTTTGGTATACTCATTGAGAGGAACAAAAACATGATAGTGGGCCACGTATATGGATAATATTTTCATATGGTGTGAGATAATAATTTCCTTTTTGATATTGATAGGAAAAACCTTCCTTCAAATAAACCAACATACGATGGAAATATGTCTCCCATGACTCACATACAAGCATGTGAGAAGAATTGGTTGAAAGGACCAGGATGCACTAGTGCCATTGCTATTGGTCTATAAGTATTATTCAACCTTGTGTGGTTGTGTGTGTGCATGGTACATATATGATGATTTGAAACAAGAGATCGCTAATTGGTAACATGTGACATCAAGTATGATGCACACGTTCAAATACTTTTCATCTAATCATCCTATCCATGAAGCATTGTAGGCGATGATATATATCACGTTGGGAGATGGCACGAAGGTGAAAAATCTTAAAACTTAGTTATATCGTGAGACTTTCATACTCTAGCATGCCAATGATCACACATGAATGGATTTTGATGAGGATATCCTTGAGAGCACTTGGAAGGAAAAAAAGGAAAGCTAGTGTACCTGATTGATGATGAAGAGGTTGAATATTTGAATATAGAGCACATAGAGGGTGATTATAAGGTCTTAGATATGGAAGATGATTAGGCACACATATACCATCTACTACTTAAGACAAAGAAGGTGAATATTGGGATCAATAATGCACCTAAGGAGGCATTCATTTGTTACTATTCATTAGAAGTGGAACTTACGAGATAGTGGAATTGGTACACGACTTCTAGGATCTCTTTCCTAGGGATACCACGAGTTGAAGGGTGTTCATCCATCACTAGGGGAGATGAAGATAAAACTCAAAGAAGGCATACGACTGATGCGTA
Organism: Taxus wallichiana var. yunnanensis; assembly: GCA_018340775.1. Taxonomy (NCBI): domain Eukaryota; kingdom Viridiplantae; phylum Streptophyta; class Pinopsida; order Cupressales; family Taxaceae; genus Taxus; species Taxus wallichiana. The sequence continues at coordinate 757,650,835 of CM031239.1, read as the reverse complement.
AAAGACCCTATAGAATGAATCCAAATTTACAAGTCAAGGTAAAGGATGAGATTGACAAACATGTTGCGGGCATGTATCATTAATCCTATTAAAGAGTTATATTTGATCAACCTCATGGTCATAACTATAAATAAAGATGGAAGGATAAGGATTTGTGTGGATTACAAGGTATTAAATGCTCCTTTTATTATTAATAATTTCCCTACACCATTCACTGAAGAAATTCTTGAGGGTGTAGTAGGGCACAAGATATATTCTTTCACCGATTGTTTCTCCGATATCATCAAGTTTGGACTGCCACAAGGATCGAGCCAAGTCTACATTTGCTAAATAATGTGGTTACTTTACATATATTGTCATGCCTTTTGGGTTTAATAATACACCAAAAATATTCTCGTGCATTATAGTGTAAGGTTTTTTTGAATACTTCATCCATAATATCCTTCAAGTATATATGGATGATTTGACAAAGATGTATGGGTTGGTAAAATACCATTGTGACTATTTGCACTTAATGTTTGAATGATGTAGGAAATTTAGTATATCCCTTAACATAAAAATACATCTTCGAGACATCGTTTGGCACATTTTTGAGGCACATCATTTGCAAAGAAGGTCTTCTAGTTGATCGACAAATATTATAGTTATATTGGGATTGGAAGAGCCCAATAACCAAAGTGAAATTCATAGATGTCTTGGGTATATAAGATAATACATGAAATTCATCAAGAGCCATACCATGAGCATTGTGCCACTAGAAGAACTATTGAAGGTGAAAATAAAATTTTATTGGAGATGTGCAACAACATGCATTTGAGACATTAAAGGAAATATTAACTATTGCACATATCCTTTGTTTCCCTTCATGGAATTTTCCTTTCCATGTTCATGTGGATGCCTCAGGAATAGTAATTGGATTAGTGTTAGAGTAGCCTAGATAAGGAAATGTTGATCATCCCATTGTATCTTTTGCAAGTAAACATCTAACACCTACATAATAGAAATATGCAACTATTGAGCGTGAAGCATTGTCTATGGTGTATGTGTTTCACACATTTAGATACTATCTCTTGGAAAATATTTTTGTATTTTATACTGATCATATGGCTCTTAAGTATTTGGTCAATAAGCCAGTATTGCAAGGTTGCATATGTAGATGGATTCTCTTATTCTAGGAATTTGAATTTTTAGTAATAGTGAACCCAGACAAGAGTAATCTAGGACCAAACCATATTTCATGTATTAATTCTGGTGATGACACGTAGAGTATAGAAGATATGATGTCGGATGCACAATTTTTTAGGTTGCAGTGCATGCCAACAAAATTAGATGATATTTAAGTATTTATGTGCAAAGGGATTATGCCACGGGAATGAAGAAATTGGAGAGAAGATAGTTGGCTATACGTGTTGCACCTTACCAGTTGGTTGGTAGAGTTTTCTATAAGATGGGAAAAGATGAAGCATTGTACATATGTGTATTGGAGCATGAGTGTGAATTAATTATGGAAGAAGCACATGGTGGAATTTTTGGAGGACATTATGTTGGAGAAACAAGATACTCCTCACAGGACTATAGTGGAGAACACTTTACAAAGATACAAAGGAGTTTGTTAAGGCTTGTGACCATTTCCAAAGGATTAAAAGCCAGAAAATGTATAAATACATTTGTGCCCCAAATTATCTATAGAACCTTTCAAAACGTGGGATATAGACTTTGTTGGGCTAATTGCACCAGATGCGTGCAAAATAGGTACAAGATGCATTATTACCTATATAGACTACTTAACGCAATGGGTAGAATTTACACCCACAAAGGATTGTACAAGCACTATAGTTGTGCGTTTTCTATGGGAGAACATCATAAGCAAGTATGGATTCCCATTAATCCTTACTAGTGATAGGGGTACCCATTTTCTTAATGAGATAATAAGGATATTTTTAGCAGAGTTCATGGTAGTTCATCACAAAAAAACTCCCTATCACCCATAGGTTAATCACACAATAGAGGCATTTAGCATAATTTTGAGCCGATATTGACTAATATTTTTGATGTTGGAAGAAAGGATTGGGATGATAAAGTATCAGTTGTGCTTTGGGTGTATATGACTACCTACAAGATATTGAATAAAGCCACACCCTTTTAGTTGGTGTTTGGCATAGAATTTTTATTACTAGTTGATTTCATGTTACCATCCCTATGTATTATGCACATAGGAGGAATTGCGGATGAACAAGAAATAAGAGAGAATATTGACAATTTGATGTAATTAGATGAACCTAATGCAATTGTGAGATGTAGCTAGAAGTAATAAAAGGAAAGACAAAAGGCTTAACATGACACGCACATCGGGAATGAGTATTTTATAGTTGGGGGATTGGTGCTTCTATATGATTCAAAGTTTGTGCGCCACCAAGGAAAATTAAAGGTCCATTGGTTGGGACCCTTTAAAGTAACCAAGATTTTGAAGACATGTGCATGTCAATTACAAGCAATTAATGGAAACATGTTGTTTGGTTACTTCAATGGGATTAGGTTGAATCCTACTATAAATAGGTTTCTTTCAATTATGTTTATAATAAGGAAGTATTTCCATTTAGGTTAGGTTTCCTTTTCTATTTTGTTATGTTGTTTTGTAATAAGAGTGTTCACACACATGAGCTAATATATTTATTGAGGTAATATGTGCAAATGACATGCATACTTTTAGTGTGGGGTAATAGGTGAAGGATTGTTAGATTTGGTTTTCTATGGTGAATGTAAGAAGATGTTAATGGTATTTATTAGTATGGAATAGAAACATAGTGCTAGAATGTTTTTTCTCAAATGGTGTACAATAAATGGAGATAATGGGAAGGATAACATGAGGTGGGAAACATAGGAAAGAAAAATATTTGGATTATGGCATAGAGAAATAATAGGTGTAGCATGGAGAGGCGCACATAAGGATATGTATCCCGGGAAAGTAGTTACGCAGCACATAATGGAACATGTAGGAGGATCTACATCATAGGAAGTAGTAGCGCACAAGAAGGTTATGTAATTCCACATTTAGAAGAAGAATCAATAAGACCCAAAATTTTGGAAAAGAGTGGGAAAAGTAAAAAAATGCGGAAATTTCCACCTACCATGCATTAAATTCTCAAAAAATTAGAAACCTATAAATAGGACGAACAATAGTTATAACATACCTTGCGAATTGAAGCTCTTATGAGCTAGTGCAATTTGTGTGATTTGGAGTGATTTAAGAACAAAGTAATGACGATGATAGAAGAAAACCAATTGAACCAAGAACCAAAGAGATCCTTATGTTTAGAAGGGTGGAGTCTAGATAGTAGAGTGGTAGTTGAGATGACATTGGAGATTTGACAGGTGAAGATTGAGTTACAGGATTGCTCTTGGTGAATTTAATTTCCAGAGATAGGAAAACAAGGGTTGAGCTACACTTTTGATAGGAAGGCACCAAGCAATCGTGAGCACAATGCAAGTAGCTTAGAGAAGACAAGGATTTGGTTCAGGGAATGCATCTCTTTAGGGTTTTAAGTTGTGATTTATAGTGTCTTAGCTTAGGTTATAAACAATGGAACCAAAAATAATCTAGCCAAGGGAAAGAAATCCATGAAGGATGCACCAAATGATTAGTTCTCGAGAGATACAATACCCACAAGAGGTGATCATTGGGATGTCGTGGGCATCAAAATTTGAAGGTGTGAGATCGGTGAGTACAACCGCCGCACAAAGCATGCCATAAAAGTGACATAATGGAGAAAACATTGGTAGACATGCCAACACACTACGAGATGATAGATCGTGTTGGAAAATCAAGTATACAAACTTTGGAGAGTGGTGAAGTGCTACAATTATATGACTTACCATTTTTCATAAAACCCGCACAATTGTTTCAATGGTTGATATTGAGAGTCTATTAGGACTATTTTTACTTTACGCATAGAAGGATGTACATCACCACGTAACTAACTATAAAGGTGGCAGTGTCTGCATGATAAAGGTGAAGATATTGTGTTAGATATATGCGGTGAGGCGGTGGTGGAAGAAATAACCATTGAATTAAATTACCAATGAGGAATTAATGCCTTCAATGTGTCACATGTAGCTAACCCTAACACCAAAGTGGTTATGTGATTGGTGAGTTGCAAGCTTGGATCCTCGAAGAGCCGGAACAAGGTAAACAAGAAGTTTTAAATCAAAACCTAATTATAATTATCTAATATGTCTCGAAATTTAACTCGAGGGAAATTTTTTGCAATTTCTTTTATTAATTTGGGAGTCTATCTTTAGGAATGGTATTACAATTAATTTCAAAAATGCTTAAAATGTTTTACTATAATGCATGATTCTATCTTTAGTAATGGTATTATAATTAAATTCATATCCATATTTAAATATGTAAATATATCTGGAATGGTTTTACACTTAATTGCATTACCATGTTGATACCAAATAATTGCATAACTATGTTACAAAAAAACATAGAATTTATTTCTTTAATGTGTGAGTCTATCTGTCTTTGTGAGACTCTACATTAGATAGGGGCTACTCGGGAGATATAGATAGATAGTGGGTGCATAGATATAGATAGGGTTAATCAATTGAATTCCCCAACCCAATAGTGAGTATATCTAAATGTGGTAGAGATATAGTGGGGTCGATAGGGCAAACCTTCTATATCCATTCTTTATAGATAGTGGATGCCATATAGTGATAGGGGCCTCCCTATATAGATTAGATTAGATCTTAGATATATATTTTCTTTGATTTATAGAGAAGTTACCCTCTATATATGTGGGATCTCACCAACCCTATTTATATAAAATTAGGGTCGACCTATTCTCTATAGGGGCGGACTATACTATATATAGTCTACCCCCTTTCATATATAGGGTGCTATCCCAAATTTCCCCGTAAAGTTTGGTCAAAACAAGCCTTACACATAAAGAAAACATGAAGGGAAATGATTCAGACCCATGAGCTCGAGTTCCAGAACCAGGCAAAGTGAAAACAGAGGCCCGAGAAAGTCAAATTCGACCCTACACAAGAAGAAATAGAAGAAATGGTTCTTCTGGCGTTTCCATGTCTTAAATCTATTTAAAGGGTCGAGGGAGGACTCAACAATGGAATTTCATGGTCAGAGAAGAAGGGGCAGTGCTGCAAGAGAGGCTAGGAGCAAGAAAGGAAAAATGGCAAGGATCCAAGGTCTTTGGGCTCAAAACCGTTCAGGAAAGAATCCAGAATCGACTAAGTATGGAAGAGCCAGCAGAGGGAACCACATGTCCTAATGGCGCTCCTCCAAAGGTGAATCCAAAAAGAGAAGCTCAAACAAGTGCCGCATCTCCACGTGTCTCAGGATGAAATGGAGGCAGGGGCAAATGGTCAAGCAAAGTCAAAAGGCGGAGCTTCGGGGCTGCGGGGGTTTTCTGAGTTTTACATTTTGCAAAAAGGGGAAAAGGTAAATTACGGACCTACAAACCTGATTTTTTCTCTAATCTAGCTGCCACATGTCCCATCTCAAAAGGGGGACCCATTTTCAAACTGTTTTCCCCATCCATTCGTATGGATCCGATACAAACTTCGAAGGGGCATATCTTTTGACTCAGGGCTCGAAATATTACAAATCTGACACCATTGGAAAGATCTCGGCCTCACCTACACCATGGAGGTCTGAGACTTTAATTTTGAGGAGGTTAGGTAAAGGAAAATGGAGGAAATGTCTTTGGGCCTTTAATGCAGGATCCATCTGTCTCAACAACCAGATCGGATTCGATCTGTTTCCATCGTTTCCTCTTCTTTCAAGGTGTCGAATCAAGGAATCATGTAGTAAAGACAAATTTGGGGCATATTTTATCAAAATCATTAACAGCAGTGGTTGAGCTTCAACCCACTTTTCCCTTCCCTCTCTCTTTCTTCTCTCCTGGTCAAATCTATAAATACAGGGGCAGGATTCATTGTAAAGGGTTGTTCATTCTTCTTCCCTACCCCCTCTCTCTTTCTTCTCCAAGGTCAAATGTGGAGTTTAAGCCTCCTCCCTTGGCTTTGTAATGGCATTTTCTTGCCTCTTGCTTGTTAATGGTGTACTGTGTGAACTCCTGGAGCAATAAAATATATTTTGTGATGCGTTTTGTCCATCCTTTACTCAGTTTGTTGTCTCTTCTCACCATTGTAAGGTATACTGTGCATATCTCTGATGTCCATTGCAGGTTTTGGGAGTTGTGTTTAACGGGTTTGAAATGGTGTTTTGTGTGAACTTTATCCTTGGTCCGTGATGCATCCGCCCCTCCTCTCCATTTCTCACCTCTCTCCATCTCAGGGCGGTTGGGTTTGTGATCAGCAATTCCTTTTCTCAGTCTATCACCTTTGTAGTGTAGGATTTCTTTATTTTCATGCTATCTCTCTCTCTCCTTGGTCCTTTGGAATTTTTATATTAGGAGTATATAGTCACATTTCCTTCCTTAGAAGTAGTTTAGCACTAGGATTAGGAAGAGGAACTAGCCTTCTCTGGAGGATCATTCCCATTTGCAAGTCCCATAGCTTGGGGAATGATCTAATGTTATGCAAATCACACCAAATGACCTTGCCTTAGAAAAGTTAGATCCATAACTCATTTGGGGTGCTATGATTTCGTACTAACAGGGGGATATAGAGAGAGGGGGAACCTAGTGGGGAAATGGTAATATAGTTGCATAAACATGTTACAAAAATATCTTAAAATGTTGTTTATAATGCATGAGTCTTTCTTTAGTAATGTTATTTTGTATAATGTGTGTGTCTGTCTTTAGTAATGTTATAATATGAAAAAGGCTTACTTTTTTTCTATCAATAGTTATGTTAGTATACAAAAAGCTTTAAAATATTTTTCTATAAGGTGGATTCTATTTTGAGTAATGTAATTTTATTTAATGTTTGAGTATATCTTTAGTAATGTTATAATATGTAAATATGGCCTAGTAGGGGAATGGTATTACAATTAATTGCATAACCATATCGATACAAATTATTTGCATAACCATGTTACAAAGAATGCAAAAAAATAATCTTTAATGTGAAAAAGGCTTATAATGTTTTTGTATAATGTGTGAAAGAACCATATTTCAATATGTAAATATAGCCTTCTGGATGTTATGCTACTAGGCATTTTAAAACATAGGCAATGGCTTTCTTGTTCTTTCTTGTAATAAATTTCTAACCTATCCATTTTCCAAATGGTTGGGAATGAGGAAAACAAGAGAAAAATAGTGAAGCCACTAATAAAACAAGTTTTTACAAGGAGGAAACGACAAGGAAATGACTCGAACCTATCAATAAAAATCAGGGTGTTGGATTTCCAGGTGGATTCACCATTCCCAACGAGAATAAAGACAGACCATCAACATCCAGAGACATGCCTTTTGGGTATGGAAGGACCTCATTTATTGAAGAGCCTATACTCATAGATACGGTAGTACATGTCATTCGCGCTTGAACATTGAGGCTGAACCACTATCAAATCCCAAACTAGAAGAAGAATTTGAGTACAGGAGCAAAGAAACTTATGCACACCCTCGAAATGAAAATTAGTTTCGTGAGTTATGTAAAAGAACACTAGATGAGTGGTAATTGTATCTAAGAGGAAGTATACTCTTATACATACATACATACATACATACATACATGTGTGTGTGTGTGTGTGTGTGTGTGTGTGTGTGTTGTGTGTGTGTGTGTGTGTGTGTGTGTGTGTGTGTGTAAATATAAATTATGAGATGTGGGTGATGAATATAATGTATGTCATTAGCCTAGTGGCATCCAGCTACTAGAAATTTTAATTATTCAAATCACCATATTTCAATCTTAAAGGCATTTTAAAATTGAAAAGAACCATATTTCAAATTGTAAATAAAGCCTAAGCAAAGAACTATGCATTGTAAAATAGAAACATGTTTTTTTATTGTTTTGCAGTTGAATATTGGATTCCTTGAAATCATTAAATGAAATTAATTTTTCCCAGATTCATTAATGGAATCCGTAATTTGATATATCAAAATCTAGAAGGAGGTATAACAGGTTCCAATATTTTAATTTTTCGGATTCTAATATCTGTAATTTTGGAGTATAGTGAATGCCAATATTTAACATTTTGGACTCCAAAACCAATAATATTGGATTCCAATGAGAGTTATATTTTTAGTTGATTGGATTGGAATATGTCCAGTTATTGAAATTACCGTTATAAGAGTTAGTAAGTGGTAGATGATCATGATATTGAGCACTTGAGTCTTATTATATGGTTTAGAGGTTTCCCCTTGAAGTGGATAAGTCATTATACTTGCATATTGTGATCATTTCTCTACAAGTTTTGTTTCGTGGAGTTATGTTGATGTTGATATTGATATATATCTAAGTAATTTTATTACAAGTGGTATCGAGCTTTGATCCGGACCCGATTTGGGTCAAAAACCTAATTATGCGAGATTTGGTTATATCTCCAATACATTAACGAATGTTTCTACAATTGTTTAATCAAAGATGCGAAATAATTCAAGTAAGGTCTTCTCAAATTTCAAGATGATTTTTCTTGTTTTGCACAAAGTTATATCATATTTATGTTTTTATAAATTCGCTACATAGACCGACATTTGTTGAATTTTTATAAGTTCTTTATATTTTTTTGTTTGAAGTTTTATTATATTTTTTTGTTTTGAGATTTTTATATTTTCGTAAATATTATAAAAAAAAAAAAATCGAGATAGGTTTTTTTGTGTTTCTCCTTATTCAACAAATAAATTTGTGACACCCCAAACCTTACATTTCTACCCTAATCCTAATATCCCAATACTCGAACCATACATTATGGTATGGAGATCAACTAGAGGCTAAGAGAAGGTTCAATCCACTCCATCATGAATTTGAGGATGAAACCATTACATAGATCCCTCTGCGAGAGCATTAGCTACCACATTGCCTCATTTATTTCACCTTTTTTAGTTGAAAAGCAAAAACATATAATTTGGTACTTTTGTACATAAATTTATTATAATATTTCTCACCTTTAACCAATTTGATATTTTAGACTTTGATACCATCCACTCATGTTTTTGTAAGACTAGATATTGTATCACTTTGTATATTAATATATGGAAAAGATTTCCAAACAAATAAAAATAATCATACCTAAGATCCAACCCTAAAAAGGAAAAAATATGATACCTTATATGTGGAAGGAACCCTATGTCTTTTTTGTTCATTCAATTATTAGGTCCACCAATTGTTTTTATTATTTTACAACTAATAGATATAAGACATACCAATTTTTTCCGATATTAAACAAATATAGTAAAGTTTAGTAATCGGGCAATGAATTTGGATTTAATTAGTAAACTATAGAGAGATAAAGTAGAGTGATAATTATATATAATGGATAATGGAAATATACAACATATCATTTCTTGGAGGAGTGATGTAAAATGAGTGCATATTTTTGAAATAAACTTAAGAATGTTTTGTTGGGATGTCTAGTGAAAATTGAGAGTAGAGCAGTCCACACGAACACTACTATCAAATATCAACACCACCATCAAATGGTATTATTTAATTCTTTGGTAATGTCCGGGAGGGTAGTATGGGTCCGCATCTTTCTAAGTTTGTTCACACGTGTCTAAAAATCTAGTTTTGGTGTATTAAAGTCTTACTTGTTAGATGTAATGTAGCTTATGTGATCATCCAAACCCTAACAATTCACTTCAAATAATAATATATTGTAAAATTTCCTTAGACATATTGGGTGGACAAACATCGGCAATACCCACTTGAAATTTTTGACTACTACAATATGTATCATGGAACATGTAGTTCACCCACATATGTGAGTGAATTGACTATGAAAATAATGTGCAATCTATATGAGATACTTGTTTTGAACCTTGACTTTGCACCATGAAACATTAACCTCTTTGTATTTTAAATTCACTTAATGGATTGCTCTAATATTGATCCTTGAATATTTGAGACATTTTTATACCTTTTGCATAATGAACTCCAATATGTGTGAGAACGCCTTAAGTGATCATAGAGGTCTCACGAGAGATAAGAGATGTTGAATGACCTATTAGGAAAAAAATTCTTGTCATAGTCAACCCATGAATCATGTCTAGGACAATCTAATGATATTTCTATATTTGAAAAATAGTCATAGCACACTCCAGGGCACTACTAATACAGGAGGACATTGTTGATAGAAAAATGTCATAACTCATCAATAGTTTTTAGGAAGATAACAAGGATCTGTGAGTTGGATAATGTTTGTATAGTATTTCTAAGGTATTCATGTATAAATGATCTTATCCTACACAAGTATGACTAACAAATAAGGACCTAATAATGAAAATGTATGGGTAAAAGGAAAGGAGAAAGTGTTCTCAAAATTTAGATATATGTCAATTGTCCAAGCATGTAGGTGAGTACCAAAAATATGTTTCCAAGTGTAAAAGAAAAATTTAGGTGTCTACAGCTTAGAATTTTTATACAACAATAATTGTTTTTGCGTAGTCATGTACAATCTTGCAACTTGTCCATTGTAAGTTGAGTTTTACTTTGGTTCTACCATCTCGAACAAATGACACTTCGAAGGTTTGTGCTCTAAAAATTTCTTCATGTTAGAATTTTTGTAAGGTCTTGATACTGGAAGGTTAACCAAGGAAAAAATAACTCTAAAGAGGTAGTGATATTTTGGTGGAGGAGTAATCAAATTGTTTCATATGCACCTAAAATTGTTCATTTGGTGTTAGTGTTGAGGAGTTGGGAATTTTCAAAGAGGAATTTTGTAAAGGAGGAGTATCTAAAACTAAGAATCGCGATTGGTTCAAGTAGAGATAGAAAAGCATTTTGTGAATTAGAAAGGATTATGTAATATGATAAGTTCCATCCATTTCAAATGGTGTTGTGTGATCTTGCAAATTAGTGTTATAAGTCTATGAGAAAATGTAAGAGTTCTTGTGCATTCATGTATAAATTGTAGTTTCCATTTCTTTATGGAGATTAAAAATGGGAGTTATTTTATTCTATTATGCATAGTGTGTGTGATTTGTTATGTGGGTTGCATGATCGAGGAAATTTCTTCATTGGACCCTCTAACCATGACTCCATCTACTTTCCCAATGGGGAAAGAGGCTAGAGGGTGAAAATCCTAAAGTTAGTAGTGGATTACATTATTGACACTCTCCCTATTCATGAATACTACAATGCTTGTATGTTAAGTGGGTCCCTTGCCTTATGATTATTGCAAAAAATAATTTACTAAAAAGTCAAATTTTGTTAATGACTATTAATAGTAGTTATCAATTTAAATTTCTTACGAATGGTTTCACTTAAAATTTAAATATATGATTGGGTGATCTAGTTAAATTGTTCAAATACATGATTGAGTTGTAATGGGTAGTAATTGAAATAATTTCACTATAATAATAATTGTGGGACAAAGATGATTTATGAGACGTAGATTAATCTAACATTAATATTAACTATGAGAGATGGATTATCTATAAGACACTACATACTCCAAAAAGTTTACCAATGAAAAATGAGGTCCTCCCTTACTAACAAATGATTATGATGTTTATTTACCACGGAATCCCCTTAATTATTATTAAAAATACTTCAAAATACACTAAAAATCTCATGAACAAAATATAATAATACAATTAAACTTTTGAAGACATCAACTTAAAAAACAAAATCCACATTTTAAATATGAGGTTAGCAAATCATAGAGCCACATCAATTTTAACTTCTTGTTTTGCCTTCCATTTTTAAAAGTTCTCTAGATATTAAGATGACGGTAACCCTTAAGTTATTGATAGATTTCCTTATAAGAAAGTTTCAAGGGGTTTTTAAAAACTCTTTTCTACCATTAAATGGATTTGCCTAACAAATACCTTGTAGTCCTATTCTTGATATTAAAAATAACAACCACACACTTCGTGAGTTCAGCTAAATTAATCTTTTTAATTCAGTTGCCTTGTCGTGCCGTACACAAATTTTTGAGTAGGTTGTCTTCTCGTGTGGGTCAAGTCAACACATTCCAGGGGAAACAACTTTGAGCAAAAATTACATAATATTAATGATCCATGCCAAATTTGTGAGTTCCTCGCCAAAAGTACTTCAAATATTCATTTGGCGCGTTTGCGTGGACGGCAGCCTATCAAATCTGTAACAATAAATCATTTATCATGGGGTCCGCCACCTTTTCCATGGCATTCTTTAACGGAGAAGATACCTGTTGATCTGGATTAGCGTAAATGGCGACGTTCCTTGCACACCACCTTCGATGACATTATTATAAATACCACCTTTGGGTTTGGTAACTGGAAAAGAATTCTTAAGCTTTGCTTTGCTCTGCGTTGTTTGAGATTAATGGCTAACAACAAGTACGCAGTGTTGGTGGGATGCAATTATCCCAACACAAAAATGAGTTGCACGGCTGCGTAAACGACGTTAATCGCATGCAGGGCACTCTGGTTCATCGTTTTGGGTTTGCCAAGGACAATATTACGCTTCTTATCGATACGGACGAGTCGTACACAAAGCCCACTGGCGAAAACATAGGCAACGCTCTGCTGGAAATGGTTGGAAAAGCCAAGGCTGGAGACGTGCTCTTCTTTCACTACAGCGGCCATGGAACACTGGTTCCCCTCCACAACCAAAGGGACGAGTGTATCGTACCCTGCGACTTTAACTTACTCACTGGTTGGTTAACTCGTTTTTCTTTTTCTTGTAATTTATTGATATACATAAATATATTTTAGAATTTTCAAATAAATGAAAAGTTTCTAGTCTTTTGTATATGTTGAAAGATAATATTGAAAAATTGTCGTAATTTTAAAATTGTTTGATGGATATAAATGACTATTATATTTAAACCCTGCTAGTTAATATTTCTGATCATGTTCATATGTAACACAAATACACTCAAAAGATATTACTAATAGGCAACAATTTATTGTGTTGGTGTCAATACCTCAAATAACCCACACCCAAAAAGTATTACAACATGTAACTATGTTATTACTTTTATAATAGCATAGTTACACGTTATTATTATAAAAGTAATAACATGTAATTATGCTATTATTTTTATAATAATAAATTCTTTTCGCTTGTGGGTCAATGAATTGTCCAAAATTACTATATCTTTTGACTACAAGTCAACAAATTATCCAAAACACAAATGAGAATGATGAATATGAGCTTCTATGTTTATGTAGTGTATTCATATGTAGTTTAATTATTAAATTTTTAATCTTTTTGTGTTGATGGGAAACTAACAATTTTACATAAATATTGATATCAAGTATATACATATAATTGATTACATTTATGCATGAATCTATATCTATATACCGAACCTTTTTCATTAATTAAAGATGATGGGGAACATCCAATCCACCAAAGTTACCTTTAACAAACCATGATTCTCCTCATTAAACTACAACCTTTCCAATTTAATATATATATATATATATATATATATATATATATATATATATATGAGATCGTCATTTACTAAAATGTTAAATTAATAATACAATACTAATAATCTACGAATCAATTTTATTTATTCCTTTAATTTATTAAACTATTAATTTTGTTACTTTATATTTTATAAATAAAAATAATCAATAAGAAAGAAAGTTATAAAGCAAGAAGTCTATAGCAATGACACTGCTCCCCCACCTGTATACGATGCTTATTTCTTTTAAGTGAATCCCCTTTGCTTTGTCATCACTATATAGGAAAAGCAACACGGAATAAAGATTGCACACAAAAAAGAATAATCTATTTAACCGTATGTTTTAAGGGTGCACACAATTTCTAATATTATTAATTATTATAGTTACGTAATTTATTTTCCATGTCGTTGAATGCAGATGAGGATTTTAGGTTGATAGTGAATCAAGTTCCAGACGGAGCGTGTTTCACCATGGTTTCGGATTCGTGTCACAGCGGAGGCCTCATAGACAAAGAAAAAGAGCAGATAGGGCCTCATTCACCTTCTGAAATAGTCGAAGATGAAGAAGAAGATCCCTTCATACCCGCAAAGGGAAGCAAATTCTTGCCCTTGGACTCCATACTGCAGATCTTAAGAGAAAAAACGGGGCAAGCTGAAATGGAGGGGAGGATATAAAGACGGCTCTGTTTCATCTGTTCGGCGGCAAGAGCAGCTCGAAAGTGAAGGTGGGGCAGACTAGGGAATTGAAGGCCGAGCAAGCCCGCGTTCATCCAGACATGGGAATTCTGTTAAGTGGGTGCGAAACGAATGAGACATCGGCGGATGCGTGCCCCTCTGGAAATCCAGAGGAAGCCTTTGGAGCTTTCAGTAATGCAGTTCAAATGGTGTTAGCAGGGCATCCGAGGCCTATAACTAACAGAGACCTGGTTTTGCAGAGCAGAATGCTTTTGAAACGAGACGACTACTCGCAGCATCCATGTCTCTACTGTAGTGATCAAAATGCACAGGCCAACTTCCTCTGCGAACCCCACAAATGAAGATTAACTGCCACCAAAAAGATTCCATGCTGCTCATTTATTTTGTTGTAAATAATTACATTCTTTCTAAATAAATAAAATTTCTGATTTACAGTTGCAACTAAGATAGCAACTTTCCTACGGAGTGTATATTAAGATGGACTTAAAATATGGAAAAAAGAACTGTGTAGCGTAAAAAGGTAAGTATGGAAAAAAAAATACCGTAAGTTATATATTTAAAAATAAAATATTTTTTTAACAATTCAAAGATAATTTTACAACAATTATAATTATTGATATCATAATAATCATGCGACACATAAATTATTTTTAAAAATATTAAAAAAAAGTGTTGCCAAAGATAAATTTAGAATGTATTCAATAAAAACTACTAATTACGTATTTTATTTTGTGTATAATTATTTTCAATTAATTTAAATTATAAATTTTCATATGTGAAAAAATTTCACATTTTTATGATTTTATACAGTAAGTTTAAAAAAGCAAAAAAATACATTGTTTTTCTTTCAAAGTATTGTATTTGGTAATTATGGTTGCAACGACACCATTTTCAGAAAAAAATTATCACTTGTTATAAAATTGAAATGAAACCTATCATGATTATAAATGAGATTAATAAAATGTATAGTAGTATTTAGATAAAAATAATAAAAGATTGCATAAAGATAATGATTCTTAAGTTTAATTTTATGGTTAGAATAAGTTACTAGTTGGATTTTTATGATTATTTGTAGGTAAATAAAATTATTTTTCCCTCTAAAATCACTGAAAAAAAAAAGAAATTCCCACTCCCCCTCTCCAACCAGTTCTCAAGTTTAAGGGACAAAAAAATAGAGCTCCTATTTTTTAGACCTAGATTCTATTATTTCTTGTAGCTTACTTTAAAAATAATCAGTATCATAATTTTAAAATGAATTAAAAATCATTCTAATTTTTTATATATTATATTTCTCTATTTTATATACTATATTCGAGTATTAGAAATTTATACGATTTATAAATAATACAAGCTTTCAAATTTACAACTTGAATAAAAACTAACCTGTCTAAGTCTACAGTTAGAATTTTTTTATGAAATTGCTAACTACAACTAAAATATGGAAAATACTCCTTAAACCATCAAATTCCAAGTCTGGTTACATGTATATATTTTCAAAACATTTTTCTAGGATTGACGCAACTAAATCTACTACGCAATGACACATGCATTTGGGCACAACTCAAACCATAGCTCGATAGTGGGTTAAGAATCTTTACAATCTCTTTCAACAAGATTATTCTAATACTCCAACTCTATATGCTAGATTAATTTAAAGCATTTTTAAGTGACATTGCTGTAAATGGAAGAGATACATACAAATAGCTAAGTATTCAAAGAAACAAACACTGTAAATAATATTATAAGAGGAAAGACTATAATCCAAACGATGTAGGTTTTTTTTTTTTTTTTTTTGAAAATGCATTAGTTTAGGGAATTTTTATTTAGAATTAGTTGTTCGAGGAAAACGTTCCAAAAGTGATGTCAATATTAATAATGTTTTTACATGATGTTTATAAAGTAGTCCTAAAAAGGTTTATTTTAGGTCTCAATTCATTAATAATCAACATTTAAAATTTCTAGTTTTGGTTTAAATCCCATATTCTGGTTGAAATGTATTATTTTGTACCGTTTATAGATAGTGA
The DNA here is from genome assembly GCA_018340775.1 of Taxus wallichiana var. yunnanensis. Taxonomy (NCBI): domain Eukaryota; kingdom Viridiplantae; phylum Streptophyta; class Pinopsida; order Cupressales; family Taxaceae; genus Taxus; species Taxus wallichiana. Next base: position 757,634,620 of record CM031239.1, on the reverse strand, counting down.
AAATGCCCCACTAAAAGAAGTGTATTCTTTTCTTCTTTTTGAGATCCAAATTCTTAGAATATAATGTTAGAGAATGTTAATGTTGGAATGTGTAATTCATGAGTTAAACTATATATACAAATATAGATACTTAAATTTGGTAACATATTTTTGGCAATATCGTTTGACAAGTTTGGCTATGCTCCTTGCTAAGACAAATGTTCACATTCTAAGTCCAATCAATACATCTCTCTAGCTCTTTTTTGACTTTCTGAACTCCACATTCTACTCTATCGCAAACTAGGAAATTATTAATTGAGAAAAGTATTAAATCATTTTTTTACATAATTCCATAATCTTTGGTTTTACATCACAAGCTCCCTCTCCAAAACCATACAATTTGGTCAGGATAAGTTGTACGACCTCGGTTGGCTTGTGCAGTCCTCCCCCCCTTCTCAACTTTCGACTTTGATTCCAGTTTGAATATCTTTAGTATGCCATTTCATCTTCATAAGGTTTGCTTTATCATAAAATTACACCTATAGAAGGCTATATAAGCATTTCAATATCACTATATAACTCACTTGACACTTTTATAAGCTCCTATAGCAAATATCGATCCAAAAGCACTCAAGGATCTCCTAAATCTTCCAAAATGAAACACTACTATAGTTTTGAAGCACTTAACTAGGTCAAAGATTCCATCTACCTTTTTTACAAGTATGCAAAGGTCATAGAGCCATGTCTTAGCAAGATAAATGGCTTATGATTCTTCCTAATGATGATTCTAATATAGGGCTTGAAATGTTGAAATTAAATTTTTAATGTAAATTTATGTAAAAACAAGATCAAAGTCATTCCAAGAATTGTCAAAGGTCCTTAAGAGACAAAAGGGTTTAGTCTAACATCTAAAGCACACTACATCACACTACTACTCTATTGGGTATGTTATCTACTCTATAGTTAACCCGTTATCTTTGTGTCAAGAAACATGAGGGTAATCATAGGGAGTTGGCAAATATCACACTTGCACAAACACCTACGAGAAGTACAAGAGGTCAAATTGTTGAAGATTATAGTTTATGTTTGAACAATAAATTATGATAGATTACATCACATAATGAATTAGATATTAGATTGCATACATAAACATGAAAGCAAATGAACACAAGACACAAGATTTAAGTGGGAAAACCTTTCGGTAAAAAACCCACTAAAAATCACTTATCTTTATTGAGAATAAATATTTCACCCAACACTCCCACTATTTCCAGCAGTTACACCTTCATGGAGGAATTATAAACTGTCACATACATTTTCTCATGAGTACATCATTCGCATCATGTATCTTATCTTTGCTTGCATATACTACTTACTTAAGTTTGGTACTCACTTGTTTACATACGGGCTTCACGGAAACCAATATCTAAAGAGATCATTGTACTCACCCAAATATTACATGGTGTAACACGTAAATGTGATACATCTCCAATGATGTAAAAAAATTTACAAGACAAAAATGATATCCATGTCCATCTTTCTCTCCTTCCCACTCCCTTTGTGACTCATTTCAGTCTTCTCTTTCGAACCACAAGCTTTATTTGGCTATTTGATGGTCTTTCGGCCTTATTTTCTTCGTATTCCAAGTAGCGGTTGCACACCTACCCCTCTAGAAATAAGGGCTACTGTCACCTTCTAACGCAAAATTAAAATGTGCATTTTTGAACGCATGTTTTGATTGCGGCATGATTTTGCATTTCGAGTCAAATTAGCTCATTTTGGACCTATTGGATTGGTCTTGAGTTCCTCTTCCTCATTTACTAAATATAGTATGTTGATTTGTCATTCCTAGGTTGAGTCATTGCTTCTTGATTGACACATGTTCTTGAAATCCTCTCCACCAATAGCTTATAAAAATAAGATTTTCATTTGTATTAATGGGTTGGGCATTTGATATTCTTTTGTGAAGTGTTATGTCATAGATTTTTATAGGAAATAAGAGATAAAATATGTGGAATAATCCCTTACGTAATCGCAACAAAGAGAAACTAATATGCGAAAATATTACGAGATCTCAAATAAAAGTGCGAAATAAATAACACAACATAGAGAGACAAGATTTAATGTGGTTCACCCAATTTGGGCTACGTCCACCAAGAATCACTTGCTCATATTTTATTACAAGCCTCCACTCTCGCAATACAATACCTGATCCGTTTGGAGTTATGCTCAACAAACTCTACTGAGATTCACACCCGCATTCAAAGCACATCTCGTAATACATTTGTGTGTCTATCTATCATATGCATAAGACCATATAAATAGACAATTGCTTAAGTAGTTTGATACAAAACCGTGGGTATCAAAACCATGGGCCCAAAAACATCCCATAACGGTTACCCATTACCCATAGGTTAATAAACCACCAGCGAAAATTTACTTGGGGGCTTTGCCCCGAACCCCCTTGACCAGATCACCCAAGCAAGCGGAACACCATAAAAATACCCGAGTGTAACACATAGAAGGTGTACCACACTCTAACATGAAAACAAGCTCCACAAACATAACAATCTCCCACTTGGAGACTAATTTCCACCGACCAAGCTTCTCAACCCTTGCTGTTATCTGCGAAGGCCAACCAAAGCTGAATATAGATTTAGTTTATCCCTTCGACCACCTTGGTCATCATGTCTACAAAATTATGACTGGTATGAATCTTCTCCAAATTCAACTTATCTTCTTCCAAAGCTATCCCGATGAAGTGATATCTCAACTATATATGCTTCGTCACCGGAGTGGAAAGCGAGTTATTAGCTAGGTGTATAGCACTCGACTATCACTATGCAACTTACATTCCTTCTCGCTTATGCCCCAACTCCTCAAGCAATTGTTGTAACCAAATCATCTCTTTGCTTGCCTCAGTGGCGATAAATACTCGGCCTCCGTGGTTGTAAAGCCACTTTGTATATCTTTCCCTCTCCGGCCCGACACCAGGGCAAATCGCGAGAACCACACGGGTGGAGGAATCGGGAAGCCGGGCGGGAAGGGCGTGGCAGAGAAACAAGAAGGAAAATATGCATGCGGTTCTCCAAATCCCGCACCTAAAGCAAATCGGGTTTCCAGATCGAGGGGACAGGGCGGAGGAACAAAGAAGAGGAAAATGCCGGAAGGGTTAAAAACCCGACGCACAAAGAAACGCGGGTTTAAGCGGTTGGAAAACAAGTCGGGCGAACAAACAAAGAAATATGTATGCGGGCCTTCAAAATCCGACGCCTGAGAAGCATGTCGCGAGGGTAAAAATCCGACGCACAAGGAAATCGGGTTTCCGGGGCGGGAAAACAAGTCGGGTTCGCATGGTCAAAAAGCATGTCGGGAGCTCTAAAGAACCCGACACAAGAAAATATGTTTTCGGGCGCCAAACCCGACGTAAAAGCAAATCGGGTTTCGGGGCGAACAACATGGCGCAATGAATACATGTCGGGGGTCTTCAAAACCCGAAAAACAAGGAAATCGGGTTTTCGGGGCGGGAAGACATGGCGGAGGAGCATGGGGGGAAAACATGATGCGCCACCGCCCAAACCCGATGCACATGCGAGTCATACCTCCGAACTCGAAAACAAGGGAAAACTTGGAAAATGCAGCGGAAGCGGAAGTCGGGAATACACGAACAACAAGCATATGACGGGACTTCTTTCAAACCCGATTCAAAAATATAGTTCGCCATTTTTGGGTGGTTGGGGTTCTTACCTACCGCCATGATGAGGAGTTAAGTGCAGTCTTGGAGGTGGTTGGGGCAGATCCGAATCATTCTCTTCTCCCTCTCTTTTTCCTCATATAAAATGTAAGGAGGGGCTATTTTTTAAAAAAGTTTTTGGACAATTCTACTTTGCACCCTCCCTTCTCTCCCTGTTCACAAGAAGATTTGTGGAGTTTCAAAACCTCCCATATAGACCGTATGTACGCTTTTTTTGCCTCTTGCCATTCTGCAATATATTGAATCGATCCTTGAGCGATATATGTGTGTCTGTGGTTGCTTCTAAACCCTCTTACATATTTATTACTGTCATTTTTGATCTTTTATTACATTTTGGCTATCTGTGCATGGTGTGGCATTACATCTATGTGGTCTGTGTTTAATCTTGCAAAGCGGGTGTTCTTCATTCCTCGGTGCATCACCTCCTTAGCTTAGGTTTATTTTTATGCATTTCTCTCTCCCTGTCTCCTTGGTAGTTAGATTAGGTTTTTTGGGTAAACCTCTGCGTTTCATTGGTGCATCTGAACAGAGGAATAGGAGCCGGCCTTCATCCGGAGAGCTTTTCCGATTTCGCGAGGTCCCACACTTGGGAAAAGCTCCATGTTGTGCAATCGCACTGGGAGTCTCAAACGATCGCGTTGCGGAGTCCCATGGGTGCTTTTGCGTTTAAATCAACAACGCTTTTGGCACGCCTTAGTGGGACCAAGAGGTCATTCCAAAAAATTGAAGGAGTTTTCATGAAATTTGCACAAAAAAATTGCAATTTTTTACAAATTTCGGATTTTGCACCTCCCAGCCTGAACCCCGAAATCATTTTTCAAGGGCTTAACTTGCTCAAAACGAGTCAAAATTTCACCAGTTGGTAGATCCGACTGTAATCTTCAAATGGGTATTCTTAGTTTTTTGAGATTTTGACTTTCAAAATTTCGGGTATTTAGTGATTTCGGGATTTCGGGATCCGAGAGCATCAAAGCAGAAGCAGTAGTGTTTCGGGTTTCGGGGGATGCATTGCATGGTCCTACCCCGACAGCAGCAGTGATTTCGGGATTTCGGGATCCGAGAGCATCAAAGCAGCTTTTCGGGTTTTGGGAGATGTCGGACATGTTCCAAGTTCCGACACATAGCAATTCGGGTTTTGTGAGTTGCATCGCATGACCTGAGTTCCGCCTGTACTTTTCGGGATTCTCAAATTTGCCTGCAAGGCCCGAATTCCGATTGAAGATTGTCTCCTCTGGGTCCTTCAAAATTTCAAATCATTTTTAATATTGTCAAGTTTGGTGTGTAACTTGGCAAAATCCAGCCTTTTAGAGGCTTGTTCTCCAACACATCTGGCGACTCCGAAGGGATTGAATTCAGCGGTGTAGCAGCACAAGTTGCCCAGGCACATGAGAAGGATTCGGACAAGGTCTCATACTCGAGAAGAGGGGCTATTTGTCCACTTGCAACTTTCACCAGGTTGGGGAAGGAGAGGAAGAAGATCACAAAGATCGCCATCCCCACCTAACAGGACTTTGTCTACACCTCCACCTGGTAGGCCTTTTCTTGCATCAACCAGGGTTCTTAGGCCAATCATAATGGCGCATCTACCACCGAATCCCTTTGTAAATTTCACGGGTAGTAGTCCACTTGCCCTAAATGCTCAGAATCAAATTCCAGTTGCAGCACTAAAGAATATCCCCTACTTCACGGGTGAGAATCATACTACTCCTATTGATCACATCCAGGATATTGCTAATGTATGCGCGATCCACGAAATAAATGCAATGGATATTGCAGTCAAGTTGTTAGCTTCATCTTTCAAAGGCAAGGCCTTACAATGGTTTAGGAGCCTAGCAGCAGGGTCTATTACAAATTGGAACCAACTTTGTTCAGCTCTTTGCAGCCAGTTTGGGGAAAGGGCAGATAATTTGTCTTTGTTGGAACAGCTGACAACAATCAAAAGGGCTCCTAACGAGCAAATGGCAGATTTTAACTTCAGGTTCCAACGGACATGGGACAGAATTCCAATAGCTGTTAGGCCAACAGCCGAAGGAGCATTCCTTTATTTTTTAAAGGCCATAAATTCAGACATAGCCATGATGATCCAATCAATGGGAGGGACAACGCTGCCAGGAGCCTATGACACAGCGATCAGAGCAGAGAACTGTTTGATCCAAGCTGGTAAGCTCGCACCAAGGCCGCCAATGCCTCTCTATCCAGATATGGGAAATCCTACAACCAGTCAAGCACCAGAGTTGAATCCCATTCCAACTCCTAGAAATCAAAGCAATAATGAGGCATCCACATCTTCAAATACTTCAAAGGAATTGCAAGAGGTTATGAAACAACTGCAGAACCTTGGAAATGAGCTAGTGACTATCAAAAGACAGCAGGCTCAAAGTGCTAGGCCGTATCAGCCTCAAGCGCAGTACCAAGCTAGGCCCCCGTACCAACAAAATAGACCACCAGCTCAGGCTACAAATCAAAACCAAAGCCAGGGACAACCTCAGGCTGCCAGGCCATTTCGACCGTATGATCCAAATGCAACGACATCCTCAAGAGCCTTGGTCCCAACACAAAATAACATGGCACAGGAGTACGACTGGTGTTACCCTTGCAATCTACCTCACAATCAGTCAGCATGTTTCAATGGTGCACTGAATCAGGCCTTGATGGTGCAAACCATTGGTGTGCCTCAAGAACCAAGCCAAGAAGGGAATCAGCAGCAAGAAACGCAACAAGAGAGACCTCCAACAGAAACCACATTGGCAAATTGGCAAACGGAAGACTTCTGTGGAGTTAACCAACAACCTTTTCAAGGCGTGGCTACCAAAACACGGTCATTGAAGAGAATCATGGAAGAGGGACAACCGTGTAATCCAGTTGTTTCTCAGACCACTCCTACACAACAAGGGGTCGGTAGACCAAACACAACTCCAAATGTGCAAAATCAGCTTAAGGTACCTGTTGTAGCTTCAGAAAAGGTTGCACCAAGTAAGGGGCAGCAAAAAGACAGTTCATTCCCCTTCAACATCATCGATCAAATGAAGAAGACACATGTGAACATCTCCATGTGGGAATCACTGGCGATCCCAGGGCAACGAGATTTATTGCAAGCTGCCATGGCTAATTGGTCTGCCACAAATGTATCAAACCAAGGACATGAGAAAGTTCTCACTAATGCAGTGCAACATGATGGGGGCCAGACAAGGAAAAATTTGAAGCCTCCACCGTTCTATGTGTCATTGGTTGTTGGAAACCACTTGGTACACAACTGCATGATAGATTCAGGGGCAAGTAGTTCAGTGATGCCGAAGCAAATAGCGGATCAACTGGGTTTGAAGTATGAGCCGTGCTGAAGGGAGTAGTGCAACTAGATGGAACAGCAGTGGGAACTGTTGGAGTCATCAAGGGGTTAAGCCTAACACTACATTCCTGTCCTAATGTTACAGTTCTGCAAGATGTGTCTGTGATTGACCTCCCACCACTCTTTGCGTTGTGTCTATCAAGAGACTTCACTGCAAAAATCGGTGGATATTTATCTGCAGATTGGTCACACATGATTTTTAGGACAAGGTATGGGGCCAAAGCAACAATCAGGTCAGAACCAATTGCCAATTTCCATATTGAGCCTCATGTACCAAGTCCTATTAATGCAAATTGCTCAGTTTTTGATCAGGACGAGTATTCAAATGATCTAGAAATAGGTACTAAGGTCGAGGGAATTCCTGATTTAACTTTGGATGAATGGGCGAATAAGAGTCATGAATTTGACCCATACAAGGAAATTGAAGAATCTGAATTGGGCGTGTATTGTATACACGAAGAAAATTCACCCATTCCCAACATCATTCAGCCCGAACAAAAGGATGAAAATGAAGTTTGGCAACTATTTTTCGATGGTTCGAGAAGCAGACAAGGTGCTGGAGGTGGTGTAATGTTGATTTCACCACAAGACATCAAATATTATTCAGCTTTTCGTTTCCAGTTTTCTTGTTCAAACAACACGGCTGAATACGAGGCATTAATTCATGGACTTCATTGGGCCAGGAAAAGGGGCATAAAGAACTTGCAGGTGTTTGGAGATAGCGAGCTAATCGTCAACCAAGTTAGAGGACAACATGCTACAAAGAATGACTTGTTGAAGAGCTACAAGAATAGGGTATGGGACCTCATCGAGGATTTCGAAGCTTTCAACATTATGTCCATACCCAGGAAGAAAAATGAAGTTGCAGATAGGCTCGCAGCAGTTGGTGCAACGTTTGATGTGGTTGAAAACATCAGAAGGAAAAAACGCAACCACATATTCACGTGATTGTGAGGCCAGCAGTTCCAGATAATAACACAAGCTGGCAGGTGTTTGAGAACGATCAACAGATCGTCAATTTCTTACAAGAAGAGGCTGAATTCTCAGCTAGGAATCAGGACAGAGACTAGAGCGGCGATGCAGGGGATCAAGTAGTGCAGCTGCGGACAAACAAGCTTCCTAAGGGTTTAGTAACATTGGAGTCTATCTTCAACCCTAACGACCAGTTTCGTAAGGAAAAGGCTAACATACAGGTCAAGAGAGAAGATTCAGGGCCAATTCTGGTTGGGGAAGGCAAAACACTTCAAATTGGTAAAGTGGCCACTGAGCAGGAGAAATTAGATTTCATACAGCTTTGCCAAGAATTTCCAGATGTCTTCACTTGGAGCTATGAAGACTTGAGAGGATTCGATCCGAAGTGGCACAACATACCATAGAATTGGATCCGGATGCCAAGCCCATCGGGCAGGCAGGCAAAGACACATCAACCCTCACATTGAGCCTCTGATGAAGAAAGAACTAAACAAGTTAATAGAGGCGAGCATTATATTCCTGATCAAGCACTCAAGCTGGGTTACAAACTTGGTTCCGGTCAGGAAGAAGAGCGGAGAAATCGGTTGTGTGTAGATTTCCGAGACCTCAATAGGGCCTCTCTCAAAGACCATTACCCACTTCCTTGATGGAACAAATATTGCAAGTAGTATCCGGTTCGAGAGATTCTCTCTCTAGATGGCTACTCGGTTATAATCAGTGACGGTGAAAGAAGATGACCAATTCAAGACGGCTTTCACCACCAAATGGGGAACCTATGCCTACAAGAAAATGCCATTTGGGCTATCAAATGCTAGAGCCACTTTCCAAAGGGCAATGGATATGGCATTTAGGGGGTTGATCAATAAAATAGTTCTGATATATCTTGACGACATCACTGTATTCTCCAAAAATGCAGTGGATCACCTTTTCCATCTAAGGCAGGTATTTCAGAGGTGTAGAAAATTTGGGGTATCATTGAACCCCAAAAAATGTATATTCTTGGCTCACGAGGGAAAACTTCTAGGCCATATTGTTTCGAAGGAAGGGTTGGCGATTGACCCAGAAAGAGTGGAAGCAATTCGAGCATTGCCATTGCCAAGTCACAAGAAGGCTCTTCAAAGCTTCTTAGGAAGGATCAATTTTGTCTGCAGGTTTGTTCCAAACTTTGCAGCTCTCGTGAAACCAATAACGCTGATGTTAAAAAAGAGCATGGCATTCAGGTGGACATCTGAAGGCAAGGCAAGTTTTGAGGCAATAAAAGAGGCTATATCTCAAGCTCCGACTCTTGTCAATCCAGGACTTCTCCAAAGATTTCATGTTATATGCCTTCGGTGGTGGGGACACAATTTCGCAATCTGATACAAAGAAAAACAAAGAGGGATTAGAGCAACCAGACCGTTGCTTTCTTGATCAAGGCTTGGAGGAGTACGAAACTAGGTACTCTTTCGTTGAAAAGCATGTCCTTGCGGTGATCGGGAGTTTAAAGAAATTCAAGCACGTAGTCTCGAACAACAAGATCCAATTGTTGGTCTCCCATGCGGGAGTCAAGGACTTCCTTCTAAATAAAGATTTTAATGAGAAGCGTGCGGGATGGATAACCCGTGTCATGGAATATGACATCGAGATCAAGGTCACCAAACTAGTACGTGGCAAGGGACTATGTGAGCAGCTAGCCTTGAGTCAACAAGTTGAAGCGGTGATGAAAAAGAAGCTGTCTTGGTGCTACGGGAGGGTCAAAAACACGAAAATGATGATGTGCCCGCTCTTTGTTGGACTCGAATATGATACACTTCCTACAGACAGGACTATGCCCTCCAGAAATGAGCAAAGCCAAGAGGAGATACTTCAGATTACAAGCTATTCCTTATGTGCTTGTTAATGGTGTTCTGTTCAAGAAAGACATCAATGGAGTTTTATTGAGGTGCATTGGGACAGGTCAAATTGAGAGGGTGTTACGAGATTTTCACGATGGAGGTTCTGGAGGACATTTTGCCCCACGAGTAACGGCTCTCAAGATAATGAAGGCAGGATATTATTGGCCCACAGTGTTCAGTGACTGTTATACATGGATAAGAAAGTGTAAGAGATGTGCACTCTTCACAGGCAAAGAAAGACTAGCAGCACTTCCATTGCACCCGATTTTGGTTGACCAACCATTTATGCAATGGGGATTGGACTTCATTGGGGTCATAAATCCAAACTCAAGCCAAGGCCACAAGTGGATTCTCACGGCAACAGACTATTTCACCAAGTGGACCGAAGCGGTAGCGCTCAAAGAGGCAAACGAGTCCAACATACTAGACTTTTATGAAGGGATAGTAACCAGGTTCGGTGTGCCAGCCACTATCATATCAGACAACGCATTGGCATTCGTAGGTTCCAAGATCACAGAATGGGCTGTCAAAAATGGAATCTACTTGAGCACCTCTTCCAATTATTACCCACAGGGTAATGGGCAGGCAGAGTCCACGAACAAAAACTTGCTAAGAATCATCAGGAGGACTCTAGATGAAAATCAAAGAACATGGCATACCAAGCTAAAATCAGCATTATGGGCTGACAGAATAACACCAAAGAGGTCTACAGGGAATTCTCCCTACAAGCTGGTCTATGGGAAGGAGGCAGTATTGCCCATATCATTAGAACTGCCTGCATTGGAGTTCATGAGGCAGTTGGAGTTAGCTGAGTTCGAACCAATGGAGGCCAGGTATGCGGAATTGATGGAATTGGAAGAAATAAGAGAACGTGCAGTTCAGACAATTGAGAAAGATCAAGCCTTGGTGAAAAGATGGTTTGATAAGAAAGCAAGAGCAAGGACCTTCCAGGAAGGGGACCTAGTTCTGAAATGGGATGCAGATCGGGCAAAACCAGGAAAGCATTCCAAGTTTGATGCCATTTGGAGTGGCCCCTACATGGTCACGGGATGTAAGAATAGCAATGCCTTCCAATTGTCTACATTGGATGGAGAAGAACTCCCGATTCCGGTTAACGGAATCTATCTTAAACATTGCTACTGAAAAGAAAAGGTTTACCCTTGTAAATATTAGCTTAGTTTTCATTTCCTCTAAGTGCGTATGCACATTGTCTTGTTGTAGTTAGGTTTCAGTTTCCCTAAGTGCTTTGGCACAGGTTTCGTTGCTCTTGGATTGGTTTTCTACAGTGCAGTGTGTTCTCAGGCTCAGGATCAGATGTCAGATTAGTTCGAGGTTATCACTTATGACTCCATGCCCAATGGATTGTTGAAAGGTCACTGATCTTCTACCTAGCAGGCAGGTAATCCCGTTGAGTCACCAAATTGTTGTATATCTTTCCCTCTCCGAAGCCCGACACCAGGGCAAATCGCGAGAACCACACGGGTGGAGGAATCGGGAAGCCAGGGCGGAAGGGCGTGGCGGAAAAACAGCAAGGAAAATATGCATGCGGTTCTCCAAATCCCGCACCTAGCAAATCGGGTTTCCAGATCGAGGGACGGGCGAAGGAACAACGAAAGAGGAAAATGCCGGAAGGGTTAAAAAACCCGACGCACAAAGAAACGCGGGTTTAAGCGGTGGAAAAACAAGTCGGGCGAACAAACAAAGAAATATGTATGCGGGCCTTCAAAATCCGACGCCCGGAAGCATGTCGCGAGGGTAAAAATCCGACGCACAAGGAAATCGGGTTTCCGGGGCGGGAAAACAAGTCGGGTTCGCATGGTCAAAAGCATGTCGGGAGCTCTAAAGAACCCAACACAAGAAAATATGTTTTCGGGCGCCAAAACTCGACGTAAAAGCAAATCGGGTTTCGGGCGAACAACATGGCACAATGAATACATGTCGGGGTCTTGAAACCCGAAAAACAAGGAAATCGGGTTTTGGGCGGGAAGACATGGCGGAGGAGCATGGGGGAAAACATGATGCGCCACCGCCCAAACCCGATGCACATGCGAGTCATACCTCCGAACTCAAAACAAGGGAAAACTTGGAAAATGCAAATGAAGCGGAAGTCGGGAATACACAAACAACAAGCATATGACGGGACTTCTTTCAAACCCGATTCAAAAATATAGTTCGCCATTTTTGGGTGGTTGGGGTTCTTACCTACCGCCATGATGAGGAGTTAAGTGCGGTCTTGGAGGTGGTTGGGGCGGATCCGAATCATTCTCTTCTCCCTCTCTTTTTCCTCATATAAAATGTAAGGAGGGGCTATTTTTTAAAAAGGTTTTTTGGACAATTCTACTTTGCACCCTCCCTTCTCTCCTGTTCACAAGAAGATTTGTGGAGTTTCAAAACCTCCCATATGGACTGTAACGCTGTTTTTTGCCTCTTGGCCATTGCAATATATTGAATCGATCCTTGAGCAATATATGTGTGTCTGTGGTTGCTTCTAAACCCTCTTACATATTTATTACTGTCATTTTTGATCTTTTATTGCATTTTGGCTATCTGTGCATGGTGTGGCATTACATCTATGTGGTCTGTGTTTAATCTTGCAAAACGGGTGTTCTTCATTCCTCGGTGCATCACCTCCTTAGCTTAGGTTTATTTTTATGCATTTCTCTCTCCCTGTCTCCTTGGTAGTTAGATTAGGTTTTTTGGGTAAACCTCTGCGTTTTATTGGTGCATCTGAACAGAGGAATAGGAGCCGGCCTTCATCCGGAGAGCTTTTCCGATTTCGCGAGGTCCCACACTTGGGAAAAGCTCCATGTTGTGCAATCGCACTGGGAGTCTCAAACGATCGCGTTGCGGAGTCCCAGGGGTGCTGCGTTTCAACCACAACAACCACCTTACCACAGTAGTCGTGAAATCCAGCTCACTTTGTCCCGGCTACGGTGTAAATATAACATGTCATGCTCCTCCTGCTGTCTACATCTCCAACCATGTCTGAATATACATAACCACGTAAAGTGGTGTCTGATCCACTGTAGCACAAAACTGTCCCCATGGTCCCTCTCAAATACCGAAGGATCCACTTTATTGCTTGCCAATGCTCTTTACCTGGATCACTCATAAATCTACTCATAGCTCCCACTACATGGGCAATATCAGGCCTAGTGCACACCATAGCATACATCAAACTGCCAACCACTGATGAGTAAGGTACCTTGGACATCTGGTTTCTTTTACTTTCTGTCTTGGGACACTACTCCTTTGATAACTTAAAATGACCTCGCCAAAGGAGTCCCAACCGGTTTAGCATCCTGCATGTTAAACCTATCCAATACCTTCTTAATGTACTCTTCCTGAGATAAATTCAACTTCCATTCCTTCCTATCCCGAGTTATCCTCATACCAAGGATTTGTCTGGCTACCCCCAAATCCTTCATATCAAAGGATTCACTTAGTTGTTTCTTGAGTACTTTTATTTCTTGCATGTTTTTACCTACTACATTGCACATGTCATCAACATACAAAAACATGATAATATAACTTCCATCCTCAAATTACTTTGTATACACGCAATGGTCAGAATGACATCTAATATAACCTTGCTCCATCATGAAGCTATCAAACTTCTTATACCATTGACGTGGAGCTTGTTTCAAGCCATACAAGCTCTTCTTCAATTTGCACACCATCTCCTCTTTACCTTTGACTTCATATCCTTCTGGCTGATGCATATATAGCTCCTCCTCCAAATCACCATGGAGAAATGCAGTCTTTACATCTAACTTTTCTAAGTGCAAGTCTTCTGCTGCCACTATTCCAAGAACAATTCTGATAGAAGTCATTTTTACTATAGGAGAAAAAATCTCATCAAAATCTATACCTTGTTTCTATGCAAACCCCTTGACCACTAACCGGGCCTTATATCTTTTCTTTCCTCCTTCTTCATCTTTAACTCTGTACACCCACTTGTTCTACAATGCTCTTTTACCTTTCGGTACCTTCACCAAATCCCAAGTCTGGTTCTCCATGAGAGACTTATGCTCCTCATCCATGGCTTGCTCCCACTTCTTATTGACATCTACCTGCATTGCTTCATCAAATATCTTTGGCTCTCCACTATCAGTGAGTAATAAATAATAAAGAGAAGGAGAAAAACGTTCAGGTTCTTTTCTTACCCTAGAAGACCTCCTCACTTTGTAGGAGTTTGGGGTTCTGTTGAGTATATTCTGAATTGATTCATGGGTCACTTGTCCCATTCGGAAGATCCTCTACCACCGCATATTCTTTCTTGGATTCTTCCTTGTTTTCCAGCAGCTGTTGCTTATACATGACTTTCTCATTGAAAACTCTAGCTTGGTCCTATCATCCTTGTCAATATGAACAAACACCTCACATCCAAAGACTCTAAGAAATGAGTAATCAACTTTCTTACTGTACCAAGCCTCCTCAAGTATGCCTCCATCCAAGGCACTTGAGGGTCCTATGTTTATCAAGTACACAGTTGTGCTCACCACTTCTACCCAAAAATAAAGAGGCAGTCATGCATGTATTCTCATGCTCCTAGCACGTTCCATTATTGTTTTGTTCATCCTTTCTGACACCCCATTCTGCTGCGGGGTTCCTGGAACCGTCTTTTACCTGTGGATTCCATTCTTAGAACAATAATCATCAAATTTATTGCTGCAATACTCCCCTCCATTATCTAATCTGAGACATTTTAACTTAAGACTTGTTTCATTCTCTACCAAGGCTTTCCATTTAACAAAAGTATCAAATACATCATATTTGTTTCTAATACAATAAACCCAAACTTTCCTTGTTGCATCATCAATAAAAGTAACATAATAACTTGAGCCCCCAAGAGATGATACCTGAGCCGCCCCCACACATCAGAATGTACCAGCTCTAACTTACTCTCTTTCTTCGTAGGTCCAACCTTGAGAAACCTTACTCGCTTTTGTTTCCCATATATGCAGTTCTCACATAAATCCAAACATGTTTTACGTATATCCAGGCAAATTCTTCTTTATGATGTCCATGCCCTTATGGCTCATATGACCTAGCCCATAGTGCCATAATATTGTATCTACATCTAAAGCCACAAGATTACAATCATTAGAACTATCGGTGGATAAATACAAGGTTCCAACCTTCTTACCTCTTGCCACCACAAGAGCATCCTTAATAACCTTCCAAGAGTCACCAAATATCACAAGACAACCATCACTTCCCAATTGCCCCGATATCAAATTTCTCCTTCATGTAGGCACATGTCTAACATCCTTCAATAGCCATGTATTCCCATTCTGCATCTTAACTTGAATAGAACATTTTCCAACTATACTGCAAGGCTCATCCTCACCAAGAAAAACATGCCCAAAATCCCCTTGAACATAATCAACAAAATAATGCCTATGTGGAGTAGCATGAAAAGAAGCCCCTGAATCTAAAACCCCGTGATTCAATAATATTATGTAAAGAAATAATCAAATCATCTTGACATACATTACCCAATGCCACATTTGCCTCCTTGTTTTCTTCCTATTGTTTCTTCTTGTCTCGAAGCTCCCAACAGTCCTTCTTTGCATGCCCAGACTTTCCACAGTTCCAACATACAATCTTGCTCTTGGATTTTGACCTTGCCCGATCTTTCGATTTTCCATGGTTTCCTCTATTCTTTTGTCTCCCTCTATTTTCCATTGTCAAAGCATTCCCTGAAGTAGAAGATTCCCCAGAGCTTTTTCTTCACATTTCCTTGCTTAGAATCACCCCTACAACATCCTCAAACTTCAACTTCGAGTTAGCTGGAACCGAGTTGCTTACCGCCATTACCAGGCTATTCCAACTTTCAGGTAAAGAGCACAAAATTAATAAAGCCCATCAAATTCTATTGTAATCAAGCTAGCATATTCACAACCGTATTGAAATCATTTAAATGATCTCTACTTTGAACTATTCTCGGACATCTTCATATTAAACAACTTTTTCATTAAAAATATCTTATTAGAGGTAGAGGGTTTTTCATACAACTTCCCTAATGCATCCATCAATTCTTTTGTAGTCTTTTCCTTTGAAACATTAAATAATACCAAAGATGCAAGACACAATTGGATCATTCCAATTTCCTTCCGATCCAACAAATCACATTCTGCATTTGTCATACTCGAGGGTTTGTTCACCTTCTCAGACAATGGAGTATAAAGATCCTTTTGATAAAGGTAATCTTCCATCTACATCTTCCAAAGACTGAAATTTTTCCCATTGAATTTATCAACCCTAGATCTTCCATCATCTGCCATAGCTCCCACTCAAGATAAAACTTTCCCTGTAATTCAACACTTTAGCAAACCAAAACCAGGCTCTGATACCAATTGATAGGAAATAAGAGATAAAATATGTGGAATAATCCCTTACAGAATCGCAACAATAGAAACTAATATGCAGAAAATATTACAGATCTCAAATAAAAGTGCAGAGTAAATAACACAACACGAGAGACGAGATTTAACGTGGTTCACCCAATTTGGGCTACGTCCACCAAGAACCACTTGCTTAGATTTTATTACAAGCCTCCACTCTCTCAATACAATACCCGAGATCCGTTTGGAGCTATGCTCAACAAACTCTCTGAGAATTCACACCGAATTCAAAGCACATCTCGCAATGCATTTGCTTGTCTATCTATCATATGCATAAGACCATATAAATAGACAATTGCTTAAGCGGTTTAATAAAAAAACCGTGGATATCAAAACCATGGGCCCAAAAAACAGCCCATAACGGTTACCCATTACCCATGGGTTAATAAACCACCCACAAAATTTGCTTGGGGCTTTGCCCCGAACCCCCCTCGACTACCAAAAATACCCTTGTGTAACACATAGAAGGTGTACCACACTCTAAAATGAAAACAGGCTCCACAAACATAACAATTTTGAGAGAGATTACAAATATACCCAATTCAAGTACTTTGTTCTTCCTTACTACTTTCATTATGGTCATCCTCTTTTGCACAAAGCCAACCACATTCAATTTTCCCCGATTTTCTTGTTGTCATTCACCATTCTTTCTTCCTTTGATCAATTAGAACTCACACATTGGAATGGGATTTAAAGTTGAGGAGACAGAGTGCATTACATCTCTGGAAAAGCTACCACAACACAGTAGTAATCAGGTCGGGGCTACATTCATTTCTTTGAAGTTTTAATATAGTTATTATCTATTATCATTAGCATAAGTTGTGTATTGAAAGGAATTAGAAGGGGAAGATCTTATCACTTCCCATGTGTTTTAGTATTCTTTTTCAAAATATTTCTTCCATTGATATCCTCTTCCCTACTTATCCCTATGTACGGGGGTTCATTAGCTAGGCAATATCCTAGCGTGTGCATTCATATTGAGGTAATTAAAATGGATACAATCCGATTCAATATAATGATAGACATTAGGAGGTGAAAGGGTTTAATTTATTGATATTTAGCATTAGGTATTGGGGGTAGGTTAGAGAGGTTGGCTAGTGGAGACGCATTATTCTTTTCAATGTAAAACTAAAACATTTGAAAACTAGCGCTTAATACTAAATACCTTAAAATTACAAAATGAGCATGGTCATAATATTAAATTATAATCTCTTATTGAATAAGGAAATCTAAATTAGGATATTCTTAACCAAGAAATAGTAAGATGGTACAAAAATATGATTGAGTATGTTTTTCAACCCAAATGATATTATTTCACCATCTTAATTATTCGAAGAACTTTTGATAAATGATTAAAGCTTAACATTAAGGTAATTGGTAATAGGTATTGAATGGATTCAAAATATCTTTCTAGAGAAAAGGTGTATTAAGAAGATAATAATTGAGAAGGAAACATGATATATTTTCTATTTGATATATTAGGGTAGAAATAAAAAGGGGTAAATAAAATTGTAATGGAAAAATGGGTAAGTAAGGTACATGGAAAAATATGGGGTATTTTCATTCTAATACTATAACGAAAGGGGTATTATCAATTGAATAATTAGATGTTAGAAATAACATTAAGATTATTTTTAATGCATGTCGAATGAACGTGCTATACCATAGTTTTACTAAGTGAACCCCATGTGTCCATGTGGATCTGCATGAAATAGGTTGGAGGAAGAAGTCTTGTAGCAATATTTTTATTTTTTTCATTATTGTTTTATTTCATTGGATTTAGAAGAAGTTCTATCGAGGAAGGTTACATGGTTAAGAAAATTGTTTTTAAGAAACTTTTCTCTTTCCGAGAACCTGAGGTAGTAACTGGTCAAAAGAAACCATGTTTTAATAGACAATATCTTCATTTTAATTTTCTTGTCATATGAGTAATCACACAAAATCCGCAACATAGGAGAAGTTGTGCCCAATTAATACATGTTTAGATTTATTTTAATAATTTTAAATTTTATTTCTTTAAATTTCTCGTGTTTGTAGAAATAGTTATGTAATTCTTTCAATTAATCCTGAAAATACAAAAAAAAGGAACTTAGATTGTTTTTATTATTTTTATTTTATTCAAAAATCTTCATCAAAGATATTAAAAAAGAATTAGAGTAGCTGATGTGGCATAGCGGGGACCATTGCCCCACATGTATCTTGTTTTCAGTGTTCCATGAGGTATCTAGGGATATTCCCTTTCGGGGAAATTCTTTTTATAAAAGTGAAACCTTCACTTTTAGGGTTCTAATTTTGGGTTTCATCTAGGGTGATTGCGTCTTGTACAGATCACTAGCAGCCATTGAGAGCATTTTCACATGTCTCTCTTGTCAATTAAACACACATGACCATTTTACCACGGATAAGTCTCTTATTTCCTGGTGTAAATAGAGATAGAATTAAGAAGTGTATTATATTTTGTTGTAATTTTGTATCTACCTGTAAGCATGAAAAACTCATCATAAAGTGAAAGAAAAACAAACACACAAAGGGAAAATCTTTCCTCCAAGTTTCTCGTGCAAACCTTGGATAAGATTGTGGAAGTGTTTAAAATTTTATAACCTTGTAAATAGTTGGATTGTGGGTGCTCATCAATTGATCTCTCGAATGTGGAAGTGACAATGCTACGAGCACAATTTGGACATAGCCCGAAACTTGCAATATGCAGATTTTAGCCTTTCCCAATATTCTCCAACCATTATTGTGAAGAGTATTGCATGTTTTTATAACAAGAGGAGAGGCCAAGAAAAATGGATCAAAGTTTGAATGAGTTCCAGGATCATGAATGCATTTCCTGAAATAGCAAGTGGATTTGGTTTGTGCAGTTATAACTTTGAAGGGGCAATGATTATTTGGTTGGTAGTAAGATTTCATCTGAGAAAGTGGTTGTACGTGTAATTTTACCGCCTCCACCTTTGTATGATTCTAGAAGTGGAATGGGAGTGGAGTTGACTAGACAATGAAGTGGAGTCCAAATAAGAAAATAGTTTTTTTACAAATCAATAACTAATTTAATTAGTTATAAAGTGTGAGAAGAATAATTAATCATTTATTTAATAAATGTTTAATTAAGTTTAGCTAAAGTGTGTTAGGAATTAATTTAATTAATTTCACAAGGTAATAAATTAAAGCATGAATTAATTAATTATAAAGGTTATGAAGGCTAACAGGATAAGTTAGAAATAGGTATGTAGTTTTAGGGTGTCTACACTACCATATAAATGAAATACAAAGAAATATGTTTCAAATCATTGTTGGACTGGTCATTGAATGAATGTTATATTGTAGTGTTGCTTTGCAATGTTTGTTTCATTATAAAATTCCTTTCTGCAATTGCAATATGGGAGTGAATATTTTCTGCCTTTAAGGGTATCCTAGGTTTTATGGATTTGGTATGGTAGATACATGAAGTTTTAATCATAAGTGTTTGTGTTAAAGTTTTCAAAAATTACATGGTAGTTTTTGCACAAATGGGTATCCATGAATGCAAATAACCCTTGAAAGTTTATCTTATTTTGATTTCAAGATCTAATGCATCATAGGATCATCAAGCTAAGATGGTGAATGTTGTTGTTTCTCCCCATTATATCCTCTCCCCATTCAATCTAATTACCATCGTACCACCCTATTCTACCCATCCAGGACTACATCATCCTTGCATATCCAACATGTGTTTTTACTAGACCACATTATCTTTACATATTTTAAGTGAGTTTGCCTTTAATCATAAAACTTAGCAATCTAAATATAATTTACATCCAAGTTGTTAACAACATCCTTTGAATGATGTTCATAATCATATCTTATTCGTCTCTAGTAGCTCGTGTCGACATGTTAAGTATGTGTATTGCTTGTGTGACAACTCCTTTGAGTAAGCGTTGCATTTTTGTTATACTTCATTCATATTGACCCACCAATAATTGCAAGGGAATTAACCATAATACCCCTCTCCCCTCAAGCTACCATCTGAGTCCTCTCATCTTGGTTTAGGAAGAGCCAAAAGTAGCAGGAGTTAGCCACTTCCTTTATATGTGCCTCTCAGTCATTTCCAAGACTTGGTCATGGAAGAATGTTAGATCCATCCCCGACTACAAACAACAAGTATCAATCATCTGTCATTCTTTTTTATTCCTTTTTTGAATTGCAACTGAGTCTCTGGGGTGTAAAAATGGGAACCAACATCGTGAAATTGAGTTAGTAGGCTAAGTGTATAGTATAGATGTACCCACCTTGTGGTAATAGTGTGATATGGTGTGCCTCGGCTATCGACCTAATATTTTGTTCCTTGAAACCCTTGAAAAATTCTTGGAGTGACTTTGATCTTGCTAAGACATGGATCTATGACCTTTGCATTCTTGGAAATGGAGGAAGTTAGACTATTTGACCTAGTTGAGTGCTTCGGACTGTCTTTGGGACTACTCTAATTGAGGGGCAACTAATTTTGGCATATTAAGGAAACTATTGAGTGCTTTTGGAATGATATTTGTAATAGGATCTTGTAAGAATGTCAAGTGAGTTATAAAGTGGTATTGACTTACTTATATACCCTTCCGTAGGTGAAATATTTTGACTAGGAAGATGATATGACCTAATAAATATATTCACATCAAAAACAAAGTCGTAAAATGCAAAGAAGCGAGGACCATACATGTTGGCCAAGACCAAACCCCACATCCTAACCCTTTATACGGTCATAGACATGAAAGATGCAAAGTGAAACAAAAACTTGTGGCATGAAGTACAAAGATTGTTTATTGCTTGATTTAATAATATTTCGTGAGTTGAAAACAGAACAAAGTGTAAAGATAATCAAATTGTGGAAGAGTTAGAGAGATATAATGATTGTATTTTGAATGCAATCATTTGTCTTAGCAAGGGAGCATAGTCAAACTTGTCATTGCAAAACGACTTCGATTACCAAATTGTAGTATCTACACTTACTAACATGATGGTTGATTGGTTGTGGATTAGTATGTTTTCTTTCTCTGACTTCCCATCTCCTCCTCTATGGCTTCATAATCCAATAAAAAAATCATTTGCAATTGCCTCTAAATACATGCCTTACTGTCCCAAGTCAGATTATGCCTCTTTAGTGCATCTTTGAATTGCTT
The DNA here is from genome assembly GCA_018340775.1 of Taxus wallichiana var. yunnanensis. Lineage (NCBI taxonomy): Eukaryota > Viridiplantae > Streptophyta > Pinopsida > Cupressales > Taxaceae > Taxus > Taxus wallichiana. The sequence goes on along the minus strand of CM031239.1, from coordinate 757,613,135 downwards.
GTATGACTCTAAAAACACCCATTCAATCAATAAATTAATCCCACATTGGTTGGTTGGCTTGGTCGAGGTAACATATAAACCCCAATATATCATGATTCTTATGCTAATAGGGGTGATGCCACAATGGAAGTGGCCCTCTTACTAACATAATGGTTGATTGGTTGTGGGATGAATATTTTTCTTTCTCAACCTTCCCATCTCCTCCTCTATGGCTTCATAATCCAATTACAAAAATCATGTATGCAGTTGCCTCTAAACGCATTCCTTATTACCCCAAGTTGCATATGTCTCTTCAAGATATCTTAGAGTTACTTTTTCGACTCTGAAATCCTCATCCAATTAAAAAATCAATCCCACTTTGGTTGGTTGGCTTGGTATGTGGTAATATATAAACCTCAATATATCATGATCCATATGCCAATAGGGGTGATGCACAGTGGAAGTGGCACTTTTAATAACATAATGGTTGATTGGTTTCAACATTAGTATGTTTGATTGCTCAACTTTCCCATCTCCTCTTTTATGGCTTCATAATCCAATAAAAATACTTTTTCAATTGCATCTAAATAAATGTCTTACCCTTTGATTGGATGTGCTTATATAATCCATCTTGGTATTGCTTATGTGACTCTAAAAACTTGTTCAACTAAAAAAATTAATCCCACATTGGTTGTTTGGCTTGTTACTGCAAAGATATCATATAAACCCCAATATATCATGATCCTTGTGTCAATATGAGTGTGAGACAATGAAAGTGGTCTTCTTACTAACATAATGGTTGATTGGTTGTGAGTTCAGTATGTTTGCTTGCTCGGACTTCTCATCTCCTCCTTTATGGATTCATAATCCAATAAAAAAATCATGTATAATCAACTTGACATGCATGCCTCACTACCCCAAGTCGGAAATGCCTCCTCGATTGCATCATGGAATTGCTTATATGAATTTAAAAATCCTCATTCAATCAAATACTTAATCCCACATTGGTTGGTTAGCTTGGTTTGCGATTAAATATAAAAACTAATAAATAGTGATCATTATGCCAATAGGGGTGTTGTCATAATGGAAGTAGCCCTCTTACTAATATAATGGTTGATTGGTTGTGGGATCAAACATCAAGCAAGTTGCTCTACTCTAGGCACAACCCCTATGCAAATCCAAAGCACTCTAAATCCGGGCAAGAGCAAGCATTATTTAGCCCAAAGCACTCAAAGCCGAGTAAAAAAACAATATCAAATGTCTAAAAGCCAAATTCTAGTTACATACATATATTTGAAAAGAGTACAATTGCACTTCCAATAGGTAGGAGAACTACATAGGGCTTGACACCCTCTTGAGGTATTGTTATGTACGCGCCACAAGGGCACTTCAACCCAAACCACTAACCTCTTTTTACATGACTTTCAAAAACTAGGGTTTTAAGAAGAGAAGACTGATTTCAACAACTTGCTCACATCTTTCGAATCCAAGATCGCACACAAAGCCAAATATTCAGTAGTTCCAAGAGATCATACAATAGCAAGACATAACCATCGATTTGGGATAGAATCAATTGTCGATTATGTCCTTGTTGCGAGATTTTGTTTGAGGGAAAACAGACATCCAATTCTAGAGGGAAACCAATTGTATCATTATTCTTTCTTGTTTATCCTAGCTTTAAAACCCATATCAATTGTCAAAGTCTTGAAAAAGCTAAGTGCACTTTCTTCTTGTGATTTTACTATATTTAGCATGTTCCATAATTGATCAAATATCTTATTATTTACTATATATCATGTATGTACTCAAATGTTTAATATAGCAATCTAAACATATAACATTTCCATGTCAATCATAAGTTAGGGTTTTACATTATCTAAAATTCTAATTTATGGTTAAAAATATTCACCCTTGATGAATGAAATCTCTCCCTGCTTGCTCATACAAATAAAGTTAGGCCCCCTATTTCTTCTTTCAACGATGGAACACAAAAAGAAATTTGCTATTGCTTATATGTAAATGTTAATCAACATCTTGGCTCTACAAATACTCTATTCTTGAAACTAATAATGACCTGTCTACCATTACCCACTTGAAATGGCGATGAGGAATCCTCTATCGACTAGTCACTCTTGATGGTTTCTTTCTTGGATTGCTTTTCACATAAATGTAAATAAAATTATCATCTTTGGAACTATCCTCCTAAGGATTGGTCTTTTACAATAATTATCTCTTTCTAATGGTGATGTGGGAATCCTCTCGAGTGCTTCCTCTTAATAGTCTTCATTAAGATATTTTGGCTTCTTTTGGCTTCTTCATTTGCTACCTCTTAGGCTGTACATACTTTGCAACAACTTTCCTCTTACTTTTAGATACATGTTCCTTCTTGGAATGATTACAATAATCCTTGCATGTGTACTTGGACTACATTTCCCTCTTCATGTCTCTCCTTATACTAAATTGGAGATTGGTATTTATAGCTTGCATTCTTTTCACCTCTTACATGTTAACCTCTTATGTGGCTTGGAAAATGGTGTGGACAATATGCCCTTTTTTTTAAGTAGCTTGGACTTTTAGTGGTGGATTGATTTTGTCAACAAATGGCCCACAATGGCTACAACTCCAAAATCATTATATGGATATGTATACCAACAATCTTGTGTTGCATGGCCTCTCTTTCTACAATTGAATCAAAACCATGAAAGACTTATTCTTTCGATATCTTACAGGGTTGCCCTTAGGCTTTCTGGTGCAAGTTCGATGCAGTAATGTTTTACCTCCTTTGAGATATTCTCCTTCTCTAAAGATGCTTTGCACTCTTCTTTGATGCAGTTGCCCTTATTGGAAGGCTTCCCTCTTATTAGATTCAACTTGCATTCACTCATATGGTCACGAAGTGATGATGTGTTATATCCTTAATGAGGTTGATGTCTTCTTGGAAAATATTTGGCCTTTTAAGGTAGCACAATGCTACTTTCTTCTTCATTCTAGGCCTGTCCATTCTTTAGAGAATCAAATTTCTTGTTAGATTTGACAAAACAAATGATGTCATTACTTTGCATGGATTATTTTTACTTGAATTGGTGCTTTGGGCTTTTCGTCTTTACAAGTTTGTACCGCTTCAATAGTTTTGGAATATTCTCCAACTTATTTATCACCAACATATCCCAAACTTGAATAGTGAGGCCTTTCCTCAACCCTTATGAGATTTGTCATTCCTTGTCCATCTTGCAAAGCCTTTTTCCATCATAACTTTGAATAACAACTTAGAGTCGAGTTGCTTTAATATGATTCTCAAAAAGACTCATCTAGATCTTGATGGGAAGAAAGAGCATCTAGGAGAGTGATTGTTATGCATACCTAAATCATGGTTTGTACATCTTTAATAGATGATTGTCTTCTTTTGCATGGTAAAATCTTCTCTCCTCTACACTCTTACACCATCATCTTGGAACTTTGCCAACATCTTTTTCTTTATTTGCAACTCCTCAATGATGCCCATGAGGAAATCTCCAAGGCTTATCAATCTAGCCTGCAACTCTTGATTCTCATTTCCACTTGTTGCAACATCATTCTCAATTCTCTTATTCCTATTTGGATTTAGCTGATTGATTTTGTCAAGCTCTTAGAGCATTCCTATCTTCAAAGCTTTTCCGTGGTTCGACCATGCAACCAAAATCCTACACTTCCTTGTCAATGAACAAATATGGAAGCAAATACCACACAAATCTGAAAATAGGCTAGCAAACCCTTCCAAGGCACAAGGAAAACACGCTCTAATACCATCTGATCCATAATCAACCAGGAAAAACTATTATACAATTCACAAACACATTTACTTTCTCTATATGTTGTTACCAAGTTCTTTGCTATTGAAACCACACTCAAATGCTCATATTTGATGTTTTCTACAGCTCCATGACAGCCATCTACATCATGCGTTTCACTATGTGATCTTACATGTGCACTCATACATGCCTTGTGCATTGCATATCATGTTTCATACTTCAACTATGCTACACTACCAAAACATGTGGCTGTTATCAAATCCATAAAACAGTAGAGCACATCGAATATTTTATTCTTAAACTTCATTGGAGACTGAATTCAATTATTGTTTGTTTTTAGGAGCAATTGTCTTGGTTCTGTTCATACGCTCAACTGATTTCTTGCATCTTCTTAAGTGTTTGAGCTAGTGAATTAGTTGCATGAAATAGAGATAAGCAACAATGCATCAAACACACAAGGAAATGAAAGAGAGAGATAAGAAGTTGCCCTAGAGAAACCCAATGTGGGAGAACTCCAAAAGAATGAAGCCATGCTTCCTCATCTCCACTACGTTTTTGCAGTTTTACAAGCTTACTACCTTCTTTAGGCCTTCGAGGATACCAACATCAAAACAACATTCTACACTTGCAAATGCACCTTGCAAACCCGACTACTGTCCTCAACCATCTCAGTTGTGTAGTCTCACAATTCATTATACATATATATCAGAACAATTGGACAGACTGCCTTCAATTCATTCTATTCATTGCCTTCTCCAATCTCTGTGGGTTCATTCATACATTTCCACATCCCTTAGGCTTGACCAAGAAGCCCAAAAGTCAAGAACTTGAACATAATTTGTCTATGTTGTTTACTCTGCCCATATGTTGCACTGTGGCAAAACCACCACTTAAAACAAGGAAACACTGCCTCAACGATTGCGAAACCACCCTGAGTAAATTGGTGATTGCAGAATCGTCCCTAAGTAAACTGGCGGTTGCCAAACCACCACATAAGGTTGCAAAACCACCTCTTTAAGCAAACCAGAACTTATGTATCCGCTAAGTGCTTTAACCAGCGGTCCAGCAGTTTCGTAACCACACAAAATCCTACGACTTGCAGAAGCTGTAGCTTTTGCATACAGAATCAAAATAATGAGTCATTTTATTAGAGTGCAAAACTTTTCGAGAGGAATCCAAATATGTAATCTAAAATTATTTTTGATGTTTTCCATGTGATGTTTTTGCTTCTGCACCAAAACCTATTTAACATGTAGCAACCACTACCTCAATCATAGTACCAGCAAATTAACTCAACCAACTGGTTTTGATGATGTATACGATCCAATTTCTGGTCACTTAATCTGTGTCCCTTTCTTTGAAGGAGACATCCAAATCTATTTGATGGCATTGAATGAAGCAAAGAAGAGCATCCTTTGCCGAGGAACAAAAATGTCTCTGTGAGATTCAGTTCTGAAGTGTATTATACATTTCTCTTCCATGTGAAGAGCAGTGGACTAAGAAAATATAGGAAGAAAACCTTAAAAAGAACCAAGAATCATAGATGCATTACTTGGGTTTCTAAACTTCTGATACAAATATTCAAGAGCATATGACACAAGCAAGCTGCATACTCTGCTGCATTATATATATTTTTGTTTCTGACATCTATTTAAATAACAGTTTTGCTACTTTGTCTGGTTGACAATTTGTACATTCCAGTGGTAAGCTCAAAACCGTAGGTGATTCCCATCCATGACATTATCCAATAGAATATAAAGGTGAAAAAGGAAAGCGCCATAGTTAAAATCATGTTTCGGTACACTCTACACTCATCGTGCTATCTGCATTAGCCGCAGGATGTTCCCCCTCTGGTACTGCAACATAAATCTCACCCTCAGGAATGTCTAAAGGGCTCGCGTTTGTTTCATCAGACAACCTTCCATTGATAGGCCTAATTTCTTCCTCAATTGGAGGAATGTGCATATCAGGCCTTCCTTGAACAGCTATAACTTGAACAGGATGGACATTCAGCAAAGATGAAGCTGGTGTAGAGTCGTGAATCTGCTGAGGTACTGCAACATGTACTGGTGAATCCAAAGGAACAACTTTAGCAGCTTGGAGAAGTGAGGTTCTACAAAGCGGACATGTGGTGTTGCTTGCAAGCCAGTGATCGATGCACTCTAAGTGAAAGGCATGCCCACAGACAGGTAGCTGCTGCAACTTATCCTCTATCTCATAATCCCCAAGACAAACAGCACATCTGCAATAGAAACATAGGAATTAGTCTCTAACAAAGACTAGTTATTTCGACAAAGAACTTCATGGGTTTCAACAGTCATCATAAATAAAAATCTCAATTTCTGCTAGCATACATTCCAGCTAATTGCTAACATACTTTTGGATGGTTGGAGAAATGCCCACAAACAAGTTAAATTGCACCAAATTCAAAAGTATAACAGGTCCTAAAGACATTTAGAGCCTACAGTTACATGTTTTTAAGAATGCAAAACCTGTATCACAAAACATATAGCTTTGTATTTGAGGACCCCAAACCAAACTTGCAGTTCATATCAAATTGAGATTTCTAAGGTGATGCACAGCCCCTGCTCTGCCTATTATTATGTATCAAACAAATGCACAGCTGCACTCACAAAAACCTAAGGACCAACACAATTCTGCATACAGTTAGGTTACTCACCAAATAAACAGATCTCTGCTCACTAGAGAGCATTTGAAATCTTATTGAAAAAGCAATTACTGTTTTCCAACTACGACTCCGAAAATTAAAAATTGATAACCAATAGTCTTTTAAAAGGAATAAGAAAATGCGTATGTCGTCGATTTCCCTGAAGCATTTGATATCACTCCTACTTTCAAAGTTTCGGATTTTTACTATTATCTTGCAGTGTTGGTGGTGACGTGTTCACACTTGCAAGTGGTTTGATACTTTCCAAACCATCCTTTTAAATGTCCACGTTCACACTCACAAGAGGATAACCTTAGATTTGAAGATGGTTTTAACTATGTAGGTTGTTAGATTGTTATTCCCTATTTGCGTAGCATATTTGTTTTGGATGTACATAGGAAATCAACCTTCCCTATTATTTAGGGTCTCTTGAACAACCACTCTTTGCCTATTTTATAAGCACTCCCTTTGTAAATTATGACATATTGAGGATTGTACAATGCTGAGCATGAATCATGGAGACTAGACCATTCATGCTAATTTTTGTGTTGTGCTTGTTGTGGTAATGGTTATTCTGTTGGAGAGATCCTTGAGCTAAGAGCATTCAGCTCTCTAATATGGTATCAGAGCTGCTTCATGCAGCCATTACTCAGTCTTCTAGCACTGTTTTCAAGCCCCTATGCTGCTACATGGAGTCGGTTTGCAAAATTGGAGGAAGTCTTACTATGGATTGAAGAAATTCTAATTTCTTTGAGTTTTGCATTGAGCTGGTCTGATCTGGTTTGCAGATCTTTATGCAAACAGATGTTTTTTTGAGATAGGACGGCCTGTACGTGGGAATAAACAAATTGGTGTTTTCTTATTTGCTAATATGGGATCCCTTTCCCTGGAACACTTCTTTTTATTTGTCTGCGTTTTCTGAGAGCTGTTTGGGATTCATCTTTGGTGGCTGTGTTTCCTTTGTGGAGGCAGCGCTTTGCTAAGTTGGCTACATTTTAGGGAAAACCGCCTGTTCTTTTAAAGGCTCCAGCTTGGATAGTGTCAGTGTGAATTCCTGTTTGACTGCGGTTTTTTCGCTATTTAGCTGAGTTTAATACTCTGAGGCCGTTCTTCTTTGGAGACTACGTGGAGTTGAGTTTTGGTTTAGAGGAAAATAGAATAGCAGACAATTGATAGGGAGGAGGAGGACATCTTGGCAGTCATATTGCATCTTTAGGCGATAAGGAAGCTTCATTGGCTTTAAAAAAATCTTGCGAAGGTGGACGGCTGCGGTGGATATACATTTTTAAGCAAAACCACTAATGGTATGATAAAACTGCCTATGCTACACTTTCTTTGCTGCATTTTTTTAATTAAAACCACTTTTACATATTACGTGGTATTTTGAAAACTTGGAAAAAAAAAATTAAAAGGAGAATTCATTTTTTCAAAAAAACTTCACCTCTTCTCCATAAACACCAGTTACACCACTTTTTCTTGGTGGCTTGCCCACTTTTTCCTTTTCTGGGGCCTACCCTATTAAAAGCCAAAATAGAGGGTCTCAAACCCAGATGCGTCATATAAGAGCATGTGTCAGTAACCAGCATAGCTGCAAAAGAAAAACAGCTTCAAAACAGCAAAGGGAAGTTTTTTGGCAGAAATTTTGAAGAATTTATTTTGGAGGAATAAAATAATTTTGGAGGTGTAACTTGCACTTTTGTCATATTTGTTAGCGTTTAGAGGGGCAAGAAGATATTTGTCATCAGGAAAACTTGCGTTTGGTGTTATGTTCCTTATCATCTTCTGTATCGAAGGATTTATTGCTTTGAGGGTGAGGCCTAGTTTGACAGGCGATCAAACTCCCTCACAGGAAAACTTGATTTCTTTTCTTGCTTGCAATTTTTCCCACATTTGCTCTTATTTGCTCCTGCTTGTCCCATTTTTGTTTCGTTGTGCTCCTGCATGCCTCCTGTCATGGCTTCCTGCCCTAAGTTGTTTGCCTTGCATTCTGAGAATGAGATGCTCTTCAATGAAATTTGTTCTCTTCAGGAAGACCTAGTGAAATTTGTGGAAGAGAATAGATCTCCTAGGAAGCAAAACTCTCCTCTACATGCTCTCATTCATGGAAAGGATGACCTCATACACTCTTTGCAGCAGCAAATTGCAAGTTTTGAGCATACCCCTTCTTTTGTGGACATTGTTGATTTTGTTCCTAGTCCACATTCAGTCACTGCTCCTGCACCTACTGACCTTGATTTATCAGTTTCTGAGCCTTCTCTTGCTCCTAATGCTCCTAAGCCTATTAAGCTTGTTACTGCATGTTCTACTTCTGCATTTGTGCCTATTGCAATTACACACTCTGTGTATCCCACTTCAGCTACTTCTGCTCACATGCCTAGCTCCTTTGAGAAACATACTACTACATTTGGTTCTTGCATGCTCCATTCTATGGGATTCTCTAGCAGAGGTCTTGGCAAACATTCACAGAGTATTGCTTCACCTATACATGTTGTTAAGTGGAATTCTCACCACAACATTGGTTACAAAGAAGGTAATTCATTGGGATCACTTATTGATAGAGCTCATGTTTTTGTTGGCTCAACTCTTCTTGAGGATCATGAACTACACATGAGTTCTACCACACCTTCACTTAGGCATGAGAAACTTAAGATTTCAATTGTTAGGCACGATCAACCTGGCACACATTCTAGTGTTTCCTCACACGCTCCATTTGTGCACTTCAGACCAAATCATATACAGCATCTTCTTCAACCATCCATGTTCATTTGGGATGGATATCTGATCACTTGTGGCAGCAACATAAGCGTTCATTGGGAAGGATCTATAAGCATGGCTCCTCCACCATTCAGCTTCTTGATCCACTCATTACTCCTGCATTGTAATGCTCTTTGTTATTTGAGCTATTTTCTCTAGCAGTTGTATTAGGAGCATCTCTCCTCTTCTAGATGGTGTCCTTTAGAGATTGACAACATTTTGGAGTTTTTATGCGTCACTTGGTGTTATTGTTTGTATGGGAACTTTTGCAGTCAGATTGAGTCTACGAGCCATGGAGTTTTGTTTCATGCGGTGTGCTCCATTTTTAGTACTCTTCTATACTTCAATTGGATGACTCTTCCATCACCATCAAGGCCATCTTCGTGAGAGATATATTTGATCTATATTTTCGACACTTTTCAGGCATGTTGACAGTCTCTCTTGTGGTAGAGTTATTTTGGTGAATCCCAGTGTCAGCTTGTCAGTGTTTGAGTAGTTGATTTGGACACTCATACAAATTTGTAGCGTCACTCCACCCATTCAGCAGTATAGGAGGGTGTGGTGTTGATCCTGCTTCTTCGAGTGTCATGTTCCTTTCTCTTTTGTAGTTACTGGACGACATCTTCTAGCAATAGATCGAATTATGTTTGGTGATTTTTTGCACTATCGACATCACCTCTGACAGTCTCCTTCAATTAGATTTTGAGCTTGTTCTCCTTTTGAAGTGTAGTTATTTTGTTGAATTAGTGTTAGTTGGTTTTGAATTTTGTGATCGAGAAATGGATCCAAACCATAGTGCACACCAAACTTCTTCAGCAGAGTACAAGTTTTTTGAGCCTTGCTTCTTGGGATTCCTTGGAACAAGATATTGCCCTCTCTAATTTGCTGTTTTTACTGGATTTTTGGGTAACTTGCGGTGACTTTTTTCATCCATGGTAACTATTTTTTCCCATTTGTATGTAAATGGGTACCTTATTAGGCCTTGTTGCCGGGACTCATATTTGGATTTGTCTCCTAGCTTTTCTCTTTCTCACTCCCAATTTTGCACTTATGGGAGGGTGTTGGAGTTGACGTGTTCATATTTGCAAGTGGTTCGAGACTTTTCCAAATCAGCCTTGCAAATGTCCACGTTCACACTCACAAGAGGATAAGCTTAGATTGGGAGTTGGTTTTAACTATGTAGGTTGTTATATTGTTATTCCCTATTTACGTAGCATATTTGTTTTGCACGTACATAGGAAATCAACCTTCCCTATTATTTAGGGTGTCTTGAACAACCACTCTTTGCCTATTTTATAGGCAATCCCTTTGTAAATTATGACATATTGAGGATTGTACGGTGCTGAGGATGAATAATGGAGACTGGACTATTGATCCTAATTTATGTGTTGTGCTTGTTGTGGTAATGGTTATTCTGCTGGAGAGATCCTTGAGCTGAGAACATTCAGCTCTCTGATATGCAGATGAAGATGATGAATTTCCTCATACATCAGAGGGAAAGTGGAAAACAGAAGTACCTAAGACTCAAGAGAAATTGAGAACCAGTGTAGAAGGTTTTGGATGTGAAGTTGAACAAGCTCGGGTACTTGCAAATTATATTTGGTGAAATGGAAAGGTCTTTCTGTGTCTGACATGAATTTGGTGAATGAAATGGAACTCATGAAATTCAGTAATGATTTGCCAAACCAGTGAACCAGGAGGTTCAAAAAAATTAACTAGAGAACAATTTACTTCTGGCAGCTGCAGTTGTATTTTAAACCATTATGGTTTTAGAAAATACCAATCCCGAAATGTTTTTTTTTTTTGGCTGTTTTACAATGGGGAAAAGGAGGCTTTTGAAGGTTGGCTTCTTGGGTGGTGAATTCTGGAAAATTTAGAGGTTCAGTGGGATCTTTTATGGAAGAAAGAGATTTTCTATGAGTTGGCATTTTAATTTAACCACCAAATTTTGCAAGTTCTAATGCGTCTTTTCAAATAAATTCTTCAAGTATAGAGATAATATCAGTCAATTATTCGAAAACAGTAATTGTTTTTCAGCAATATATTAAATGCTCTAGAGTGAACATAGATCTGTTTATTTGGTAAGTAAATAAACTTGAATATAGAATTGTGTTGATCCTTAAACATTATTACCAGTAGACACATCTCCAGGGACCCTACATGTCTCAGAGACAGAGCTGCGTCTCTGGCACCGGTGACTGGTACTGAGATGCCTCCTGATATCAAGAGACTTCAATCTGAGTCGCCCTGTCTCTTGTGCAGTCTACTATCCAAAAACAGAAAAGTAAATGGAAAAATAACTAAATTCTGGCCAAAGTGACCCTGTCACTACTATCTAACCCTAACTGACTAACCCCATCCTCTGATCTCGTTCATGCTTCAAAATTTTAATTCTGTTATGGATTATATATCTTTTAGAGTTTTCTACACATAGTATAGTAATTTGTTATTCAAATCTTAAATATGGATTTAAATTTTGTTTTTATGTCTGACATCTCCAAGTACCTGTCTCCCAATTTTTCCAAAAATGACGTAGTTGTACCCATCCCTGTTTCCCTGTAACACTGGATCTTAAATTTTTGTGAGTGCAGCTGTGCATTTGTTGGAGGCAGAGTTATAGGCAGATCTGGGGCTCTGCATCATAATGTGATGCTCTTTATTTACTCAATAATAAAATAAATTAAACCCATACTTCTTCAGAGCAAATTCACATTGTGGTGACATTTCTGCCTAACTCCCTCAGAATGCAATAAGGGACGACAGTAAACTCAAGTGTTGTACACTTGATGTACATTTTAGACAGTTCAAAAACCCCTGAAACAAACATGATTACAAAAAAATACGCACAAAAAGAAGCAAACTCAACGGCAGCCTTAAAAAGGAGAAGAAACCAAAACAATGGACTTGAGCAAGTCATCCTAGCTGCATCAGCAGCATAAATTCTGCACTTGAAAACACAATTCTCATGGATGCAATGTTCTCTAGTGATCAAACTGTTACTTTATAATATATATACAAAATTGGAAAGAATGGGATTCTCTTATATGAGATCAAACCTCTGGCCCCATCAGATCTGGGGTCAGCCAAATTACACACATAAAACCTGCTACAAAAATAACCATCGCATGAGACCAAAGGGGTGTAGCATTATGAGTATAACTTGTATACTTGCGGGGAATGTGCACCCAATCAAGACCAAATTGATTTCCCTGACATGAGTCAAGTGCAGTGTAATCACCACCATGTACCATGTCAGCTTTCATCAACTTCCTCATCGTCTTCATGTCAATGTCATGATTATAACATAAGTTAAACTCGTCATTAATAGAGCTAAAGCCAGGGGCCAAACCAGTTGCCATCTTGGACAGAAAATCTGCAACTCTAAAGCCCTACTCAAAGTTTTGATACCCATGCATAGAGATTTAAACTTCCACTAGAAGTTAAGAGTGCACATCATCCTTAATAACAAGGGAACAAAGGATCATAAATCGGGCCAGAGAGCTTGCTCAAGGCCAAATGGTTTGAATCCCAAGATTGAGAGCAAACCAGAATTTAAGCTCCCCTTTACTCCATCTTATCCTGGGTGCCTTTTGATGCACTAATTGAGTAAAGTTGAACCCAATCCACTGTGGGAGGAGCCCAAGTGATATCCCGATTTCTAATTGTTTTGATGATTACCTCATTATTGGGGTTTGGCTATGCTTTCAACAAGTAATATTGACTGCCTCCGTCTAGTAAATTATGAGAATGCTTTTCACATCACTGATAAGGCATATTTGCCAAGGAACTTGGGGTCCATTGTAAGCCCTTATATCCTGACAATGGATTTTTAAAAATTTATGTTCATACCCCTTTCTATGTATTGTCCAAATTGGAGCACTTCTGTACATGGTGTCATAACAAAAAGTCCTCCCCAAAATTCTGTAAACATTTTGACAGTCTTGAGTGTTCTGGAAGGAATTCTTTGAATCTGTAGATCATATCCCCTAATAAAAGGTTGATAAACTTGATCAGAAGGAACAGCCTTATGTCCTAGTTTCTTTGTACCGTGCAAAGTCACTAAATTCACTCAACAGGTTTGGCATTGGTTGATTCACAAAAAGATTTTTGTTCCATGACATGCATAGACTATAATGGTTGTCAGTAACCCCTGCTATATGAAAGAGATCCAAGTTTGATGACAATGTATTGTCTGATATTCACATGCTTTGATTTTTCCCCCTTAATAGCTTGTAAGCCGGATAAGTTCATAAATGGCTCTAATCCTACGTACAGATAATGATCAGTCAGAAAGTTGATTTTCTCCTATTCATGCCTACTCATAAATTTTGTTTTTGGTTTATTTTTCTCTTTTCTTAATCTACTGGAGTCACTTGTGCTGTGTGTGTAGTTAGCTATAGCACTTTGCTGAGGAGAATTGCATCAATTAAAGAAATTCAGAAACAACATTCTTCTAGATGTTAAAATATTATAACGGGGATAATTACTTGCCCAATAAAGATGCTTCTTTGTGTACAAAATGCCTCACATAGCACTATCATGCGTTGAAGTAAATTATCTCAGCCATCTCTGTTTAAATGTAACAAAAGTGCTTGTGCCATTTTTGTCTCAATTCACTAAGCAGCTCTTGACACTAAGTTGGCATGAAATCCGTTGCTTCTGTTGCTTACAGTTCCTGCAAGAACAAGAACTGATTTGAACAGATTTTGCATAAACATGTGATTATTTGTGATACTTATCTTTGCAGTGGCTAGCCATGGCATGTGTAAACTTGTTGGACTGACTCATATCACAAAAGAAATATAATTATCATACCTCTTGAAGCAATCTTAAAGAGGCAGGTAAACTAAACTTACACATCTTAAACAAACTAAGCAATCTTGAAACTAGTTTCCAGACCCTACTCCTTGAAAAAGAAACATTTTCTGACTGTCACACTCTTCTGACTCTCAGAGACCAAAGTATAGAGGATAGACTGGTACTATTCGAAGACCAATATCCTGAATTTTTGTGCCTAAGTTAAGCAAATTCTGCCTTTCTACCAAATATTTTTTACAGGAAAAGTAAGATGTCATTCTCTACGTTGGGTAAGACAGAATATTTCCTTCTTTCTTTCTATAATCTTCAATCAGATAGCTTATCCAATTTGGCATCTGCCTGAATTACTGATGTGGCAGATATTTCCAAGCATATCAGCAAAAAGGAGAACATCAGTTAATCTATGGGTTTTCTCTTTGCATACTTCAAGATTATGTTCTTACCTTTTGGTACTTGATGATAATGCTCTTCTAATGTTCTGTGCATTCTGTGCATACATCATTGTTGCCTTCAATTTCACATTTTTCGGGTCGGAAACATTTCAAACTGTCCCTATCATTTAGTCACTGGAAATTGCAAGTAACAATGGCAGTTCCCAAACGTGTGAATAATCAGTGTAGATTGGTTAACTTGACTAGCAGTCTTCCAACTTTGTGCTTTCGAATCCGGTGGCTTTTGTCAATTTCCTACTTTGAAATTGTCAAAAAACCACATCAACAATTTGAAAGCTGCTGTGAGTTAATTACAACGCCTAAAACCATATCAAGTCTCTTGATTTGGTGAACAGTGGATCTTTAGAAGATTCATAAAGAAAATTGATATCCAAGAGGCATATTTGGATGAAGTTAAAAAGATTGGTAAGAGAATGCAAACTTGATGGATGAATTGTGCTCCTTTTTATCAGTAAAAGAGAATGCTAACCTGAAGGATGAAATGTGTTCTTTTTATCAGTAAAATGAGAATCCTAACCTGAAGGATGATCCGTGTTCTTTTTGAATCAGTACAAGAAAAAATGAATTTTCCAAAGTAGTAAGATTATGCATATATCCAAGAATTCAGAAATACAGCTTTCTGAACTTACTATAAAACCCTACATAAAATAAATAGTCTTCAGATCTAAAAATGGTAGCTCAATTGTCCAAAAGATGTACACCGTATGTATTGCACTGTACATGACTCATGACATCTGGACTTCACAAAAGGTTACACCAACTGACGACCGTGAGATAACATGATAAAGAATGACACCAACTACTGGATAAATCTATTTCTTGTAATGTGCATTTCATTCCAAAACCGCAAAGAGATGGTCCATTTACTTTTTCTCAACTGGTCCCTTTTTTCAGGTTGTTCGGCTCCTGAAAAACATTCCTTTGAAGCAAGGAACAAATGCAAGACATTTCAGATACCTTAGAAAACTCCTCCACAACAATCTGAATTCATTACCTGATTAGACAGATCTTTTCCTGGTATTCAGCAATTGATATTGAAGATATATCTTGAAACTAACATTCATTTCATGTAAGTAATCTCAAGCAAAATATCAAAGGCCAAAGTATAGACATTTCCCGACCGAAAATTATAGAAGGTCATTTGTATAGATAGTCCTTGTTTTTACATTGCAGCAGACTCATCAACCTTAATCCAGCAAAACAGTGCCACATGCCACTCAACTATATCTCCTCAACCCGACAAAGCTTTTAAAGTTAGTTGATTTCATGGTTTTCAATGCCTCTGTTGGATCTTCGACACTTGGCATTCATCGGTTTTCCAACATTCAATGAAGCTTTTGGACTTTAGCCACTTTTCACAGTTTTCAGCACTTTAGTGATGGATGATTGACACTCAGCGAGCATCGGTTTTCTGCACATCCGGAACTTGAAGTTTTTGCCTTTGTTTTTAGCAGATCGCTGATCACTGACAAGTGGCATCAATCAGTGACCTAAAAGACTTGGGAAACTGCAAACTCGTTCTTAACATGGATTTGCAAGACGTGGAGGCAATCACCATACAGGACTGTCTCAAGCTTAAGTTTGGTCTCCAAAGCCGTGCAGATTAGCAATCAACGACAAGTGGCATGAAGGACACGTGGAGGCAATCAACATACAAGAGAGTCTCAAGCTTATGTTTGGTCTCCAAACCCTATAGAGTACCGATGAGCGACAAGAGACAGGGAGGACACGTGGGAGTCATCGGCACTCTAAACTATCTCACTTTGCAAAATGCCGATGAGTGACAAGCAGCAAAGATTAATGCCTTACATCTCAAAGTTTTTGGATTCCGCTCCCTCTCCATACAATGTCGAGGGCACAAATGGCTTACATGTGGCATTGTTATCCCAAAATCACCCCCAGACTCTTTTGGATGTGTTTAGGAAGGATTTGACCGGATTTTGGACAAACCATGTTGTCATGGATCAAACAGGGCGAGTAGTGGCAAATTAGGCAAATCTCACAGTCTCGGGGCAAAATTCATGTTTTGGGACCTTGTTCTCCATCTTGCCAAGCTCCCAGTCAAGGACAGCCATTTCGCAAGAAAATTGGGGTCAATTGGGGCAGAATCGGCCAAATTGGCCTTTGGAGGAACAGGAGGAACTATTCCTTTGTCCCTCCTGAACCGTGATTCGCCACAAAAGCCGACCAAAGGGGGCAAGTTATCGGACAAGGCAGAGTTGGAGGCACGACATAACAATTCCATGGTTCAAACAATTCGCCGATTGATGGACTTGTGACTAGGTGGAACGGGGGCAGAGATGTCGGCGAAGTGGATAAGTCGGGCACGGCCGACACTCGAGGAACACTTCCTTACATCAACCCAAACCCCGATTCTCTACCCACTAAGCAAACACATAGGCATGCGGACATGTCGAGACACCAATGGAGCAGGGAACATTATGCCCTTCCTCTTGTTCCTCGCATGTGCTCTTTATCTAACCCTTTGACCAAATTGTTTAAAGCAGTCTGTCGAGGCCCGTATGGAACTCTGTCATGTTCCTCTCATGCCTCGGAAATCCACATGGCCATAACTTCTTCCCTGTAGCTCCAAATTTGACAAGCTTGGGTTCATAGGAAAGGTCTCATCGGAACTTCACTTTGGCATCATGAAATTCAAAACTTGATGATGTTTTGGGGGTGAAAAGGCAAAAACAGTCCCAGCAATAAAAGTGCAGTTCCAAGTAGCTCAACTACCAGAATTAATGGTGAATGGTGCACATACCTTCTCCTGTAAGTAATGTGACATGGGGGAATGCTCTTGTAAGAGCTCCCATGCCTATTTTCAGAGATTTAATGCATGTTGTTAGTGGTTGAGCAAGAAATTCAAGTTTCCCTCTCTTTTCCCTCCTCTCTCTCTTCCATTTTCTATATATTGGCAATTTGTGCACATTTGTAAAGGTTGGACCCTCTCAGAATACATGTGCACCATGTCAAAGTGATTGCAAAAGTATTTGTGAGTTGCAGGCCTCAAATTTGGGATCTACAAGGTGCTTTGTGCCTTCTTCCACTCCATTGTAATGGTTTGTGCATGCTTCAAGCAATAAAATCTAGTTTTGTGGTTATTTCTCTACCCTGACTTGTTTTATTTGCAATCTTGCCTCTCTATTGTTGTTGTGGTGTGTTGTGCATGCCTTTTCTCCTTTGCAGGTTCCAGATTTGTTGTGTGTTGTGTGAAAAGGGAAGATTAAATGTTGTTTTGGTCTATGGCATAGTTGTTCACCCTCTCCTCCTTTGTCTTCTTCCCATTTTCCCTCATTGAGAACGTCTTTCCTCCTTTTCTTGGTGGCCTCTCGCTTAGCTTAGGATTTCAATTTTCATGCATCTCCCTCTCTCCTGGTCCCTGTGAATGCTAAGATTAGGATTAGATAGTTTTGTTTCCAGCTAGAGGAGTAACTTAGCATTAGGAATAGGTAGAGGAACCATCCTTCTCTAGAGATTTGTCTCAAGCAACAAGGTCCCACACTTGGAGACAAATCCATGTTACCTAGAAGTTCTACTTGTCCATTGATGATAACAAGTAGAGGATGCAACTTTATGGTGATAACAGGCACCAAGCAAAACATGGTGTAGATCAATGAAGTTTGAAATTAAGCTTGTCACATCCCGAAATTGATCATTTATTATTTTGATATATTTGAGAACTGGATGGTGGTGGCCGCCATAGAGACAACATGTTATTGTTGATTGATTTTGCTTGATTAACATTATGATATGTTTTGGATAAAAACATTTATTTTCAGATAATTAAATAATTGTTAGATGGTTATTAAATGTTGAATTACAATTATGGATTATTGTTGATAATAACATGTCGTTTCGATTTATAGAAAGTTGATTTATTATTTTGGACATGTAATGCACTTGGTATTGTTGTTTGTGCATGTGCAAGCATTCTCGGGAAATGAGAAAGGGCATCATCGAGAGAGAGAAGAAAAGATGTCGTAATGGGTATCGCGAGAGAGAGTTACATGTGTATGATAGTGCTCAAAATTAGATCAAACCGTAAGTTGGTCGATATAACCTTTTCGTTTATTTTGGCTCGTTAATCATTGTGTCGTTGCGTCATTTAGAGATTACGATAACATCATTCTTGTTGAATTGCAAGATAATAAAATAATAATAATATTAGTGACGTCTTATTACTATTCTTATTTCACAATTAAGCTTGCGTAATTTGGTCACATATGGTGAGCCTTGAGAGAGAGCCATGTTTCCTTATTTAGTATGTGACATTTCTAGTTACCTATTCTTTAAGTTTTGAATGTCATGAGTGTGGGACTATAATGTCCAAGTTTATAAAAATAAAAAAATGAGATTTAAAATAAATACCAAATTTATCACTCTAAAAGTAGAGGAAGTAGATTTAAATTATCTTTCATGGAAATCTAGGCAGCTATAGACGCCTATCATGGGAAGAGTAATTTATAAAATAAACAAAGAGAACTTGGAGTTAAACTCCACCCCAACCCTTAAATAGAAAATGGAGATATAATTATTAAAACTATATATATATATATATATATATATATATATATACTAATTAGTTCTAAATTTCAAACTGAATTAAAGTTAGCATAGAATCCCCTTATTCTTGGAAATTAGGTTATGCATTAGCACTTTCCACTAAAAGTTCACGCTTGGTCCCTCAGGAGTTGAGTGGACAGCATTGCCTATCTGAGTGGAGAGGAAAAACAAATTAAAAAGCGATAAAAAACTTGAGAGTTAAAACCTGGAATGGGAAGTCTATGGGATAAGAAGAAAACACAAGTTTTGGGAGTTAAAACAAGGACACCATAATGGGTTTTGAGGAGGTCGGTTGAGACTCTTTTTATGAGGCAATAAAGAAGACATCAAGAGGAGGACATTATTGAGGAAATTTTTTGGAAACGCTGGGAGGAGGCAATCGTGTAGCATGAGCTGGACGCAAGGTTGAGGGGAAATATCATAATTAAATAAAATTTTATGTGGGGAAATATACGGTGGAGGAAGAAAATGTGGTAGGCCGAGGTTGGGAAATTTGGAAGAGGATCTTTGGAGGAAGGGCACATTTTATTAAATTAATTTTACTCTAGCAGAGAGAAGGGGTCAGTTGTAATAAAAGAAAGGCATGGCTGGAAGCAAGGGGAAAAAGGGAGAGCAAGAAGCGCTTTGAGAGGAGAATACAAAGGAGGGAGGAAATTAGCATCGGGAACCAAGTAGTGATTTCGATCCCTGACCACATTACTATTTTTTTAAATCTTAGTTGAACAAATACTTGTTTATATTTATATGTATAAAATATGAAATCTTAAACAAAAACAATATATGACTATTTACTAATGACCAGAGTCAATGATCGAAACCATGGGGTCAGACCTAAACTCACAAGTCCCATAACTTTTACGGTTTAAATTTAGTTAAACCAAACATTAATCATAAGGATATTAAATTAAAAATTTATCACCGTGGATTATAAACATAGAGTATGGGCCGATAGGTAAAGGATGGTGACTTACAAGAAGGTGGTTGAGATTTTGACTCCCTCCCCTATATTTCTTTTTGTTTTTTGTCTTTTTTTAAATTACGAAATTAAACCTAATGTCCTCGGGGTATAAGACCTAATCCGAAGGGAACATTCAAGGAAGGAATTTCATCTTTTTTATAACATTAATGATATGAATATCAAGACATAACCATGATAAGTGTAAAGTTGAGACCACACATAAAACAACCTTAGGAGTGTTTTTTTCCAACTCCTTCTCCATGGGTTTATTTTGAAAAAAACATTTTATGTTATTAATAACCTTACGATATCTTAAATGCCTATTTAACGTTATTATGATGGTTAAACAAAGGGGAACAACGTGTTAAGCAAATCTAGGTACATGTAGGTGAACTTTTCTACCGTAATAAAACATGTATGGAAACCTATGATAGATTATGAACAAAGTAAGTTTTAAATGTTACGACAATGATCAATTGAGAAACTTGATGACCTTGAATTATGTGAAACTTAAATAATTTACTTAAACCTATTTACAAGTCATTTATAGCTCCCTTGCATGTATTGGCAAACCATGGTGAGGATTCTTGCAATGGCAACATTTCCTAGATGGTATGGGACAATCATGAGAGTTGTTAAAGCTCGAGTCCTATCCTTGAGTTGCCTTGTCATGTTTGAAAAAAATATATACGTTAGGGTCATGGAAATGATAATGTGACTAGGTGGTATAACGACATTCATAACGGTTATATGGAACATTCGGGATCAAGGTGTTGTGATTTAATTCTTAGTTGCCCAAAAATATCACCATGAAGGTAGAGAGGTTTTGTTGCGAGATTGCTAGTTGAGATATGAGTATATTGAGAGATGTGCTAAGCTTAGGGGGTGATAGTACAAGGTGATAGATAACCTAGTGCATAGAATCACATATGACGAATGCTAAGAGGGACACGGGGTAGGTTGAGGATTGACACTCAGGATACCCTCTTGAATTATCACTTTAGATTATTCATGCTCTAGCATTCGATGGATTTCAAGGATTAGGTGGGTACCTATTGATATCCATAGACTTTTGGCCAAAAGAAAAATCATCATGTTATGATTTTAGGATGTATATTATTCCTACCCGTAGATGTTTACCAGTTGATCGGGTAACTACTTACACATGAGACTCTCTCTTTCCTCATTGATTACCACATCTTCCTTCTCGTGAAGGGTAGGGCCACTCTCAAGTATTGAGAGGTGTGCGGGGATCCGTATGGCTCATGGTTAGAGGTAAAGCGCTCGATGATGCTCTTTCTCTCACTGCAATTGGACAACATAACGGTTCTCTACAACTCTTGTAATGGAATTGTATGGTAAAAATTGTATCATTGTATTTCTATTGAGATTTATGTAAATGTTACGAGAATGGAATTTATAAACTTTGTTAATTGATAGTTGTTTACGTTGTATAAACTATTAAAAGATTTTATGTTTGATGGCTTTCTTAAGTAGTTCATGTCTAAATGGTGAAAACCCTTAGATCATAGTCATTAATGGTAACTAATAGAATGCATTTATATTTTATGGATGTTGAACCCGTTGTAGTATAGCGCTAGCAAACAAGATTAAACATTGTAGTGAAATTTTTGTGATGGATTTGCATTATTTGGCGTAATAAAAATAGATAGGCAAAGGAATAAATTATGAACTTGATTAATAAAATCGACACACAAATTATGCTTGATTATATGTATGGTGGCATTGAATTAGAATTGCAGATTCACTTGCTTAGAATTAAACGAAATGCTTTATGTATTAATGGATGATTAAATAACGAAAACTCACTCAAAATTAACATATGGTGATTATACATTTAGTTCACCTGTTTCAAGTAGAGGCCTACTATACTAGATAATTAGATACTTATTTTGTTATTTAAGTTGAAATGGACTTGAATAATTGTAAGCTAATATTGACATTGTACCTCTTAAAGTGCATGAATGTTAAGTAGGTTTAGGAAAGCATGAGTATCGTTTCCTTCCTAACTCGAAGGGGTGATTGTGGATTTCATTTTTATCATTGTAAGACAAAAAAATTAAAGGTTTGTTTTCTTGGTGATAACCTTGGGGGAACGTTACATCGCTACAGTGTTTGTCCACCACGATAAATTTAATAGTTTCACCTGGAGGAAAATGAAGCACAGGAGCGTCAATTGAGACAGAGGCAATGGAAAGAGCTCTAGTTTTCAATCATAACTTTTGACAAAGAGCTCCAAATGGCAAGCAGTTCGTACCATTGGAACAGTAATTTAGAGAGATTTGCATAGAGCCTAGTTTTGAGAAGAATGGTAGAGGGATCTGTGAGAAATTCATGACAAAATTCTCAGGCATCCTTTGCTCATAATCAGATCGGACAATTCTCCAAAATCACTCACAGAGGCTTCTAAGTTGTTCTATTCTCTTGTGAAGATGTTTTTAAGTTGATATTCCCCTCGTGGCCCCACTCAAATGCAAATGAAGAAGTTAAACAATCTGTGGATAAGGATAAGCTTTCACAGTGGTCCTAAGGGTGAAATCATGATCCTTGAACAAATGGAAGCTTCATCTTCACTTATCCTCCTGATCTCATGGGCATGCATTGATGCTTTCTAAGAGATCAATTCAAAAACAAACATCTACTTGCCTATCTTTCAAACAAGGCATAAAATCATTAAAAATCAGATCTGCTTACAAACTCATGAAGTTATTGTGGATAAGGTTTGTTTCAGCCCATTCCCAAGCCATGATTCATTGGTTGTGGATCATCACTGTGCTAGCAAAGATCCTGAGAATATGCCTAAGGTGGTTTGAATGGATCTTTTCAGTTGCCCATCTTATATGAATCCTATGATTTGTGTGGAAGGGATAAGCATGAGAAAGGAATATACTCTAGCATATTATTTATTCCTCCTCTCTTCCCTCTTCTATATATTTGTCCAAGAACTCTTATAAAACGGTTCCTCTTCCTTGAATGCAAAGTTACTCTGCTCTTTTGAGTGCTAAGCTTTTGAGTGCCTCTGACCTCTGGTTTTTAGCTCTGTAAATGCATAAACACCTTGAATTATGTTGATAGCAGACTGTGTATATTTCAGCTCTTAATACATCTATGATTGTGGCTCATATTTGCCCTTTGTCTTTGTGTTAATTGTCCCTTACCTCTTTGTTATCGTTATGGTTTATTGTGTGTAGCATTTGCAAGGTTTTTATTCACTGTCTTATAAAGGCTGAGAGGGAGAGTTAGATTTAAATGCTGGTTTGTTTGTGGCTCATATATTTTTGGATGTGTTTTGTCCTCTCTCTTGCTAACTCATATAGGGAGGGTGATCCCCTTACTTCTTGGTGCATCACCATGTTTTTATTTCATGTTTTCTCCTCCTTTTCTCCTACAATTGGTAGATTAGAGTAGAGTAGTGCATAAAGCAGTTATGATAAAAACCGACTTTCTCTGGAGGTCTACCTCAAGGAGCCAGGTTCCCATACCTTGGAGGCATTCCCATTCTTGTTGCTAAGACACCAAACTCTGAATTAGTGATCTACGGATGCATATCTCAGTGAACCAGCAGTTCCTATGATGCAAAATTGTATACATAACAGAGATTGAACCCAAGTCTTTGACAACCTTGCAGTCCACAAGATCGTATCAAAGATCAACCACTGAGAAGAATATTCCTTTGACACAACCACTTGTCTTTTGAAATTTGATTATTTTGTTAGGAGAGTTGCTCCAAACAGTTTGGTTTTTTCCTACAGATTCTTCTTTTGAAATTGTCTTAGGATTGGATTAGAGAAAGTTCGAAAGTAATGGCAACCTTGTACCTCAAAATATGTTTTTGCCTTTTTCATTTTTGACATAGATACCAACCAAAGGGACATGATCCGATAAGGACCCTTAACATTTGTTATAACCTAGATGTCATTCAAATTCCAATGGTAAGTGGAAAAGTTTCTCAATAAAAATACAGTTTAATGTACCATGAGATTGAATTCCTCCTCTTAAAATCTATTCTTAAATTTAAGACGGATCTTGTTGAGACATTTGATAAGCTGGTATGTCATGAACCCTCCCCTTTACCTCAATTTTGTTTTCTCATCTTTGACATAGATACTAGCCAAGCGATATGCTCTTATAAGGACCCTTCATATTTTCTGTCACCTAGATGTCATCCAAATTCCAATAATTAGTCGAAGAGTTTCTCAATTAAAATTAAAAAAATAGTTTTGTTTCTTTAAGCTATTGAATTCCTCCACTTCAAAGCTATTCTTAAATTTAAGCAGATCTTGTTGGGACATTCTATATGATCATATGTCATGAAGCTCTAAAGCCTTTATTCTTAACAAGTTCTTACAGTTTGTGTCCATGTATTTGTCTCAAAACATGAAACAAGAGTTTGGTGTTGTGTTGGGATTATAATCATTACATCTTCATGCCAATAGTAAATTAGTAAATAACATTTACTCTCGACACCTTTGTTTAGCTCCATTCACTTGATTTAAGATTGTCCACTAAATGTAAAAGACTTGATAATAGTAGACAATAAACAGAGAGTGTGATTATCAACTAAAAGCATGTCTCGATACCTTATAAAAATATAACCAATCTGAAAAGATTTTGTAAGGGAAATAAAAAAGTTCTAACCACACACAAGGATTTGTCGTAGAAACTATGTTGAGATGGTATAGTGACCAAGACACCATGTTGTGACCCATTGGCTGAGATACTATGTTGTGATCCAGCGGACAAGATACCATGTTATGGTGCAATTATAGAGGTACCATGTTGTGTTCAATGACCAAGATACCTTGAGTTGTTAAGCTACCATGGTAACATGTTGAAGATCCATTTTGCTGATGCAAAGGCGTCTGGGTCCATAAGCAATCTTGCAGCAACCAAAAATATATGTCACTATAA
Organism: Taxus wallichiana var. yunnanensis; assembly: GCA_018340775.1. Classification (NCBI taxonomy): domain Eukaryota; kingdom Viridiplantae; phylum Streptophyta; class Pinopsida; order Cupressales; family Taxaceae; genus Taxus; species Taxus wallichiana. The sequence continues at coordinate 757,588,220 of CM031239.1, read as the reverse complement.
TAAGTAGTGTTCACAGGGCTTTGATGTGTGTTGGAAGTTTCAAGTTCTGAAGTTAGCATCGATAAATCTTTGGCAGGGTCTAGAATCACGCAAAGCCGCACATGGAAGTACTCAATTGATGTCCTTGCTGTCTAAGAACTTCTGCACAAGTTTTTTTCTGGGAAGCTCTGTGTCTACAAAGTTCTGTTAACTTCTGCACTTCTCCTTGTCTGAGAAGTTCTGCAAACATTTGCAAAACTGTTTTGTCCACAAAGCACTGTACACCTTTGCGCAACTCAGTCTGCAAAATCCTGCGAACTTCTGCGCAAATCTTTGTTTGAGAAGTTTTGCATACTTTTGCATGGCTCTTTTGTTTGCAAAGCCCTACAAACCTCTACACAACTTCCTTGTCAGCGAATTCTGCTAGGTTCTGTGAAGTTCTGTTCAACTTCATGTTAAGCACCCGTGCGTAGCCATAAAGGTCCACACAAACCGACCAATGCAAAGATACTGGTTACTGGCTCAACAGGTGGCCTGGTGCCTTATTGACTCTATGCCTAGTTGTGTACAAAAATTTGTGCAGGCTCTGTAAATGGCACGCAACCTCTATGAAACACCTGAATGATGTCATGTATCTGCACAAGATATGATATTAACGCTTTTGACACTCTGAACATATAGCCAACAAGAAGTTGAAGAGCCAAGAAGGGAAGCTTAAGCGTTTCATATACAAAAGCTCAAGCATTTTGTCTTCCGTAATGGTTCTTCATTGGTTTCTTGATAAGTAAAGGGTTCCTCTCAAAAGGGTTGGTTGGGTTGGTGCAGGGTCAGGAAAGTGTTGTTCTTCTTCAAAGGCAACCAGAGTAGTTATAGAGAGGTTGACCAAGAGAACACAGGTCTACGCATTTCACTCTTGGACTTAAATCACGTCCATTTAGGGATGGATATTGTATCTCTCCATATTTTATAGCCCACAATAAATCTAAGATTTTTGTTGTTTGAATGTTTTGGAATTTCCCCATTGAATGAAATAAAGAAAAGGCTTGTGGTGTTGGAAAAGGGTTGGATAGGTTGATGTGGGGTCAGGAAAGTAGTGTTGTTCTTCAAAGGAGGCCAGAGAAGTTATACAAAGATGCTGGCCAAGAATGCGCAAGTTTGTGCATGGCACTCTAGGAATTGAATCGTGTCCATACTGATATAAGGACAAATATTGTATCTCTCCACATTTCATCGCCCACAATAAAGCTAAGAGTTGTGTTGTATATACATTTTGGAAATTCCCCATTAAATGTAAACAACAAAAGGCTTGTGGTATTCCATAATTGTGCAAATTTGCATGTGTGTGTCCATTGGTGAGTGTTGAGATCCTAGGATGGACAGTCTAAGGTGGTTGTTCATTCAATCCCCTAACTGTGACAGCATCATTTGGTATTAAAAGAAGGTTTTGCCATTGTAGGTTGATCTTTGTGATCCAGGAACATCTACCAACAGCATTTCCCACAATACCATCAAGCATATTCTCATAGCTTTTGGTTCATGTTGTACTCCAAAACCTCATCAATGAGTTCACAAGTATCTCTAGGACCATTCCTCCACCTCCTACGAACACCACACACACTCCTACGTGGCGGGATGCAATCTATGTAGGTCGGACTTGGAGCCACCCATGTGTGCATGGTATCTCCCACCAGCTTTGGCAAAGTCTAATTATAATACCCTAAATTTGGTCTTAGGCACTCAACAACAACTTTCACACCTTTAATTACATTTGGTCCATTATTACATATTTTCTTTATTCATGCATATTTACCCACTCGAACATCCTCTAATCCACTAGGTTATTCCCATTCTCTAGTTAACACTATCACTACCACTTATAGTCTATACAGTCTCCTTACACCCCTAACGAACATCTCTCCACTTTCAAACTAAGTTTAACGACCTCAAGATAGGTTCATAGCCCTTGGGAAATTTCAGCCCCAAATTTGGCCACCTACAAACCCCATCCTTCACCTTTCGAACAATCATCTTTTCAAATAGGTAACTTGTTTTAGTCGGCCCAGCGTGATTTTAGAGTTGGTTGGGCTGGAAAACTAACAAAAGGCCTTCTATAAATACACATGCGCCCTTAGCCATTTCAACCATTTGGGCATCACTTCACTCCTTGGAGATCACTACTTACAAAGAGCATATCCTTCCTAAATCTTCCCAGAGCAACCTATTTCTTTAAAAACATAAATTTTATGCAAAATATAGCTACAAAATGTATCAAATGAGTCTATAAAATGTTGGAGAAGTGTTTTCTATTAGATTTGAATACAAATACAATACAAAATCGCATCATCATGCGAATACAACAACCGATGATAAGTGCTTATGAATTTATGATGATTGTCATTGAAAATTATCATCATAAATTTCATATCTATGCAAGTTACAATTTACAATAATTTACATTTTCCTCTTCCCATTCTAGAGAAATATTGGGGAGAGGGTCTATTGCCTCTACTAGTCCCCACACTCGGTTGCGGTCTCCTCTCCTCCTAGAAGGCTTCGACTGCGGCTCCAACCATGGTAGTAGATGGCGGTGGCTCCTCTTTGTTGCATGTTCGACATCACCTCCAAAGATGTCATCCAATCCAATATCTCTTGCTAGTGCTTCTCCCTCCATAGCTTCCCTCTCGAAAAAAAGCAATCTCATCCTCTGTGAATGCAGGGATTTCCTCTTCTTGCCCAATCCAGTCGTTGTATGGATCAATCTCATCCAAATCAATAAGCTCTGCGATGTGGCCTCCACCTTTCTTGTGTGAAGCCGAAGATTGTATTGCACAAAAACCAAGTCATTGAGGCATTTTTGAGTCAACTTGTTGCGCTTCTTCATGTGAATGGCCTCAAACAAACTCTAGTTGCATTCACATCCAGAAGCGCTACAAGGTTGAGATAAAATTTTGAGGGCTAGCTTTTGAAGATGCGGGGTATTTCCTCCCAATCCTCCCACCAAGAACCTACAAACAAGATAATCAAAAGTTTATAAGTAATTAATAAAATTAAATTTGTAACTTGTAACATATAAGTAACTTAGTAAACATTCTAATTTTTATTACCTGGTGATTGCATGGTTCTCCCTCGATAGCTAACACCAAAGAAAAGAGCCTCCCCTAACATGCTTGTAATTCTGCAACTCTAAAATAATGAGGTCCCTCGTCTCAACCTCTAGTATCATCCTCTCAATGCATGTTGAAAGGCCCTCCATAACCTCCTGTTCACATCTGTGAAGCCATCGAGAGAAGAAAAAAACTTGGGGTTGAGGTAGTACCCACTACTGCATGAATAGGGTTGGTGGAGTTGATTGTTCCACCTCCGATCAATTATCTCCCAAAAGGGACCAAATCTGGCGATATCCCCCTATAATAGTTTTGGATGGCCTCTTTGGCCCTATCCATGGCCTCATAAATGTACCCCATCGGGTTTTGCTCCCCATCAACCAAGCGCAAAACCCTCACCAACGGCTCTAACACCTACACACAATTAAAATTTAAAATTACAAACTTACAAATAAAGTAAATAAGTAAATAACAATATATTTATAATTTAACAAATTAAAATAAAGGAATCGACTTGAAATATAAATTGAAGTTTGAAATTACCTTGATGATCTCTATAGCTCTCTTTGCAAAGACATCATCAAAAACTATCTTTGCGAGTCCTCTCTCCATCGACTTTCTTTGAATATTGTGAGTCTAGCCATGCTTGACTCACAAACATTTGCTTCAATGATGACAACAAACTAGAAATACTTTGCAACGTCAAGAAGTTAGTTGCAAACCTTGTGACACTCGGCTCGCACAAGCTCTTTCCCCTTCGTGTGTTCTCTCATCAAGTTGAGAACCCAAGGGTGATTATATATGTACTTGGTTATATTTCTTGCATCTTCTATAACCGGCCTCACCCAATCAATTTTGCTATGTCCTCCAAAAGAAGGTCAAGAATGTCAAGGAGTAATGAGCCACAAAGGTCCAAAAGAGTGATGGATGCCTCTCTTGTAGTAGTCTCCCACCGCCACATATGTTGTTGCATTGTCTATGACAACTTGCACAACATTTTGATACCCACCTCTAATACGACCTTCTCCAACATAAGACTCAAATTCTCTGCATTTTTAACTATGTTAGAGGCATCAATTGACTTCAAAAATATCATCTCACATTTGAAGCCGCTAAAAATTGATGAGGGTGCGGTTCCTTCCATCCATCCACCCATCTGAAAGAATGGTGCATCCATATTTTGCCATTGCTTCTTTTGATCTTCTAGGATTGTCGTTGCATCTGCAACTGCACACCCTTGAGCAATTTCCACTCAAGTCTTTTGGAGAGGGTGCCTTGTACCCTTTCCCTACAATGTATCATGTTGTCACCAAGTACTCCCAATACGGGCTCTTCGCCACATTGAAGGGAAGGTTGTTGTAGTACCAAAAAATTCGCACATGTTTTATCTGCTTCCTCATGCATCCTTGTTTCATCTGTACCTTGACAACGAAGGTTGTGCCCCAGGTATGTTTCTTGGTACAAAAAAACATGTATCCCTTTGCTTGAACTCGATGAAGCAAATGTGCCTCTTCCGCTTCGTATGCATGGACCGCGAGTAGAGCCCACATCATTGTCACATCATCCTCTAAATCCTCTGCCATTCCAAGGTCTAATAATGGCTTTTGTTATGGCTGCATGCACCCTTTCCCTCTCTAGTTTCTTCTCCTCCAGCTTTGCCTTCATCTCTCGTTTTGCCTCTTTTGTAACATTGGGACATACCACAACGTCCCAACAAACAATACATGCAAGATGATACTTCAGGCGATTGATGCCTCCAAAAATTTTTGCTACAAAAATTGCAAACCACGGTTCCTTGAACTTCTCCACGTACACCATACTTCCAAGCAATGATGTACGGCATTAGCGGGAACGGTTCTGCTAGTGATGTTGACCCAATGGATGTCAAACTTGATGCCAAGCCTATGCCATTAGTAAGCTCTAATCTGCAACACAATGTACATTTAAAAAATTAAAAAAAAATAAACTTAATTAAAAAATTTAAAATAAAAAAATTTAAAAATTTAAAATAAAAAAATTAAAAATAAAAAAAATGGCTTTATAACCTATTTAACCATAATTTCAAATTTATAATTGTAAATCCTACGAACAAGAATACATTCTAAAAAAAAATTAAAATAACATTTACAAAATTACAACAATACATTCCGGCAATTTCATTCATTAACGACGATAACAAACATGAATAAATTAATAACTATTAAAAATTTAAAATCATTCGAAATTAAATTGAATGCATTTAAATTACAAATCATATTTGGATACAATATGAATATATAAAATTTAAATAATATAGAACAAATTTGTGAAAAGAAATGTTTTTTTTTTTAAAACTTACCTCGAAAATGAAATTCTTTAAATTTGCTCTTCAAATTCGCTATAAAATCCCTTTACTCATGCAAATGATAATCAATGGTTGAATGCATTTAAAATTGAAACTCATATTCGGATACAATATGAATTTATAAATACTATATAAAGAATTTAAATTGCAAAAAAAAAAAAAAAAAACTTACCTCCAAATGAAATTCTTACTCATCGAATATACTCGTGAATATTTGCCAATATTCGCCAAGTTATTTTCTGCAAGGTTTTCAAAGTGCGAGTATTCGTTGTTTGGAATTTTTGGTGAGTACTACGCCAAATCGGCAGTATTGGCCGAGGTTTCTTACTATGGTTTCGGTCAATTTCTTCCATTTTTATGCCCTAATCATTATTATATTATTTCTAGAATGAGCAATTTATACTAATTTATCAAATCTACATCATTCAAGTCTGATTAGGACTGCCACTTGCTAGAATCTGACTTATTGCTTTCCTATTAATTATTTTATGCTTGGAAATAATTTTATTCAACCACTAATACACCTCTAGGCCATATCGCAAAGGCCAACTCACACCCCACAGACCTCACCTACTACAATTTTCCCTACAAACATTAAACAAGATAGTCATTGTCCCATCCCAGTGGCACCCACGAGGCTCGTGTCATGCCAACACACTTGACAACATACCACGCACCTATCTACCACATCACATAATGTTGAAAAGATGACGCATCACCTGTGAAACAATTTAACCTCTATAACCAATCTTCTTACCTTCTCGGCTTGTAAATCTACATATACATATCCGTAACTTGAGATTATTAACAATTAAGAAAGAAGATGGCCGCCATATCTTTCTCAAGAGTATGCCATGTACAGGACATACAAATAAATAAAATACATTACTACTTCAGTTCTATTATCTCTCTCTAAATTTATTGTACTCTTCTCGCAAAGATTTCACACGTGCACATAACACACCTAAATCCTCATTTAAGGTGTTGCCCACCGGTCACCATTTAGGCCCCTCGATCACACCCATACGTAGCCACAAAGGTTGGCACATCTCGATCGACACAATGTAATGTCCCTTTCTAGGGCTGAAACTGAAAAACAAGGAAATAGCACAAACCCCAAGTGAAGTAAATTCTGATTTTTATAACAGCTTTAATATTCCTTGAAACCCTAGCAACGACTGTATAGGGACATTAAATTCACCATATAACCATGCACAACAGCTGAAAAATACTTCTAAATAATTATTTCAAGTACGGCAACAAATATCCATCCAATTTGCATCAAAGAAATGGAGAAAACCATAGTTACCATATTCGCCCAAACATGGGCAAAATTCAGTTCACAGCGAATTTTTGAGGAAAACCGAACTTGTTCGGTTGGTGCGTTTGACTTTTAGTTTTATATTTTTTGCGTTGAAAAATTAAAAAGTATCTACCTAAAAACCAAAAGCTAAACGAAAAAACGTGAACGCCAGCACTTGTAGCTGTTGCAACTCTTGCAAAAACAATCGTCGGCACTGGTAAAAGCAGCCATTGGTAGTGGAAATAGTGAACGCAGCCATTGGAAGTGGAAATAGTGAACGCAGCCACAGTGAAAAACGTAAAACGCGAAAGCCATAGTAACTGGTAAGTACCTTTCGAACCCTGCAAATTTGCAAAAATATATAGTATAACTGCAGTGTTTGGTTAAGGAATAGGTCACGACTCACCATAGTTATGGTTTGCGGTAGATGCCTCGAGAGAATTCAAGGTAGGTGCCATGTCTTCAAAAGATCGATGCAAAGATATTTTATAGGTTACATCATGACATTATAATATTATTTAGCTGTGCAGTCATGGATATATTATGATTATATAATTTGTGATAGAATTGATTACTCTAACAATAAACATGAAAATAATGAAACATTCAAGACATGTCAATATATATTGCACTTCGAAATCACAATTACTATAAATTATAAAGTTATAAACATTGTTAAAATTTTAATTTATTTGGGAATCGTATGCAATATTGAGTTTACTATAATATTTATTTATAAATTACACCGTATTTATTTATTTGTTATTCAGTTTTATATTTTTGAATTTTTTTTTTTTTAACTATACCGAACAAAACCGAATATTTGCAAAATCCAAACTTCCAAACTTTTTTCCATGTCCGAACAACCCAAACTTTTCGAACATGGTAACTATGGAGAAAACCAGAGATGATACCTTGCTGTAATTAAATTTATGACAGCAGCAAGGCAGCCACAAACAAGGGCTGAAAACAATAGATAAACTCCTCCAAAAATAACCAAATTATGGATTCTAGCCTTATAAATTATGATAAGTCAAAATATCAAAGAATATATGAGTTATGTGCCCTAGAAGGCACCAAATCACAACCAAACCCTAGTCGCTCCCTAGGAGAGGGGCTCCAAAAATATATCAAAGCTCTTGTAGGTCTTCTTCTTGATGCCCTAGATCCCAATCAGCAAAAGAATCTTCAGTAGATGTCTTCAATTCACCACTATGGAGAGTTTCCGTTCTCCACCAAACCACAAAGAAGGGTTTCGTCCTCCTTGGATGCCACACAAGAGGGTTGTCGTCCTCAAGTGGAAAGGTATTGAGCAATCAGCCCAACAAACCAAGTATAAGTGTATATGCGCCAAAGATGATTTGCAAATGAGGTCATACAATCCTTTTTATATCCCTTGGTTGCAAAGGCCAAATAGGTGAAGACCGACCTCTTTAAGCTTCACTTTATCTTCTAATCTCTTGTTGGGGTCTCATAACCCCAGCCGACCTGCCTTAAGGAGTGAAACACCAAATAAAAACATTAAAAATAATAAAAGAAAACTGAAATGAGTTCAATTACTTCCCTTGTTCACTTATCCTTCTTGGCCATGGGAAGAGAATGGCAAGAAGTCTTCATTCGACATTAATTTGAAAAAGGGACATTACATGCAAAGTTACGGGTTGTTGGTTCAACAAGTGGATTGGTGCCTTATCTCTATGTGCGCAACATTTGTGCAAGCTCTATAAATTGCATGTAACCTCTGCAAAACACCTAAATGGTGCATCGTTTCCATTATGATATGAACAATTCGACAATCTAAACTTATAGCCAACAAGAAGTTGAAGATCCACGAATGGAAGCTTAAGTGTTTCACATATGGAAGCTCAAGCGTTTTGTCATATATAACAGAGTTCTTGATTGGTGTCTTGGTAAGGAGAGGGGTTCCTTTTGAAAAGTTCGTCTAGGTTGGTGCAGGGTTAGGAAAGTGTTCTTCGTCAAAGGCGACATGAGTAGTAATATAGAGAGTCTAGCCAAGAGTATGCAGTGCACATAGTAGCCTAGGAATTAAATCATGTCCATTCACGAACGGATATCATATCTCTCCATATTTTGTAGCCAACAATAAAGCTAACATTTTTGTTGTTCCATTTTTGTATGGTTTGGATGTAATAAAGAAAAGGTTTGTGGTGTTCCATAATTGTGCAAATTTGTGTGTATTTCCATTGGTGAGTGTTGAGGTCCTAGGTCACAATGCAGTGCGAGGTGGTTGTTCATTTGACCCCTAACCATGACTCCATCTTTCAAAAGCTTTCTAATGTTTTTACTTTTAAAAGCTATTATTTTTACCAAGACTGTTAAATTATAATCTTGAAAGTACCTAAAATACACTAAATACAATTTAAATCCCTAAATTTCATTGAACAAAATTAAAATATTTTAAAATAATTATTCTATATTTTTTTAATAGCCGCCTCCTACTGCAGTCCCCAAAATTTGGAAAAAAAAATTGTCATCCCGAAAACCCCGTCCCCTTGTCCCCCACCCCGAGATTTAGGTAACTCTACTTGTAATTGAGTTTTATTTCTTTGATTGTGCACAATGTTTTGACAAATGTCCAATGGTACCAAGAGATCTTTGTGTTTGTAGTATAGAGGCTGTGATACCTTGCCGCATAACCATCTGAGACGTTTTACAAAGCCAAGCGCATATGTAGAGCTTAGCCATTTCCTCCTGTAGTTGACATAATACGATATAAGCAAAGTCTTCCCCTTTACATGGAAGAAAAGTTATCCCTTCTATTGTAAAGGCAATAATATCATGAGCACAAAGTTATATCTCCTATCACATGCAAATACCAAGGGAGTAAACTCATCCTCCTGTTATGCAGTACCTCGGGAGCAAAGTCATCCTCCTATTGTGGGTGCAATGCCTTGTTTAGATAATATGGACACAATAGAATTTAGGTAGTGATCTAATTTTTAAAGCATTAACGTGGGTAAGGTGAACTGACAGGTGTCAGTCTGTCAACAATAACATGTATCCCAGCATTAGTAATTGCATCTCCACAGTACATGTTTTAATCTGGTGCCAACTTTCTTAAAGGTTCAAGAGGACTTGTCACGATGCAAAGAACATGTATCTTAGTTCAAATGACCACATTTGCAGAAGACATGTTTTAACTCAGTACCAACTTCCTTATAACAATCCAGGGATGAATCATTTCATCTTCTCCGTAGTTGTTTTTCATTCAGACATCTTTTGTTATATATATAGGCATGTAACCAAATACATGGGTTTTTTACTATAGTTTGAGAATTGTCCACAGTGAATGTAAACTTATAAGTTATATGTGATCTTTGTTGAATACTTTCTATAAGGCAATTTTAGTGGAAGCAAATGAATGGGTATGAGAAAAAGATGCGACTACAACATTCTCGCAAGGAGTCAATGTAGTACGTTCCACAAAGAAACTTTATATCTCAGCTGATAATTATTCCATGATTCATGTAGCATTTCTATATTACAAGAAAGTGTAGCACTTAGAATCATAGAGATGTAACACACATTGCTGAATCACAACATTATTTTAGCATCTCAACAATCACAGGTCGTTAAGCCTGTCTCACGAACATACCTCTATATCCTCCTTGTGATTTGAATAAAACAAAATACGTTCTTTTTCGTCTATGGCCTTTATTTCCTAAAGGGTTTCTTCACATAAAATTTGGAATCTACTTTGTGGATGATTTCCATTTAATCTCTTGGATTTTCTCAAATTCCTTTATCAGTAACTATTCTGTCTCAAATAGAAGGTATTTACTTTTTTTCACCAGTTAATGTCGCACACATGGATATATCAATATGTGTAACACATATTACATGTATGAGTTATTCCAAGAAAAAAAAATTGAGGCATCTATTTTTAAAACCATGCTAGTTCAAACAAGCTGTTGGATTGTAGATCGCTAATGTTGGACAAAATTGAAATCGACGATAGCCCGACCAGGCATGAATAGATTAACTTGAGACACCAAAACTAAATTGATGGCTAGATTTTATGCATAGCTGAAAACCTAGGCGATCATGAGATAAATCTCCCTCATTTACCGGTGAGGATCCCGTGTCGATTTGTCAATTAAAATATGCTAGTATCTATATGGGGGTTTTACTTTAACCATGCAGCTCATGAACCATAGCTATATAGTTTTGCAACAAGTAAGCAACTGTTAAAGAAAGGAAATATTTAAAGAAAGGAATAATAAAACACAGGGAAGAAATAAAAAGATGTGCAACCCAATCAATAGATAACAGTTGATTGCATACACATAAACCAGACCAATAGATATCAACACACATAATTATAAACAAAGGCAGCTTTCAGATCTAGATCTAAAATAACACAAAGTTTATAAGTAGATCTAAGACAAAAGCTAGAAACAAAATGCACCGTGACACAAAGTTCTCCGAAAATCTGCTCCTTTGTATTCCTTTGCTTCAAATAGCTATCGGGGTTTCGCACAAAGTTTGGAACACAAGAATGTTACTTACAAATTCGATCCTTTAACCCATAGGTTCTTCCTCTACTTATAGAATGTAGAGGGGCAATTACAAGTCGGAAGCTTTTAGTGAACTGGCACATGTGGAAGTCGGAAAGGAAACAACTAGCAATCTCCCTCCTGGAATTCCTCTTTGCATGACATGCATGATTTGCAACTGAAGATAGAACCTTCTATTTTGCATGTATGCCACCTATTTCCAATAATTGACTTCTTGAAGTAATGGCTTTTAAACCAATCACTTAGGTTTTATAATTTAATTGATCGCTCAATTACTTTATCGGAGGAAATAAGAAAAAGAAGAAGAAAGAGGAAAGTAGAAAATTTGGAACATAGTCTTGTCCTTTTTATATTCTGCGTACATGCAATTTCTTTTGCCTTTGATTCTCACCAAATTGGATCAAGCGGAAGCAAGTGACTATGATTTGCTTGCATGTATTGCCTTTGCCTAGTCTTCCTTATTCTTGAAGTTTTGTAGTTCTTCTCTAGTACATGCATCTCGCATGTTTGTCGTAAATAACTCATCATTTTTATTTTTAATTGCATATGAGCAATTAAAAATTCTGGAAAGCACTCCGGATGAATGCAAATTCAATGAAGGCTTCAACTGGAAGATTGGGAGAACATGCACAAGATCCTGGAAGGAATTTTCCACGCACTGACTTCTACACAGGTTGCATTAGAAACAAGAGAATGAAACCTTTGCAATTATGGATATGGATCTGGATCTAAACTTGGATCTGGATCTGAATCTAAAAACTATGCATGATTCTGTTGATCTTTTTCTTTCATCATGCTTCGTCATGGCGGATCTATCTTTGTCTGAGCAATTCTTTTTCTTTTTATTCGCCAAATTTTTCACAACCGGTGCGGATCTGGATAATTCTTTAGATTCGGAGGATATGTTCAATGTATTGGACATTGATTTAAGCTCCATTTCTCTTATAAAAGCACTTGTAATGAATTCCTGCAATTAATTGACAAAAGATGGCAACCGAACATGAACAGTGATTTTAATCATAAAAATCTGCATATATCAAGCCTGCTGCCCCAAAATTTGATGTTTTATTTGCATGCAAAGCAAACATGAATTTTACCAACTTCACCTAAGCACCTGTACCACTATGCAAACAATTATTCAGACACAAATCAAGCTCCTTCAAACCTAGGCGCCAAATTTTGAAGCTTCCAGCAGTAATTACACTTCTTCTGAGCAAAATTCCTCTTCAAATGGGGCGCACTTTTTGTCTGGGCTACACTTCCTTGCTAAAGAATTAATTAATTCATCCTTATGGTAACCCTTGCTTATATAACCCTCATCATTCTATAATTAATTATTGCCCCTCCTATTCCTGACAATTAATTAATTAATTAATAAGCTTTTCTCTTCAAATGGGGCGCCTATTTTGTGCATGTTCATGGCTGCCATTAAATAAATTAAATTTATTTAATTTTAGCTCTCTACTTCCAGTTCACTTAAGCCTCACAATATGCTTTGACCTCATCCACTGAAAATAGGAATTAATTATATCAATTAATACTTTAAAAAACATTATTCCTCTTCCAAATGGGGCGCACTTTTTGACATGAAGGGGCTGCATTAAATAAATAATATTTATTTAATTTTAGAATTTCTAATTCTAATTTCCTTTATCCACTTTCCCTTTGTTGACTTTTCCACATGCTTGGGCGCCAAATTTGGAGAAGGAATTAATTAATTTAATGCATTTAAAGTTGCCCTTCTTTCCCAAAAGGGGTCGCACTTTTTGGCATAGGCAATTTCTATTTTTAAAAGCCAATTTTCAATGGGATTATTCACCCTGCACCGCAGCTCCAAAAATCCCATGATCCACTTAAGCTGTTTGACTTTCATAATGAGATTATTTACCCTGCAAGGCAAGTAAGAAAATCCCATCAATGCCTTAAGTGATTTTTCTTTTATTTCACAATGGGAATTTTCACCCAGTGTTTTAAAAACCGGTCAAACCGGAACCGGAACCGGCCGGTTTGACCAGTTAAATAATTTTACACACGAACCGCCCTGCAAACCGGTCCGGTTCCGTCCGAACCGGCAAAATTCTGTCCACTCTTGTTTTGCTGTACATAGCGCCCAGCGTAAAAAAATATTTTTTAATTGTTTTCTTTTATTTTTTATTGCCTCTAAACCCTAATTTGGTGTTATAAATACACCCCCTCTATCACTTCACACCTCTCTCATTGAGCATTTGTGAGCATAAGATTGAAGAGTTTATTTTTTGTAGTGAGCTTGGAAGTTGGAGGCTTGGAGCTTGTTTGGCAGGAGGCTTGGAGTTTGTTTGGCATTTGTTTGGCATTGTTGGGCTCTTTGTGGTGATATTGGCATCCATTTGTGAGCACCTCACCTCTATTTGTGAGCACCTCTCTTATTTGCAAGGATTTGGAGGATTGGGGCAGCCTTGAATAGTGTTCATTTGGAGTTGTTTGGTATCAAGTGTGGGCTCTTTGTGGTGGCATTTACATCTACATTTGGAGTGTGGGCTCTTTGTGGTGCCATATACAAGCTTGGAGCATTTCCTCACCTCATTTGTGTGCACATTGAAAGGTATGTTACATTTTAAACTTGCCCCTTATTTGTAAATTTTATTAAAAAAGAAATAGGAAATTTATTTATTTTTTATTTGCATTTTCAGATTTGTTTGCATTTGCAATGGCCCCCAAATCAAAAGACCCTACATGGGCCCATGCAGACACAATTGATGATCAAGTTTTTTGTAAATATTGTAAGAAACACATCAAGGGGGGATTCATAGGTTGAAACAACACTTGGCTGGTCAAAGAGGCCAAGTTACCCCATGTGAGGCACCTGGTATTGATGACATTAGGTTGGAAATGAAAAACATGCTTGAAAAACATAGAGAAGAGAAGGCTAGGCAAAAAGAGATGGAAGCTGAAATAGGGAGGAGGGAACATGCCTTGAGTGTTGAAGGATCTTGCTCTGACCCTTCTGTGACTGTTAGAGACCCCTTTCGGTATATGCCTCCCCCATCCACTCATAGTCAAGAAAACCGGCCTCAAAAAAGAAAGAACATTCAAAGCTTTTTTCCATCTTCCACACCTGCCACTGCTAGTGCCTCCATGCCAACACAAAATCAGCCTACCTTGGATAACCATTGGAAGAAGCAATACAAAGAAGCAGCTTTTGAGTACATTGCTAGATGGTGGTATGATGCAGATATCCCTTTCAATGCTGCCCGCTCACCTTATTACCAGCCGATGTTTGATTCCATTGTTGCTGCTGGTAAGGGCTTCAAAGGCCCTAGTATGCATGACTTGAGAGGATCACTTTTGAAGAAAGAAGTTGCATCCATAGATGAATATTTGAAAGGTTGCAAAGCTTCATGGGCCAAAACAGGATGCACTATCATGTCAGATGGGTGGAGTGATGGCAAGAACCGCACAATAATAAATTTTCTTGCCTCTTGTCCACAAGGTACCATGTTTTTGAAATCAGTAGATGCATCTGATAGGGTAAAAGATGCAAATTTATTGTTTGAGCTTTTGGATGAGATTGTTTTAGAGGTGGGGGTAGAAAATGTTGTACAAATCATAACAGATAATGCATCTAATTATGTTCTTGCTGGTAAGATGTTAGAGGCTAAACACAAAACAATATTTTGGACTCCATGTGCTGCACATTGCATAGACCTCATGCTTGAGGATATAGGGAAAAAAGATTGGATCAAGAACACTGTAGAGCATGGCAAGAGCATCACCAAATACATCTATAATCACTCATGGGTATTGAACCTAATGAGGAAGAACACTGAGGGCAGAGAACTTGTTAGGCCAGCCATCACGAGATTTGCAACGAACTTTCTCACGTTGCAATCTCTTATTTCCCAACAACAGAACTTGAAAAGGATGTTTTTAAGTGATGAATGGAATGCATCAAAGTGGAGCCGGAAACAGGATGGGAAAGACACAAAGAAGAAACTTTTTGATAATTTATTTTGGAAAAAAACAGCAGAGATTGTGAAAGTTGCTCAGCCTCTTGTTAAGGTGTTGCGGTTGGTGGATGGGGAAAAATTAGCCATGGGCTATATTTATGAGGCTATGGATCAGGCAAAGGAGCAGATAAGGGCAGCATACAAAGACAGGGTAACTAAGTATGGGCCTATATGGGAGATCATAGATAATAGATGGAACAATCAACTCCATCGACCTATACATGCAGCTGGGTATTTCTTGAACCCAAAATATCATTACAGAGCTCAGCTTGGAGAAGATCAAACAGGAGAAGTAAAAGATGGTTTGTACGAGTGCCTAGAGCGCATGGTCCCTGATGAGATGCAACAACTTGAGGTTCACCGACAGATCAGCTTCTTCAGCAGAGCCACAGGTACCTTTGGGAAAAACCTTGCAAAGATTGCAAGGGATGTGGACCAACCAGGTAAGAAATTCTAAGTTTTTTGAAGTTCATTTGATTAAAATTTTTAATGAATAATCATGAATTTTTAGCATAAGACAATATTTTTCTAATTTGTTGAATTACGCTTTAACCTTTAAGTTATAAGTTTATGTTTTACTTTTAATTTTTAACTGTGTTTTTAACTTTTTGTTGTCATTGTTTACTAATTAAACATTTACATTTTTTATCGCAGCACATTGGTGGGAGGATCTGTCCTCGAGCCAAACTTTGCGGTGCTTTGAGTGCGGCGCCAATCTGCTTTTTAGCGGATTCACACGAAGAAGAGAAACCGTTTGGAACAACAACGGTTGAATGATCTTGTCTTCGTGCAGTACAACCTTCGGTTAAGGCGTAACCAGTTGTTGAACCGAAGACCTGATACTGATCCCATTGTCTTGGATGATATAGATCCAACTTCAGAATGGGTAGAGGAGAGTCAGCCAGCAGAGTTTGATCCCGATGACTTGGGGTGGATGGGTTTGGATCAAGAATCTGATGAGCCATTAGCAGCACCGCCATCGTCACGAGACACAGCAGGCACTAGTCGCACTCGTGCTACTCCCGACCCCGTGCAGCTCCAGTTGTTGCAGATGTACCTGGGGATTTGGATGAGTCCGAGTCAGAGCCAGAGGCCGGTGATGATATTGATGAGGATGACCTTGAGGATCCCATTTCCAACAACGGTGCAGAGTTTGATGATTGATCATTGATGTCATCTAGTTTATTCTAGAGTTTTGTAACTTGTAGTATTTGTAATGTATCAATGATCATATCATGTTGTTTTTTTTTGGAGTCTTGAACTATGGAGACCATTTAGAGCCTCATTGTCTATGTATTTTGTTTCGGAATCTCATCTATGATATATGTATTGTGTATTGGACTTGGAGTTCGTGCCATTTTGCTATAAACACCTTTCTTGCATATATATAAGAGAAAACTTTGCATATTCTGTGTGTAATTGTTGGAATTATGGTTTTTAACCTTTCAAATATATTATTTTCATTAAAAATATAAAATTTTATGTATTTTTTAGTAAACCGGTTCATTAAGTTTGAACCGGTCCGGTTCCGGTTCCGGTCCGGTCCGGACCTCGGCCGGTTCCGAGTCCGGTTCCGATTTTTAAAACATTGTTTTCACCTGCAAGGCATGTAAGAAATTCCCCTGCCTGCTGCCTCTAATTTTCCCATTGTGACTTAAGTGGCGTTGCTTCCATGGGAAAAAGTACTGCAGGTACAAAAATCCCACCTGCCTGCTGCTACCAAAAATCCCATTGTAGCTTTAAAGTCTTCTTTTTCCAAAAATGTGGCCTGCCCAGAAGAAGTTTTTTTGTGCATGACTTCGTCTTTTCAGAGAGAACCAGACCTCCTGTGGCAAATTCCTTCTGGCATAACGTCCATAGGTGATCTCCAGATACTCCAAGCAAGAAATCAGACTAAACCGGCAAAGGAATTGACCTAGAGAAATTTCACAGAAAACAAAACGGGAAAACACCAAAAATGCCAAACGTTGCCAGAAGTCACAAATAAAGCTTAGGATTTATTTCGGTTAAAACCCTCTTTTGCTATATGGGAATATTGACATGTACAATCACAACAAGGTTAAACCGAGCACAATTTACCTCAAATGGGGCTCAAAATAATTAAATACAAATTTCCCACAGGCAAACCCCAGTGACAGAATATAACGATTTTGGGCATCTGGGTATTTGTCGAAATTGGCTTATATGGCTCTTTGGGAATATCTTGACACAATACAGAAACTTTCTGGCAATAAAAACACAAAACGACCCATTATTTTAAAAGTACGAATTTTTTTACATAGGGTAGTCCCAGATTTCAGGGTGAAATCTGGGGACACCATAAACCATATCACGAAGCAAAGGACAGCCCAAATGTTTCACTCTTACAAGGATAACAGAAAGAACAATATTTATGGAGACTGGATAGCTGTAATTTCCTTGGAGCAAGGATCATATTCTTCTTCTCCCCGAAGGTGGGTACACTTAATGTACTAGAAACATCGGCAATAATTTCATAAACATGATGAATCCAGAAACCTGTTATCTAGATTCCAAACCACTGTCATCATAGAAATGTACCTGATGTCACAAATAACAAACCAACAGGATTTGGGGTCTCTAGCTTAATGAACTTTAACCAAAGTCATTTTCCTTGCTCCAGAAAAGAAAGCAATAGTGGTTCATAATCTTCTCAAGATGGCAGACATCCCATTCTGTATAATATTACTATGCTCACATGTCAAAAAAGGGCAATAGCAAAAAATAGAGAAAAATGACACATACAAGCCTTTGTCAATGATTGGAGAACACTTGAGATATAACTATTGTTAATGATAAATGCCCTCAGCTATAATGTAGTAACCTTGAGCATACCATATGGACATAGTCAAAGCAAATGAAATCAGACGCAATATCATGAAAGGAGTTTTGTTTGCCGGTAGTTAAGATCCTAGTACTCGAGAAAAGTAAGCAAATTCCTTGGTTAGGATCCTTGGTCTCCTACTAGTTATGAATCTTTGGTTCTCTTGATTAGAAAGTGTTTTCTTGGAGGATTGTCTGCATACTAGTGTCTTAGGAATGCCTTGCTGAGAACATCCAATATCCAGATATTCAAACACCATATCAACATCATCCATTTCTAGTGCCGTGTTGGAAAAAAGCTTCCAAAAATCTGCTTGGTTGTTAATAAAGACTATTGTTGCTGGAAATGGATTTCAGTCGAAGAACACGGTACATCTTGGAAATTAAAAAATAAAACATACAATAACACTAACAAAAAATTAAAAACAGTTTCTTAAACATGGTCATGTCTCATAGACAGACACTACACTTCCATCACTTACATTATATAAGTACAATGTACTTGACCTTTTCAAATTGCTCTTCACGAGAATGGTTTTTATTTGGTTGACAAGAGTTTATCCAATGAAGCCTGTCGATAAATACTAATAGATAATATGTCAATTTTAATTCCAGGAAGTCACAATTAAAAGTTTCCAAATTCTTTCTGAAATACATTTTCTCAAATGGACAGGTGGGAAAAAAAACCCATCAATGTAACAGTTTTCTTTAATTGAGAAAGCAAGAACATATTGGAGATGGATATATGGAACTGGCTGCTGCAGGGGAAGAAAATTCAAAACTCCTTTAAAGTATTAAAATCGTAGTTAGGAAAAGTTTAACAATGACCCATTTGTGTAAAAGACAATTTCTAACTGCAGTTTACATTAGGCCACCAATCCCATGCGAGTTTTCATGCTACAGCTGCATGATTACCTTGGCTTCAAAGGAATTTACCCACATTTTGATGGCACAACAATCTTGACAATTAAATGCTCATTCATTATTGTTACCATAGTTGCAGCATATCATTTGGGTGGATTGTCATCTTTCAGAAGTTCATTTGAATTCAAGTTTCTGGTTTTCTGATTTCTGCTATTGCCCTTGTTCTAAGTCATGTTGCTCTTCTTTTGGCTTTTCAAGCGTACAGGAAGGAGGACAAGCTAATGGTTGCCTTACTCCACAGCCTAACACTCTAGAGCTAATGACGCATACCTTTAGGCCCACATACCCAACTAATGCCCAAAATTGTTCTCTTTATTGAGAGCCTGTGACTTGTTACAGATATTTTCCACACATACACTTGCACTATTAGTTCAAACTTCAACACATTAAGATGAACATACACACAGTCCTTTTGATGGACTCTACTACAGTTCCATTACCTAACACTTCCCTCTATCTTGCAAGCTTTCTCTTTCAGGTTCTGCTATTCTGTTGAACACTCCCTTGCTTGATCCTTGCTTTGAGTTCCAACTCCTCTCTCAAACTGCAAAACTATCTCTTCTTGGTCCTTGATAGATCCCTCTCACATTTTATCCTTAGTGTCTCTATGCTTGCCAAGATGCTTGGAAATACTCAAAACGAACCATTTTTGGACATTCTGCTATTACTCTACACATACAAAACCAGTGGGCAAAACCACCACTTTATGCAGTCCGGTGATTGAATTAAGTTAGGTGGCGGTTTCACCATCTGCTGTAGAAAAGGTCCTTAGGAGTAGAGTAGATGACTGAAACCACTCCCACGGGATTCTCTCCGGCACTTGACTTCTAGGGTTTGCTTTTGGCCCATTGGCTCCCCCTCCACACACACGACAGTCACAAGACGATGATTCACACCACAACAAGCACACAAGCCACACTCTATTTATGGGTGTTGCAAGATTACTCATGGACTTGGATGGTCGTACATCATACACATCAGGTAAGTGAAATGAACCATGAGCTCTTGCTCATGAATATTCAGTGAGCTTTTCAATGGAAATCCTCAGTTTAGCAGCCTCAAACAATTCATCTACATTGCCTCTTCAGCTGTCTTGTTTTCCACTTCACCAAATACTCTGGATACTCCTTTCCTCTTGTCTTCTTGATGATCCTTGAATTGATCACCTTCTCCATCTCTACTTTTACCTTCTCAAGCAACTGCTATGTGCAATCCACCATTAATAAATCTGAACCTGCACTTTCTTCACTTGTTTGTCCCTCGTAGTAAGGGTACAAATCCACGACATTGCTGAGTTGAGAAACATGGCTGATTCAGGTAGAAGAAGTGCTGTAGCAGAAGATTTCAATGAGTACATGCATGATGTACACCAGCAAGTGCTGGAGAACTTGGAGAAAAACTCAATGAGACAAAGACAAAAGCGGTATTCTGATCTCAAGACAAGAGAACAAAAGTTTGAAGTTGGAGAGCTAGTTTTGGCTCACTTAAGAAAGGAGAGGTTCCCAAGAGTAACATTTGACAAGTTGAAGTGGAAAAGATTGAACCTTGTAAGGTTTTGAGGAAGTTTGCAGCGAATGCATATGAGGTTGAGATCTCATAGTCTATAGACAATCTGAAAAGGACTCTTGGCTGTACTTTTGTTTACCAAGTTGTAAGCAAACTCAGCTTGTGCTAGAGTAGTATCCCATTGTCTTGGTTTGTTCCTAACCAAGCATCGCAACAAGTTTCCGAGGCTTCTATTCACAAACTCCATTTGTCCATCTGTTTGGGGATGGTAGGCTGAACTGAAACTCAATCTGGTACCCAACTTTCTCCACAAAGTTTGCCAAAAATGTCCCACAAATTTTGTGTCCCTATCCAAGACAATGCTCTTAGGAAAACCGTGCAACCTTACTACTTCCTTAAAGAACAAAGTAGCAACATGGGTGGCATCACTTGTCTTTTTGTAAGCTATGAAGTGTGCCATCTTTGAAAAATTGATCTACAACAAAATAGATAGAGATATTGCCTTTCTGAGTTCTTGGCATCCCAAGAACGAAATCCATGCTCACAACTTCCCACCGTCTTTTCAGAATGGGAAATGGTTGATACAAATCCATATTCTGACTTTTGCCTTTGGTGTGTTGGCAAAATCTAAAACTTTGTGCAACATTCCTCAAATCTACATGCATCCTTTGCCAATAGTAATCCTCACACAGCTGCACCAATGTTTGTCTACTCCAAAGTGACCAGCTAGACCTCCACTATGTTTTTCTCTCACCAAATTCTCCCCATTGAGCCATGAGGCATGCACAAACACTGCCCTTTGAGCAGAAAACCTTTTGTATCAAATAATCCAACCATGGAGTTTTGTCCATGTCGGTTAGGCCTCTTGCATGCTGCCCAAGCTTCCCTAAAATCCAAATCTTTCTCATATAAGTCTTTCATAGTGTCAAATCCAGCTAGTTCCACTCTCAACTTGCATGTAACAAAGACACCTTCTACTCAATGCATCACCAACCTTATTTTGTTTACCACTTTGTTTCTAAACACATGAGTAACTTTGTAGAAACTCAACCCACACTACATGTTTTTGATTCAACTTACCTTGGTTGTTTATGAACTTCTAGGCTTGATGGTTTGTCAATAGAACAGACTCCTCAGATAGCAAATAGTGTTTAAACTTCTTAAATGCTTGAACAATTGCATAGAACTCTTGATCATAAACCGGAGACTTTTTCTTAGCTCCATTTTAACTTCTCACTGAAGCAAGTGTTAAGCTTACCATGTTGACTCAAAGCTCCATCAACCGATGTCCCACTAGCATCACAATCAACTTGGAATACCTTGTTGAAATCGGGCAATGCTCAAACCAGGTGCCTACATCACCCTCTTCTTCAAAAATCTGAAAGTTATGCTCTGCTGCAAATGTCCAAATGAATTTTTTTATCACCCTTCATTGTTTTTGTGATGGGTGCACATTTTCCACTAAATTTCCTGATGAACTACCTATAAAAACTTGCTAACCCATGGAAACTTAATGCTTCAAACATGTTTCTCAATGATGGCAACTCAACAATGGCTCTTACTTTCTCAGGATCAATCCTCAATCCATCAAGGGAAACCAAAATTCCTGAATAAACAAACTATTCCTTCATAAAACTGCACTTTTTCAAGTTGACTAACAACTTTTCTTCCGTCGGTCTTTGCAAAACAAGTCTTTAATGCATCAAGTGTTCTTCCTTTGGTCTACTATAGAAGTTCATCCAAATACACTATAACAAACATACCAAGAAACAATTTCAGCACTCTGTTCATGAGCCTCATGAAGGTGCTCAATGCATTTTTCGATCTGAATGGCATAACAAGCCACTCATACAACCATCCTTTGTCTTGAATGTGGTTTTCATTCATCCCCTTCTCTAATCCAGATTTGATGATATCCACTCTTCAAATCTATCTTCATGAAGTACTTGGCTCCACTCAAACAATCCATCAAGTCATCCATCCATGGCAATGAAAATATGTACTTGATAGTGATCTTGTTGATGGCTCTTGAAAAACAATGCACATATAGTGTTCTCCATCTTTCTTAGGTGCTAGTACAGGTGGAACCGCATATGAGCTCAAACTTTCTCTTATCAAACCCTTGTCCAATAGCTCTTGGACTTGTCTCTTCACTTCCTCATTCTCTATAGGTGTCAACCTATAGGCTGCCTTGTTCAATAAGCTTGATCTGGGGATCAAGTCCATGTGATGACTAATGGTAGCCCATCAATATTAGCATACCCTCAAAAAATCAGCATCACCTTATAAATTTTATTCACTCCATTTGTTGTCCTAATCTCTATCTGTTTGGGAATGAAAGCAAAACAAGCTTTTTCCTTCTTCACCTCTCTTAAAATTTTTCCAAAACTAACAAAACTTTGGGACTGGTGTCCATTTCTCCTCTTTTTTTTCAATGGGCTCAATGTGAACCTCTCACCATCCTCCACAAGATTGTAGATATCTATCCTATCATCATGTACAACCTTTATATTAAAAGGCCAAGTCCTTCCCAACAACACATGACAAACATCCATGAGGCATAATGGCACACAAAATTTCATCCTTATAGGAGCCAATCTAAAAATTCACCAAGAATCATTCACTCACCAAGATTTGATGTCCTTTTTGCAACCAAGAAACCTTCTAGGGGTTAGGATGCACAATCTTCTTCAACCCAAGTTTCTCCACCATCTCACTAGACACCAAATTGTCCATGTTATCACTATCAACAATAACCTTGCAGCACTTACCTCCAAATTTGTGTAAGGTACCGAAAAGACTCCTTTTGCATTGGTTCATTCTCCTCCTTGGCTGGTTTCAGCAGCACTCTCTTCATCATGAGAGCTTTTCCATGTTCCAATTCTTCTGTGTGATTGGGTGAAGCAACACTCTCCTCATCTGCTTGTGCAATGTGATTGCTAGCATCATTTCTCCTACTGCTGTTTTGTCGCACTTGTGGGCACTCAATTTCTATATGTCCAACATCTCCATACCTATAACATGGACCAATGAATCCTCTACCTCTTGCTCTACCAAAGCAGCCTCCTCCTCCAGAAGGATACCCTCTTCCTTTCGATTTTTGACTGAAATTGTCCTTTTAAGAAGTGCTTGCTTCTCCTTCATGAACATGTTGTCATCTTCTAGTTTTATTTGTCCTCTTACTTGTGACAACCATCCTTAACCTCTCAATGTGTTTTGTTGTCTCCTAGACAACTTATCTTCAGCCTTCAAAGCATGCTGATGTATTCCTCCACCGACCTCAACCTTATCATCCCAAATTCATCTTGTATAGACATGTGAAGACCACTCACATACCTTGAGACCTTCTCATCACCATCTTCCATGTGACCATTTTGAATGGTGAGCTAGTAGAACGCCTCCATGTAATCTTTTACACTCAACTCCTCTCAAGCTATACAACTTCTTGAACAAATTTAACTAATAATCTAATGGAAAGAACTTACACTTCAATTTTGCAATCCTATCCCAAGATTTGTGTCCTATCTTCGTCTTCACCTGTATCTAAGACAGATCCTCTCCTCTAAGCAGTCTCCGTAGCATCCAATCTTGCTTGGATGCCTCTCATCATCTCTGCCGAATCTGGCACTCTTGGCGGTCTTCCTCTTCCAAGGGGATCTCCTCTATGTGCCATGTGGTCCTCTCACAACTCTTTGCAATCATAGGACTTCCCCACACCTGCAACAAACTCGCTAGATCCTCACAGGACTCAACCCAACAAGGAAAACCTTGCTCTCATACCAATTGATCCAATGGCAAACAGAATGAGGGGACCAAGTTACTGGCTGCCTTACTCCCCAGCCTAACACTCTAGAGCTACAAGACACAGACCCTTTGGCAAACATATCCAATTGAAACCCAAAATTGTACTTTTTTTTCAAGCACTTGTTTTGGGGGTTGCTTTTGGCCATGCTGCTCACTTCCACACATGCGACAAAGTTGCAAGACGACAATTTGCAACCACAACAAACAAACAAGTCACGCTATTTTTAGGTGAGTGCAAGATTACTTTTGGACCCGAATGATCCTGCATCAACTTTGTTTCCTTAAGTAGTACTTTAGTGAAAAAAATTATAGCATGTTACAAACCCCCTTTTTCTTTTTCTTCCTATATCTTCCCTTCATCAACCCCCTTTTGCTCCTCCCTCAATATTTATATTCTTCACCTTTTCTCTTTTCTAACATCATTTTTAACGCCTTCATCCAAGTATACACAACCCTTGCAAACAGACTAGAGATATGGAGGAGAATTATTCCATGCATAGTAAATGATTTTCAAAGGCCAACAATTGAAAAAGTACCATCAAATTTGAACTTGGGATTTGCTGGCATTCAAATTGTCCTTATGGTTGGATATTCTTTCAGCTTCCCTTCTTTTACTGCCAGTCTTGCATAATGGATCTTAATCATTTGATAAGGGTTTATTTTGCTTATTCCTCAATCCTATTTCTCTTGTTTTACTTTATCCTCCTTGTTATTATCTGCCCCCTTCACTTTTTTGGCCTCTTCATTTATTTCGTAGATTCCTTAGTTCACCATGGACTCGATGTGAAAAACTCTAGACACAGGCATATATAACAATGAGAAAAAAGTAACTTGTGAAAGGATGCGTCATGGGAAAAGGAATCCATCTTCATACATCTCTCTCAAAGTATGCCCAATTGTTTCATCTATTCTCAGATTTTCTTGAAGCTATATATAAAATCATACAAAGAAAATACTGATGATGCTTACAATAAATTACCCTTTCCCATTACAAATCTTTAATTAAACCATTCCATCCGAATTATATCAAGTTCTTTTATAGTAAAAGTTATTCTCTGTCACCTACTCCAATTTGTAGATATCTCTTCATATTTTCCATTTGTCAATGATTTAGCATATTCCATGTTTCAGGTCCACTTGATGCAATGGATTTAGCTCATACATTTGTAAATGGCTCAAATCTCAATAGCATGAAGAAATTAGATCGACAATTAAGAAACAAAGAAGATAATTTTGTGATGGACTACCTTCAAAACTTCCAAACTATATCAAGCTTTTTATAGTGAGAGTTATACTCTCTCGCCTACTCCCATGTACAGAAAAAACTTCTCATATTTTCCATTCGTCAATGCTTTAGCAATGCTAATTTCATGTTTTGAGTCTGCTTGAAGAAATAGATTTAGCTCATACATCTGCAAAATGGCTTGAATCTCAATAGCATAAATATTGAATTCAAGTTTGGCCAGGATCAAGGAAGAACCAAGACATAGCTCACAAAGACACATGATGGAGAGAGGCGAGAGGAGAAAAGATGAGAGAAATCTCAAAAATTTATTTACACTAATCTCGTTGATCGATCAAATACATGGGAATAGGAGAATATATAGGCCAGTCAATACTTGACCAATATCTCCCACTGGCTATGAAATAGGCAAGTTAGCCCATGCAATCGTAGCTATAATAGGATGCATTAGTTGCACATCCATTCAATTAATCAAGACTTAGAATATACTAAATCCCAAAAT
The DNA here is from genome assembly GCA_018340775.1 of Taxus wallichiana var. yunnanensis. Taxonomy (NCBI): domain Eukaryota; kingdom Viridiplantae; phylum Streptophyta; class Pinopsida; order Cupressales; family Taxaceae; genus Taxus; species Taxus wallichiana. The sequence goes on along the minus strand of CM031239.1, from coordinate 757,562,146 downwards.
ATGCTTAAGTAAAGTAAATAGGCTAAATTGAAGGTCAAGCCATCTAAGATTTAGAACTTCCTGAGTTAGGCTTAACAATGTGCAACTAGGAATATTGCACCAACAATAAGGAAATAAGATTGACAATTAAGAAACAAAGTCAATAATTTAGTGACGGGCTACCTTCAAACCTTTGATTTTTTTTTCAAATCAGAAAGATGGAATATTCAGTTGAAGTTGATCTCCATTGATGTAATTGTACTCACATGTCATTACAGAATACTATAGAATGTACACAAAATCTTATTGCATCTCAACCAATAAAAAGGACAACCTTGAGATCTAAATCTGGCCATAAAAAGAGTTATGGTTAACTTTACTCCTAAAACTTGGCAATAAGCGTTCATCAACCTTTTCAGGTATTCAATATACAACGTGGATGTCACACACCAAACAGATTTTTTCAGTGAAAAATTCATAGGTTATTTATCGTTTATCATTAACTAGGTATGTTATCACCAAACTTCATAAAAGCCAAGTTTGTTCGTGTATTGCAAAAAAATCCAAAACGCTAGCCAATCCTGTCTATTATAATTCTTACCATGTTTCCCAGAAATTGTACAGATTAAAGACTACTGATACTGAACATTTGTCATTTTCCTCAAATCCAGACTCATACTTGTCAGCGGTACCATATCTATATGGAGTATTTCTCAGAAATGGCTTGCATGCATTCATTTAACCTGGCAGCACCCTTGTTGCACAACACTAGCAGTCAATACACCACTTTAAGGTTATGAGATAGTCTGGCATTATTATAATGGTCTTTGTTTTTTGACAACAGGCAATCATTTTCTTGAGAAAGACATTCATATGAAATCTCCAGTTTTGGATTTTTGGTACGCAACTAAACAACTCTCCACACTCAATCAAATTAACATAATATCATGTATTAATCTTACAGATCAGATGAATTTTCTGCAGTGATAGTGCATATACAAATGAATTTCCTGATAATGGCACGATTAGGAACCGAAGGGGTTCATAGCTCACACTATACATGAGGCATATGGCTAAAAGCCAAAGAAACCACAGAGGCCAACACTTAAAAAGGCCTCCACTGCAGTGATGGGCTCCATCTTACCATAATTCACTTTTGCATGAGCCTGTGTAGATGAATATGAGGGCACATTGATATCAAATTTGTCCCCAGATTTCATCATATGCAGAATGCAAATGGAGGCAGCTGAGATTCTACATTACGCAATCTAAAACAAAATGATAGAAAGCTTACTGTGTGTCATCATTTACGAAGCTTTGATTGAAGATCATTATGGGCAGCATATCTCTGAATTCCTTCTTCAACCCACGCTCTGAGGGCTGCATTAAATTATAATGTAAAGATATCAGATGTGAATATATATGTAAGTGTACAAAAGTTGAGAAAACTAATAACCTTACTGAAATATGAAATAATTTCAGCAAAAATGAAGTAAACCTCGTTATAGTAGTCAATGCCCTAGACTGACATTAAATGCATACCAAAGGAAAGTAGGGAATGGCTTCAGACAAGAACAAAACTGAAAATGTAGTAGTTACCAGAGAGACGAATCCCCTGTCTTGATATTGAGTCCTTATTTGTGAAGCTATCCATGCAGTTCTCCTCCTCCTCCTTAAGTAAAGCATGTAGAAGAGCAACAGAAGAACCAATGTGAACAGAATGGGTATAGAAAAAATGAAAGCTTGGTACAGTTTTAGCTCGGGAAGAGCTGGTTGGCAATGTGGAGAGCATGAAGATGATTTGTTTGTCATTTCCTCTCCAAAGGTTAATGTTATCTTGATCTGATCCCACGCGTAATTCTAAAACACCCCCGCCAAAACAAACTTAGTGATCAGATACGGGGTGCTGCTAACAAAGTAGATGACCCCACATCACCCAATGTCGATTCATCAGAACGCCAAACTAAAAACTTCCATAATTGGTTTCAGGGACAGGCGCCTGAGATGGGCTTATTTTGCATCCTACGTTTTTCTCCGCCCTTCTCAATCAAAACACACAGAGACTCATTCAGTCTTCCCTTACAGCCGAGCATTGAAGTATACAGCCAACCTGAAATCCCAGAAATAAAAAATAGCAGGAAATTGCAGAGAATAGAAGTATATTGAAAAACGAGGAGATGAATCCATCCAATCCAAATGGGTGGCAGTGTGCAGTCAGAATTTGTACTATATGGAAGAGTTGAGATAATTGTCGCTACTAATTTTTGCTGCTTTTGCACTCTAATGCTCCATTCCGAGCTTAAGAGACATCATGGTCACATGGGTAGGTGTGACCTCAATTTGTTAGCTAGGTGCCGTTGATAATTAATCTTGCAACTTAATTTTTCCCCCATATATGAAAAGATTAGTTGGTTGTGGCTGCGTAAGTTGGAACTGTCAGATTTCTGGTCAAAAATTACAAATTACAGTCTCTTTCACGATATTTAAAAGATAAAATTGATGCAAACAAATTAATGTTCGCCATGAAATTTAAATATGCATAATCTGTGTCTAAAGTCTTGTGCTTTTACTTTTGTATTTTGTTATGGTTTTTATTCCCTGGAAAGGTTTTTGGCAATTGATGATGTTCTCAAACTTTGATAAGTAAGATTCCCCATGCAGTGCCAAGTTGGCAAAGGCATTAGCCAATGCTGAATGCCTGCAATAAGTATGGCATTGGAAAGAGTTCCTCTTCCTTGTCACTTTCACGGCTTCCAATAAAGAGAAAGAGAGAGAGACGACGAAGCACATGTGCCCCTTTCACTCGTTGTTTTTGGCCAGCCCAAAATTAGGCTACTTGTAACCTCTACTCCTATTCATACCATAATCTATGCTTAGATGTTAATCGTCCTTTTTAAATCGTAGGGTTTAAATTTCATGGCTATTTATACATTTTTCATGTTTTAGCTTGTATAAAGAATTTAAATTTGGTGGTCCAGATATTTTTTCATATTTTAATTATCATTTTTATACAAGTTATAATTATAATAAAATGTGTAAACATACACTAAGAAATGTTAAAACAAGGTCATGGAGCAGCAATTCCTGCCGAAGCAAATGCATTTAAGGCAAAGAACGGAATTGATGGGGAGTTGTATTTTATGAATGAGTGAAATAAGTTCAAACTTAATCTCCGGCCATATTAGTTTAGTTTGCAAGAGAAGTGTCAATGTTTTGTTATATGGTTGTCTTTATTAGATGGAATATGATTAATCCATTTTGGGTGCCACTTTTTTTTAGTGGATTTTTTTTGTTTTAGTTTTAAGTATTTGTTGGTTATTAGAGTTCTTTTCTTCACTACTACTTGCTATTGTAAATTGTTGTATTTCTAGGATGCTAAAGTGGAATACTTGAATCGGTTCCAAAGATATTTTTCTGAAACATTTATAGCAAAAGTGGAATACCCGAATCAATTCCAGTATTTTATGAATGAGTGAAATAAGTTCAAACCTAATCTCGACCATATTAGTTTATTTTGCAATAGAAGTGTCAATGTTTTGTTATATGGTTGTCTTTATTAGATTGAATATCATTTATCCATTTTGGGTTTGTCCCCTTTTTAGTGGATTTTTTGTTGTTTTAGTTTTAAGTATTTGTTGGCTATTGGAGTTCTTTTCTTCACTACTACTTGCTATTGTAAATTGTTGTATTCCGAGGATGCTAAAGTGAAATTCTGAATCGGTTCCAGTCTTTTAGGAAACATTTATAGCAAAACAATCCTTGAACAAAATATTTTAAACTTACATTCAACCAAATACACCATGTGTTACGCAGGGTGAACCTCTGATTATGTGATAAAGCAAACACTAAAAATTAGAGGAAACCCAGTTTAGTTCTGGTCAGATGAAGATTGTATTTACACTAAGAACATTAATGTTACAAGAAATATTTTCCAAACTATAAGATAAAAATACTAAATCTTAACATTAACTTATTGGGTCATCATAAATAATAAATAAAAATTAAGTTTTTTATAAAAAATTTAATGCTTGGAAATTCATGTGGTAAAAAAATGAAATTCAATGTCAACAAAACAAAGGTAATGGTAATAGGCTCTTGATTATGACATAAGCGGCAAGTGCAATTAGTGCGGTGGTGAGAAGGTAAAGGTTGTCCCATATTATAAACACTTCAAGATCCCATTACAAATAGTAGTTTTATATAGATGTCTGTTTGGGGGTTTTTAAAAGAATCTTGAAAAATACACGTCCAAAAATGCTTCTTGAATCCTAATAAATTATCTTAGAAAAAATGTCCAAACCCCTTGTCCAATGATGTTAGCAAAAACACGCATGCTACTCTTAAAAGGAGAAACCTTTTGTCAATTTAAGACAGACTTATATCCAATTCAAGTCATGTGAACACAAACAAGTTACCATACTAAACAATACTTCAAACTCAAGATAAGGGATAGTATTGAGATGGGATTAAGTGGTTAAACAAACAAGGGATTGAAAAGATCTATTTAAAAAACAAATACCATTTAAGTCTTGTAACAAAAAGAAAGTAACAAAAAGATTTGTCAATATCCAGGGAGAAAATTAGATTCTACTAATGTGAGGCCAATCCAACGATCATTTACAACAAACAACATTACCTCTAATGGCAAATAAGGAGATGGAAAAATAAATACTAAAAAGTGCCGCAAAAACCTTTGGGTAATTATGTTGTAACAATGTGCTTTGTCTCATAAATCCCATAGGGTCTCCCATGGCCATAAATTAAAAAAATTATATTCTATTATGCTCTAAATATAATTTTGACAATCACAATTTTAAAAGAAGGTCCATTTTAAAAAGGCATCACAATACACTAGCCTCTGTAGAAAACCTAAGAACATAATGAATGGGAGCTCTTGAAAATATAATGTAACACCAGAGGCAACCCACCTTCTAGAATAAAAACCCTTCATTGAGGATTTAATCAATTGTAGAACAGAATGACAATTACAAGAATTAAAGTCAAAGCATGGATCAAAGACACATTTCAAGAATCTTTGATGTGTTAATGGAATGAAATCTGCAAACACACTCAAATTGGAAGGCCAACCACTTAGTTGTCTTTCTATGTCCATTCCTTGGTGACAAAATTTGAGCCTCAGAGCAACACCAATATGAGCTAGATTAGCATGTAGCTAGCATTGCTCTCCAACATATAAAGCTAGGTTACCATTCGGTTAGTTGTTCAAGCAATGAGGAAATTTCCTCGGAAGCTCCATAATTGGTTCCTCGAACATAAGTTTTGTGTGGCCATTCCCAAGACAAATCACAAAGCCCATGCAATAGCATTGCCTACTTGAATATATCTGCATTTTTAGAAAAGGGCATGTTTGTTACATTTTCAATAAAAATATCAAAAATCTAGAGTGACTTCAATCAAATTTTTATGTAAACCTATCCTTCACACTCCCATATCAAGTTATTTGCAAATTGCATCTTCTGCCTAAGCAAAACTAACAAAATATGCGGCATTGAAGATGTCTAAGATATCAACCAAACCTGATTATAGGGCTCAGCCCTGGTGAGCACAATTGACACTATTTCATCCCACCATAAATGACCAAATGGCCTGCATAAAGTAGATACCATCATTGTCTATCCCAAAAAAATATATGGGATGCAAATGGGGAGAAATGAATACTCACTTTGAGGAGCGGCCTTTTACAAAAGTTATAGCATAATTTGGAATCTCTGTTAAAAAACAATGAAATTAGGAATAATGTGACTTCTTTCATATCCCACATGACATGTCAAGAATTCTCATACCAATGGCTTTCCTAACTCCCCATTGAGCTATCCAATTCCACAACATTGTCCGGCCCAACAATTACACCAGGAAGATCCCTGAAGTTTGCCCCCAGGAATGACGTCTCCTTTGGCCTGAACCAAAATAATTATGACGAGAGCCTTGGATTTGTCGGTGGTGGGGGAAATCTCGACGAAGCAAGTCTTTTTTTCTGTCAATGTTTTATGTGGTGTTTGAAGCACAGACAGAAGGAATCCATGGCAAAGTCGAAGCGATTACAATTGCACTCGATTCCGGTCGTGATGTCTGAAATGTTCTTTTTTTTTCCTTTCCTATTTTTTCAATGGCTAGTTCCACTCCTCAACAATCTGCCTAAATACCGAATAATGGCTAAAGAATTCAAAGCTGGGTTATGATGCAGTCGTTTAGCGTGTGATGGTGAATGGCGATCCATTACATAAACTAAAAAATAACAGGAGGAAAGCAAGGAAAGTATGCAACAACAAGAACAAAAGCATATGGCTAAAATCCTCATAAATAAAATAGCATTTGCTTCAAACCTTTTTCTTAGGAATTCGACATACACACTATAAATCATCTTCATTGAGTTGAAGAGACTCTTAACGTTGTACAAGCTCAAATTTAAATGCAAAAAATAATTGTTTTTTATAACGGATGTAGAGATAAGGAAATTAATATATTTATACTTCATAATGTCTTGCCTGGAAAATAGCTTCATTAATGTTATGTATTGTGTCTACAATAATGACAAAATAATTTGATGTTTATGGGGGACAAGCCATCAAACAATTTTTTCCTAAATATAGAACTTCTCATTTTTCGGATGCTTGGATTTTACAAGATTTGATCTCATGTCTATCAAATTAATTTACAAACTTTAGGGTGGAAGAAATATTTTCCATGTGGCATGTTAGTATTGATCATCAAGAAAAGCTCTTTTTAACTAATAGAGAATAATTGTGCACCATTAGAATAAAGGCTCCAGCCAATAGAATTAAATTAAAAGATTTATTTTTTTACAAATAAAATGAATTTGGACAATCAAACTTTAGTAAAAAAATTAAATACAGGTGGCACCCTCTAATTGATACATGAGAAAATGAGTATTTGTTTTGGTGGAGACAATATACTTGCCTTCGGCAAGAATAATAAATGAAGGCTACCTTTTTTAATTTGTATCTAAATTATAATAATAATAGCATTGTACACGATTTGAAGGGTAATATTGAAAAATTGTTGTCACTAAAAATTTATTTCACAAGAAAAGGTACATGATTATAAGAGACCTAATACCTCAAGTGATGGTTGTAATATGGATAGTACAAATTATTAATAAATATTTTTGACGACTCAATTACATTTGATTAGGGTATTACAATACTCATATGATATAGTAATAATGTTTAGTAAATTATTACAATTTTAATATTGTGATATTTATATCGAGATTTATATTTATCTTCAATAATTGGGATCGATCATAATCGTACAAATTTGAATGTGGAAATGTGTGCTTAATAGTGATAGTGTCTTTGCTAAAAAAATTGAATTGATTGAAGAACAAGGTACAAAGTGTTGGAGGTGCTTTGGATAAATAGAAGGGGGACTTCATAAAAGCAACATACATGAAATATAATGTTATGGAAAAAACCCATGTTAATTTCCTTTTGAGTTCGGATGTTTTAAGTCTATCTCTTATATCCTTCCTCAAGGAAAGTGGATCAAGAAATATTGGAATTGTAAGAATGCGAGGCCAAGATTGAGCACCGATAAAATACAAATAGGAAGTGGGGAAGTGTAACTGTTTCCTAAAAAGGTGGAGAAGTGTAACTTTTATTTGTCTCGATGACATATAAGCAAGCTAAATACATGTGTATGAAAAACCATACAATGGAAAAAAATTCCTCTGATAACACCCCCCTTAAGTGTAGCTTAAGTAGGTAGAAAAATTGGGTCCCAACAATAAGCCCCGATGAGGTACCCAAGTACATAACAAATCCCTCATAAAGTGGAGGAAAGAAGAAAGAGAGAAAAACCCATGGGAAAAAATCCTCCCCAAAAGAAAGAAAATAGAAAATACCCCTCGATAGAGAAGATCCCTAGAAGAGCATAAAGAAACTCCTTAGAAATAGAGTGAGAGAAAAGATAAGAAGAGAGGATTAGATTTCCCCATCGGATGAGGCCTCGTGAAATCCCAATAGGTTTCGTAGATGCAAAATCATGTTATCAAAAGAGGAATTAGTTAAGACTAAATCCCAATCAAGAATGTCGACGTTGTATTGAAATGTTGTGGATTAAAGGCAAAGGAAAAATGAACATATGGAACATCCTAGAATTGTGATTGTGTCTATGGACACCCCCAAATTTGTCTACTGAAACACAATCACAATGGGTAGAAGAATTGGGTCCCAACAATAAGCCCCACGATGAGTTACCTAAGTACATAACAAATCCCTCATAAAGTGGAGGAAAGGAGAAAGAGAGAAAACCCATGGGAAAAAATCCTCCCCAAAAGAAAGAAAATAGAAAATCTCCCTTGATAGATAAGATCCCTTAGAAGAGCATAGAGAAGCTTCTTAAATAGAAATGAGAGAGAGAGAGAGAGAGAGAGAGAGAGAGAGAGAGAGAGAGAGAGAAGAGAAGAAGATAGGATTAGATTTCCCCAGTGAAATGAGGCCTCATGAACTCCCAATAGATCTAAGTAGATGCGGAATCATGCTTTATCAAAAGAGGAATTAGTTAAGACAAAATCCCAATCAAGAATGTTATATGTTGTCTTGAAATGTTGTGGATTGAAGGCAAAGGCAAAATGAACATATGGAACATCATGGAACTGTGATTACGTCTATAGACACCCCCAAATTACCGTTATGCATTGTAATCATTCACAATTTCATTACATCTCGTATTCCCACAGAGAATTAATTTGATTAATTCTATTTGCATATTATCACCCCCTTTAGTTAATTTTATTAGCTAATTTAATATCAAAAATAAATTAAAAAATCCACATGTCCACTTTCACATTTAAATAAATTAAATAATCATCAAATCCTATCCACCTCCCAAATCCAAGTTAACTCAAGTCTTGACTATAGAACTAAAAATCATTATTTTAATCAAACGGATGTGTTTAAATTGACTCAAATCAACATTTGAGTTAACTTAGAGTTATCTTCTAAGTCATGACAAATCAAATTCAATCCAACTTATTCCACCTTCCACTATTCATGACACTTTTTGGGTGAATAAAAAGTAGAAATGGAATTATAAATCAAAAACATGTGCAACCCCTTGCCAACTCAACCTTGACTCACTCTTGCAAATCAAGAACAATAGTCTAACTCTCCAATCAAATCTAGAAACTCAACTAAACAAGCCAAGTCAAGTTTAGTTATCTCCAAATCAAACCAATCACAACTTATCTTGAAGATTCACTTTCTTCAGCTATAAATCAATGATCCTCCCTTTGAAAATCATCCACCAAAGCTTTTGAGAGTTCATGTTGCCCATTTGTGCAATATTTTGGTGAGTCAAAATTGAGTTCCAACACTTTGTTATGTTGCCCAAATCATATCAAGATCATACATTCATGCTCATGGCTTAGCTATTATTTCATTTGGAATACTTGGAGCATCCACAAATCAACCAAATCTCACAACTCAAATGGATCTAATAAAGAACATCACTCAACCTCATTCTTTCAGCAGATCCAATCCCGGTTGCTTTAGGATTTGTTAAAGAAGGCTTGCTTTTCATTTGTGTTTGATTTTTCTCTTATTGAATTTTCCATGGTATACATTTTGGCACGCCTTGGTTGGAACCCATGCTTATTTTATCATTTTTAGATTGTTTTTACTAATCTAATTCTTTCATTTGTTTTTTTGATGTTGTTTAAGACTTACTGTTCAAATTTTAGGGTTTATGGTGTACCTAAATAAAAATCGAAAAAAAACCATTCCTTTAGCCATATTTCTTTAAATAGGTCCATCTACAAGTTATATGTGCTAGTGTCATACGTAATTTTTGCTAGTGTATCATTACATGTGCACGTATCGTTAATGCATGTTCTAATGTAGTCTTACATGTGTTTCGTAACACTAAATTTGGATTATTGTCTCTTTGCATGAGTCATATCATTACATGTGCTACTTTACCGTAACCAGAAAAAACTTTGTTACACTAGCTCATTTACTTGCACGCTAGCGCATTACACTAGCTCATCTACGCACTAGCACACTTTATATTGCATGCGCTCTAGTGTATCAATATGTTTCTATCGTAACCTGTCTTCTAGAGGACATAAATTTTGATCTCGAACTCGAAATGACTCATTTATTTTTGTGATGGAAATGTATCGAGACAAACTATGCAATGAACACATAAGTTTTGGATTTAACCTTATAGAAAATTCAGTTTTTCTTTCTCCTAACACTTGTCATTTTATTTGCATGTTAGATTCATTTTTTGCTCCAAATTACTAAATCTTGTGTGTAGGTTTCCATATTTTCTTTCCAAAGACAAATCACTCAAAATAGTGCTAACATTTGAAAATTTTGTTAAAGTTCTATTTGTTTTTGTTCGACCAAAACCAACCACATATGATCTTTTCTCACACCTCTTGGGTGATCTTGAAAATAAAAAATAATGAAAATTTTCTTTGTTGTTTTATATCGTGTTTTCTTTGCAGGAAAGCTACTAATGTGTTGATTGCAGGACCGCTTCACATAGAGATTTCCTTGAACATTCAAATCAATCTACTAATTGTAGGTTGCCTTGATCGCAAAAATCAACCAAACTTTATCACATAATTTTCTTTAAATTTAATAAAAAAATCTTATTAAAATTTTCAAAGAAGGGTTTATTCCCCCATTTGTTGTAACTATGAGAAGTACATGGACAGGGGCGGAAACTCATTGTGAGGAGTACCACAGAACCCCAAAGTAGTTTGCACCTTGAGGAATTGACCAATGAAATAGGTACCCCCTACATACCTAACTAGTACACCCATGAGATTTAGAGCCAAGGTTATCCTTAGTGATGACATCGGTTTGATTCTTTGAGTGAGTAAAATCTCACTTACTTAATCAAGGGGGTAAAGTAAAGTTGACGACTAGCAATAGTGTATCGTGCTCATTCGGATAATACTTGGTACTTAGGGAGAGAACCAATTTATAGGAAGCCCCACTTGACCAAGCCAAAGTAAGTTTAGAGGCCTTCATATCAACATTATTTTTGTCCAAGTTACAGTCATTAAGTTTGTGTTCCACAATCTTATCCATCATCATCCTCTCTTTTCAAAATTTTCCAAATTCTCTTCATTTGGATACACCTACCTCGAGTTGGTTTTATCATGTCTTAGTCTTAATATGTGGATTCCATTTCCAAAGTTTAAGCAAATTATTCAATTCCAATCAGATTCTAAGCCTTAAGTTTTGGATACCCACATCCTAACTTAAGCACATCCATTTCAATCAAAGTCTTGTCTTTGATATTCACTTTATCAAGGATTAAGCACAATCATAATCCAATCATCAATCCGTAATCTTTTTATCTATTTAATTCTTGTATTTTTGGCATTCACTTTGTCAAAGTTCAAAAAAATCTATCCTCTTTCTCTCTTTATCTTATGACATTTACTTTTCTTAAATATAAGCACTCCCTTCCTTTTTTCTTTGTCTCTTATTTCAAAATTCACTTTGTTGAACTTTGAACATTTTCTTTCATTCTTTCATCTCTTACTTCAACATTCACTTTGTTGAAATTTGAGTAATCTTCTTTCATCCCTTCATCTCTTATTTCAACATTCACTTTGTTGAAATTTGAATGATGATCTTTCATTGCTAAGCATTCTTATTTCAACATTCACTTTGTTGACATTTGAGTACTTCCCTTTTCATTTCTATGTCTCCTATTTCAACATTCACTTTGTTGAAATTTGACACTTCATTTTCATCTCCAAACCTCTTATTTCAACATTCACTTTGTTGAAATTTGAGTACTTTCTTTTTCATCTCCGAGCCTCTCATTTCAACATTCACTTTGTTGAAATTTGAGTGTTCCTTTTCATCTCCAAACCTCTTATTTTAATATTCACTTTGATAAAATCTGAGCAATTCATCCCTATCTCTTATATTTTGACATTCACTTTGTCAAGTGTAAGCAAATCCCTTCTCCTTCACCATATTTCATATATCGACATTCACTTTGTCAATCATCACTCCATTCTATCTTCATATCTTGTATTATGACATTCACTTTGTCACGATATAAGTGAATCATTCTTATCTACATCATCTCCTTGACATTCACTTTGTCAATCGTTATAAATCATTTCCTTCTAAGCTTCCTACTTTGACATTCACTTTGTCCGAGTTTTAAGCCAAATCATTTCCTTATTATCCTTTTATTCTTATCACGCTTAATCAATTCCCACATCTTATATTTTTGACATTCAATTTTCAAAGTTTAAGAGCTATCTTTGAAATATTTAAGTCTTATACTTTGACATTCATGTTGTCAAGTTTAAGCACGATCATTTTCAAACATCATTTTCTATCCAAGCCTTATACGTTGACATTCACTTTGTCAATGTTTAAGCAAGATCAATCTTAACATCTACATCTTATATTTTGACATTCACTTTGTCAAAATTTAAGTGCAATTAAATCAATCCATGAACCACCCCTTCATGTAAATTCTTTACCTTTACTACAATGGTTGGTTCATGCAAGACATCAAACGATGAGTTTTTAAAAGACTTCATGAGATGTTGAAACAAATGGCTCATATGGCTTCCCAACTTAGTGAGAAATCAACGAAAAATCCAATCATACAACCTAACGAAGACACTACTCCGCATAAAGTCCAGCGACATTTTATACCCTTAGGAGAGATCCTCTTTAGTGTCTTTCATTAATTAGAAAAGGATAACATGATAAGATACCCAATCACAAGACCCTTATATGAATGGTAACCTAATCGTAAGTGGTATCAAGCATCAAATATTGTGAATTTCACCACATTAAAGGCCACTCTATGGATAAGTGTTCAAGCCTTCACCATTATGTCCAATATTTCATTGATGACGGTGTCATCAAAATAGAACACACTTCAACTACCTCAACTTCCAATGATGAATTAAATGTTTTCCAAATCCCTTTAAATGATGCAACTCCACAAGATCAAGATGAAAAGGCCAAGGGTCTATAATTCAAAACCAATTAACTTCTTCTCCAAATATTCTTTCGTTAGTTCAATTGGAAATTGAAAGCGTTTCAGACACTTATCTTCAAACGTCAATTTTTTTGAAAGAGTTTCATGATCCCTTTCCAACACATGATACTAATGAAAAATCTAAAGAAAAGGGTCAATCATCAAGCACCGTTGAGCTTGATTCTATCCTTATAATGCTAGATCCTATGCTGACATCCCTCATCTTGTTGTAGAGACACAACAACAAGAAGTTTGGACACTTGCGAAAACACAACCCTCCATTTCCGTAGTCACTCAAATGATTAATATTGAAATTATTAATGTTTCACACCATCCATCCAATGTAGATTCTTCATCGATTCACAAGATATTATCCAACATTCAAAGAAATCATTTACACAAATCCCTTCCATGGATTTGACTACAATGTCATCTCCATTTCAAGACATTCCTGCTCATGAATTCCACGATGTGTGTATTCCTAGGGGTATCAACACACAACCATTTCGAGCTATAATCGCAAACCTATCGTCAAACAAATCTATTCCTATCATATGGTCCTCATGACATTTTGGATATTAACATCACAAACATCAAATTCCTACACATTGAAGCGTTCATCAATAATCATACAATCAAAAGAACATTTATAGACAAAGCAACAACATCAAATATTTACTCTATAAAGCCTAAGAGATGCCTTGGATGCTCATCTAGGGATCAATCCTTCACTCCTCACATCATTCCACTCATGGGTGAATATGAATTTTGACCTAAAGATGGATAATCTAAATGAGATTCATTAACCTTTGATGCATGACTAGGAGAGAAGTGAGGAAGGTCAAGATGAGAATAATCAGCCTTTAAAACATGACTAGAAGAGGAAGGAGGTGATTTCTCATCATCCGGACTGAAATATGAATCATTGTCATCAATACTCTCATCATTTTTACTAAAATAATAATATATGAATCCAAATCCTCGGAACCATCATCAATACCCAGTGAGTATAATGTGACTAGAAATGAAGTGTCAGGAGTGAAACTCAAAGGGATCTTCTCATCATAGAGGACTCGTCACCGGGATAAAAGAGTGAGAAGAGATAAACTAGATAGTGATGATATTCTCTACCCACTTCCACTATAGAATTATTACACAACTCCTTATTAACCATAAAATTTGTAGTGAACGTAACTCACTTTCTTAAACCATGGTGTGTGATATGATATATTGATAGGAGATTAGTTGATAATGAAGGTACAAATAGAACATCGGCCTATGTCAATATACCATCTCTTTGATACTTGATATAAGTTTGATCACTCATCAAAATATTCAACATAGAACATGGCTCTAAGGAAGTGAAGACAACATGTGATGAATTCATGTGGTGTGAAGCACTGAGTTAAGAACCCATGTGGTAGGTTGATATCAATGCGCTTCAGAAGTGCATTTCCATTAAATTTCCCCTTATTGTTATGTTTTTCCTTTGTAAACTCTTGAAGCTGGTGAATGTTTTGTATTTAAGCCAAGAACCTTGATATTATTTTTCTCTAAAATGTGTGTTAGGTGATTAATTTGTTTCTACATATACTTATGTTCATCATGTCCATGTTTTCTATAATAGGTATAGTTTTCCCTTTATTTCTTATGTTTGGAGAGGTCTCGGTGGCATGTTTTAGATCCTTCTTTTTCTCATTATCTTTTTATTATGTTTGTTATCCTTGATGTTTGAAGTTGTTTAATTTTCTTGTGAAACAAATAGGAACGTGTCTTAGAAGACTTTAGGGTACCCATTTGTATGAGCTTATCTTGATCCCTAGTTAAGGAGGTAGCAAAATCATCTAAGACATTTTCCATGTGGCTCCAAGGGCACTCTAGTGGCATGGAAAATAGAAATAAAAACTAAATAATCATGATACAACACAGGCAAGAATAAAAATAATCGATTTATCATCCTTTTTTGTCTATCCCACATTGTTTCAACTACAATATAAGTGATTTGAATTTTGTGAAGAAGTCTTGTATAGTGTCAAAGTTGTTTGGACTCAAAATAATGAGCTCATTCTCCATTCATGACCCCTCATTGCATATTTCTTCCCAAATATTTCCTCTAATACGGTCTAGATGTCACTAGGTATTAGCAAATTCTATGTGAAAGATAAAATTAGGAGATACATATAGACATAATAGACCATAGGCCTCATCACATCGGTTAAACCACTTAACTTTAGCTACATCTAATGTTGGTTCAGTTTCAAGACCCATTGTGATCAAATGTAAACCCTTACTCAAGAAGATTTAAATTTTGATTTTCTACTGATGATAATTAAATGGTGTGAGGAGAGGAACCACATTTTGATCCATAATACAAGAAAAGAGATTGTAGAAATGAAAGTGCATAAGAGAACATAAGATAACCCCCTAAAATGATCGATAATAATGGCAAGGTTGACACTTTATAAATTAATGCATATATAATTCTTTGAGGCAAAAATATGATACTAGATGAACAAGGAAATGAAAGTAGCATCAATGTTGATTTAACAAAAATATGAATGTATTAAACCCTAATTGTAAAAATAACCGAATGTAAACTATGATATACAGTTGTTAAGTACAATATGACACAAGCAAATAAGCAAGTAAATATGAAACCCTAAGAAAGAGATATAGAAATAATGAATTAGTTGATTTACGCTTGATGCGGAAATGCTCGGGCGGGAAAAATTATTGAACAGGAGGTGAACAATGTCATAAATTCTCAGGAGAAATTATGGACTGCATGAATGATGTTGGACATCGGCGCCCATGGAAGGATAGGGGCACTTGGGCATTGGAGACTACTAACGAGGTCTCGTGACTAAGCAAATAGTCGAATCTGAAGTTTATTGTGTTGCAAGAATGTCATAAATATTCCTGTTGATTTCCTATGGGTTGTTCTTTGATCACTGAGGGTACATGTAACTTGAAAAAATAGATCTCACCTGTAAAAACCCACAAATCACATCAAATCCAAAAAGAAAGATACAAAATGGGGATACAGAGTGACCCCAGCGGTCACCCCGAGAGTGAACTTACTACAACCAAGCGTTGCACTACATTACAGACTCTATGTAGTTCTTGAGTGTGTGTGTAAGAATCGTGCCCTAAGATGACCTTATACAAGTGCACTTAATAACGGGTTGTAGCTAGATGTAAGAATGTAATAAAATGTGTGGATAGAATAAATAACTTCCCCTTCATGTGTTGTGTATGTAAAAAATGTAGTCCCTTGTCCCTTGAATGAATGCTTAGATGGATGCCTTAAAGTGCTTTAGGTGCCTTTTGAATGCAAATTTAGGTGATGATTGTTGTGCCCACATTTTACACACCCAATTACAACAATAAAATAACAGGTAATTTTTTTGACTTACATTGCTCACTACACACAACACAACAAGGACTCCAAGTACGAAACTCGACTCGCATACGACAATTACATAAGTCATCGACTCACATAGACACAAGAAAACAACATAGGCATGTTGATGCCACACCTTTCCCAATGAATGGTTACTAGTAATGACCCAACCACAAGAAAAATGACTTCAGGAATGGCGAACCCACAACACATCATTTCTTTAATTGTATTTTAGTTATGATTAACACTCCAAGAACATTATTGTGCAAGGATAGCTTCCTCCTTTTTCCAACTACAGAAACTTTAAGTTCATCCCACATATAATTTACAGTTCGACCATTTTAAGTTAGCTTCTTATTATTTACAAATTTTCCATAACTTACACACTTATTTGGCATAATTCAAATGCATATAAAGTACTTAATTATCTTACTCTTATATGCTTTATTTTCTACGTTACATTATGGTCTTATCATTAGCATTGTCTTGAAAAAGGAGTTACGAAGTGTTTGTCCAACCTCTTGAAGACATATATGATTAAGAGACTTGATGCTTCACATGAACCCTAAGTTAACATCCAAATCAACTGAGGTTTAGATCAATTCCCAACTTCACCTAAGGGTCTACCCCTCAACTAAATGTGAGTTTTAAGCGAGAGGACAAATTTATGCTAAACCACCTTCCGAAAGGACCAAGGTGTTATGTTGAGAGAAACCAAGGTAACACATTTAGCTGAGCGGAGCTAAGGAGTTCATTAACAAGAGTTTAAGACCTAGAACAACTAAGTCACAACCTCCATCTATGTTGTCTGGATCCAACAGGATTTCATTCGATGAAGAAAATTTACTTTTAAATCTATCTTCGAAACAAGGTAGTCCGCTAGGATACGAAGGAGGAGTTAGCTCTACATACTCCAAGAAAAGTTTGACTATGTCACTCCTATCAGACGGGTTTATGACAATGTCACTAAACATACTGACTAAGATGATAAGCCCATTCTTAGGTTCTTGTTTACTCAAACTAGGAGGTTCCATCAAGTGTAGAGTTTAATTTCATTCTACGGTTTTCAATGTCTTCTACGGTAAAGAGTATGACACATGAAACAAGTTATGTCCCGATATTGAACAAGGGTAGAGTGTTTCGATTTAATTCTCTTTATTACATTTACAAAGTATGAATGCACAAGATGACTCATTAATCATTTATTGAACACTGAGTATGTACTACAAGATATTACTGCAATTTCATTTACTATATATAAATATCAAACCTTTTTACCATGTGTACTATGAATCAAATTGAACCTATGATTAAATGCACATTTCCTAGATGTCCTTGAAACTAGCATCATCATACATATCAACAAATTATCAAATATAACCTTCTGTAACATGAGACTACATTATACATTTATTCATTTAACCATGAACTATATGAATTACAATGATAATTAATGCACTACACAACGCCTTTACGTCATCATTCTTTCATCTACGCAAAACCACGTGAGCAAGATATCAACGATAAATCGCTGGCATGGCATCCACCATAATCTAACATAATTATCTTTTTCGGTTTCCCATTTACATATGATAATAATTACAATTTGCAATCGAAATAAAAGATTTAGAGACATGTATTCATTACATTTCATTTTACTTCTTTTTGTAACACAGGAGAGAGAAAGAGAAGGGAAGAGAGAGAAAACACCATTTTGTCAAAAGTTCTAATTCACACAAGTTACACTATAGTGTTTTAAATAGTTATTTACATGTGTCAAAAGTATCTACGGGGGTTTGGCAACCCGACGAGGGTCCCGTAGCTTCCTATTTTTACATTTTCTTAATAGCTACAAAAACGTTCAAAACGGGCTCGGAGGCTAAGAAACCACTTCCAAAAGTTATCTTCCAATGAGAACGCACACCATGATTCACTTTCTACGTGTCCCCAGATATACCAAGAGTTCAAAGTGACTAATGGAATTGGGAAAAAGTGAACGGTTTGCGTTTGGCAGCTAGTTTTCCAGGGCCACTGGTCGTAGTTGGCCCAGTGCAAATTGAACAAAAGTTAGCTCGAGGGCTTAGAAAACCACGTCCAAAATTGACGTTCGATGGATGAGCATGCAACAAGACACTTCCTACAAGTTCCCCTATATAAGGAGAATTCATTAGAGTCGACGGGACTGAGAACTAGAAAACCATTTTCAAACGTGAAGTTTTTGGAGCGACAAGTCGAAATTGGTCCAGTTTGACCTCGTCAAACTGTGACTAGAGGCCTAAAAATGGCTTTTACAAACTATCTAGAAAAGTGCTTTTCCCTAAACTGAATGTTCCATGCAATTGTCTAGTATAAACACTAGAGGTTTGCGAAGACGGAAATAATTTCTCTATCCAGGTTTCAAATGGCGGTTCAAAACGAAAGCCAACTTTCTAGATTTAACAACTTTCTACTACATAAAACAGTGTAACAAGGCTCCTATAAGAGCGTCAAAAATATCATATGTTCATTCGGGGTCAATCCAAAGGTCAAGGTGACTCTTCGCATACCAAGGTACACAAATGAAGCTTAACATCTTGTTTTCAGAGTTACGAAGGGTACTTAATGAGTCTCCAAAAATGCAAAAATTAACTATTTAAACAGGAGAAGGTCAACATTATTACTGGGAAGTCAATCTCGTCTTGTCGATAAACCAAGATTGAAGCGATCTAGTTGGGTAAGAAGTTTTCTAAATCACCTCAGAATGAGGGTGGAAGTTCATGGTTTAATGCAGAAGAGTTATTTTGATTTCATGAGTTACGACACGACATTTCATTGTTTTTGCAACGAGTTGATATAAACATTTGATTGTATTTGAAATCCTAATATTTTAAAATTCTATTAAGTTGCAAAAGAGAACTAAAACATGAGAATTATGAGAGGTAAGGGAAGATGAACCATGCAGGAGGAATAGAGCCAGTTGAAACCGCGGGATTCGGTTCAACATCTCCCTTAAGCATTTTGTTGAACAGATCATGAGCATCCGCAATATTACCATTTTCCTTTGCTCAAAATCCTCAAGCTTTCCCAACGAACCCATTTTGTACCTTCTACACCCTGTGCAAGGAGACGAGTAAGATTGCTTTTCAGGCTGTGCAAATGTCCAAGGTTCTTGGTACTAACATTTCTGGCCAGCTCATCCAATACAGGGTAAGCCTCTCGCTCGAGATCTGCAACATTTGAATCCATATATGTACAAACCACCTCCAGAGCAATTTCCAGCACATGAAACTCAAACGGAAGCTCATGTTGCAGCCCATCTACTACTTCTAGGATAGGTAGCCAGCGTCTAGGGGAACTTGCAGAAGAAGTATCAGGCTTTTCCTGCTAGCCCATGGGATCTAATCCCTGAAGTTTTGATGAGATTTTGCAAGGAAGTTGTTGCCTGAGTTGATCCACAAATTTAAGAACACCTTGGTTCAACGGATCAAGTAAGAATACCTCTTCAGCAATAACAATGGCCTTAATAAATTCCAAATTGACCACCATGGCTTTCTCCCTAGCTAAAATATTTGATGACTCAGAAAATACGGGGTCGAGGATCCTCAAATCCCTTGCAGGAATGGAAACGCACTTCATGAGACAACATTTCTTTGAGGCATTCTAACAAACAGTTCACACGCCTTTTCAACAAATCCATTTTGCTCATACACTGCAATCATAATAGGTCGTGAGGCTGCATTTCTTGTAGCATTTTGTCAAATAGCTTACAAGCTTCCACATTCGCATACATAACTACCAGCACACTTACAACTCTAACCTCTGGAAAACAACATCTCTCCAAAAGCTTTGGTGGATCTCATACCCTGCTCCAAGGCTCATGTTTTGGCACAGGCCGGGAATACGTAGGTAAAAGAAAACTCATCAGGTTGGAGACCGGTTTGTTGCATGGCTAAAACAACGTGACTGTCCCCTAAGAAAACCCCACGTCTTTTGTACACTTCTGTCATGGTAATATTCCATGAGCAATTGTCTCGTTCTCTCATTTGGTCAAACACAGGAAAGGCTTCCTCACTGGCTGACTCGCCAACATTGGGTACAACCAAAACGTCCAACGAACAACCTCTACCCCCATACGGCTCACTGACTTTTATGCGTTGTTAGATGTTCCACACAGATAAAGGATAAATAAACAATCCCACATAGTCAAAGTAATATCCCATGCACCCAGGGAATACCACCCATGCATTCCAAGGATCTATCAACTATCCACGCCAAATCCATACAAGCTCACATAGCAAGGAAAAGAAAATAGTCTACTCATCCCACACTAAAGGACTATTCACCATACAGAGGGTCAAGATAGTCCATGCAAGGGACATGAAAGAACTGGTCTGACAAAAAAATCCACGCCTGTTCAAGGGTTTCCCCCATTTTTAATACAAGCTAGGAGAATGCTGGCACAGGCCAGGAGTGCACTTGGTAAGGGCCGCGAATATGCAAGGAAGGAACAACAATCCAAACAAAACAGTGGACAGTGCATTAGAAATGTGTTCCATCCTGCACAAAAGAAGGCACCAATCCAAATGTGCACATCCTCCCAGAGCAGACAGATTTGCAGTCTCATTAACACACGCCTTCTCTGACATAAATTAATGGAAATGCAGGTTCCCATCCTCCAACGCACTTCCACAACTGACCAACATTAAATAAAACTAAAGTGTACAACTCGCAAGGAAGAAAAGATGGTGGGGGGTTTGCGTGGTGCCTCCATACCAAACAAATTCTAAAAATAATAATACGCATTTCAATGAAATGGTGGAACACTAAAAAAAGTGGCCAATGTGGGTGAAAGCATCCAAAATTCTCATTAATTTAGATATATATAAAAAATACGAGTGGAGACTTGGTCGGCTCAGGTGGTAGCAATATCATTTCACCTTTAAAATGACAAATAAAACAAGTACGCAAGCAAGTTTGGTCGACCAAGGAGGAACTAGAGATAGCAATTTCAAAAATGAACACAAGACAAGGACCAACCACAATGTCGCAACAGGATACCCTCCTCTTTGCGCGAATCGAGGATCGATCCGCGAAGCGACCAATCTAAACAATAAAATCGCTTATCGATAATTAACAACAAGGTTTATAACAAATCGACGATCAGATAATGAAGTTATCATCGATCGATAATTAAAATAATAATATTATTACTATTTTTATTACTATTATTATTACAACTTAATACTACTTATTAATCACATTAACAAGGACCAACATACAAGCTTGACCAAAACAATAATAACAAGAATCGACAATTCAAAAGAATAATTATTATTATGTAGATGTTCCCTCTAGCTGGTCATGCCCTAACAACATCAAGTCATCATTCAAACCACCTATCGAATTTGAGAAAGAGATTTTTCCTTAACAGGGTAATCGAAAAGGTGAAGCCAACAAGGATCAACAAGAGCACAACAACGTTAAATGCTTAGCAACACGGTCGTCGAAGAAGAAAAAGAAGAATGAGGAATGGGGCATTACAATAATAGTATATGCTTAGTGTTTGGTCCTTGATTTTGAACACATAACTATGTATTTATATGATTCCTTTATTTGAATTTCAAAATTGACAACTTGAAGGTCGACCCATAAGTGAAAAAGGTGCCCAAAAGATAAAAGAGACCTAAAAGAAGCAAGTAAGGTGAAAAAGGGTCACGAGCTCCCGGAGGACATGAATGCCCAAAGGGGATAGGGCGCTTGGGCACTTATGTCCTAGCTAGGCACTAGTGTCCAGAGCTATAAAAGATAAATAAGTAAAATATCGATTGGGCTATAGGGTGTAAAAGACCAATTAGAAAATAAGAAACACAGAAAAAAAGCCAAAGACAATGGTCAATTACTAGTTTTCTTGTTTAAGAATCATATGAATGCTAGTATGTATTTAGGACCTAGAAATGTACCCAAGTGCATAGTTTAGTGTCTACAAATACAAAGAGATCCTAAAAAGAGTTCTTAACAAAAATTTATGTCTCTTTCAAGTTTATTCTACTTCCAAATGCAATACTTGGCCATGTGTATTCACAAAAATAATCATCCCTTGACCTCTTACAAATTTCAACACTTGTTTGACCACTTTAAAAAAGTTTACCTCTCAAAAGTTAAGCCCATTTGGGTTGGGCGTGACTTGGTGGCTAAACTCCATGTGACTAGGGGCTAAGGTTAGGAAAAGTGGTGGGGTGGTCTTCCCAATTTTCAAACTTGTGCATAAAGTGATGTCACCTTTGGGGAGAGCTGCGCACACTTACTTAACAAGTTGTCGAGATGTGCACTTACTTATTAGTGAATATTTATGTCATGGTTATAAATGGCCCTCAAATTTAAAGAGTGACGGGCACTAATAGAAAATGTTACATGATTATAAAATACCTAAAACCTCAAGCGGTGGTTGTAATATGGATAATATAAATTATAACTAAATAATTTATTGATAACTCAAATACATTTGATTAGGGTATTACAATAACAATATGATATAGTAGTAATGTTTGATTAGTTAATATAAATTTAATCTTGTAGTATTTATATCGGGATTTATATTTATCTTGATAAATTGGGATTCGAGGGGAGTCATATAAATTTGAATGTGGAAATTTGTGCTTAATAGTGACAATGTATTTGCTTCAAAAATGAATTGATTGAAGAAAAAGGTACAAAGTTTCGGAGGTGTTTTAGATAAGTAGAATGGGGACTTTATAAAAGTAACATGCATGAAAGATAATGTTAAGGAAAAAACCATGTTAATTTCCTTTTGAGTTCTAATGTTTTGAGTCTATCTCTTAGACCCTTCCTTGAGGAAATTAGATTAAAAATATTGGGCTGTGAGAGAATGTGGTCCAAGATCGAGCACTGATAAAATACGAACTCATAAATAGAGTAATGTTGTGAGAGAGAGGAACCATACACAAGCCAAAAGATAGCTTGTATTCAAAATGCATATGAAAATATCTTTAAAAGAGGTGTATAAATAGGAAGTGGGGAAGTGTAACTGCTACATAAAAAATTTGGATAAGTGTACTCCCACCTATCTCAATGACACATAAGCAAGCTAAATACATGTGTAAGAAAAACCATACAAAATACCTCCAATAACACCCACTTAAGTATAATTTAGGTGGGTAGAAGAATTAGGTTCTAACAATAATGCCTAATAAAGTACACAAGTACATAGTAAATCCCTTATAAAGTGGGGAAAGGGAGAAAAATCCACGGGAAAAAATCCTCCCCAAAAGAGAGAAAATAAAAGAACATAGAAAATCTCCCTCAATAAAAAAGGATCCCTTATAATAATATAATGAATCCCCTTAGAAATCAAGAGAGAAGGAAGAGAAGAAGAGAGGACTAGGTTGTCCCCAAAAGATGAGGCCTCATGAACTCTCAATAGATCTCATAGATGAAAAATCATACTATTATAAGAAGAATCAATGAAGATTGAATCCCAATTAGGAATTCCAGATGCTTCACTGAAATATTATGGATCAGAGGCAAAGGAAAAATGAACATGTGGAACATCCTAGAACTGTGAATTTTTCTACTATCGTTTGATGAATCACTAACCAAATCATCTATATTATGTAGTGTCTAGTAAGCCCAAATTAAACTAGAATTCACAATGTCGAAGGAAGTGGTCCAAAATTTTGAGAGACAAGAGGAAGTGAGCCTAAAGATGGAGAATCTAGAGGAGATTTATTAACTTTTGATGCATGACTAGGGGAGAAGCAAGGAAGGTCAAGATGAGTGTCATCAACCTTTGAAACATGAATAGGAGAGGAAGGAGGTGAGTTATCATCACTACTCTTGGCGTTTGGATTGGAATATGAATCCTTTTCATCAATAATTTCATCATTTTTACTAGAAAAATAATCAACATGAGTCAACCTAAGTGAATCTATATCTTTAGAACTATTGTTAATACCAATGATTATAATGTGACTATAAGTGAAGTGTCGAATTGAACTTAAAGGGATATACTCATCTTTAGAGGACTCGTCATCAAGAGAAAAGTGTGAGAAGAGATAAATGGAAGACAATCTTCAATGGTCTTCAATGATGCTTTAAGTTGCAATATAGATGCGGTCATTTTAAGAGGAACATTTAATTTAAATTTTAGGTAATTTGGCTCACTTGAGTCACTTTGGGAAAGTGAAAAACAATTTTTAGTTGTTACGGGCACAAATGGAGTTTATTGATTGGAAAATTCTTTCCCTTGTGAAAATAAACTAGGATATGATAGCCCATGAGGTATAGATATTCTTAAATGCATTTTCAAATGGATAATTTTCAATATTTTTCAACCATGGGATCATGGCAATGAGCAAAAGATTGTTTTGAAAGATATGGCACATAGTTGGTTTTAATTGCTTCCATGGATGAAAATATGAATATTTCATGGAGTTTCCAACAAGCACTTTATCTAATTTGAAGTTGAGGTTTTGAGAGAAAACCTAACATTCAAAATATCACTTAAGTGGAGGAGGGGGCAGGGATTTACTCAAACAAACAAGAAAATGTGCCATATTTGCAACTCCCACCTCTAAAAGGTGCTCCAATTAGATATGGGTGTGTATTTGACGAGAAAATAAAACATCCCAAAGGGTGCCAATACATTGGGAGAGCCAAAACTGCACCTAGGCTATTGTAGACACAAAATCATGCACTTGGGTACATTTTCTAGGTCCTAAATGCATGTTAGCATTTACATGATTCCTAAGCAAGAAAACTAGTAATCAACAACCATCTTTGGCGTCTTTTCTTTGTATTTTGCTCTCTATTTGGTCTTACACACCCTACAACCCAGTCAAAACTTAACTGATTTATCTTTTATGGCTTCAGACACAAGGCGCCCAGCTAGAACAATAACATCCAGGCGCTCTTGTCCCTCCCAGTGACTTTGAGCCTTTCTTAGCTTATTCTTTTTGGGTCTCTTTTATCTTTTGGGAATATTTTTCACTTATGGGTTGGCCTTTCAGTTTTCAATTACGAAATTCAAACAAGGGAATCATATAAATACATAGTTATGTTTTCAAAATGAAGGACCAAGCACTAAGCATTACTATTATCACCTAAGCTTGCATCCCAAAGGCACTAAATCACTTCAAAGGCATTCATCTAACATCCATTCAAGGGACAAGGGTTGCATAATTTTGCATACACAACATAGGAAGGGGAAGTCTATTCTATTCCATCCACACATACTATTACATTACTACATTCTAGCTACAACCCACTATCAAGTGCAACTTGCACAAGGGCATCCTATGACACCATTTATACACACACTCACAAGAAATACATGGAGTATGAGATGTAGTGTAACAATCGGTCATAAGTTCACTCTTCGGGTGACCTTTAGGGTCAATCTAACTCCCCATTCTACATTTTCCTTTTTAGGTTTGATATGGTTTGTGGGTATGTGCAGGTGAACTTCTTTCTTGCAAGTTACATGTACCTTTGGCAATCAAGAAATGACTATCGTGTGACCAATAGGAATCAAAAGTGAAACCCTTAAGACACAAAAGAAAGCATATCCCGATCTCTTACACTGGTCAAGTGACCCAAGTGCCTCTACCCTACACCCAGGCACACGAGGGGTTCATTAACAAGGCAATATCCTAGCATGTGTATTCATATTAAGGTAATTAAAATTGATAAAAATAAAGTCAATATATCGGTAGAAATCAGGGGTGAAATGGTTTAATTTATTAATATTTTGAATTAGGTATTGGGGTAGGCTAGAGAGGTGGGCTAGAAAAGAGGTGACGTCAATTTTAATAAAAAATTAAAACATTTGAACCCTAGTTTTTAAAGCTAAATACCTTAAAATTGTAAAAGGTTCGTGGTCATAAAGTTATATTATAATCTCTTTTTAAATAAGGAAATGAATTAGGAGATTCTTAAGCAAGAAATAATAAGATGGTAGAAAACTAGGATTGAGTATACTTTTCAACACATGATATTATTTCACCATATTAATTATTTGAAGAAATATTGATAAATGATTAAAGATTAACATTAAGGTAATTGGTAATATGTCTTAAATGGCTTCAAACTCTTTTTCTAGAGAAAAGGCATATTAAGAAAATAATAATTGAGTGGAAAACATGATATATTTTTTGTTTGATATATTAGGGTATAAATAAAAAAGGGTAAATAAAATTGTAATAAAAAAATGGGTAAGGTACATGGAAAAAATAGGGTATTTTCATTCTAATAATATAACTAGCGGGGTGTTATTAATTGAATAATTAAAGGTAAAAACTAACATTAAGGGTATTCTTTAATACCCTTTGAATGAACATGATATACCATACTTTTACTAAGTGAACCCCCGTGACTGGGCACCTGGTTCGACTCATTCTGAATTCCAAATTTTACAAAGGTGAGCAAGAACATTGTTTCTAGACTGCTTCAACGATTGTACTACCCATATCACTTCTTGTCCACTAAAAAAATCAGCTAAGTCTTATTACCCCTCCTTGCTTAGGGTTTTACATCATTTATTTCTTATTTCTTGGATCTTATTGTATATTATCATTTTGTACATCATTAGGAACAATAATTACTCTGCAATATAGATTTAATTGAAGTAAATTGAATTAAATCATTTGGTGAACCAATCCGCTTGAACCCAACCTTACTTCTAGAAACCATTTCACTTTTTCTCCCATGGTTGAAACCTATGAACCCTTTACCGATGAATACCTTCATGATATCCAAGCTCATATTGTTGAACATCCTCAAGATTTAGATTTCATTTTATTCGCTACTCATGAGGAAGCCACTAACATAGCTGAGTTCAACCCTCCTACCTCTAATATTGCTTATATTCCTATTACAACATAACCTCCTAATTCTACCCTTCCACATACCTCTACTATTCCCATTTCTATTCCTACTCCTACCAACCATTTCACTCCACCTCTTATTTATCACACATGGAAAGTCTCCACTTCCAAAAATCAAGACCTAGCTTCCTTATACCAGACCTACAAGTTCAAATCATCGGTTACATCAATCTACTTCACGGTCCTCTCCATCTCTTGATTCCTCGTTAATTATTTACACCCCTTTGCACCCGCCATTTATGCTTATCCACTTCCTCCTAATTTTGTCTCCCCCTAAGTTTCCCTCCTTCAATGGCCATGGTGACCCTCAAGAACATCTCTAATATTTTTAAGTGGCATGTCTTGACTATGTGGATGATCATACATTGCTAGCTAAGTTATTTCCTAGAAGTCTACAAGATTATGCCATGCGTTGGTTTTATGATCTACTTGTTCATTTGGTAACTCCTTTACATACTTAGTTGATGCTTTCCTTGCACATTTTTCTATCAATATCGACACCAATATCTCTTATGCACAACTTGCTCACATAAAAAGGATATATTGAGCATCGGAGTTCGCTATGTTTTACATTATAAGAGCAACACAGCTTAAGATGACCAATGTACTCGTTGATTCAAAATTACAAGATCTTTTTATTCAAAGTCTCTTACCTCCACTACAAGAGAGTGTTATTTTTGAGACCTCTCCATCCTTTGATCAATTGTGCCATACACTTAAAATGCGTGAAGTTAAAATCTTATCTATGGGAAAATTAAAATATCATGATACTCCTTCATCCTCTTCTAATAGGTTTCAAGCTAAATCTGCATTCAAACCATCTCCTAAGCCCACTGAAGCTAAAGCCACTATCAATGTTGTTTCTCCATCCCCCACACTTCAAGTGCAAGCTTTGCGTTGTAATTTTACCAAATTACCCTACGCACATCGCTTTTATTTCCACATCTTATCGAAATTAACCTTATCACTCTTCCACCACACTCAATCTCGACCCCTCTCACCCCCATGGCCGCAATTATGATGAAAATACATGATGTGATTATCACCAATGCGTTGGGCATTCTACTAATCATTTTTTCAAAATCAAGCATATTATTCAAGATCTCATTGATAACAATGCACTCAAGCTCCCTAAGCCATCTACTTCTAAGTTGGCCAATGATAATAAAAATCTCAAAATATTTAATGACCCTTTGCCCAAGCATGATAATCAAGCTCTTGATTCTTTTTCCAATCCTATGTATCGAGTTGTGCCTCCTCCTTCATCGGGGCCTCTTGATTGCCTTGTTTCTTCTGTTGATACATCACCGCCAGTCATTACATTATCAAATCATGATTATCATGCTACATTTACTTCTGATTCCTTGCACATCAATGATTCTATTGGTTCATATATTATCAATAACACTTTGATCTATCCATCGGCTCCTACCAACGTGTGCTCTGTGGTACTCCTCCTTGCTATCAATTATCCACTATCTAATGTCACATTTCCAGTCTATTGGTGAGAAAATTTGTCTTGTGGACAAATTTGTGGATTTTAGGCCAACGCTATGGGAATCAAAGTCCCTCTACATTTGAATGGTGCAGCTACCATTGTTTAGCATGTAAAACCAAAGTGGATTTATGGTGGTTTTTCAACCAGAGATCCACATGAACACTCCACTATCCCTATGGCAATAATAAGCAACTCCTTGCTATAGCAGAAATCGATCTAAGAAAGGGGAGGGAGTGAGAATGAAGGAGGGGGAAATCAATGTTGTGGGTAGAGTGTCAGATGCCCACACACATCAACTAGAAGTTTCATTACATGCATTAATTAATAGAAGAAAGACAAATTTGTAATTTTTGAGCACAAGACAAAATAAAACACACTGGTCACAAAGCACCAATTGATTTTTCCATCGGGGGGACATAAAATTCCTTCCTTTTTTATTGATCTCAGAGTTGAAACTTATACAATGAGTGGGAATAGAAGAAAAATGCAGAGGAGGAGAATAAAGAAGACTAACAATCATTTTTTTGTCCTTTGTTCGCAAAAACGTGCTTCCAATTTCCAAATTTGATTTCCCATCCTTCAATGAAAGACTTTAAAAAATAGCATTAAATCATTCAACTTCCAAATGCCAACAAGTTTACAAACAAATTTGATTATTTCCCCTCTTTTAGATACCTCTGTTGTAAAGAAAATGCTTATGATGAGCCCAAAAAGAGTTTGTGTGTAAAAATGTGTTTCATATTTCAATTTTCTAGTTCACATATGAACCATTCAATCCTTTTCCCTAATTACTTTGAAATCGAGCCATCCACGTGGCAGGAGAACATTAGAGTGAAGTTGGGGGAAACTTTTTAAAGTTTTTTTACATGCTAGAGACGTTTTCTCAATTTTCTCCCACAAAAATCCATAAAAATTTAAAATTGAAGTGTCCATCATGTGGAGAATTTCACCAACTTTCCATTGATACCAAAAACGTGAAAAATCCGAGCTCTAGATCAAAAGATATGGCCTCTTGAAGATTTAGGGCAAAACTAGTAAAAAAACAAAGTCAAAATGAGGGTTAGCGGGGTCAAACTTTAAATATTTCCCTTTTGGAAAAATTTCCTAAAAATCTCCATGCCCCCACTACTCTAAGAGACACATGGTGCCTTCTGATTCATCTACGGCCCGAAGACTTGCCTTTTTTCTTTCTGATTTCATATTGGGAAAAATTTCCCAAAAATGTTCGTACCCCCGCCGCTCCGAGACACATGGCGCTCTCTGACTGGTCGCGGATATGTGGCTCCATTTTTTCCTTTTAAATTTTAAATTGGGAAAATTTCCCAATTTATCTCCACGCCTCACCACTTTTCCTTGACACATGTGGCGCATCCTGATTAGTTGCGGGCCTCAAACCATTTATTTTCCTTTGCGGGCTTTTGGGCCAGAATGTTTCCTTTGAGTTTTTGCCCAAAAGGGATAAGTGCCAAGTTTTCCTTCGCGCCTCTGCTAATGCACTTCCTTCCCCCACGGACTTTAGGACACTTTTTGACTTTTTTGATTTTTAGCTTAAAGGGCTAAGTGTTGAATTTCTCTCCGCGGGCCCGCCTAAGGAAAATTTCCCCTCCAAACTCCGTTGAGCCATAACTTACAAAATACAAGGAGTTAGGAGGACTTCCTTACCTTTTTGGAAGTGGGAAAAAATTCTCTATCTGATGAAGGTGTTTC
Organism: Taxus wallichiana var. yunnanensis; assembly: GCA_018340775.1. Taxonomy (NCBI): domain Eukaryota; kingdom Viridiplantae; phylum Streptophyta; class Pinopsida; order Cupressales; family Taxaceae; genus Taxus; species Taxus wallichiana. The sequence continues at coordinate 757,531,659 of CM031239.1, read as the reverse complement.
TAAGAATACTTGATCCCTTAGGAAGTGCTAGATTTTAAAATATGTAGATTGGACCATTTTCAAAGGGTAATAACTCAAAAATTTCTAAGTCCAGACTTGGAAAAAGAAGGAAAATTTTGAGGGGACAACAGTGGCTCTAGATTGGGGACATGGCATTGATTGAACAGGGAGAAAACATGGCATGAGGATCTAGAATCTTAAGTTTTAAAACATATAATGTTGACCAGTGCCTTATCCATTGGGCCTTACAGAGTCATGTACAATACTGAAGGAAGGAAGAAGGAAGGAGGGGAAAACACAACAAACCAGAACCACACCAAAATAGAAAACAAACCAAAACACACACAACAGAAAAGGGGAAACAACAAAACTATGGTACAAGGTGAGGGACAACTCACTTTCACTAATGGTACAACTTCAAATATTGCCCACTTCTAGGCAAATCCCAATGGAGTTCCATCCAAGTATGATAAGAGAAAGGCATTCTCACCACAAGCTTCCTAAATTTGAAATGGACCCAACCACAAAGAATCTAACTTACCATGACTGCCCTTTGGCTCTCTCCTCTTGTCCCAAAGTAGGACCAAATCTCCAGCTCTGAACTCCCTTGCTTTGGCTCTTCTATCAAAGAGCTTCTTCACTTTCAGTTGATGTTCTTGATTATCCACTACCTGGGATCTGCTCTCTTCTAGCTTCTCAAGGAAAAGGATCCTCTTGTCAATTGAATCTTTGTATTGGTTGTCTTCCACTGTTTGAAGCAGCTTGAGAGCTGGCATTTCAATTGTAATAGGAATCTCTACTTCAACTCCATATAGTAGCTGAAAAGGTGACATGCCTATTTCCTTCTTAGGAGTGATCCTATCAGCCCACAATGCATCATATAATTTTTTGTGCCAATTCTTCTGATTCTCATCAACAAGCTTGCAGGATAATGGTCACAATATTTTTTTTGCTTGACTCAACTTGACCATTCCCTTGAGGATAGTAGTCAGAAGAATGAGCTAGAGAGATGCCAAAACCATAACAGAACTCTGTCAATTCTCTTGAAGAGAAATAAGTGGCATTGTCCACAACAATATTTTGAGGCACCCCAAAAGAACAATGATGTATTCTTTGATGAAACTGCAAACTACTTCAGAACTAGCTTGTTTGGTTGGAATGGCTTCCACCCATTTGGTGAAGTAGTCCGTGGCAGTGAGCACATAAGTATGCCCAACACTTGAATGGGGATTCAACATGCCAATGAAGTCCAACGCCCCCATTGTTGAAATGGTTCTTCAATAATCACAGCCTGAGAGGCAATGCAGCTAACTGTGGTTTTCCAACAAATTGCTGGCATGCTTTGCATTTAGAAACCCAACTCTGAGTATCAGCAAAAAGAGAAGGCCAATAATATCTACCTCTGAGAATTTTGTGGGTAGTCACCATGGCTGAAAAGTGTCCACCACAAGCTTGATCATGATAGGCTTTGAGGAGTTTTTCTTGTTGTTCCTTGTCAACACACTTGAGAAAACAACCATCTATCCCTTTCTTGTAGAGTGCATGATTCCAAATCACATATTTGGTGCTTTCAGCCTGAGAGTTCTTCGTTGCTTGTAATCTAAATGAGGAGGGCAATCCCCATAGGTAAGAAAGAAAGCAATGTCTGCATACCATTCCTCTGTAGTGTTCACAAAGATAACTTGTGGGCAATCTTCTAAGTAGTTGGGCAAGTGTCATCTCTTTCTCCAAGATGAACTTTGAGAGATTCATCTTCAGCAATCAACTTGCACAAACCATTTCCTCTAACTAGATTAGAGGGCTTAATCTCTAGGTCATACTCTTGGATCCTTATAATCCAATTTCCTCTTTTGGCTTCGGATCTTGTTGTGTCAAAATGGACTTGATTGCACTTCCGGGACCATCACCATGGTGTGAGAGTTGAGTATGTAAAATCTAAATTCTTCACATCCTTGACCACTATGCGTATGCATGCTTCTCTAATTGACTATAATTTAGTTCATGCTTCTTTAAAGGGCAGCTCATGAAAGCAATAGGTGCTTCCAATCCTTCATCATTCTTTTGAACTAGGACAGTAGAAAGAGTGTGCTTCGAGGCATAACAATACATGATGAATTCCTTGCTGAAATATGGAGATACCAATGTTGGAGCTTTGGCAATGGCCTTCTTGATTTCTTCAAATGCTGATTTTCCTTCACTACTCCATTTGAAACTTGTTTGAGGCTTCATCATAGAGGTGATATGCTTTGTTAGTTCAGCAAATTTAGGGACAAAGTGGCAAAGAAAATTTACCTTCCCAAAGAATGAGTGCACTCCTTTCTTGTTGTGGGAAGAGATAGTGCTTGAATAGCACTTACCCTCTTAGGGTCAATATGTGCTCCATGCTTATTCACGATGTGTCCCAATAGCTTGCCTTATGTGACTCCAAAGATACACTTCTTGGGATTTAGAGAAATGCCATGTTTTCTACATCTTGCAAGAATCTACTCCAAGTGGAAGATATGCTCACTTCTCTTCTTTGAAAACATGGTTAAGTCATCAAGGTATATGACAATGAAATACTTGAGATCTTTGAAAGCTAGGTCCATGGCTATTTGGAAGGTGGCTCCCACATTGATCAAGCCAAAAGGCATCCTGCTGTAAGCAAAAGTCCCCAAGGAGTTGTGAAAGCCATCTTGCTACAATCTTCTTTGGCTACTTTAATTTGATTATACCCTAAGAAGCCATCAAGAAAAGAGAGCATCTCAGATCTAGTAACTACTTGTAGGATATGATCCATGATCGGAAGAGGGTAATTATCCTTGAGAGATGCCTGATTTAGATTTCTGAAATCTACACATATTCTGATCTCCCCATTTTTATTTCTAACTAGTATAATGTTGGCCACCCATGTTGAGTGGTGAATGGGGAAAATGATTCTAGCATTCAGCATCTTGTTCACTTCTTCCTTGATAACATCAGCAATCTTTGGATTATAGGGTCTTTGCTTCTTCCTGAAGGGCTTAGCATCCTGCTTCAGAGGAATGGAATGATGCATTTCCTTCGTTGAAAAGATTTGAGCTCATCATAAGAGTAGGCCAGCACATCAGAGTACTTTTTAAGCAAAGCAACAAACTTCCTTTTCTCTTCAGGTGAGTAGTATTTGCCAATGTTGACCATCCTTGAATCTTCAAAATCCCAATGTTTTCCTTAGTCAAAACATACACTCAGAAGATAGCTTTACTTTTTATGAATAAATGAATCGTTATCAAAAGTCCTCCAAAATATTAGACCTTTTGGGATATTGGACCTTTCATTATCATGCCTTCATCATCCACTCTTTCAATTTCATCTCGATGATCTTGGTATTTTTTGTGGATTAAGACTTCCCTCAAAGAAGAGATTATAGTTCGTTGTCTCTTTGCTCCAAGAATTGCTAAATCTATTTTCATCATTGAAAACTTGCTAGTGATCTGCTTGATGATCGTGAACACTTGGTCTAAAAACCATCTCAATGGTTATTTTGTCCTTAAAAGAAGGATGAGGAACCAGTAGGTATGAAAACATAAAGAGAATAATCTCTTTCATTTTGTTGTCTTGGGATGGCTTTAATAGAGAATGCATTGAAATTCAATAATCCCACACTCTTTCCTTTAATGCTTGAGCCTTAATTCTCACCATGGTATTACTATGGATTTTCTTCACTATCACTTTTACATCGAAACATCTCAACTTTTAATTCCCATGTCTTCATACACTTTGCCTACAGAGGAGTGCTTAATATTCTCTACTATTGTTGGTGTTGTCAAAATGATTTTATGCTCTTGCATCACATTGGAAGGAGAGTATACACAACTAATAGTCTCCCCTATTTGGAATGGCTTCCATATAACTCCATAGTCTAGACTTGATCTTTCTCTTTCGGTAAGTCTTCTTCTCATTGTGTGAAAAGGAAATAGTTTCCTAATCCACAATCTTGAAGAGGATATTATCTCTTGGGTAAGCTTGAACTTCTTGCTATTTTTAATGTAAACTTCATTTTTCTTACCGGAAGCAACGTCTTCATCTCACCATTCACTTACTGGAGTACATCGAGTCTAATCCATCTTTATCTCTCCACCAAGGTCTCTATGAAATTTCTTTTCTCTTCAAGAGCATGCCAAAAGATGCTTTGGAATGTTGACCATCCTAAGATGGTTAGAAGTACTTTCTTTGTCAAAATTATTCAGGAAAGCCACTTTTGCATCTTTTATCCTTCCTACTTTGGTGCTTGCAGATTCCATTGATATGTCAGCTCTTGTCAAACAGTCCTCCAGAGCATTGGACTTTGAGTCATTGCTACCTTTGCAAAATCACAAAGATCATGCCTTCATCATCCTACTCTTTGATGTTCATCTTATGCATCCAGCCATGATTGCACAACATGGAAACCTCTCTCAAGCGTGGATTAGCACTTGTGAAACTAAGAGAGGAATATCCAGAGAAGGCTGGTTCTTTGCTCCTAAACTACCCGCCAAATCTATTCCATCGTCATTGCTAATCTTTCCTAATCTACATTGTCGAGGAGATAGATTGAGAGAGAAAAAAAACTCAAAAGCCTACACTAAAACGGTGATACACCGAGAAGGAGAGGTTGGACATCTATCAAAACTACCAGAGAATAAATTATTTCATTTTGTTGTCTTAGGAAGGATTCATAGATGCATCAAATAATTCAATGCAGATTTCACACTAAATGTCCCAAAACTCCATAACATGCTCCAAGCCTTGTATTCTTGCACAAGTACCTTGAAGAGAGGCGAAGAGGACTTCAAAATCGAGGAAGGATGGACGCATCAAAAAACGTTTGGCTCCGTTTTATTCCATCATTTTAATGGTAAAAGGCAAAAATACCATTACGGAGCAGGAGGAGGTTCAACTCCATTTTCAACCACGGAGAAGAAAAGAAGGGAGGCAGAGCTGAAAGGATGAACCACCGAAAGAAGCCCCTCACATTTATAGGAAGAATGAGAGAGGGAGAAGAGAGGAACAAATCTGCCCCAACCACCTCCGGAATGCATTTAACTCATCTCATTATGGTGGTAGACCTGAACTCTAGATTCCCAAAAATTGGCACATCTTCTTCATGTCGACAAGTAAGGAAATAGCGCCCTAATCCACAATGCTTGAAGAGGATATTAGCTCAAGTTATCAAACTTTGGCGCAAACTTCATTTTTCTTACATGTCAAGCAGCAAGCTTTATCTCACCCTTTACTTTGCGCAATAGTCGCAGAGAGTCGACAATCCATCTTTATCTCTCCACCAAGGTCCCATGTCGAAAAATTCTAGCGCCCTTAAGAGCATGCCAAAATATGTCGGAATGTTTGCGCACTAAGATGTCGAAACCATTTTCACGCGCCCTTCTCGTATGCAAGGCGCAAACTTTTTCTATGTTGACACTTTTATCCATTTATGTGCGCCAAGGCTATGATGGTAATAAAAATTGGGCTCTGAGTTTCCATTGACTTCCCATATTCTTAACTCTGGTTATATCTACCCGAGGCATTGGAGATATATACAACAACATTACATTATCAGAAGCTCCGGAGTCAATGATGCACTTGTTGAGCTCAAAACCATTCATGAGAAGAGACAAGTAGAAGGGTTCCACCTTATCTGTTTTGGAAGCACTTAGGGCCAACATGTTTTAAGCAGGTGGTGTAGATGGTGTCGGGAGAGACCTTTATAATTTGAACTTGAAGGTATAGAACTGTTGCTCTGAACAACATTGATTAGTCTATCAAATTGAGCAGGGTGTGTTTGCAAGTATTCAATCTCTAAGAGCTACACTTTGGTCTTACTTGCATGTTCCACAAAATCAAATGGGACAATGTTGGATGAGGGGGAAGTTCCTGGAGTGAGGGAAGGTTTACATGGTAAGGGTATTTGAGGAAATTTGGCTGACTTAGGATAGAATTCATTAGAGGGATGAGTGTTTTTAATAACTTATGAGCTAGAAGAAGGAAAAGGTGACTTACTAGATATAATAGCCTAATATCTAGTAACCATTTGGCCTAGTTTCATTTTGGCTGAATCCATTAAGGGTGGTAATGGTGAGCCTCTGCTGATGATCTTCTTTTGTGTGGCTATTGGAGTGGGATCTTCTTTAGTTTTCTTTTCCTCTTGAGCCACGAGAGGGTAGAACATATTTCTTGGATTGAGCTCGAGTGAAGAAAACAAATGAGAAGCTTGGGGCTTCCTCTTCTTCTTCCCCATCATCCACAAACTTGAACAAGCCATTGTGCATAAAAAATTCTTCAATTTTGAGGTAGCTTTCATAATCCTCTACTATTTCTCCTTCAAGTTCATCAATTTCAGCATCCTCTCTTGATTCTCTGGTGTCACAGATAGCATTGAACAGGAGGTGCTTCAAGGGAAAGTTGGTGAGGAGATGGTGCAATTATTTTTCTATCAGGGAAGTTTGGCCTCCTTGGAGCATTTATCGTTGTCATTTGGGATAGTTGTTTCTTCAAGGAAACTAGATCATTTGCCATTTTCTAGAACATAGGATCTATAGTTACTGAAGCCAAACTCTAACCTTTCTTCGCTCCCATTTGGGCCTTTCACCTTTCCAGAGAGGATTAAGTCATCATCAGTTTCAATGGAAAAGTCTTGAGCTTCCCTCAGTGTGTTTGGTTGGCTCTTCTGAGGAAGAAACCAACTTTTGATGGCAAGGCACTGATGAAGAATATTCTCAGGTGGTTCTCGGAGGTAGCACATCTTCAGGGATTCTTCTTTTCAATCTATCAAACCTTGCTACAAAGTCCCTCATGGATTCAGAGCTTTCTTTCTTTATTTGGACTAATTGCACTAGCAACTCTTAACCATCTTCAGTGCTCTTGAATCTATTTTCAAATGCTTTTCTAATATCTTCCCAACCAGTAATAGATCTTACAGAAGAAGCATGTAAAACCATTCAAGAACCTTTCTCTTAGAAGTGATTCCACAAATAGTTTATTGACACATCTTCATTCTCAACATCTAATACACCACAAGTAGTGATGAATGCTTTTACATGTTCTTTTTAGGAGTTGAGAGACATCTCCTTTGAATTTGGGAAAATTCTTTCTCGAACCTCTTGGCAATCATGGAGTTATTGTGAAGGAAGCAAGTGGACTAGTATTTCTTCCCCATGGTAAATTTGGTGTGCTTCATGTTCACATTCATTATCAACCTTTATGTTTCTATTTCTAGTTTCTTGGTTAGCTAAGGTTACCTCTCTCTCCTCGCTTTGCAGCTTTAGAGTCTTGCAATTTCTTCAAGTTGAGCTCTAATCTCTTCCTCTCTATCAAACTAAGCTATAACCTCTACTTCTTCTCTCTCCAACTCCTCAAAAGTAGGGTCAATCACTCCTCCTTTCCTTAGCTGTGAGTATACCTTCTATCAGCCAGCTTGAAAGTTTATTGTCTTCTCTTTCATAGCCCAAAATTTTGTAGCAATGGTGAGATGATTTACACTCTGCCAAATATGCCAAGTAACCTCTTTCAGGTCTGAAATGATTTCCTTTAGATATGACAGAGCAAAGAAGGTTTTCTAGAAGGATTTGCAAGAATTTTGAGTTACATCCATGCAGTTCATATGGCTTGCTCAATCTGCAGAACTCTTCTATTTGAATCTTTTTGTATTTTTGGATCACAAGGAATTTCAGACTTCAAAGGAAAACTTAATGATATTTTAAAAACCTTGTGGTCATTTTTGGGTGTAGATGTTGCAACTTTGCCCCATGGTGGGTGCCAAAAACTATTGGTGAGAAAATTTGTCTTGTGGACAAATTTGTGGATTTCAGGCCAACGCTATGGGAATCAAAGTCCCTCTACATTTGAATGGTGCAGCTACCATTGTTTAGCATGTAAAACCAAAGTGGATTTATGGTGGTTTTTCAACCAAGATCCACAGGAACACTCCACTGTCCCTATGGAAATAATAAACTCCTCAAAGCATAAATCAATCTAAGAAAGGGAGGGAGTGAGAATGAAGGAGGGGGAATCAATGTTATGTGGGTAGAGTGTCAGATGCCCACACACGTCAACTGGAAGTTTCATTACATGCATTAATTAATAGAAGAAAGAAAAATTTGTAATTTTTGAGCACAAGAAAGAATAAAACACACTGGTCACAAAGCACCAATCGATTTTTCCATCGAGGGGACATAAAATTCCTTCCTTTTTATTGATCTCAGAGTTGAAACTTGTACAATGAGTGGGAATAAGAAAAAAATGCAGAGGAGGAGAATAAGAAGACTAACAATCATTTTTTTCCTCTATTCACAAAAACGTGCTTCCAGTTTCCAAATTTGATTTCCATCCCTTCACAAAGACTTCGAAAAACTATTAAATCATTCGACCCAAAGCCATTACAAACAAATTTGATCATTTCCCCTCTTCCAATTCCTCTTCCACAAAGAAAACACTTCTAAAGCCCAAAAAGAGTTTATGTGTGCAAAAATGTGTTTCATATTTCAATTTTCTAGTTCACATATGAACCGTTCGATCCTTTTCCCTAATTGCTTTGAAATCGGGCCATCCATGTGGTAGGAGAACATTGGAGCGTGAAGTCGGGGAAACTTTTTGCATTTTTTTGCATGCCAGAGACGTTTTCTTGATTTTCTCCCATAAAAATCCATCAAAATTTAAAATTGAAGTATCCATCGTGTGGATAATTTCACCAACTTTCCATTGATACCAAAAATGTGAAAATCCAAGCTCTAGATCGAAAGATATGGCCTCTTGAAGATTTAGGGCAAAACTGGTAAAAAACAAAGTCAAAATTAGGGTTGGCAGGGTCAAACTTTACATTTTTCCCTTTTGGAAAAATTTCCTAAAAATATCCGTGGCTCCACCGCTCCGAGACACGTGGTGCCTTCTGATTCATCCGTAGGCCGAAGACTTGCCTTTTTTCTTCTGATTTCATATTGGGAAAAATTTCCCAAAATGTTCGCGCTGCCCGCTCCAAGACATGTGGCACTCTATGATTAGTCGTGGATATGTGGCTCCATTTTTTCCTTTTAAATTTTAAATTGGGAAAAATTTCCAATTTATTTCTACACCCCTACTACTCCACCTTGACACGTGGCACATCCTGATTAGTTGTGGGCCTCAAACCATTTATTTTCCTCTGCGGGCTTTCGGGCCGAATGTTTCCTTTGAGTTTTTTTACCCAAAAGGGCTAAGTGCCAAGTTTTCCTTTGCACCTCAGCCAATGCGCTTCCTTCCCCTCGCAGGCTGCAGACTACATGTGACTTTTGCACTTTTTATCCCAAAGGGCTAAGTGTCGAATTTCTCTTCGGGCCCGCCTAGGGAAAATTTCCCCTCCAAACTCCACCGAGCCATAACTTGCAAAATACAAGGAGTTAGGAGGACTTCCTTACCTTTCTGGAAAGGGGAAAGAATTCTCTATCTAATGAAGGTGTTTCTAAGAATACTTGATCCCTTGGGAAGTGCTAGATTTCAAAATACTTAGATTGACCATTTTCAAAGGGTAACAACTCAAAAATTTCTAAGTCCAGACTTGGAAAAAGAAGGAAAATTTTGAGGGGACAACACAGGTCCCTAATTCTTTTGGTTATGTTATCCTTCCCATCATAGCCGGGCCTCTTACCATATTTGTATCATTCATCGTTGCACCCTCAATAAAAGGTTATATCATGCTCTTAAGTCTCTCTTGGCTCCACACCACCCAAGCCATCCCTTCCATGAATCATTTATGCCTCAAGTTCATCCAAAATAAACAAATTGTTACTATCAAAGGCGTTCCACCATGCACACCATTACCTCGACCTACTTTTATTGATACACCAATCATGACATCTAGGCTTCATATGCCTCTCAATTCTAAAGCACACTCTACACCTAGTTCTCCTATTCATACATAACCTACTTCATGACCTTGTCATCCTCATCACTCTCTTAGTCCACATTTTCGAGTCTAATTCCCCTACTCAGAAACCCCTTCACATAGATGTTCACCATCTCCTTCACCACATATATCTCCTTCACGTACACATAATTACTCTCCAACACCACCGATCTTAGAGCATCATCACATGCCTTTATCTCCTTGAACATCGGGTGGAGGGCCCTTTCCCTTCACTATCATCGATAGCCTCTTGCTCCTCACACACTTGGGGGCATCATGTTTTCTTTCCCCCTTCCAATCATTATCACTTCTCTCTAGTGTCTATTACTACACTTTACATCTCGTGCCTCATCACTAATCTTCCTACGCACTTTCATACCCTTTTGATACACACATTGTATCATCATTACCATATGACACACTCTAGTTCCATGGTTCATACTTAACTACTGAGGGTCTAATTCTTAAATGAACCTCACATACACTATAATTCATGCTCACGTGCTTCACGATACACACTTCTAGCATCTCCTCTCACAAAACACATTACCCGACGAAACACTCTTGTTCTATGGTTCATTATCGATTGTTGAGGGTTACTTTAGAAATGAACCTCGTGTCATACACATCCACCGGGGTAGGTGCTCATATTATCTTCACTTTTTACATACCACACAATCACACTCATAAATAGAATTTACATATCTTGGTTGCATTTACTCTTGCTAGCTTATTCTATTTACATTTTACACTTTGTTTTCCACGATAAAAGGATTATTAGTATATCATCATCTTTCTATAAATAGATACATGCGTGTTCACTTGGTATTTTGAGGTGAATGCAGATCTCTTACAAGTTTTTACACGTTGCAATGATGTTTGGCACTGTACCTTTTACCAAATCCCACCGAGGGCTCTTAAGGCATCTACTTTTACTTCTCTCACAACTTACACATTACAAGTTCTATTCTGCTACATTATTCACTACTCATTATTACAATTACTCTAATTTTCACTAATATATACATGCTTTGACGTACTATTTATATATTTAACATGCTAACGGGTACTTCATGTGTAGCATTTTCCTCATAGGACTATGTACAACTATGACTATCTCTGTCACTATTTATTTTCTATCATTTCTTTCATTTTGTATGTTATAGTTTGTGGGATATGCCCTATGCCTTGTATGCTTTTGACCACTTCGGCCTTGATTGTCTTGTGACATTGTGAGTGATGTCTCATGTTTGAAACCCAATTTTTGCGGTCTATCTTATCTTCTTACTTGATTGTCACATTGTATTATATTGCATGATAGTTATTTTTACTACTAACACTTGTACTACCCTCTTTTGTTTGCATGTACCTTTGTATCTACCATGCCCATCTCCTACCCAATACAAGTATCCATTTCAAATCAGCATCGAGTCTTCTTATTCAGCCGCATTCTCTTACAATCATTGCATGTACCCTAAATGAGGGGGCATACATTGGGTGAATAAATCATGCCTAAAGTAGCTCAAAGCTACCATTCAAAATCATCACAACATAAGAATAATATAAGAACACAATCACGAAATGACCCAAAATCGACTTGGGTCGAAATCATGAGAAAGCAGACTCTCAACGCTTGGAATCGACAGTAGTGTTTGGGCACTCGCGTCCTCCCTAGGTAGTAATGTCCCGGGGAAAATATAGTCATTTTCTCAAAGACAACACGCCTACAACAATTTACATAACGATTTATATAGTAATAGGCATAGACCTTGATTCTGACGAATGCATTCTATCTCCTACAATCGGTACAATTGAAACAATTCATAACTAATTGGACAAATCGGGAAAAATCAAAACAAAATAAGACTTACCATCTGTAGTGGTGCTTATTGGGAAGAGTCATGGAAGGATAGTAAAACTAGAACTCTATCCCCAACACTTTCTCTTGGCATAAGATCACCCAAAAAACTCGCACTTGGTGTGAGATTGCCTAAAAAACCACACTTTGTGTTATATCACCCAAAAACCTCACTCTTAGCATGAGATTTCCCAAAAATCTCAATTTCAACATTCAAATTAGCAATCTCCAAGCAACATGAAATTTTCTATCCTTTACTCTCTTACATAAGCAGTCACACACTTTCCTTTTTACACACTTTTACATAGTTTATTTAGATTTTTCATAAATAGAACTTTGAATACTCTTTTTACTCTTATTTTCTAGGTTTTCCTTACAAGAAGTAGCAAGAAAAACAATAACAACACATCTACAATGCATATGCTTCACCTATAGGGTCCACCTCCCTTTCCTAGTCTCCAAGCTTCACTTTTCAATCATTCTACGCTTCACTTGTCCACTTGAGACATTATTTGGTACACTCTCTATAAGATCATAAGGTACACATCTTCTATCTACTTTATGTTATTGATTATTCACTCAACAAAATAAAGTGGGGGGAAATGTATACACAAATTCACTCACTTGGGTACATTTTCTAGGTCCAAAAGCATGCTAACATTTACATGATCCCCAAGCAAGAAAACTAGTAATTGACAACCGTATTTGGCCTCTTTTATTTGTCTCTTATGTTTTATTTGGTCTTATACACCCTACAACCCATTCTAAACTTAATTGATTTATCTTTTGTAGCTTTAGACACCAATGCCTAGCCAAGACAATAGTGCTAGGTACTCCTATCCCTCATGTGTGCACTTGACCCTTTCTTACCTTACTCGCTCTTTTTGGGTATCTTTTATCTTTTAGGCATCTTTTTCACTTATGGGTCTCCCTTTCAGTTGTCAATTACAAAATTCAAATAAGGGAATCATATAAATACATAGTTATGTTTTCAAAGTGAGGGTCCAAACACTAAACATTACTATCATTACCTAATCTTGCATTCCAAAGGCACTAAAGCACATCAAAAGTATCCATCTAACATCCATTGAAGGGACAAGGGATGCAAACTTCTACATACACAACGTAGGATGGGGAATTATAATATATTCCATCCACACATACTATTACATTACTATATTAAGCTACATCCCGCTATCAAGTGTAACTTACACAAGGGCATCCTAGGGCACCATTTCTACACACACTCATAAGAATTACATGGATTCTAAGGTATAGTGCAGCGCTCGGTCATAATTTCACTATTTTAGTGACCACCGAGGTTATTCCAACTCTCCATTCAACATTTCCCTTTTAGGTTTGATGTGGTTTGTGGGTATGTGTAGGTGAACTTCTTTCTTACAGGTTACAGGTACCTTCGACAATCAAGGAGTGACTATCATGCGATTAACAAGAATCAACAACGAAACCCTTACGACACAGAAGAAAGTAGATCCCGATCTCCTTCATAGTGAGCAAAAGATACGATCTAGTCACCAACACTCGAGAACCTCCGCCCTACATTGGGTGCCCTTGTCCGACTCTGTTCTTGAGTTCTAGATTTTACAATAAGTAGTAACGATGTTTTTACATCCCTGTTTAACATTAGTACCTACCCGATCACTTCGTGTCCACTCATAAAATCGATAAATCTTCTTACCCCTCCTCCTTGCTCAAGGTTTTACATCATTTCTTGTTTATTTCTTAGATATTATTATATATTATTATTTTGTACATCATTAGGAAGAATAGTTACTCTGTAATATATATTTTAATTAAAGAAAATTAAATTAAATCAACTATGGGGATGAGTTCAACAACACTCAAAACAAATAAAATGATCTAATTTCATGTTACCTTTTTTGCTTTTTACATCAACCAATAGGAGGAGTTCGCACTAATGGAGGAGGGGATTCAAAAAACACTTTAAAAACTAGCTTTTATGACTTCAAAAGGATACCAAGATTCAAAAGTGTGCCTAAGTCACTTAAGTTGCTGACATCAACAACTCAACGAGAGAATTAGAACGCGAGATGTACTTTTGGGTCCAAGACCAAAAACTAACCTATATGGAACATATAATATATCAATTTCACTAAAAATAGGCAAAAATACTAATGGAACCATTTAGAAACCTTGAAAAGGAATTCTACTTGATTTTGAGACAACTTACTATTTTGGCATCGGGAGGCGTGACAGTGAGTTAGGCTGCTACATGAGCTTGAGATGGGTATGAATAAAAATAACACTTGGTCCATGAAGGGAACTCAATGTGATTAAATTTAACCATTTTTATGCTATTAAATCCACCTAAGGTACTTGAAACCTTAAGTTCAATTTCTTTATTTTGAAAAGAATCTTGTTCCTTAATGTTTGAAAGGTTTCCACTCTCGATGTTTCCAAAACTTTATCTTGAATATGTAATCATGTTGTAGAACTTGAACTATTTTTGATGAGTATGATATGGGATTTTGAAACCACATGAGGCTCCTGAAACCTTCCACACAAGTTGATATCCCTTCAATGATTGAGAGCACCTTTTCCTCAATAAGTGCTAGAGGTGATTATATTCCCAAGACTAGTGCAAAACTCCCAAAACCTTTTCTAAATCATATTTTCATGAATTATAATTAGATACATTTCTAATTACTATAATATAGGATTCTAACTCCACTTGAAAAGAGACAATTTTACAATTTTGACCCACTTGACCAAAAAGTGACAAAAATTTCCGTCGAGTTATCAAGTAAAATTCTCGACACATATTACTTGCCAAAAATTGGATCATATTTACGGAATTTATTTGGTTTAAGTGAAGAAAAAACAAGGCAAGAATAGACACCATAATCTAACAACCTTAAGCAAAATAGTGCCTTATCCATTGGGCAAAACATACTCAAAAGGGATATGGAATGAAAAGAGACAAACACATACAATGGGGAAATAAGAAAACACACACCAAGAATGGGAAATACACCACATGAAAGGAAAGGAAAAACAAACCTAAATAACCTATGGTACATGTAGGGGACAACCCGCTTCACTGCAATACTTGTTTTTTTTTCGGATATTACCCATGCATGAGTATCACCAAATAATGTTGCGTAAAAAATCCATTGACTGGTTCAATAAAGTGGGACCCTTTGCTCGGCTACTTTGTAAGGAAAGATGCTTTGCAAGAGGTTTCCATGCATATGAGAAAAATATTGTTGCATGTTTTTTCTTGAGAAAGTATGCATGATTCCTCTTGCAATATAAAATCCATTTAGATAGATCATTTTCTTTGTTGTTTTGAAATTCCATTTCCAATTTGCCCATCCATTTTACATTCACCTATTCTTTTGATTTCTCTTTTTCACTTTAATATTTCTGCAAGATTGATTCTTGATCGTACAAGGATCATCACATTCACAACTAGGCTTGTGCTTTCTTAAGGGCATTTGCTCTTTGTTTGTCATGTTCTCTATGACCATTATTTCCATGAATTGGTTTTGGTAGAGATTTGTAGACTTTCAAAACTATCATAGACTTATTTCTTCTCTATGTTTCCCAGTTTCTCCATATGATTATCCTTCACACATGTTGACTCATTCTAAATCTATTGCTTATTATGGTACGACACATATGGTGTTTCATCTTCTTAAAAGGAGAATGAACAAAAGGTTGGGGTAAAATAGAGAGATCACCATTCCCATTATGATATTTATGAACTGTAGTAGTCATCTTCATGATGGATATATATTCTTCTTGAGTCGAATCATCCTTAAGAGACTCAAACACCTTCATATCATTACATTCATCATTGAGAAGGTCCTCTTCTCCAAATGTAAAAGAGAAAGCTTTATATTCACAATCATATTCATTAGGTAAGTCCTCATGCTAGATCTTGAGAGCATGGTGGGATACTTTAGACCCACATTATCGAATTCATTGGATGTCACTTTTTCCTCATGGTCTACATTTCTTATCATCTCGAGATTACTTATTGGCAAGTCAAGATATACATGATCCTCATCATTACCAAGTAGAAAACTTGTATCCATACTTAATGAGAAGTGTACGCTATCAAATTATGGGTCCATAAAAGTCATTAATTTTCTTCTTAACTAACGCAATAAAATCTAAGTACCCCTCCATCAATATGGGAAGCTTATCATCTTTCTCTGAAGTGTTGAAATATTTTTCATATCTTGAATCTTAGAACAAAATGTTTTCCCCTGTGTTATCTTATTTTTAAACAATGTATCCCATCTTCCTCTTAGGGACAAGTTTCTTCATTTTACCCTTGATTGGTATGATGGTGCATGACCAATCCATCTGTATATCTTTACCAACATCTCAAGAGAAATTACGACTCAACAACATCCGACATGAAGCTAGAATATCTTCCACAAGTATGTTGATCTTGACTTTCTTGTCATGAAAATCTACAAATGATACTTGAGCATATTTTACCCGACCAATGAGGGGTGAATTTTTGGTCTCCATGGATTAATAATTGAAAAAACATAGGTAAGAGTGAGACCAAGGGATTTGAAATTTGTGGTGGGTATGACATTTTGAGGCACTAGAGTCAATGATATAATTACTCGGTTTATACCCATTTATCAACAAAGAGAGGTAGAAGGTTTTTACATTCTCGAAGTGGAGAATGTTTAAGTAAGAAGGCTTTGAGAAGGAGTGGTACTAGGAACGTGAAGGGGTTCTTTAGTAGTGGAATTGATTGAACACATGACTTTAAACTACTTCATTTGATAAACTTGACAAGTTTATCAAATTTCTTGGGAGGAGTTTTTTTTGCCAAAATATTGTGTATAAAAAAATAAGGTAAAGGTGAGGTGAGGAGGAATACTGTAAAGTTGAAGAAGGTTGCACATTGTTGAGAAGACCAGGATGATCATGAAGAGATCTTTTTGGCTAGGAAGGACTACATGTAGAAGCACAACAATACCACCAAATAGAGTTAAATAACATATGATAGTGGACTGCCTAGCGTATGCTAGATCCAAGAAGTGTGATACTTCCTAGAAAGGCCATCAATCCACTATTTAAAAACAACTTAATGTAAAGAAATGACAGTAAAAGAAAGGTCCTATTATAACAATACAATTTAGGTATCTCATATGCTAACAATAGACTAGATTTAAACTAAATATTGAATATACAACTAAATCTAGAGAATGCAGGGTGTTGTCAATTGGAAGGTGTAGTAGAGGTGTTTAGGAAGGTCTGGGTGAGATTGGGTGAGGTTTAGGAAGGTTTTGGGTAAGTTAGGAGCTCACTGGTTTGAGATAAATTACTAGTCACAGAGACTAGTATCGGTTGGGTGACCGATGCCAATACCTAGTAATAGTCAATGTCGGTTGGATGACAGATTTTGGTAGGGGAAATTAGGTATAAAGATTAAAATGAGGTAGTGTTGAGATTTCTGATTACACAGAGAGTTAGGGAGGCTTAGGTAAGGTGGTAGGATTTTATTAAAGACTTAGAGATGAAGAAATAGGCATTTGGGATGGGTACAAAGGTTAAATGGGCAAGTGGTTAGGTGGAGGTGAGATAAAAGAGATTCGGGAAGGGTAGAAGGTGAAAGAAAGTAGATAAATGATTAACAACTGAAATAATGAAAGAAATGACAAGGTATAAATCACTTACTTACAGATTGGAAGTTGGTTGTAGAAATAATAGTTGTGGTTGAAGGAGAGACAAGTCCCAATCCTGTGCAATAACAAAAGGTTCTGGAATTCCTTGTGAGTGATCCAATGCTCTAGAACACACTGTTGATGCTTGGTGGAGGTTGTGAATTCTTGGAATGATCTCTGGTTCATCGTGAGGTCACTTGGATTCCTGGATGTGAGAGCTAAGAATGCCAAAAATCCAAAGCCAAGATGGAGGAACATGGGTAAAGGGTTAGAATTATCTATTTAAAGAAACTCGATGATGGTTAAGTGACCAACGCCAACCGGGAATAACCGATGTTGGTTAGGGAGAAAAGGTCCTATTTTGCCAAAAATAGCCTTTTCTCTCCATTTTTGGTGTTGGTCAAGATTTTTTATGGACTAGGAGTCTGGGTTGGTGCTAAATGAAGCGGGAAATTGGTAGGAGGGATAATAGGTAATAGGTTATAATGAGTCTTAGTTAGTTAAGGGGAGTGGTGACTTAGTATAGGTTAATAAATAGGCTTGGAATGGGTCCATGGTGAGGTGGAGAGGTGAGGTGGAGGGTGAAGGATTATTAACTTAATATGGGTAGTTGAATTAATAATAATGTGCGAGGGGTCATTATAAGGGGTATGTTGGTCGAAGGGGGCCTAAAGGGGTGTGACCCAATTTTGGGCATCTACATTTTCCCATTTTTGTCACGTAGCTTGTATTGATAAGTGATGATGATAAAAATAGGAGGTGGTTTCCCTAGATATGGGTATAAATGAGGTTGCCCTGGTATGGGTGGAGATGATCCCCTCAAACCAGAACCTGATGAAGTAGCAGGTAGAATCGGTGATGGGTTTGATAAGGTGGTAGGTGATGAAAAATGAGGTAAGGTGCGAGTATAGGAAATGGTGATATTGGTGTGGGTAATAGGTGGGGGCATTCAAACACACACACATGTATAGAATGCGACAAGGCACTAGGCTAAAGAGCTCACAAACTCTACATCGTCAAAGGTTGATAGTTTATCCAAACAAGGTTGATATGGTCTAGGTATCTAAGGTATAGGAAGTGCTCCTGGAAACATAATGATGCTAGGTACAAGAAAAATTACAGTGTGTGTTATGAAGCACCAAAAGGTTTGGTCTGGTCGAGATAAACATCACGACATAAGGAAAGGCAAGTTCGGTAGGCTAAATAACATGAGTAGTGTCATCGCAAGGTACAACAAGTAAGCACATTCAATTGTTAAATAGGCAGTAGGGTTGGTTTGACAAGAGTATTCGGTTTAGGAAAATGTGCCTCTAAGTATCCTTAGGAGTTGGTGAGGTGGTGAGCCTAGTAGATGAGTATGTAGGGATGTTTTAGATATATAGGCATGGTTGATGTTATGGCTTGGTTTAATTTCCAATGTATTGATATTATGGAAACTAGATGTGTAAGCATGGTTTGGTGTTATGGTTTTGTTTAATTTCCAATGTATTGATATTATGGAAACTAGATGTGTAGGCATGGTTTGGTTTGATTTCCAAGTTATTGATGTTATGGAAACTAGATGTATAGGCATGGTTTGGTTTAATTTCCAAGTTATTGATATTATGGAAACTAGATGTATAGGCATGGTTATGATGTATGGTTTGCTTAGTTTAATTTCAAGTTATTGATGTTATGGAAACTAGGTGTATAGGCATGTTAGTAGGGTCAAATAGTGGCAAAACGGTGAAAGAGGGTAGAAAATGGTGGCGAGCTAACCTCCGAAGACCCCATGTCTTCGAAGTGCTACCTACATAGCCCTTATAAAAGGGGCCTCAGGCTGATGTAGTTCTCCCATAAACTAGGGAAGAATGAGATTGGGTTAGGTAAGTTGAGTAGGTAGGTTGGATAGGTAAGTTGGTTGGGTAAGGCATGTTTGAAAATATGCAAGGTTGAATGTTGAATAGGTAATAGGCAAGGTGAATTAGGCGTAGGCATAGATGAAGGTGTTATGGTTGATTTAATTTCGATGGTCTTGTCCTGTTGAAGAAACAACAAGTAAACAAATAAGAAACCAAAAGAAGCGGCATGCCCATATTTAGCAAGGACCATAAGTGTCATACCCCTAGACTTATTGAACATAAGTCACTAGATACACTACATGAGCGATGGGTCTAGAGTTGAAATAAGTTGCGTGATCACAATGTGTAGAATACATGCCACATCCCTTGAGTTGATTTAGAAGATAATAAATAAAAGGTAAGGTGGAAGAGTTCGTTAAGTGTAACCTTGTTATGGGACAACATGCCCCTTCTGTAAGATACCCAAAACCAAAATAGGTAAGTCCATGACAAAAGTTTTAGTTTTCTTTTTCTTTTTCTTTTTCTTTTTTGTATGCATAGACTGATTGATGCGAGAATTCTATATGGGGATGAATAATAGAGTCTCCTTGAGGTCTTCATGAAGTTGATCAATGTGGGAAGCTCCAAGATAATTTTATTTGAGAGATACAAATTAGTCTTCTTTTGGGGATAGACTAAGTGCAATAAGTGGCTAACTTTTTATAGTTTTTCTTCAAGGGAGCAATCTACTTATAGCGTGGCGAGACACATGGATGTCTTTTTGAGGTAATCATCTATTTGCAAGAATTTTGAATCAAGGAGTAAATTTTTGGTATCCCAATTTTTTTGGTATTATTTTGAACTTGTAATCATGAAAAAGACTATAAAGGAGTATATGCATCTTTTAAAAGGAAAACCATAACATGAAAAAGGGTTATCTATGAAAGAGTGGTTTCAAATGACGAACCACCATGGGATACCATCTTGAAAAAATGATGAAAAGTATCCATGAGAATCATGCCATGAGTAGAGCCATGGTACTCATATTTAAGATAAGGTTGAATGGTGACAGATAATCACACAATTCTAGTTTAGTCGTTGGTCCTTAAAAGAGGTAGGTGGAAGGAGAGGTTCACTCAAGGGATGAGAATATAAGTGACATAAAGTGATGTAGTACTTTATTCAACAATAGAATGGTTGAAGATGTAAGGCATTAAGCGGTTCAAGTTTGGTATTACACCCAAGAGAAGATAAACGATAAACTCATGATCCATAGGTATGGGTGACAATATAGGGTTCAAGCCAATCAGGAGCAAACTTGCCCTGTTTGCTTTTCTTCATTTTGTCACGTGTTGATTTTACTTTAGGACAAGATCATCGATCTTGAAAGTTCATGAACACATTTTTCATAGGCACACTTGATGCATTTTTGGTATATTTGGAGGTGGTTTAGAGCATTTAAACGATGTTCATCCAATAGCTCAAGTTGTGTCAAACGTTCTTGGTGAAAATTGTCATCAAAGAGCATATCTTTAAGTGATATATGAAGAGATGGAATTTGGACTTTGAGAGGCAAGATGGCCTCTATACCGTAGACCAAAGAGAAAGGTGTGGCATTGGTAGAGGTATGAATGCTAGTACGATAAGCCCATAAGGTGAAAAGGAATGTGTGTGTGCCAATCCTTACCAGTGTCGTCGATGACTTTCATAAGAATTTTGTTGAGAGTCTTATTAGAAGATTCATCTTGACCATTTTCCTATGGGTAATAGGGTGAAGAGAAACTGAGTTGAATGCCAAAGTTGTCACACAGTTTGCGTAGGGTTTTGTTTTTGAATTATTTACCATTATCAGTGATGAGGCGATGAGGAACACCAAAACGGAAAATGATATGGTGGTTGATAAATTCAATTATTTTCTTGGCTTTGGTAGAAATGAGAGGGATGGCTTCCACCCATTTAGTGTAATATTCAGTCATCGTGATGATCCAATGATGACATTGTGAGGAATGAGGGTTAATCTCTCCAACGAGATCCAAACCCCATTAAGAGAAGGGCCAAAAGTCTCTAGTGACTTGTAAGGTGTGACTATGGGTGTAGTGAAGGTTAGCATGTTTCTGACACTTCACACAATGTTTAAAGTAGTCATAGAAGTCTTGGTTAAGGGTTGGCCAGTAATAGCCGAGGAAAAGGATACGTTTTGTGACCGTAAGGCCACTAAAATGCCCCCACAAATCCCATCATGAATTTATTTGATGGTGTATGGGATTTCAAAACTAGTGAGGCACCATAAGAGGATACCGTTAAAGCTACATTTGTAGAGAAGACCTCCCATGATGATGTAACGAGAGACACTTTTTAGGAAGGCTTGTCATCTATTGTGAGTGAGATCTGGAGGTAGAATTGAAAGGAGAGGTAGTCAGTGAACTACTTATACCAAATGTCATGTGCATCAATTTTGATTCTTCCCAAAAAAATTTATGCCACTTTGATAATATAAGAGGTTAATTGAAACTATTGTATTGTGACAAATATTTTGGAGTCCAAAGGTGAGGCAGGTATTTGAGAAGAAAGACAAGCCATGGTATCTATGAATTTGTTAGTGGATTGCGAAGTGGTTTGAATGAGGAAGTGATCAAATGTGGTCAAAAGTATGTCGACATGATGTTTATACTTTTGAAGTTCCTTATTATGAAACTAGTAAAAACCATTGACTTGGTTCACAACCAATTGATATTCACCAAATATATTAATGGATTTAACATCTAGGGCAATGACAATTTGAAGACCTAACACAAGTGCTTCATACTCAACCATGTTATTAGTGCATCAAAGTATAGTTTAAAGGATAATGGCATAGGCTCACCATTAAGAGGAATGAGGATGATCCCCACACCTCTCCCACATTGACATTTAGATATGTCAAAGAATAATTTCATTTGGTAAAAACATCAACAAGGGAGAGGGTGGCGATAGATTTGTCAGAACATCAAAGTTTAAGGATTGATGTCTAGGAAGAGGAGCATCTCAAGATGATCTACAATGGTTTGTCCCTTGACAAAATTTTGATGAATGAATTCCAGGTCTAGGTCTGCAAGGAGCATGAGCCAATGTGTAGTGTGTTGGTGTTGGTAAGGTTTAGCATACATGTAATGTAGAGGGTCGTGTTTGTGACAACAAAGGTTTTGTGGTTAAGTAGGTAGTGGTGAATTTTGGTGGCCACAAAGACCAAGGCTAGGAAAATCTTTTCAATGTGAGTATACCTAGTCTCATAGTCTAAAAGAGTATGGCTTATGTAATAAACCACTTTCTCCCTATGTTGCTTATCGCGATGAGTGAGCATGGCACCCAAGGAATGGTCAGTGGCATAAATGTAGAGGTAAAAAGGTTTGTCATCTTTAGGTGGGATGAGCATAGGTGGCTAAAGAAGGTATTTATTCAATGCTTTAAAGGATTTGTGGAACTCATCATTCCAATTGAAGGAGACATATTTTTAAGGAGATGATGAAAAGGGTGACATTGGTTAGAAATTTGGGAAATAAAGCGTTGAATAGATTGTAATTTGCCTTGTAAACTACAAAGTTGTCGAGGTTAGTAGGTGGAGGCATCTTGAGAATAACCTTTATTTGGTGGGATTGACTTCAATGCCCCACAAAGAGACAATGAAACCAAGGGTTTTTTCAGAGAGAATGGAAAATAAGCACTTCTTTGGTTGAAGGTGAATGCAATATTGGATGAGGTGATCAAAGATGACTTTAAGAACTGTGAGGTGTTCAACACAAATTTTGGACTTACCGAGAAGGTCGTCGACATAATCTTCCAATATGTCATGCATGATATCATGGAAGATATAAGTCATAGCCGCTGACAGTGGCACTAACATTTTTCAAGCCAAAGGGCATGACGCGATAACAGAAGGTCCCCCAAGGGGTGATGAAGGTAGTTTTTTTAATCTTTCAGAGTGAGTAATATTTGATTATAACCCGAGAATTTGTCCATAAGAGATAGCATCTCATGGCCAGTTGTAAGATCAATGATTTGGTCGATGATAGGTAGAGGAAAGGCATATCAACATAGGATCAAGAAAAAACATTGTTATGATCTCAAAGGAAAGAGGTGAAGGCTTCCTATTTAGCAAAATCTAAAGATTGGCCTATCTTTAGAATTTGAGGGTCGTCCTGAGTGTGAATGTTGATCTCTATGGTTGATTCATTCAGCATGGTTTGTGTCTCATAAGGTAACAATTGGTGAATGTAAGAATCGTCTGCACCTAAATAAGTGAGAATAGAATCATCATCCTGACATTGAACGACATTAATAGAAGGTGTGTTGTCATCCAACATGTCAAGATAAAGAAGAGGAAGGGAAGAGGGCACCTCGCCATCACGATGATAGGTCAGAGGTCCTAAAGAAATGGTGTTCACAATTTTTTTTTAAGAGGGATGGATTCTGGATCCATGGACTCCATGGGTGAAGGCGGTGTGGTAGGTGAGTTAGGTGGGGAAGGCTTATCTTCCTCTACGAGGTCAATTCTAGCCTTCTTAGGAATAGGTGGCATGGAAAATCTGAGACCACAATGGTCTTTTTGTTTTCGGGTGGTGCAAGGTATGACTATGTGATGACCTTGTTCATAAAGACCAAATCCAAAGCCCTTCTAGGAACATTGATGAAGAAAAGTGTGGGTGAAGTGGTGGTTGGTGAGGTATTGGAAGTCGATGAGAAAGGTCAAGTTTGGGTAGGTGGTTCAGAGAATAAGAATAAGTATTGAGTCCCCCATATGTCAGGTTGGTGTGAAGGTGGGGAGGACCATATGGAAAAACATCTCCTACATGACAAGTCATAACATGGGTGTTGGTGAAGGCTTCGCACTCCTGAGGAGTAAGGAAAGTGTCTATGTTGTATAGGTGGTACTCCCCCAGGGAAAGGCATTGAAAAAAACCTACCAAGGGTCTGAGGTTGGTACTTGGGTAACGGGATGGATGAGCTACTCGAGCCTGAGAAGGTGGGGCATTAGTTGCCGGTGAAATAGGTGGGTTAGTAGATGGGCTAGTTGTGGAAGTTACATCACAGAGGGGGATAGATCGGTGTCAGTGGAAGGTGTAACATCAGAAGTGGTAGACGAGGTAGTGGAAGAAGATCAATCAACATGGGTGGTGGATACCTTGACTAGAATAAGGACATCATTTGGTTGGTAAAGCATGTTGTAGGTTTTAAAAGGTTGGTGTAGGGGTGCCCTTCATATTCAAATTTTAGGCAATGATGAAGGGTTGAAGGTACACACTCCATGGTGAGAATCTAGGGTTGTCTAAGCAAGAAGATATTATATTGAAATTCCCCCTTAAGAACATAAAAGAGTTCAGGACTAGTGTGGGGATCATTGAAAGAACACAACATAACAGGATTACTATGCATGCGGTTAGCGGGTATGTGTAATTGTTCGTATACATGGGAAGAAATGATATTAATGATAACACCTCCATCAATCATAATGTATTGAACATAAGTATCATTGATGTAGGTGGAGATGAAGAGGGCAGGATCATGATCATTTGATTGTAGAGGGAAATATTTGAGTCAGAGAAACTAACAACGGAAACTTGAGGAGAGGTAATGGGGAAAATTTTTGAGGTGGAGTGGTGAGGGCAGCCACATGATGAGGGGTAAAGATGGTGACCATAGGTGTAGGATCATTTGGTGGAACCTCGATAGAATGCAGGACCTCAATGAGGGCCTGATGATGAGACTCGGAGGTTTGAAATAGGACGTATAAATACATCTTCAGAGAAGATTGATGAAGTTGTTTAATCATAGAGTGATGTGTGACTCCGTCAGAAATAGGATAAGCTGACCCACATATGATTACCTTAGTGGCAGGTGCAGGTGGAATGGTGGGTGAAGGTGCACTGGATGGGCTACCAATTTTCTCTTTTCCTTTATTTTTGTGATTAAGTGGCTACTTGAACCATATTTATTTCAAAGATCGGAGGAGGAAAAGAGGGTTGTGGAGATGTAGGTAAAGGCCATTTGAATAGATATAGGGCTAGACCATGTGGCGATGGGAAAAGGGGGAATGGAATTATCCTCCAATAGGTCATCTTTGTCAAAGAGACCATCCGAAGTACAAAGTTAAAGGAGAATGTTTTTGAGGGCCTTATAACCTTCGACATCATGCCTTGGTGAGTAATGATATGCATAGATTTTGGTGTCATCAAACCCTACTGGTTTGGGTTTGAGTGGGTCATAAGGCTTAATAGGTGGCAGTGAGATAGCAAAGGTTTCTAATAACCTAGCGAGGATGTTAGAATAGGATCCTACCAATGGATCACAGTGAGAAGTTAGAGTTGGCTTGGATGAAGGTGTGGGTGATTTTCATGGGAGAGGTGTTATTGGAGGTGGTGTAGGTGTGACTACCTTTTTGGTAGGTAGTGAAGGTTTTGGTTTTGGTTTAGGTTGCACCTTCTTGGGTAAAGGTGTAGGAGGGGTGTGTGAGGTAGAAGGAGATGTAGAAGGTAGGGGTACCCTAGAAAGCCAAGGTGAGAGTGGCAGTGTTGGCAATAGTGTGGTTGTAGGTAATGGAGAAGATGTAGGTAGAAGAGGTGATGAAGGTGAAGGTGTGGGAAAAAGAAGGTAAAGGTGTGGGTTGTCGCGCCTTGGATTTTCCTTGGTGAAGAGGTAACTTGACCAAGGTGGAAGGGTGTGGGCCTAAAATTGAAGGTAGAGGTGAAGGTGAAAGAGAAGGCATGGGAGAGATCGAGGTACGAGGCCTAGGAGGTTAGGTCTTCCTCTTAGGTGCGGAACAACATTTTGTGACAAGTGGTGGTTGAGTAAACAAGTCTAGTTTCACTGTGGGATGCAGTAGGCTAGGTGTTGGTAGGACCCTTAAGGAAGTGGTAGGTTTAGGTGAAAATATGGTTTTGGGTGAAGGTGATCTTTGAAGATGAAGGGACTGATATGATCAACTCAGTGTCATGGTTTTAGTTTTCTTAAATACCTTAGGATAGATAGTTGAGGTATTTGAGGAAAACATTTGCATTTGGGTGGATACTTGGGAGTCGAAGGTGCCCCAGAGTGTGGAGTAATCAACATACTCTAATCAGTCCACCAAATGTGAGAATGGTTTTGGTTTAGAAGACAACGAACTAGTGGTGAGACCCATCTAGAAATATGAATCCTGTGATACAAGGAAGGTTTTACCTTTGATTCAGTAGGCAGGAGTGATGTAAGAAGATTGACAGATCTTGGAAGACCCTAGGAGAAGCATCACCTATAGGAAGAGGAGATAAGAGTGGCTCCTCTATGGGTTGAGGAGAAGGAAAAACAAGCAATGTGGACTCCTCTTTAGGTAGATAGGTAGATAGGGTTAGCTCCTCCTTGGGTAGAGGAACATGTGAGATAGGTTCCTCCTTAGGTAGAGGAACATGCAAGATAGGCTCTGTGGTAGGTAGAGAAATAGGTGGGGTAGGATCCTCCATGGGTAGAGGAGTAG
Source organism: Taxus wallichiana var. yunnanensis (assembly GCA_018340775.1). Lineage (NCBI taxonomy): Eukaryota > Viridiplantae > Streptophyta > Pinopsida > Cupressales > Taxaceae > Taxus > Taxus wallichiana. The sequence goes on along the minus strand of CM031239.1, from coordinate 757,504,946 downwards.
GTGTGATAGGATCCTTTATGGATAGAGGAGTAGGTGTGATAGGATCCTCTATGGGTAGAGGAGTTCGTGCAAGAATTTCCTTGATAGACGCTATGGGAGGAAACTGGCTAGATGGAACAGGTATTGTGTTGAAAATGGCATGAACCTCATGCACATTGGTGTCACTAGTAGAGGTCTTAAATCGAAGCCTAGTTTGATGAAGGGGTATGATTAGGAAAAGGTTTCTTAAACACACCCATATTGGCATTGGCAGGTGCATTAGGGTTGTCCAGGATGAGATCACCACTATCTAGCATTCCTTGGACAATGTTCTTGAAGGTTTTGCAATTCTTTGTCATTATGTCCCCTAACTCGGTGATAGTTACAGAAGTCATTTTCTTTGTACCACGATGGTGTAGGACAAGAAGGATCAAAACCAATGTTTGGTTTGATAGGTGGAAGGGTGATGGCTCTAGATTTTAAAATATTTTCCAACACAGAAGAATATGGTTCTCTAATAGGAGTGTAAGCCCTTTGTTCATATTTGTATTGAAAGTTTTGAATAGGAGAGAGGTTGGCAGGTGGTTTTGGTTGATTAGATGGATGAGAGGGGTTGACTTTTAGAATCACCACGTTGGTGGATCCTTTGGCCTTGGAATGGTTATTAGAATGGTTGTTCGGTGGTTTAGAAGAAGATTCATTTGATTTGAAGTTAGCGTTCTTATTACGTAACTTAATTTTCTCTTCTTCAAGGGTACAAATCTCCAGTTTCAGGCCATGGTGAAGGCTTCATCAAACGTGCAAAAATTTGAACCTAGAGAGTTAGGGAAATGTGTCTAGCACATGCCCTTGTGAAAAACTCTATGAGCTCTACTTGTGGTAGCTGGAAGGTGAGTTGATTGATGAGGCCCCGCCAATGTGCGATGAAATCTACAATAGATTTATCCTCGTATTGGCGAATAGAGTATAAGTTCGTCATAGAGACCTTCTTAGAGATATTGATTGAGAAGTGATCAAGGAAGGTTTGGGATAATTGGTTGAAGGAGAAGACCGAGTGCCTAGGAAAATAACTATACCAATCTAGGGCGGGTCCCGACAGCGACATGGGAAATGTTTGAAGGAGCAAGGCATCGTTGTGGCCTATCAAATAACAAACATGTTTGAATGATCGTAAATTTTGTTGAGGGTCTTCCTTGCTATTGAAATGATTGAAATTGGGTAAATTCCATTGCGCAGGATAAGGGTGGATAGGGATGGATGGGTGGCTGGGCTTGTTACAGATTTCATCATAAGTGTGGACATTACAAGATTCAAAAATAGAGGCCTTGAGTGTTTTCATCTTATCCATCATCATCTTGATAAGATCTGTGGTAGGATTAGATTGAGGAGCTCCCCTGCGCAGTATAAGGGGGTGGATGAGATGAATAGGCCATAGACAACATAACAGTGTATGGTGGTGCCAAATATGTGAAATGATAAGTGGGTATATAGGTAGGAATAGATGGTGAGGGTATGTACCCTGGATACGAGGTTTACGCCATAGGTTGTGAATAAGGTTGGGTGTAGGTGGGATGAGCTCTTGGGAAGATCCTTGTGGTAACAGTGGCAAAATAGGATGCATCAAGACCACCAAATTATAGTAAGGTGTATAGGATGTCGATGCATTGGTAGTTGTGAAGTAATAGGTATTGATGATGTGGGGATCCCTATACTAGGAATTGTGGATGAGGATATGGTAGATGTCGAGGAGTTAGCAGAGGTCGGGGGAGTGATAGATGTCGAAGGTATGACAAATGTCAAGGGTGCAGTAGGTGGCGTTGACGTGGGAGTAGGTAATGCTAAAGTAGCATTCACAAATATGGCAGGGGGCATGGAGGTAGGCATACCAAACAACGGTTGGCCCGATGAGTCGTGGGTAGAAGAGTGGGCAAGGTAATGTTGTAAGGCTATGACATTATGATTGAGGAATTTAGCGAATTCCTCATCACCTGTAGGTATAGTTACAGAACGTTGGGGTCCATTGGTGAAGAAATAGATGACAGTGAAGGAGAAGTAGGTAACGGTACAAAACTAGCATGAAAGGAAAAATAACACGCTGTTGGTGAGTCCAAACCATAAGAAAATTGAAAGATAGGTATTCTAGGCTCTCTGAGAATTGACAAAAATTAGAAACAAATGTTTGGTCTTGGATGATAGAAATAGGTTGTTGTTTCTGGTAAAAATCCAAAACACAGAGACCGATACTGGTAAGTAAACTAGTGTTGGTTAGGTAGAAATACCAATACCGACCACCGGACCGATGCCGATAGGAAGGTAATCGATGCTGCCATTACTTATGAAAATGAAGAAATTTGAAAAATTTGAGTTTGATTTGATCAAAAGAAGTCCAGAAAGAAGTTGTGTGTAGAAAATCAGAAGTAACACACTCAAGAAAAACCAGAATTAACCAATTGTAATGGTTGAGTGTGGAAAAAGAAGAAAAAGTGGTGAATACATCCTCACAACTCAAACTATAGAAGACAAGAAAGAAAGGTGACAATCGAACAAGCAAAAACTAAATAAACATGTTATCCTAGGATCAAATTTTTAGTGTTTAGTTGGCTTATGCCTTAAGACTGATTGTGAATGATATAGAATGTTTGGATAACGAAGGTACCTAGAAAGCAATCTATGGATGGTTTCAGGTTTTGTTTTGGCAAAGGAGTCCTTGATATACCTTGTGGTACGTGAGGTATAAGCTCTGATATGATAAACTAGCTAGAACACTGGTCGAGCCCACCGTCAACGGGTTTTTAAATCCTTGACGGCTTCTTCTTGGAAGGGAATGTTTAAGAATTTTGTAGATTATGTTAAGTGATTTGGACAAGGAGTGTGTGCACAAATGTGAACTATGCTTTATTAATCAATCAAAAATGGTCATGACCTCTGTCGTATGATTTCTACTTAACTATGTGAGATAAATATGCAGATACATGGGATGAAATGCAAGTGTTTTAAGCCCCAAATTGAAATATGATATTCGATGTAAACAAGAGTGAATAGGAAGAAGGATGAATTTCACTAATGCAAACTTGGAAGAAAATAAGAAGGATTCTTTTTAAATGCACCAAAATAAATGTTTCATTTAGAGCAATTAGAAATAAGGAGCAGATTACCAGAGAAGAAGATTTAGTGAATAACGATTTAGAAAGGAAACACACAAGATGTAACCTATATGAATATAAAGGAACCCACAAACGAGGGTCCCATTAGGTGTGCCAAAATGTTTCACCACAATGTTGTGTATAAAACAAATAAGGTAAAGGTGAGGTGAGGAGGAATACCTATGAAGTCAAATAAGGTTGCGCACCGTTGAGAAGACCAATCTGATCTAAAGAGCTCATTTTTGGCTAGGAAGGACTACCTATAGAAGCAAAACAATACCACTGAATAGAGTTAAATAGCATATGGCATTGGGTACCGCCTAACGTATGCTAGATCTCGAGAAGTGTGATATGATGAGTTTTGTTAATCCTCTTCATTAATAATGTCAATCTAGGGCTAGTGTCTAATGGCTATATGCAATAGGAGAAAGAGATCTTTGAAAAATAACTCCTTCAAACACAATCCAAACTTACATAAATTAAAAGACACACTTGCAAAAATGAAAGAGCACACTTGCAAAAATCAAAATCAAACTTGCATGAAAGAAATCACACTTGCATAAAAGAAATTTTTGAATTAAAAACAAATGAAAAATAAATAAGACACCTACAAGTTCACAAAATAAATTGTACGAAAAGAAAGATTACATGACATAAAATTATAAATTCACAACAAAAGGAAAATTACATAATAAATAAATAAACATAAAACATTGATCCATCTTCCTTGGAATGAGTGGCTAGCTCATTCCTTGGAAGAGGACTTAATTCATACTTGCAAAATTTAATTCAAAACTTGTAGAATAATTTTACTCAGAATATTAGAGAGAAAGAATGGATTTTCATTGATTGTAAAAAGATTCATACAAGAGTGTGGAAGGTTGCATTTATAGTTCATGCATCCAACCAACTCCTTATTTTGGGGAATACAATATGATCTTCTCTTTATTCTAATTTACTTAGTCAACACACCAAGAACTAACTACCTATTCTTGGGCAGATTTATTCAAAGCAATAAATCCTAAACAAAATTGACTACAACCATCCATTTATCGTGGAGAATATTTCTACAACTCATCCCTTTAATCTAGGAACACAAAGTGGGAGAGTACTTATTCAACATTCCTTATAATATTCCACTATTTGTGCATCCTTGAAACATGTAGAGAAAATGGAGGAGTGCTAAGTCCATTGAATTATTCTTGGAATGCCACATGCATGCATGACTTTGGATTGCCACATGTTTGGATCTGTATTCTTGGTTGATGACGTGGAAGGAAAGAGTGGGATGAATAGTTTGGTGCTCCTTTACATTATTTTGGAACAAATCAAAATACTTTCGCTTAGTGGTGTTTTCCGTAGCTACGCTTGGTGTATTTGTGGCTACATGTAATTTTTCCATAGTGAAAATCTAGCAACAATCTATGAACAATTGGGCTTTCCTTAGCTGCATGAAAACTTTCATGACCTTCAATCTATGAACTTGGAGTAGAGTTTCTTATGACCTATTTTCTACACACTATTGCATTCCAACTTAGAAGAAATATCAAGAAATAACAACAATTAGATTGCAAATAGATTTCTAAAGAGATGATAAGATAAATACTATATTCTACCTTAAATATGTTATATGTTATTAAAACTACATATAAATTCACTTGAAAGCTTGATTTTAAGAGAGAGAATAAGAGTGTTATTTGATGATATAATGAGACATATTTTGGCCTCATCATGATACTTCCTAGGAAGGTCGTCAATCCACCGTTTAAAAACAACTTAATGAAAATAAATGACGGTAAAATAAATGTCCTATTGTAATAATACGATTTAGGTATCTCATAAGCTACTAATAGACAAGACTTAAACTAAATATTGAGTACACAACTAAATCTAGAGAAGGCAAGGTGTTGTCGAGGTTGGCAGTGTGGCACGAGATGTTTAGGAAGGTTTGGGTGAGATTGGGCAAGATTTGGGAAGGTTCTGGGTAAGTTAGGAGCTCATTGCTGGTCCGAGATAAATTTCCGATCACGAGACCGATATCGGTTAGCGACCGATGCTTGGTTGGATGACCAATGTCCATAGGGGTAATTGGGTGAAAAGATTAAAATGGTAGGATTTTGAGCTTTCTATGATTACATAGAGAGTTGGGGAGGCTTAGGTAAGGTGGTAGGATTTTATTAAAGACTTGAGAGATGAAGAAATAGGCATTTGGGATGGGTACAAAGGTTAAATGGGCAAGTGGTTGGGTGGAGGTGAGATAGAAGATATCCATGAAGGGTAGAGGTGAAAGAAAGCAGATAAATGATTAACAACTAAAATACTAAAAGAAATGAAAAGGTAGAAATCACTTACTTACATATTGGAAGCTAGTTGTAGAAATAATAGTTGTGGTTAAAGGAGAGACAAGTCTCAATCCCGTGCAGTAGCAACATAAGGTTCTGGACTTCCCTGTGAGTGATCTAATGCTCTGGAACACACTGTTAATGCTTGGTGGAGGTTGTGAATGCTTGGAATGATCTCTGGTTCATCATGAGGTTACTTGGATGCTGGATGTGAGAGATAAGAATTCCAAAACTCTAAATCCAAGATGGAGGAACCCGGGTAAAGGGTTGGAATTCACTATTTAAAGAAATCGATGATGGCTAGGTGACTAAGACCGGCATGGGTTAGGGAGAAAAGGTCCTATTTTTCCAAAAATAGTCTTTTCTCTCCATTTTTGATGTTATTCAAGATTTTGTTATGGACTAGGAGTTTGGGTTGGCATTAAATGAAGCGGGAAATTGGTAGGAGGGATAATAGGTAATGAATTTTAGGGTTATAACGAGTCTTAGTTAGTTAAGGGGAGTGGTGACTTAGTATAGGTTAATAAATAGGCTTGGAATGGGTTGATGGTGAGGTGGAGAGGTGAGGTGGAGGGGTGAAGGAATTATTAACTTAATATGGGTAGTTGAATTAGTAATAATGTGCGGAGGGGTCATTGTAAGGGCTATGTTAGTCAAAGGGGGCCTAAAGGGGTGTGACCCAATTTTGGGCATCTACATTTTCCCATTTTTATCACGTAGCTTGTATTGATAAGCGGCGATGATAAAAATAGGAGGTGGTTTCCTAGGTATGGGTATAAGTGAGGTTGCCCCAGGTATGGGTGGAGATGATCCCCTTCAAACCAGAACCATGAAGTAGCAGTGGTAGAATCGGTGATGGGTTTGATAAGGTGGTAGGTGATGAAAAAATACAGTAAGGTGTGAGTATAGGAAATGGTGATATTGGTGTGGGTAATAGGTGGGGGCATTCAAACACACACACATGTATAGAATGCGACAAGACACTAAGCTAAAGAGCTCACAAACTCTACATCGTCAATCACCTTGTTGTTAGTTTATCCAAACAAGGTTGATATGGTTTAGGTATCTAAGGCATAGGAAGTGCTCCCGAAACATAATGATGCTAGGTACAAGAAAAATTACAGTGTGTTATGAAGCACCAAAAGGTTTGGTCTGGTTGAGATAAACATGACATAAGGCAAAGAAAGGTCGGTAGGCTAAATAACATGAGTAGTGTCATTGTAAGGTACAAACGAGTAAGCACATTCAATTGTTAAATAGGCGGGGTTGGTTTGACAAGAGTATTCAGTTTAGGAAAACATGCCCCTAAGTATCCTTAGGGAGTTGGTGAGGTGGTGAGCCTAGTAGATGAGTATGTAGGGATGTTTTATATATATATATGCATGGTTGATGTTATGGCTTGGTTTAATTTCCAATGTATTGAAATTATGGAAACTAGATGTGTAAGCATGGTTTGGTGTTATGGTTTTGTTTAATTTCCAATGTATTGATATTATGGAAACTAGATGTGTAGGCATGGGTTTGGTTTAATTTCCAAGTTATTGATGTTATGGAAACTAGATGTATAGGCATGGTTTGGTTTAATTTCCATGTTATTGATATTATGGAAACTATATGTATAGGCATGGTTATGATGTATGGTTTGTTTGGTTAATTTCCAAGTTATTGATGTTATGGAAACTAGGTGTATAGGCATGTTAGTAAGGTCAATTAGTGGCAACAAAGTGAAAGAGGGTAGAAAATGGTGGCCAAGCTAACCTCCGAAGACTCCATGTCTTCGAAGTGCTACCTACATAGCCCTTATAAAAGGGGCCTCAGGTCGATGTAGTTCTCCCATAAACTAGGGGAGAATGAGATTGGGTTAGGTAAGTTGAGTAGGTAGGTTGGATAGGTAAGTTGGCTGGGTAAGGCATGTTTGAAAATAGGCAAGTTCGAATGTTAAATAGGTAATAGGCTAGGTGATTTAGGAGTAGGCATAGATGAAGTTTTTATGGTTGATTCAATTTCGATCATCTTGTCATGTTGAAACAACAAGTAAACAAATAAGAAACCAAAAGAAATTGCATGGCCATATTTAGCAAGGATGATAAGTGTGATACCCCTAGAATTATCTAACATAAGTCACTAGATACACTTTGCATGAGTGATGGGTCTAGAGTTGAAATAATTTGCTTGATCACAATGTGTAGAATACACGCCACATCCCTTGAGTTGATTTAGTGAGATGAACCCATATTTCACTAAATACGATATAAAGATATTTCCAGTTCAATTAGAAGACACATGAAAACACACAATTTATATAAAGAACATGAAACAAAAACAAAGATTGACACAAAGTTCAAATGCTGATTTTTATTCCATTTTTAACAAGCAAAAAGTCCTTTTCCTTTAAAAAGCTGGGATATATCTCAATGATTGAAAGAAGGGGAATGTAGTAAAATTACTAGGTGGGAATGGAAGAATTATAGTATGCTATAGAGAGAAAAAAAATGATCCTTTGAATGGAGAGAGAATTCCAATTTATATCCAAAACCAGTGACTCTTTGCATTCACATGTGACATTTCAACTTAAAGTGAAAAATGAACAAAGGAATACAAACTTTATGTTACTTAATACACTTTACAAAAGTTATTCCTCAATGGATAAATAGAATGTTAGAGAGAGAAAATAAGAGAAAGAAGGTGTGATCAAAAGAAGATGATCCAAGATGAAGTTATGCTCTTCCCTCATTATGGAGATGAATGTTGTAATTGAGTAGCATCTTCCTCGGATACTTGTCTAATAAACACATGTATTTTCTTGGACTTATAAATGATGCTCCACATCTTATCTAGAATGATCATCTTTTTCATGTCTTGAAAGATCTCTTTCAACTCTTTATCTCTGTGAGCAATGGTAGGTTGGGAAAATCAACTCTTTATCACGAACATGATTTCTTGTATCCCACATGAGAAAACACTCATATTTCAATCAATATGAAGCATTCTCTCACACCACATTTTCACCCGACTTGGTAGCCATGAGTATAGACACCAATTTTTGGCATCCATTGTCCCTCATCCTGCGTCTGCTTCCCATTCGTCGTCCTCCTCCTCACACACACACACACACACACACACACACACACACACACACACACACACACATCTTCCCATTTCAAATTTCCCTTTTCCTCCTAAATCCCATTTATTCAAATTTCCCACTTTCCTATCTTACCCCATAATTTAATTTATTTCCCCTAATTCATCCTTAATCCCATTAAAGTAATCCCTAATCATCTATAGACATAAAATCACACACTTTGGGTATCTATCTAGTCCTGATCGTATACTATTATTCATGATTCCTAAGTAAGAAAAGTACTAATCAACCCATGTCTTTGGCCATCTTTGCTTGCTTTATGTTGCCACTTTTGGTCTTACACACCTTCTTTCCCAGTCTTACCTTTGACCCTTCAATTTCTCTGAGTCTGGACATAAGCGCCCAACTATGACACCCGGTCTGGCCGTGAGCCCCATTCCCTCTAGGCTCCCCTGACCTCTTTGTACTTTACTCACATCTTTTGGGTCCTTTCTAGTCATTTGGGCATCTTATCTTTTTGGTAGTTGGCATTTTTGGGGTTAATTATGAAATTCAAGCAAAGGAATCATATAAATATAAAGTTATGTGACCATAATAAAGGACCAAGCACTAAGCATTAGCTATCACCACCTAAGGTTGCATCCAAAGGCTATTCAAGAACATTCAACCATTCATACAAGGGCAAGGTACTGCATTCTTCTGCGCATAGACTTCATAGGAGGGGAAGTTTATTCTATTCCAAGCACACATATATGTACATCTTCTACATCTAACTATTGCTTGCTATCAAGTGAGACACACACAATAGTCACCTAGGTACAATTCTTTACACACACACATAAAACTACATTGGGTCTAAAATTTAGTACAACATTCAGTCATAAGATCACTTGTTTGACAGCTGAGGATAGTCTGACCCCTCATTTGCATTATTTTCATTTTGGGATTTGATGCACTTTTAAGGGTTTTGCAGGTGAAATCTTTATTGCAGGTTATCGGACATCGATGAGCATCATGTGACCTACAAAGCACACGAAAAAATTGATAAACACAAGGCTAGACTAGTTCTTTAAGGGATATGCTAAAAATAAGGCATTGATTATGAAGAGACCTTTCCTCCCACAACTAAGATAAAACGCTTCATGTTAATATTTTCTCTAGCTACACAATTTGGTTAGAAAATTCACCAAATGGATGTGAAAAGTGCCTTTCTTAATGGAAATTTATAGGAAGAAGTTTACATGACTCAACCAGAAGATTTTTTCATACCAAGTAAAGAGGAAAAGGTATGTAAACTCATAAAATCACTATATGGTTTAAAGCAGTCTCCCAGGGCATGGTATATTAAACTCGATGAGCATCTCATTCAACATGGATTCAACAAAAGTTTATACGATCCTAATCTCTATCTAAAAAAGCAAGGGGGTGAGATAGTGATCATTTTAGTATATGTCGATGATCTAGTCATCATCTGATGATCAGTGAGGATGATTGAGTCAACAAAGAAATATCTAACATGATCATTTGACATGACCGATCTTGGGCTTCTGCATTATTGTCTTGGACTTGAAGTTTGGAAAAGAGAAAATCATATCTTTGTGCCACAATTAAAATACGCCAAGACAATACTCGAGAAGTTCAATATGATGGATTCTAAACCAATTTCCACACCTATGGAGACAAGAATTCAACTGTCTCAAACAAATCCATCACCACAAGTAAATGAAACTCTCTATCGGTAGTTTCTCGGGAGTCTCATTTGCTTGACTTATATTAGGTTAGATATCATCTATGCATCAACTATCTTTCATAGTTCATGCAAGAAACAAGGGTTTCTCCTTTGGAAATTAGAAAAATAGATTCTCGAGGTACATCAAAGGAACTATGGACTATGGCCTAGAATACAAGAAGAACAATAACTACTTCTTGACAGGATATTCGATTCGATCATGCAATAGATGACAAGAAATCAACTTTAGGATTTATATTCTTGTTGGGATATGGACCGATATCATGGGAGAGTAAGAAGTAGACTTGTATTTCAAGATCCTCCACAAAATCGAAATATCATGCAAAGCAGGTGGAGCTGTAAGTGAAGCGATATGGCTCCAACATATACTTGAAGGATTGGGAATACCATAGAAAGATCCAACTATCCTACATTTAGACAATGAAGGAGTAATATAACTTGTTCAGAATCCAGTTTTTCATGAACGTGCCAAACACTTTGAGGTGCAAGTACATTTCATTCGTAAACATGTTCATAACAACAACATCCAACTCCAACATTGCTTGACAGAACATCAATGTGTAAATATCTTCACAAAGTCTCTTGCACGTCCAAAATTTGAGGCATTTAGAGTTTTTCTCTCATGTTCACTTCAGAGTATGTTGAATTATGGGGGAATGTTGGAAATAAACTAACACTTAATTCATCATATGAGTTAAAGTGATATTGTAATAAAGTAATTTTTTAATTACTTAAGTTAGCTTAGATAAAGTCAATTATTAGTGAGTTGTCTTTTAGTTGTCTTATCCCTTGGTTTGTGGGATCATGTTCTATCTTGCATATTTTGTTCCCGGATGATTTCCATGAGGGGCAATAGGGGAAATTAGGGGCAATAAGTTATTCCTACATATTTTCTTAGTTTAGTTGATATTGTTCCATATATTGTGGAAGAGATAGAAGTTGTCTAATATCTATAAATATTGTAGCTCTCTCTTTTGATTATAATGCTTGATTTTGATATTAATAAAATACACAAGCACCATCTTGTTTTTATGTAAAGATTTTGTGTCAAATATTCTTTTCAAGTATTCATTGTCAAGATTTGGTATCAAAACAATATTTTGTAATATAAAAAAATTGCGTCCCAAGAATAATATACATGTGTGATGCCAAAGCAAGGAGAAAATAAATAATAAAAAAGGTGGCCAAGGTTTATTATAATGTTTAGGAAAAGTGGTTGAACTAAAGTTGTGCCATAAAACGTACCAGGTTGAGCCACGTAAGCCCTAATCTACATTGGTCTTTTTAAAATCTATTTTTTAAAATCCATTTTTGGATTTTGTGAAAATGGAAAGGCGTCCTAAAGATTTTAAAATCATAATTTAAACAAGCCATAACTTTCAACTGGTACCTCGGATTGAGGTGTCGTTTATTTTGAAAGTGTGTGTTTTTGTGAGCTCTACGTATTGGTCTAGATTTTAATAAGCTTTGTCTTGTAAAATTGCAAAAATTAGAGGTTTTTGTACTTGAAAAGAGGCCAAAGAGTCCATTTTTTTATTTTTACAAATCAGCCACAAAGCCAAATTTGTAACAGGGCCAATAGTGCCAAAAATTCATTGTACACACTGAAAAAAGAAGCCCAAATTGAATACAATATTATTTAGGGGGGTCTGCATGTTTTAAGGGGGAAAAGTGTTTAATTTTTTCTTCTACTATTTATCAGTCTTCACAATGGCCGCAATTACGGCACCAAAATTCTTTTTGCCAGATTCTCAAATTTTACATTCTGATAATTACCCAGCATGGAAAACAAAAATTCACACACAAATTGATTTTGAAAATATATGGTCTCATTATTTCTGGTACATTAACAAGATCTGCAACAGAGGTTAAACAACAAGCTACATTTGATCGTATTTAATAAAAAAGAAAAGTTAATAATCTTGTTTATTATTTAAAATGAGGTAAAGCCTCATATTTTTGAGGCCACAACAATAAATGAATCTTGGGACAATTTGAAAACAATATATGAGTCCAAAAATAAGAACACAATACTTCATCTCCAGAGTCAACTATTAAACTTGAAAATGAACCAACTGAGAGAGTTGAAATGTTTTTGAGAAGAGTAAAGACTTTACGTGCATCACTTCAAGCTTTGGAAGAAGAAGTAACTGAAACATCACTCATACATCTAGTATTGAGAGCTCTTCCTTCTTCTTATAGGATTGTTGTAACCACATTAAACATAACTAGTCAAATAAAAACTTTTGAAGAGTTAGTGAATATGCTACAACAACATGAGGATATTCACTCAACTAATGAAACTGAAGAGCAAGCACTTGTTTCTAATCAAAAAGGAAAAAAATAGGCTAAGTCTAGTAAACAACCTCAGAAGCAAGGTAATACTCAACAAGGCCAAAAGGACTAAAAAAATGTCTTATTTGTGGTCGAAAAGGACATGAGTTAAATTTTTTTGTACAACACATTCCAACAAGGATCATCAAGTGGTAAAAATATTGATTACCAAAAAACAAAATCAGGCCAACAACAGAGTAAACAAGGACAAAATAATCAAAAGTGGAAGAAGAAACCAACTCAACAAGGAAATGTAGCCAAACAGAAGATCAATTTGATGATGACGACTTCCTATATTCTGCACAGTCAAATGAAGTATCCAATTCTACAAATCAAATTTGGTATGTCGACTCAGGTGCAACTCGACACATGACAGAAAAAAGATTGGTTCTTCACAATGAGTAAAACACCCACAAAAATCATGTCTCTTTGGGTGATGATACATCATACAATGTTGAAGGCATTGGTTCCATTTCACTACCACTTGGGAAACATAATTGTAAAATTACAGATGTTCTTTATGTCCCTAGTTTAACAAAAAATTACTATCCATGATTCAATTATTAGATCAAAATCTCAAAATTGACTTTGATTGTAAAGGCGGTGTTATCCAAATAACTCTCATAGTTATCTGGATAACTTATATTTTCATCCTGACTCTGGTGTTTCACATTTTAAGTTACATGCACTCAAGGTTATTCTTTTGACACCTTGGAATAGTTGCGGTTCCTCTACGTGGCCTTATATGCCTTCCGACTCCCCTTTGCATTCTTCTATCTCCTTTCATTTCTTCCCTTCCCACGTGCCTCACACTTACTTCTATCAGCTAAGTCCTTGGCCCCTCACGTGTCGTGCCCATTACTTTGTAATAGTTACACCTTCACCATACGTTCCATACTCACCAGTCTGTTTCATTTTCCATCTGCACACACTTTTGCATGCCTTCCTTCTACCTTCCTCCCGCACTTTGTGCCTCCCCTCTGTTCCCTTTCGTGTGCTTTCTTCTCGCCCCGCGCCTTGCGCACCACCCTTCTGCCAACTAATCTTCTGTTAGACTTGAGTGTGCTACATGCAACCTATCGAGTGTGCCAATAGGGTGCCAAATCCGGATAATCAACTCAACAGTACATACATGACATGTATTAGAAAAAACAAAACAAATGAACAACTGGTGATTTATTCGCTCAACTCCGTGCGTGCCACGTGTCTTGTGTGCACCGACGATTTTGACATCTTCGATAACCGTATCTTTTGCTACTGAGCTCGAGATTGACACATGCCTGGACTTGTTAGAAAGATGCTGACACAAGCTACATGTTAGAATATTCAAATTCAAATATAGGCAGGATTTATAAGGAAAAAAGAAGGAAATGTCTTTCAGTTCATCAATACACATCCAATCGACCTCAACTACCGATTTCATCGATCTTGCCTTATTCCTTCTTCCACACACCAAATACACATGGGGAAGCGCATATGAAAACCTTGTAGGAGGATTTATAGGCATTTATCACTGGTTATTGGTGGTTAAAGATTTGAATCCGAGTTTCCCTCCCTTTCTCCTTCTCTTCTCTCCTTCTTCTTCTATAAATAATAGAGTTTTGCTTTGTAAAAAGATCCCTCCTTGTTGTAATGGCACCATGCCAAAATGGTGGCCAACTTCCCATGGGTCTCAGACCTTGACGTGGTCTTTACAATGTATTCTCACCTCCTTTTGTGAATGTAAATGATTGTGTGTCCCTTAAGCAATAAAATCATGTTTTGTGGAACTCTTATCTTCCCTCTCTTGTTTTCATTGCATCTCGCCTCTCTGTTTGCATTTTCTGGCATGTTGTGTGTACTTCTATGCTTGCATTCCCCACATTCATGTGTTGCACATGCTAGAAGGCTGAGCTTGTGTGTTGATCTGTGGCACGTGCCTTCCTTCCTCTTCTCCCGCCCCTCTCGGTTTCCTTCACTACTCGTGGAGAGAGATCAACCATTTCCTTGGTGCTATTGCCTTCCTTAGCTTAGGATTTCCCCTTTCTACACATCCTTCTATCCTGGTCCCTTGGCATGTTTAGTCTAGGATTTTCTTTCAACATTAGGAGTAACAGTAGCATTAAAGGTAGGTAGAGGAATCGACCTTCTTTGGAGATCCATCCCAAGTGTGCAAGGTCCCACAACTTGGGGATGGTTCCATTGTGGTCTCAAACACTTCGGCCCTTCCGAGATCCAAGACGCGGGTGCACATATGAGCAACCAATAGGAGGTAAAAAGATGTGCTTCATTTGAGATAATTCAAAAAGCTCAAAATTGTTGCAAAAGCTTCGAATGTGGGAAGAATGTTTAAGTTGGATTTTTTTTAATGAAATGATCAAGCTTTTATAGCCAAGGATACATCATCAACTCAACTATGACATCAAAGACTTGGACATGCGAGTTACGCTATCTTAACACACTTCGCCGATATAATATGGCTAGAGGTTTCCCACTTATAAAAAGGGTACAAATAAATTTCATAATTGTTTTGTAGGAAAACAACATAGAACACCATTCAAACATAGTTCATTTTGAGCTAAGGCAGACCTTGACTTGGCGCATACTAATTTAAGCAGACTAATGAGACCTAGCCAATCTAGGTTTCAATATTTCATGCTCTTTGTTGATGATTTTGAAGAAAAATGTGGATATAGTGTCTTCCTACAATAGACAAATCTTTTGAAACTCTCAAGAAGTTCAAAGCCCTGATTGAAATAGAGTCCGGTAGGAAAATAAAAACACTCCGCTCAGATCGAGGGGGAGAATACACCAACAATGAGTTCAATGATTTTTTTGGAAACACATGGAATTCATTTTCAAATGGTGATGTTGGAATTCAAATTCATACTATCATGGATATGGTGCGATGTATGATTTATGATACGAGTTTATAAAAACATTTTTGGTGAGGCAAAAAATGACAAATCTATTTACTAAATAGAGTTACCACTACAACTCTTGATGGAGTAACTCCACATGAAGCATGGTTAGGGAATAAGCCATATATTTTACACCTTATATTTTTTAGATGTAAATTGAGTATGCACATTCCTAAGAAACAAAGAACTAAGCTTGATATGAAATCGAGAAAAACTTATCTTCTTGGGATACGGTGATGAAGCACTTGCTGCAGAGACTTATGGATCTAAGAACAAGGAGGCTATACACTAATTGGGATGTTGAGTTCTTTGAGAAGAAAGAAGAAGATGCTTCTTCTATACACTTACAACATGAAAAAATCATCCCTAAAGTGAAAACAGAGGATGGTAATCACTTTGATGATGGGGAAGACAAAGTGAAATTCAACCTCCCATGGAACCGCTAAAATTATTCCTAAATGGTATACAAATATGATGAGAAATTTAAAATTGGATAGTGCCATCAAGCACATCTACCATTGGAATGCGGACTTGCAATATGGCTCAAAATGATGCCAATTTGGACTTAATTGGTAAATTTGTTGAAACTACAGAGCCATCTATAGTTTTAGAATCCCTACAGTCTAAACCTTGGAAAGATGTTATGGATGTAGAATATAAGTCACTTATGAAAAATAATACATGGAAACTTACAGATCTTCCACCAGGGAAAAATCCAATTGGATGTAGATGGATCTTCAAAACGAAGTACAAAGCAGACAAAAAAATTGATAAACACAAGG
Organism: Taxus wallichiana var. yunnanensis; assembly: GCA_018340775.1. Classification (NCBI taxonomy): domain Eukaryota; kingdom Viridiplantae; phylum Streptophyta; class Pinopsida; order Cupressales; family Taxaceae; genus Taxus; species Taxus wallichiana. Next base: position 757,488,631 of record CM031239.1, on the reverse strand, counting down.
CTAGACTAGTTGCTAAGGGATATGCTAAAAATAAGGCATTGATTATGAGGATAATTTTTCTCCCACAACTAAGATAAAAATGTTCAGGTTAATCTTTTCTCTAGCTGCACAATTTGGTTGTAAAATACACCAAATGGATGTGAAAAGTGCCTTTCTTAATCATGATTTACAGGAAGAAGTTTACATGACTCAACCAAAAGGTTTTTTCATACTAGGTAAAGAGGAAAAGGTATGTAAACTCATAAAATTACTATATGGTTTAAAGTAGTCTCCCAGGGCATGGTATATTAAAATTGATGAGCATCTCATTCAACATGGATTCAACAAAGTACATACGTTCCTAATATATATCTCAAAATTCAAGGGGGAGATAATGATCATTGTATTATATGTCGATTATTTATTCATCATTGGAGGATCGGTGAGGATGATTGAGTCAACAAAGAAAGATCTAACATGATCATTTGACATGACCGATCTCGAAGCTTCGCATTATTGTCTTCGACTTGAAGTTTCACAAAGAGAAAATCATAACTTTGTGTCATAATTGAAATACACCAAGACAACACTCGAGAAGTTCAATATGATGGATTCTAAACCAATTTCCATACCTATGGAGATAATACTTCATTTTTCTCAAACAAATCCATCACCACAAGTAAATGTAACTCTCTATCGGTAGTTTCTCGGGAGTCTCATCTACTTAACTTACATTAGGTCGGATATCAGCTATATGCAATCAACTATCTTTCATAGTTCATGCTAGAAACAAGGGTTTCTCACTGAAATTAGCAAAATGGATACTGAGGTACATCAGAGGAACTATGGACTATGACCTAGAATACAAGAAGAACAATAACTTCTTGACAGGATATTCAAATTCGAGATCATGTAATAGATGACATAAAATCAACTTTAGGATTTGTATTCTTTTTGGGATATGGACCGATATCACGGGAGAGTAAGAAGTAGACTTGTGTTTCAAGATCCTCCACAAAATCAAAATATTGTGCAGCAGGTGGAGTTGTATGTGAAGTGATATGGCTCCGACGTATACTTGAAGGATTGGGAATACCATAGAAAGATCCAACAATCCTACATGTAGACAATGAAGGAGTAATATAACTTGTTCGGAATCCATTTTTTCATGTACGCACCAAACACTTTGAGGCGCAAGTACATTTCATTCACAAATATGTTCATAACAACAACATCCAGCTCCAACATTGCCTAATAGAGCATCAACGTGCAAATATCTTCACAAATTCTCTTGCACATCCAAAATTTGAGGCACTTTCAATTTTTCTCTCATGTTCACTTCAGAGTATACTGAATTAAAGGGGGGAATATTGGAAATAAAACTAACACTTAACTTATCATATGAGTTAAAGTGATATTGTAATAAAGTAATTTTTTAATTACTTAAGTTAGCTTAGATAAAGTCAATTATTAGCAAGTTCTCTTTTAGTTGTCTTATCCCTTGGTTAGTGGGATAATGTTCTATCTTGTATATTTTATTTCCAGATGATTTCCATGAGGGGCAATAGGGGAAGTTGGGGGCATTAAGCTATTCAAGAATATTTGCTTAGTTTAGTTGATATTGTTCCATATATTGTAGAAGAGATAGAAGTTGTCCAATATCTATAAATATTAAAGCTCTCTCTTTTGATTGTAATGCTTGATTTTGATATTAATAAAATACACAAGCACCATCTTGTTTATGTGTAAATATTCTATGTCAAATATTATTTTCAAGTATTCATTGTCAAGATTTTGTATTAGAGCGGATTTTGTAATATACAAAAACTACGTCCCAAAGAATATACCTACATGAAGCCAAAGCAAGGAGCAAATAAATAATAAAAAAGGTGACCAAGGTTTATTATAACACTTTGGTAAAGTGGTCAAAGTGTAGTTGTGCCGTAACATATACCAAGTTTAGCCACATAAGCCCTAATCTACATTGGTGTTTTTAAAATATGTTTTAAAAAAAAATCCATTTTATGATTTTACGAAAATGGAAAGGGGCCCAGAAAGATTTTAAAATTGGAATTTAAACAAGTCATAACTTTCAACTGGTACCTTAGATTGAGGTGTCATTTTTTTGAAAGTGAGTATTTTTATGAGCTCTATGTATTGGTCTAGCTTTTATTAAGATTTGTCTTCTAAAAATTACAAAAATTATTATTTTTTTACTTGAAAAGAGGCCAAATAGTCCATTTGTTTTTACAAATCGGCCACAGAGCCAAATTTGTAAAAGGGCCAATAGTGCAAAAATTCATTGTACACGGTTGAAAAGAAGCACAAACTGAATAAAATATTATATGGGGGGTGTGGATGTTTTAAGGGGGGAAAGTGTTTAATTTTTTCTTCTACTATTTATAAGTCTTCCAAATGGCCACAAATTTTGGTACGAAAATTCTTTTTCTAGAGTCTGAACTTTTACATTTTGACAATTACCCAACATGGAAAAAAAAATTCACGCACAACTTGATTTTGAAAATCTATGGTCCGTTGTTTTTGGTACATTAACAAGATCTGCAACAAATGTTACACAACAAGCTACATTTGATCGTGCAAATCAAAAAGCAAAGTTAATAATCTTGTTTAGTGTTTCAGATGAGTTACAACCTCATATTCATGAGGTCACAATATAAAAATAATCTTGGGATAAGTTGAAAATAGTATATGAGTCCAAAAATAAGAACACAATACTTCATCTCCAGAGTCAACTATTGAACTTAAAAATGTAACCAACTGAGAAAGTTGAATTGTTTTTTAGAAGAGTGGAAACTTTGCGTGCATGACTTCAAGCTTTGAATGAAGAAGTAATTGACACATCACTTGTGCCTATAGTATTGAGAGCTCTTCCTTCTTCTTATAGGATTTTTATGACCACGTTAAATACAACTAGTCAAACAACAACTTTTTAAGAGTTAGTGAATATGCTACAAGAAGAGGAAGCTATACACTCAACTACCAAATCAAGAGAAAACACTTGATTCTAATCAAAAAGGAAAAAAACAAGTTAAGTCTAGTAAACAACCTCAGAAGCAAGGTAATACTCAACAAGGCCAAAAGGACCAACAAAAATGTCTTATTTGTGGTCAAAAAGGACATGAGTTAAAAAAAAATTGGTACAACACATTCCAACAAGGATCGTCAAGTGGTAAAAATATAAATTACTACCAAATAAAATTAGGAAAATAACATAGTAAACATGGACAAAATAATAAAAAATGGAAGAAGAAACCAACTCAACAAGGAAATGTAGCTAGAATAAGAAGATCAATTTTATGATGTTGACTTCCTATATTCTACACATTCAAATGAAGTATTCAATTCTACAAATCAAATTTGGTATGTCAACTTGGGTTCAAGTCAACACATGATAGGAAAGAAATATTGGTTCTTCAAAATGAGTAAAACACCCACCAAAACTCATGTCTCTTTGGGTGATGATACATCACACAGTGTTGAAGGCATTGGTTCCATTTCACGACCGCTTGGGAAACATAATTGTAAAATTATAGATGTTATTTATGTCCCCAGTTTAACAAAAAAATAATTATTCATGAGTCAATTATTAGATCACAATCTCAAAATTGACTTTGATTATAAAGGCGGTAAAAATATGTGCTTAATTCGAGATAAGTCAAGAAGCTCAAAAATTGTTGCAAAATCTTCGACTATGGGAAGAATGTTTCAGTTGGATTTTTTTCAACAAAATGATCAAGCACTTGTAGGCAAGGATACATCATCAACTCAACTATGGCATCGAAGACATTGACATGTGAGTTTTGGCTATCTTCATACACTTCCTCGATACAATATGGTTATAGGTTTTTCACTTATAAAAAAGGGGTATAGATAAATGCCAGCATTGTTTGTTAGGAAAACAACATAGAGAACCATTCAAACATAGTACATTTTGAAATAAGGAAAAAATTGGCTTGGTGCATACTTGATCTGTGCGGACCAATGATACTTAGCCACTATGGGTTTCAATATTTCACGCTCTTTGTTGATGGCTTTTAAAGAAAAATGTGGATATACTGTCTTTCTACAAAATACCAAGATTTTGAAACTTTCAAGAAGTTCAAAACCTTTGTTGAAACAAAGTATGGTAGAAAAATAAAAACACTCCACTCGGATCGAGGGGGTGAATACACCAGCAATGAGTTCAATGATTTTTGGAAACACATGGCATTCATTGTCAAATGGATCCTTCTTAGACACCATGATAAAATGGTGTTATTGAAAGGTGAAATCATACTATCATGGATATGGTGCGATGTATTATTGATGATGTAGGTTTATCAAAAACATTTTCAAATGAAGAAGCTAAAACGACAGATCTATTTACTAAACAAAGTTCCCATTTCAGCTCTTGATGGAGTAACACCACAAGAAGCATGGTCAGGGAACAAGTCATCTATTTCACACCTTAGAGTTTTTGGATGTAAAGCGAGTATGCAAATTCTAAGAAACAAAGAACTAATATTGATATGAAATCGAAAAAACTTATCTTCTTGGGATAAAATGATGAAGCAATTGGCTACAAAATTATGGATCCAAAAACAAGGAGGGTATACACTAGTCGGGATGTTGAGTTCTTCAAGAATAAAGAAGAATTTGCTCCTTCCATACACTCACATGATGAAAAAACCATCCCTACATTGAAAACAGAGGATGGTAATCACTTTGATGATGACAATGATGATGGGGAAAATGGTGAAATTCAACCTCCCACAGAAAACTAAAATGATGCCTAAATGGTATACAAGTATGATGAGAGATTCAAAATTGGATAGTTCCCGACACATATACCAATGAAATGAGGACTTGCATTATGGCTCTAAATGAGGTCAATTTGGCCTTAATGGGTAAAGTTGTTGAAACTATTTAGCCGTCCAAAGTTTAAGAAGCCCTATAGTCTAAACCTTTGAAAGATGTTATGGATGTAGAATATAAGTCACTTATGAAAAATAATACATGACGACTTACGGATCTTCCACCAGGGAAAATCCAATCGGATCTAGATGGATCTTTAAAAGGAAGTACAAATCGAAAAAAAAATTGATAAACACAAGGCTAGACTAGTTACTTAAGGGATATGCTCAAAAGAAGGAATTGATTATGAGGATACTTTTGCTGCCACAACTAAGATAAAAACATCCAGTTAAGATTTGCTCTAGCTTCACAATTTGGTTTGAAAATAAAACAAATGGATGTGAAAAGTTCCTTTCTTAATCTTGATTTAGAGGAAGAAGTTTACTTGAATCAACCAAAAGGTTTTGTCATACCGGTAAAGAGGAAAAGGTACGTAAACTCATAAAATCACTATATGGTTTAAAGCGGTCTCTAGGGCAAGGTATATTAAAATTGATGAACATCTCATTCAACATGGATTCAATAGGAGTCCATGTGATCCTAATCTCTATCTTAAAAATCAAGGGGGAGATAGTGATTGTTTTAGTATATGTCGATGATCCAGGTCATCACTAGAGGATCAAGTCATCACTAGAGGATCAATGAAGATGATTGAGTCAACAAAGAAAGATCTAGCCCAATCATTTAACATGACCAATCTCGAGCTTCTACATTATTGTCTTGGACTTGAAGTTTGGAAAAGAGAAAATCATAGCTTTGTGTCACAATTGAATACACTAAGACAACGCTCGATAATTTCAATATGATGGATTCTAAACCAATTGTCACACTTATGGAGATGAGACTTCAACTTTCTTGAATAGATCCATCACCACAAGTAAATGCAACTCTCTATAGGTAGTTGACCAATAGTCTCATCTACTTGACTTACAATAGGTTTGGATATAAGCTATACGAGTTAGATATCTTTCATGGTGCATGCAAGAACCGAGGGTTTCTCACTAGAAAGCAACAAAGCGGATCTTGAGGTCCATCGAAGAACTATTGATTATGTCCTAGAATACAAGAAGGCCAATAAATTCTTTTTTGACAGGATATTGATTCGATCATGTAATAGATGAAAGGAAATCCAGGTTCGGATTTGTATTATTTTGGGATCTAGACCGATATCATAGGTGGGTAAGAAGAAAAATTGTGTTTCAATATCCTCCAAAAAAAAAAGAATATCGTGCAGCATGTGAAGTTATAAGTGAAGCGATATGGATCTGACATATACTTGAAGGATTGGGAATACTGTAGAAAGATCCAACAATCCTACATGTAGACAATGAAGGAGTAATAAAACTTGTTTGGAATCTATTTTTTCATGAATGCACCAAACACTTTGAGGTGCAAGTACATTTCATTCATGAACATGTTTAGAAAAACAACATCTAGCTCCAACATTTCCCGACAGAACATTAACGTGCAAATATCTTCACAAAGTCTCTTGCACATCCAAAATTTGAGGCATTCAGATTTTTTTATCTCTGTTCACTTCAGAGTATGCTGAATTAAGGGGGAATGTTAGAAATAAACTAACACTTAATTCATCATATGAGTTAAAGTGATATTGTAATAAAGTAATTTTTAATTACTTAAGTTAGCTTAGATAAAGTCAATTATTAGTGAGTTGTCTTTTAGTTGTCTTATCCCTTGGTTTGTGGGATCATGTTCTATCTTGCATATTTTTTTCTCAAATGATTTCCATGAGGGACAATAGGGGTAATTACGCAGTGTGTAATAATCTATTCCTGCATATTTTCTTAGTTTAGTTGATATTGTTCCATATATTGTGGAAGAGATATAAGCTATCCAATATCTATAAATATTGCAGCTCTCTCTTTTGATTGTAATGCTTGATTTTTGATATTAATAAAATACACAAGCACCGTCTTGTTTTTGTGTAAAGATTTTTTTTCAAGTATTCATTATCAAGATTTGGTTTTAGAGCAATATTTTGTAATATACGAAAATTGTGTCCCAATAATATACCTGTGTGAAGCCAAAGCAAGGAGCAAATAAATAATAAAAAGGTGGCCAAGGTTTATTATAACGCTTAGGCAAAGTGGTTGAATTGCAATTGTGCCCTAAAATGTACCAGTTGAACCACGTAAGCCCTAATATGCATTGGTGTTTTTAATTTTATAAAAAAAATCTATTTTGGGATTTTGCAAAAATCGAAATGGTCTGGAAAGATTTTAAAATCAGAATTTAAACAAGTCATAACTTTCAACTGGTACCTCAGATTGAGGTGTCATTTTTTTAAAGTGTGTGTCTTTGCAAGCTCTATGTACTAGTCTAGCTTTTATTAAGCTTTGTCTTGTAAAAATTAGAGGTTTTTGTACTTAAAAAGAGGTCAAAGAGTCCTAAAATTTTATTTTTACAAATCGGCCACAGAGCCAAATTTGTAACAGGACCAATAGTGCCAAAAATTCATTATACATGACCGAAAAGGAGCCCAAAATGAATAAAATATTATTTTTGGGGGCATGTGCATGTTTTAAGGGGGGAAAAGTGTTCAATTTTTTCTTCTACTATTTATTAGTCTTCACAATGGCCGCAATTATGGCACCAAAATTATTTTTGCCCATTCTAAACGTTTACATTCGATAATTACCCAACATGGAAAATAAAAATTTGTGCATAACTTGATTTCAAAATCTATGGTCCATTGTTTCTGTACATTAACAAGATCTACAACAGATGTTACACAACAAGCTACATTTTATCATGCAAATCAAAAAGCAAAGTTAATAATCTTGTTTAGTGTTTCAAATGAGGTACAACCTCATATTCGTGAGACCACAACAATAAAATAATCTCGGGACAAGTTGAAAATAATATATGAGTCCAAAAATAAGAACACAATACTTCATCTCTAGAGTCAACTATTGAACTTGAAAATGCAACCAACTGAGAAATTTGAAATGTTTTTGAGAAGAGTAACAACTTTGCATGCATCACTTCAAGCTTTGGAAGAAGAAGTAATTGAAACATCACTCGTGCATATAGTATTGAGAGATCTTCCTTCTTCTTATAGGATTGTTGTAACCACGTTAAACATAACTAGTCAAATAAAAACTTTTAAAGATTTAGTGAATATGCTACAAATTCAATAGGAGGCTATTACTCAACTATTGAAATCAAAGAACAAGCACTTGTTTCTAATCAAAAAGGAAAAAAATAGGCTAAGTCTAGTAAACAACCTCATAAGCAAGGTAATACTCAACAAGGCCAAAATGACCAAAAAAATGTCTTATTTGTGGTAAAAAGGACATGAGTTAAAAATTTGTTGGTACAACACATTCCAACAAGGATCGTCAGTGATAAAAAGATTGATTACTAAAAAAAAATCAATCCAAAAAAGAGTAAACAAGGACAAAATAATCAAAAGTGGAAGATGAAACCAACTCAACAAGGAAATGCATCCTAACAGAAGATCAATTTGATGATGATAACTTCCTATATTCTCGCACTACCAAATGAAGTATCCAATTCTACAAATCAAATTTGGTATGTCGACTCGGATGCAACTCGACACATGACAGAAAGAAAGATTGGTTCTTCACAATGAGTGAAACACCCACAAAAAATAATGTCTCTTTGGGTGATGATACATCATACAATGTTGAAGGCATTGGTTCCATTTCACTACCACTTGGGAAACATAATTGTAAAATTACAGATGTTCTTTATGTCCCTAGTTTAACAAAAAAATTATTATCAGTGATTCAATTATTAGTTCACAATCTCAAAATTGACTTTGATTGTAAAGATGGTAAAAATATGTGCTTAATTCGAGATAAGTCAAGAATCTCGAAAATTGTTGCAAAATATTCAAATGTGGGAAGAATGTCTCAGTTAGATTTTCTTCAACGAAATGATCAAGCACTTGTAGCTAAGGATACATCATCAGCTCAACTATGGCATTGAAGACTTAGACATGTGAGTTTTGGCTATCTTGACACACTTCATCGATACAATATGGTTAGAGGTTTGCCACTTATAAAAAGGGTACTGATAAACTTCAACATTGTTTGGCAAGAAAACAACATAGAGTACCATTCAAACATAGTACATTTTGAGCTAAGGAAAAAATTGACTTGGTGCATACTTGATCTATGTGGTTCAAATGAGACCTACCAACTCTAGATTTCAATATTTCATGCTCTTTGTTAATGATTTTTCAAGAAAATTGTGGATATACAATCTTTCTACAAAGACCAAGATTTTTAAACTTTCAAGAAGTTTGAAGCCCTTGTTGAAACAGAGTTTGGTAGGAAGATAAAAAGTTCTCCACTCAGATCCGAGGGTAAGAATATACCAAAGAATGAGTTCAACGATATTTTGAAACACATGGAATTCATCATCAAATGGGTCCTCCTCATACACCACAACAAAACGGTGTTGTTGGAAGGTTAAATTGTACTATTATGGATATGACGTGATGTATGATTGATGATGTAGGTTTATCAAAAACAATTTGGGCTGAAACAACTAAACCGACAATCTATTTACTAAATAGAGTTCCCATTGCAACTCTTGATGGAGTAACACCACAGAAGCATGGTCACGAAATAAGCCATCTATTTCAAACCTTAGAGTTTTTGGATGTAAATCGAGTATGCACATTCCTAAGAAACAAAGAACTAAGCTTAATATGAAATCGAGAAAAAACATATCTTCTTGGGATACAATGTGATGAAGCACTTGGCTACAGAATTATGGATCCAAGAACAAGGAGGGTATACACTAGTCGGGATGTTGAGTTCTTTGAGAATAAAGAAGAAGATGCTCCTTCCATACACTCACATGATGAAAAAATCATCCCTACAATGAAAACAAAGGATGGTAATAACTTTGATGATGACAATGATGATGGGGAAGATGGTGAAATTCAACCTCCCACAGGAACCACTAAAATTATTCCTAAATGGTATACAAGTATGATGAGAGATGCAAAATTGGATAGTGCCCCCAACACATCTACCACTAGAATGAGGACTCATAGTATGGCTTGAAATGAGGTCAATTTGGCCTTAATGGGTAAAGTTGTTGAAACTAATGAGTCATCCACAGTTTCAAAATCCCTATAATCTAAACCTTGGAAAGATGCTATGGATGTAGAATATAAGTCACTTATGAAAAATAATACATGGAAACTTACAGATCTTCCACCAAGAAAAATCCGATTGGATGTAGATGGATCTTCAAAATGAAGTACAAAGAAGACAGGTAAAATTGATAAACACAAGGCTAGACTAGTTGCTAAGGGATATGCTAAAAAAATAAGGCATTGATTATGAGGAGAATTTTTCTCCCAAAACTAAGATAAAAATGTTCAGGTTAATCTTTTCTCTAGTTGCACAATTTGGTTGGAAAATACACCAAATGGATGTGAAAAGTTCCTTTCTTAATGGTGATTTATAGGAATAAATTTACATGACTTAACCATAAGGTTTTTTCATACTAGGTAAAGAGGAAAAGGTATGTAAAATCATAAAATCACTATATGGTTTAAAGCGAGTCTCCCTAGGTATGGTATATTAAAATAAATGAGCATATCATTCAACATGGATTCAACAGAGTCCATCTGATTCTAATCTCTATCTCAAAAAGCAAGGGGAGATAGTTATCATTGTAGTATATGTCGATGATCTAGTCATCATTAGAGGATCGAGTGAAGATGACTGAATCAACAAAGAAATATCTAACATGATCATTCGACATGACCGATCTTGGGCTTCTACATTATTGTTTTGGACTTGAAGTTTGGCAAAGAGAAAATCATATCTTTGTGTCACAATTTAAATACACCAATACAATGCTCAAGAAGTTCAATATGATGGATTCTAAAACAATTTCCACACCTATGGGGACAAGACTTTAACTATCTCGAACATATCCATCACCACAAGTAAATGCAACTCTCTATCGGTAGTTGATCGGGAGTCTCATCTACTTGACATACACTAGGCCGGATATCAGCTATGCGGTAATCTATCTTTCAAGGTTCATGTAAGAATCAATGGTTTATCACTGGAAAACATAAAAGTGGATACTTGAGGTACATCAGAGGAACTATGGACTATGGCCTAAAATATAAGAAGAACAATAACTTCTTCTTGATAGGATATTCGATTTAGATCATGCAATAGATGACAAGAAATCCACTTAAGGATTTGTATTATTTTGGGATCTAGACCAATATCATGGGGGAGTAAGAAGTAGACTTGTGTTTCAAGATCCTCCACAAAATAAGAATATTGTGTAGTAGGTGGAGCTATAAGTGAAGTGATATGGCTCGACGTATAATTGAAGGATTGGGAATACCATATAAAGATCCAACAATCCTATATGTATACAATGAAGGAGTAATAAAATTTATTCAGAATCCATTTTTTCATGAACACACCAAACACTTTGAGGTGGAAGTACATTTCATTCATGAACATGTTTAAACTCTAAACATTGTCTCTAACATTGTCCTATGAACATTAGCGGAATATCTCTTAACAAATTATTTTGCACATCCAAAATTTGAGGCATTCAAAGTTTTTCTCTCATGTTCACTTCAGAGTATGCTGAATTAAGGGGCGAAATGTTGGAAATAAAACTAACACTTAATTCATCATATGAGTTAAAGTGATATTGTAATAAAGTAATTTTTTAATTACTTAAGTTAGCTTAGATAAATTCAATTATTAGTGAGTTGTCTTATCCCTTGGTTTGTGGGATCATGTTCTATCTTGCATATTTTGTTCCTAGATGATTTCCATGAGGGGAAATAGGGGCAGTTAGGGGCAATAAGATATTCTTGCATATTTTCTTAGTTTAGTTGATATTGTTCCATATATTGTGGAAGAGATAGAAGTTGTCCAATATCTATAAATATTGCAGCTCTCTCTTTTGATTGTAATGCTTGATTTTGATATTAATAAAATACATAAGCAACGTCTTGTTTCGTAAAGCTTCGGTGTCAAATATTCTTTTCAAGAATTCATTGTAAAAATCACATGCATGCTTTTCAAGAATGACTCTTCTTTGGGAACACATCCCATTCGATCCTAATTGTTCGATACTATATGCACACATGATGGATTGACTCGGCTAGGATTTACAGTAGATGACAACATTCCTCCACCTCATGATCCTCATCTCTATCATGGATTTATTTGCATTATTGTTACTTATTGTCTCCGCGTCTTCTATCTCATAGTATTTATTTCATGCACACCTCATAATTCTCCACTTGTGCTTAGATAGTCTTGGCTCAATTACATTGGGGGCACATTAGATTCTAATCATATCAACAATTCATTCCCCATGTACTTTGGTCATGTTTTCATTTCTTGGATATTCACAAAACCTTACTCATTGGTATGCACATGGATGTCCATTACCACCTTTCACTGACGAGGAATATACCATGGGCATGTATAATTTATGCTTCAATGGTTCTTTACTTGATCAACTCCGACACAATTACTTACCAAGTCTCCAAACATCTCTATTTGGCTTTTATCATGATAATGACGACCTCTTAGATGATATTACTTGATCATATCCATCATCATACATGAGGGGGGACATCATGCTCATTTCCCCCTTTTATCATTATCATTTGTCTTGTTTATCTACTTATCCATTATGCATCTACTCTCTTATATGCATCTTATACATCATGATACATTATTAACGTCATTCCCGATGATGTATTCATGTTTTTGTGGCTATTACATGACTATCAAGAGATCTCATTACAATAAGAACCCTATTTCATCTTTGCATTACATGCTTCATCAACATATCTATCTATTACATAAACACTCATACATAGATACATCTATCACCATCTATCGTTATTCACACATACAATACCACTTTTCTTCATTTATATATCACATTACTTAATCAACTATACACTATCTATTATCCTTCATCATCATCATATATCACCTATCTATCTATTTCAAACATCATTCAAGTAGATACCACACTCATCAACACATGTTTGGGAGGGCGTCATACTTATTTCTCCCCTCCACCTTTTTGCATTATCAAGTGTCTCGCATCTTGCACACATTACATCTAGCCTTCCACATTCATCATACACATCTTGGTGCGTCATTCCCCTACGACGCACTCTAGTTCTCGAGGTTCCTACTTGACTTTTCGAGCCTACGTATCAAATGAATCTCACCACACTCGCACACTTGCTCACATGTTCTTCATGCTCTATGATCTATCAATCATATTTTTCTAGCACACCATTGACTCCATTTCTCAATGATGAACTCTTGTTCTATGGTTCATTTTTTACTATTGAGGGGCATGCATAAATTAATATCATCACCTCGCATACTTATTAGCATTCCCTCGGGGGGGCACACAAATCCTATCACACTCACTCTGCATTTCCATTCCATCTCATCCATAACATCTTCCATATCTTGGTCACATTTACTCTTGCTTGCTTCTGCTCACATGTACACTTTTTACACATGCTAAACATATATTTTGTATGTCATTATCTTCTCCATACACACATGCACATTCACTTGCTTTCTAGTTTTTACCACAAATTCTATAGATCCACACACACAACATGGATGCTTGGTGTAGTACCTCTTACCAGTCCTAGAGCGGCTCTTGGGGGAATCCACTTTCGTACACTACAGGTGTTATTGTTTCATTTTTCATAGCACATTACTGTATTAGATTATACAAAATTTGACATACTTTCTATATTTCTAACATGCTAATGGGTGTTTTATGTGTAACATTTGTCTTGCAGTCTACTTGCTTCCATTGTTGTTTGTTACTATTTGTTTGCTTCTTCTTGTTGTTATATGCCATTGTTTGCGGGATTTTCCCCGTGTCTTGATTTTTCTCTAATTGTCGTATGCTTGCAGCTACTATAGCCTTGATTGTCTTGTGACATCGTAAGTGATGTCCCATGTTTTAAACTTGCTTTGCATTGTCTACTTTATCTTCTTGTGTGTTTACATTATATTTTTACGTAGCTTACGCTTCATCTTTTACATGCGTGTTTGTATTTTCTTGTACTAACACTTTTCTCCTAGCCACTTTGTTTATGTGTGCCTTAGTTTCTACCAAGCACACTCCCTCCCCCCTGTAGAGCACAATTTCAGCACAGTGGTCGGTCCTCCTTTGGGCCACATACTCCTCAGTGACATCGTATGCACCCCAAATGAGGGGGCATCATTTGGGTGAATCACTCACCCCATACAACATTCTATAGTCATCACACAACATAGTTCAATACTGGTATAACACAATCATCAATCTCGCACAAAGGATTAGAATCGACTTGGGTCCCCAACACATCACGTACACTAGTGCCCGGACCAAGACAATAGTGCTTGGGTGCTCCTAACCCTTCCTGGATGCTGTGACCATGGGGAAGTTACAAAACATTTTTCAGTTTAACACAATTTTCAGCACTTCACACAATGACTTTTATAGGGCACATAGTCCTTAGCACTCAACATGCATGCACTACACAACATTTTTCTACTTTCACGTTGGATTAGAATTATTTGAACCAGATTAGATTTTTACACACCATCTGCAGTGGTGTTCTACATTTTAGGAAGTAGTTAAAGGTTGAAGGATGACACTAGACTTTTTCTCCTTGCACTCCTTGAATTCTTGGTGTGAGATCACCCAAAAACTTGCGCATTGGTGGAACTAGCATGAGACCGCCTAAAAACTCGTTCTTCTACATCATCTTTAGGATCCTTTTTACACTCTTTTATCATCATGGATTAGGTGTACATATTCCTTTTTCACATTTTAGACACTTTCTTACATAATTTTTAAACATTTTGATCAATCACAACATCGACACATACACTCTCACCCTAGGGTCATTATCTTCATCACTTTTTTCACTTCCTTCTCTTTAGTTTCCACGATTCACATTTTTATTATTCCATGATTTTTCTTGTCCCTCGGCACATTTCTCGTCATCAATCTACATGGTTGTCAGTGCACGTATCTCTTATCTAATTTATTTTATCAAGCATTCGCTTAACAACATAAAGTTGGGGCAAATGCGGACATGAAATCACACACTTTGGGTATTTATCTAGTCTTGATCACATACTACTATTCATATGATTCTTAAATAAGAAAAGTACTAATTAACACATGTCTTTGGCCATCTTTGCTTACTTTTTGTTGCAAATTTTAGTCTTACACACCTTCTTTCCTAGTCTGACCTCATACCCTTCAATTTCTTTGAGCATGGACACAAGTGCCCAACTAGGATGCAAAACCAAGCACCCTTGGCCTCTTTATACTTTATTCACATATTTTGGGTCCTTTCTATCCATTTGGGAATCTTATCTATCTTTTCTATAGTAGTCCTTTTTGGGGTTGATTACGAAACTCAAGAAAAGGAATCATATAAATATAAAGTTATGTGACCATAATAAAGGACCAAGCACTAAGCATTAGCTATCACCACCTAAGGTTACATCCAAAGGCTATTCAAGAGAATTCAAGCATCTATTCTAACATCCATTCAAGGGAAATGGAATGCATTCTTCTGCATACACTTCATAGGAGGTGAAGTTAATTCTATTCCATGCACACATATACTTACATCTTCTACATCTAGTTATTGCTTGTTATCAAGTGTGACACACACAAGAGCCACTTAGGGCACGATTCTTCACACACACACATAGAAATACATTGGGTCTGAAATGTAGTGTAATGCTTAGTCGTAAGATCACTTTTTTGATAGCTAAGGACAATCTAACCCCTCATTTGCATTAGTTTCTTTTTATGATTTGATGCACTTTTGAGGGTTTTTTAGGTGAAATAATTTTTGCAGGTTATCAGCGACATTGGTGATCATCGTACAACCTACTAGTGATAAGAAGCAAAGGACAACGAACACCCTGCAACCATTCAAAGATAGTTTTATGAGCTTTTTGGTAGCCACAAGCACCCAATATGGGTATGCAACACCTAAAGGTGCCCCGACCCATTCGAAGTGCCCCAATCTAGCATATTCATCCATCTCTACCACTTTTTGGGTTTTATTGCCACATTCAACACTTCATATTTCTTAGTTCATCACTTTGGCACAACCCATGATTAAATGCAAAACAACTAAGTCTTGTATCTCATCTTTGCACTAAGGGTTTTAAATCTTAATTACTTATTTTCTTGGGTCGATTTATTCTTACCGCATGTTCATTTTGTTACTACATTACAATCATATTTAGGCATCTACAAATTCTATATTTGCTTAATAATGATCCTTAATTATCCCTAAATCCTCATTTAATCCTTTTATCCTCTCTAAACTTCATTTTTATCATCCCTAGGTTCTCATCCACCTTCATTTAATGTGTTCTTATCTCCCAACCACCTTTTATCTTCCCTAAGCATCACTAACTCACATTAAGCACCCAAAACCCTAATTTCACCTCATAGAGGCTCTTTGCATCGAACTAATCACATTTCCACTTCCCAAATCAATGGACTACATCAGTCACCAATGACCCATTCGAGTCACCATCGACCTTATAAATATGACCATACCCCTCCTCTCATGAGGATGTAATTTTTGAGACTTTGATCTTTCTTGTGATCTTGGCTTCATTTCTTTCTCTTCTTTGCAACTTGCTATCACCACCTTGGAGCTACTTTGGAGATATTTTACATCACCTTTGGAGATTTGAAGTTATCTCTTTACTTGGTATCATTATTTTACATGCTTGGAGCCCCATTTCCATCCTATCATTATTGTGCATCAGCCTTAAATTCATCGACCATCTTAGAGCTCTACCTCTTGTATCGCAATCTTCCATTTTTTTCTCAGTAGATCGTCATTTCCATCCATTTTCATCCCTTAAACCCTAGATAACTCCATGTTCACCATCAACCTAACATTGCACAATTTTCACCGACCCGATCCACCTCTATTTGATTTTTTCTATTATCCATTCTCGTTAGTTATCTATTTTCTTATCCCAAAATCTCTTAGATCTCCCAATCTTGTCATTCTACACACTTGTTGCTTCAGATCTCATTTGCATCACACCTAGTTTCCATTGATATTCCCAATTGTCTTTCACCTCATCAACAATTATCACTTTTATCATCAGATTTATCAATTTTCTTGCATCCTTTTTGTTCCCATCATATCCAAATTTGTTGCATCATCTTTGCATCATCATCATCATCTTCTTAAATCAACTTCAAACAACTTCCTTCATATCTTCCTTCTCTTCGTTTATTTTTAGTCTCATACTACCCCAATCATCATCTATGTGCCTAATAGTTTCAGGTTGCCATCGACCCACTCAGGTTTGGTTTAGCTTTCATTTTCTATAATCAAGTCTACATTTTATCTTATCTAGTTCATTTCAAATTCTCTTTTTCATTCCACATTCTGGCTTGCATCGTATCATTTATCCATTATCATTTTATCCTTATTTTCTATCAAAGTGGGTTGACATCCATCCTAGGAAGTTTTCACTTCTTGGGACTAGAATTGTCAAGCAACCCACCATCCTATCTACTAATCATTTTCATTGTTGAGTTTCCATTTGTTGTGTAGGTAATCAATCTCACTCTTAAGGATATTTTGCACACGTATCCATTATCATATCATCTAGAGGTGGCCTTAAACCCTCTCATTATTAGAGTTGTTTGTTTTCTTTATTACCATTTCACTAATTTGAAACAAAAGTGAGAAAATTCGGTCAACATTTTGGCATGCCCTGGTGGGACCCACCCTTCTTTGGTGAGTTATTTCATTTTTTTTTCATTTCCATTTCCATCTTCCATTCCTCTCTTTCTACTAACCTCACAGTGGGAGCTTTCCTTGTTTACATATGTGGTGGATTTTTTTCTTGGATCAACAACGCACTTCTTGCTAAAATAAAATAAAATAAAAGGAAAAATAGCATTATCCAGGTATTCTTCATTTTTCCCTATTTTCTCTTTTTGCATCTCTCTCCCTTCTTTGTCTGTTTGATTTCATTAAATTTCACATTTCAATTTTGGACTTAAAAATAACCTCTTCATACTTTCTTGACAACATAGTTTAATTAGGAGGTCAATTCTTTGCATTCACTTCTTCCACACACATCCAAAATGCACACATCAATTTACACATCTTAAACATCTTCTTCCAGGTGGAACTATTGGGATTTCATCACCCAATAGGAAATTCATCGCAGTGTTTTAGCCATGTTATAAATTTTTGACTATCGATATATTGGCTAAGCACCCAACACCCTTATCGCTGCGGTGCATGAAGTGTGGGGTAGGCCCCAATATCAGGCCCCGTACTCAGTAGTCATCATAAATTTGAGCCTCACATACCTTCAGGTATATCGAGGACGCTGCCATCCAAAACAACCTAAAACCATCCATAGTTTGGCCATTTCCTAGGTTCCCTTTGAGCCCATTTTTCTTTTCTTTCTCACATTCTTCTAATAAGCAAGATAATTAAAACTTTGTGTGACTTGTTTGAAATATTAAAAATATGCATAGTTTCTTTTTTTATTGTTTCATGCCCATTATTACATGTTCTCAAGCAAGAAAAATGGAACAAACCATGTCATCCAACAACATTCCTACTTTCAACATTTCTTCCCAAAAAACTTCAACTCTTTCTATTATCTCTTCCACTCCCTTGGTCTCTTCTTCTAGTTACCCAACCTATAGTTCCATTCCTCTCTCATGAGTCCCAAGTTATCCAAAAAACCCCATGTTGAGACTAACCCATTTGTTTATTTCTAGACCGGATACACCCCATATCTATTGTTTCCTTAGAGAATTTTTGGGCCTCCTACCATCCCTCGTGGATGTGTGGAATTCTAAGAGCTCCTTGATGCCAACCCAGTTGCTCTTCATGACTACCTTCTTCATAAATCTACCAACCTCCCCATCAACATGGACCCCCTCTTCAAAAATTTATGCTTATCATTCTCACCCCGAGTCCACCCAAGTCCTCACATCACAACTCATTGTGTTCTTCCCTAGAGCTATGAATGAGCTTGCCATGGTGCAACATGAAACTTGCCCCATAAATCTTCCTCTACAATCCCCAAACTCACCAATCCACTCAACAAGTGGTCCCCATTCCTCCTAATCTTCCTCGTATCAACACCACACCCAATTCCTCTATCCCATCACTTCCTTATCCACTTTCATCATCATTAATGCACCTACCCAAACTTTGCAAGAATCCCATTTACTTCCTCCACCACCCAAATAACATGATCAAACTTTGGTCCCCATCTCTACATCCCATGTCCACACAAACATTCATCACCTCACAACCTCATCCTTTAGAGTCTACCCAAACTCACCAACCTCCCCTTCGAAGTGCCTTTTTCACTACATCTTCCCTAATCAATCTACTCAAACATCTCAACCACCCCATATACTTTTGTCTTCATTCAAACTGCAAGGCCAATCCAACATCCATCTCTCAACAACAAAAAAAATGCAAACTTATCCATCTAATTACATCCCTACCTCTCAAAAACATCCTATTTCCCAACCCATTCAATCACAACCCTTCACAATCTCCCCCCTTATCAACCACCTCCTCAAACACCTACTTATCCAAAAAATATCAATCTCATCCACAACCTCACCCATCCACTTCTTATATCCCACAACCTCATCCATCTGCCTCTAATCCTCACACATCTAATGACCCTCTTCACACTTTACTAAGTAGAATGGCCAACCTTGAATCCATTACTTTAGGGTCTAAAACCACCTTCTCTTTGAATAGATTTGTAATGAACCCATCAATCCATCGGTTCCCATAAAACCTTATCATCCACACTGAGAACTCCCAAAATTTTCCAAGTTTAATAATAAGGAGGACCCACAACAACATCTTTGTGCCCTTTAGGCATGCATGTTACCTTATTTCTCATGACCAAGATCTTATGCTTTGTACCTTCCCTATGTCATTGGTCATCCCCGACTTTGACTGGTATAATGACATTCCTCAACATTCTTATTCTCCTTCACTTCAACTCACAAACTATTCCTAGAACACTTTTCTATTAACATTGCACACAAAATTACCATTACAAATCTCTACACCATTAGAAAATTTGATGAAAAATCTATCACATATTTTTCACTAGATGGCATGGCATAATCAATCAATTATCTTTCTCCCTTCCACAAACAAACTAATCAAACTCTTTTCACGGTCTTGTGTGAAGCATATTTCCTCCACTCTTCAGATCCAATCCTTCCAAACTTTTGAAGAGGCATTCACCATGGCTCATAAACTTGAACTTCACACCTTGAGCAAGGCCATGTTAAACTTTGATCCAATAAACCAAAACCTTGAATTCACTAAGTCATCTACCCATGGTGAAAAATATAAAAACACGGCTAACACTATCATAGTCAAATCTTCTTCTGCATCTACATCCCACACTAAGCCTCCGCAAAGGGCTCCTAGACCAAACCCAACTATACCCCTCTCAGGAATCCTACAGTTCTATTTTTGACAAGTTAATGGTTGTGCATCTCATCTAACTTCCCCTATCCGACCTCTTGACGAATCATGACCCAAACCCGCATGGTATCATGAGGAGCACTATTGAAAATATCACCAAGTCTGTGGGCACACATTGAAAAGTGTTGCACACTTTAAAGATCTTGTATAACGGTGGCTCATAGACCATGGTGACCTTCAATTAGATAACCCCAATGCACCTCCCAATCAACCTCTCGATGTCTTCAAACAACCTTTCCCCAACCATCCACCAAATAATCAAACTCCTCCTCCTACATCTCTCAGAACCCAATGCCCACACAATCAACACTCTAAGCCAAGAGTTAACATCATCACCTACACCTATTATCCCTTCACCAACTACATCTATGTCTATTTCAGACTCTTCTACAATCTTACCTACATCCATACCCATATCTACACCCATTTTATCTACATCAATTATACCCATGACTATTCCACCCACATCCACTCTAATCATGTTTACTTCTTCATCCATATCTACACCTACCACACCAATGCCCATTACATTTAGCTCCCCACCCATATCTATGCCAAAATTTATCACAACATCCTCCTCACATAGCCCTCTATTTATGTCCCCTTTCATTCCTTTACCCATCACCACATGTATGGCTATAACCACTCCCATATCAACATCCAAACTTAATAAGTAGACATCTTCCCCCATACAATCACAAATGATATCCCCATCTCATCCACATCAACACTTCCCACAATAAAACCTACAAACCTTATACAATATGTGGCCTCTCCCCATCTCGATAAATCTTTATCTAAACATCCCCTTCACCTTCAACTCCCATATCCACAAAATATGCATCCAAATCATCCAACCCTACCTCTAAGGACCATCCCCTTGTAGAGATCATTTTTATTCCGCCAAGGGTAAACCTTCACAACAAAAACCTAAAAACCTTGGACGTTCTTCCTCAAAATTCTCTCACTCACCCACACACAAAAAATTTGGAGTTATCTCCTTCTAAGCCCCATCACTCTAAGTCATCCAATGTCTCATCATCAATCTTAGGAGCACCTCCATCTATTTTGGGGTCGGTCCCTTCATCCAAAATCCCTATCATCACAAAAACTAAATCAAATCCACCTATTCTTCCTCCAAAATCTAAATCAAATCACGACCATCCATCTCCTTTTCCTAAGACCAAATCAGAATCAAAAGCACCCATAAAACCTCACAAAAGCAAAACACCACTCTTACCTTCATCTACCACCTCCAAACCCAATTCATCTATAACCCACACAACCCCTCTCAAAAAACTCCCATTGGATCCTATTCATAAATTCTTCAACAACTTATTCAAACATCTTCCATCACTCTTCCTCCCATCAAATCTTTGATTCACGTGGGAAAAAACCCACGTGGTTCGATTCTAATGTCATTTGTGCTTATCATCGTACCCCCAGACATGATACTGAACATTGTAGGGATCTTCAAACCATCATCCAAAATCTTATAGAAGAGGATGACCTTCTCATTAAAGAAGACCATCCCCTTCCATCTACTAGTGCATCCATATCCAATCGCAATCCTTCAATCAAATATTCATCACCTAATGCTTCTAAATCATCTTCATCATCTAAAACCTTTTTCATGATTCCTCCCCCAATCAAGACCTCTCTCAAAGAAATTCCCCCTCTATTTATCATGTCATTCGTATCACCACACGCTCTCTCCCTCATGATTCTCAACCACCTACTCAATCTAAGACCAAAGTTATCATCACCACCCCATCTAGTGACCCCACTCCATCATCTTCTTCAAAAGCTAAAGTATCCATCTTAGCTACCCCATGTACCCAACAACCCATTACCATCAAAAAAATTATTGTGAAACAAATCCATCAAGATCCTATTAAGATGTCACTTTATGAGCTCATCCAAATCTCCCCTAATCACAGATAAGCTCTCATCGACTTTTTACACCACATCCCTATCACTAGCGATGAGACTCAACCTTTTGTGGCCCTTGTCAAAGCACTCACACACTGCCATTTCTTTTTATGACTCTAAAATTCTTGATATCTCACCTGAAGACTATGATCTACCCTCTTTTCATCATTGTTCGCATTAATGATACATTCATTTGATGTTCAATGATAAACAATGGATCTAGCATCAACATTATATCATCCCATACCTTTAACCAAATCAAGCTTCCTAACTCTATTGTCGCTCAATCACCTGCAGTCCTTCGTGCTTTCAATGATGTTGTATCCCCACTTTGGGCACAATTATTCTTCCCATCCGCGTTGGTGAAATAATCCTCCATGAGCTCTTTTACATCATTGAGGGGGAGTTTTAGTATAATATCTTACTTGGAAAGCCATGGATTCATGTCATGTGTTGTCTCTTCCACTCTCCATAATTATATCGAATGTGAGCATGAAGGAAAAATTATAATGTTCCTCGCCTACTTTCCTCCATTTAAATCATGTCACATGACCTATCAACCAAACGACGTGCTTCTTCCCAAACAAGATTCATTTGAGGCATCCACTAGCTCATTTTCCCTGCATCTAAGATTCCCAATTATGATTCCCTTGATAATGTGATGCAATGTCTTTCATTGGGGGCAATACCACCTCCTTTCTCTCAATTCCTTTCCCATGCCTAATCGACTTGGTAGACTGATAAAAAGCACCAATGTACCAACCTAATGTCGGGGATATCATTTCTTTTGGACCACCTCATTTCTTAACCAATCTCATATATTATGGTATCGAATGCCCTTCTTCTCACATTGACACTCAAAATCACACTTAATCTCACACCAATCCATGCACCAATGGATTTTATTTCATCTATAATACATCCTTTTCCTATACCTACCTCCATCGTTGTGCATGGAAAGGATTTGGTATGGGGAATTATGAACAAGGAATACATGATCTTATCATCGACTAATCTTGTAAGCCCCATGAAAATTTTAGGTTGGGGTTTGAGGAGAAATCCATTGAATCTCTTACACCTTTTCATCTTCATCTCCTATGAACATTGATCCCTCATCCAACTCTTCCCCATCCGACAATCATATGGATGTAAATGATATCGTGTCTATATTTTCTATTTTTTAATCTCCATGATCACTTTGGGACCACTCACTTATCAGTTTGAATGTGGAACTAGGTCCCTTCCTCTTCAATTTCTGATATGGTAGAGGAAGATTCCCCTATCATTGAAATTCTTCAATATACCGACGATGATTCCATTATTTCTTAAATGGGGGTAGAGGATTCCTATCTTCGTAAGTCCTTACCTCTAAATACATCCACTCTTCTCAACAAATCCACCATCGACATCAACATTGGGACTCCATAAGAGCCCCATTATAGACACTAAATCACACACTTTGGGTATTATTTAGTCCCGATCTCATACTACTATTCATATGGTTTTTGAGTGAAGAAAGTACTAATTAACCCCCGCCTTTGGCTATTTTTATTTACTTTCTATCGTAATTCTTGACATTCACCACAAATATGCCCGAGTCTATTTTTGTTACTTTCCATCATTTTTTCCTTGAATGGGGCACCCAGGGCCTATACTAGGGTGCCCATAGGTGACTTGGTCCCAATTGGGGTGCCCTGATTCTTTTAAACTTTCCCGCCACTTTTTGGTCACTTTCTAGTCATTTAAACATTCTATCTTTTTGGTGGTTGGCCTTTTTGGGGTTAGTTATGAAATTAGAATAAGAGAACCATATAAATATAAAGTTATGAGACCCTAATGAGGGACCAAGCACTAGTTAATACTATCATCCACCTAGAGTTGCATCCATCAAAGGCATCTAGATCTCATTTGCATCCATCTAGCTCCATCACAAGGGACAAGGCCGGTTCATCTGCATCACACAAGCATAGGAGGGAAGTTTATTCTATTCCATCCACCATTTATTACATTTTTATACACATAGTTATAGTTTGTTACTTCACAAAGTGAGACTGACATAAGAGCACCTAGGGCATGACTCACACACACACACAAAACTACATTTGGGTCTGAAATGTAGTGCAATCGCCTTGATTACTAAGTCCACCATTATGGTCATTGAGGATATTCATACCCCATCATTTACATTTTTCTTTTTTAGAGTTTGATGTTTGTCTTGGGATTTTGTAGGTCTATCTTTCATCATTGATCATTGGTGAAATTTAGCACAGAGAGGCGAATTACATGAGATAGGAAGAAAGGGCTTCACATCATCATCTAAACCTACAAGTTTGGTTTCTAGACCTCCTGTATAGACCATGGCACCTAGAACTCATACTAGGGTACCCATAGGCACCTTGATCCTCTCTCGGTGCCCATCCAGCTTAAAAAAAAATTAGATCTATCCTTTTCGGGACCTATGCATATTTTTTGTACTTCCATAATATTCAGTTCATTTTACAACATAATCTAGATCAACCTGCAAATCAGCTAAGTCATTTCCTTACTCTTCTTACACATTAGGGTTTCTATTTTCATTAGCTTAGTTTCTTGGGTCACTTTCTATATTTATTTATTGTTATTTACTATTATTCCTAGTTTAGATTAACTTAATAATATACAAATTTTAGTTAATAATTTTGGTGAACGCGATTGTTCCAACACCTCCTTTTGACAATGTCGGCTCATTATCAAGTTATGGCTCAGTCCTCTTATCTTAACTTTACACCAACTAAGGTCTTAGGCATAGTTACTATTGCTGCTGATTTCATGTGCATGCGTACCCAACATCCTCCTCACTTTGTCACACCTCGGGCTGATCCATCCATTAATGTAGTTACTACTCATCATTCTTGTCTTAATCCTCTTACAGCCCACTCATTTCTATTCCTCCACAAGTTACTTTGCACCTCCTCCTACTACTTCTAAGGGCTATAACATTATTGAGAAACTTAAAATACACCTACTAAGATTTCTCTTTATGACTTATTACTGAAATGCCTCATATTTTTGCAATATGCTAGAAGCATCCCTTCATGCTATTCATATAAAAGTGATAATTCTACGGTGGCCTTTACACAAATCATACAGTCTCTTCAAAATTTTCCACATGTTATATCTTTCACTGATGAGGATATGTCACCTTTTGTTAAAAAAAATCCATGTACACATTTTCTCATTACGCCATTATTAGCACTACTTGCATCAAATGATTTCTCATTAATAATGGATCAACTATCAACCTATGTTCTCATTCTCTTTTAAAACAATTGGGTATTAACGATAATCTAATTTCTAAGAATTCTACTCTCATTCTAGGTTATGATTCTACCACCTGCACTTGTCTAGGTACTATCTCACTGATTTCTATGTGATAGATGCCTCATTTTAGTTCAATCTCTTGTTAGGTAGACCTTGGATTTATACAATGCAAGCAATTCCATCGACTATTCACCGATGTGTTAACTTTTTACATGATGGTTATGAACATGCTATCATGGCAGACTCATATCCATTCAAATATTGTCGCATAGACCCTATTATTGTTATGCCTATCCCACCTTCGCAACATATTCCATAAGGTAGCCTTGACACATATGAAATTGGTCAATCTATCACTTCGTAATTTTCTTCTACCACTGCAAATACACTAGCTATTTCTACTCACACTACAACTATTATTTCACCTACAGTATCACTCATATCAACATTCCTTCTCTAATTTTCGAGACACCTTCTATTTCTCCACCTATTGCGTCACCTACTAATATACTTGATAAAACTACACAACATGAGGATGCTAACACCGATGATTCTAAGGACTCTAATGACAAATTCGATGCTCTCAAACTCACTAATGAAGCATTAAGTCAACTAAATTTTACACCTCTTGACATAGACGATTCTTACTTCAAGATGCATTTGTGGCCAAATGCCTAGGTGAATTTAAATTCAAGACCCCTCCCTCTACTAATGATATGGTACTATACCGGGGTTTATAAATAGTGTAAATGTTATTTCATCTTCTCCTCCATGGGTTACATCTTTGCTGCCTCCTTTTACATGCACATTATTTATCAACGTGTCCTTTTCGTAGTAGCACATCCAAATTGACTCCAATTTCTTAGATATTATTTGTACACGTGACAGCTTTGGTTAGGTTTGGAATGAAACTTAATGACATCTTACCCCCTCTTCATTCACCACATATTTATCGGGCTATTTTCACATTACCGCGCTTATGGCATGTGTGTCTTTCATTTGATGATATTTGTTGCATGCACCCCTCGTAACTCTCCATTCACACTTGGACAATCCTATATTGACTATATTGGCGGTCTAATAGATGCTAACCATTCTTTGCTTACATTTCCTATGTCTTTTAGCAATATCTCTATTCCTAATTTGTCTTCTCTCATTTACTCTCCGAATATATCTCATTTACATGCTCACGGTTGTCTACCGATATCCTTTAATGATGAGGAATATATAATGAATGTGTACACATTGTGCCGAAATGGGTCCTTATACAAACCTACTCACTCTATAGCTTATCATGTCTCTGATGCTACTCTAGTACGTTTCAACCACGATAATGATGATCTCCTTGATAGTGGCACATAGTCACCTTCTCTAACGTATACTTGGGGGTATAACATCCACACATCCCCCTATCATATTAACATAGAAACATCTCTCATATCTACATTGACCTACATCAATCTCCTTGCATAGGCATATTCATCACATGTTTTAGCATCCTCATTACCCAATGATACACTCTTGTTCTTCACTCCACACTTGACTGTTGAGGGCATACTATACACATGAACCCTACACACCGCACAATAGGTAATAAAAATTGTGTTTATTCACACATGGTGCATCTTACATCACACATTATATAATTAGTTTACATCATTCTAAAATTTACACATCTATATGTCATAATTCATATTAGTCCTCATCATACATGTGTCATACTTGCATCTAGCATTACATACTACTTATAATACACATCACATAACACACATTTCACAATATTAATCTATCTATACATTTTTGCATTCCATTGCATACATCACATATCATACATTTTACACATCATATGGTCATCTACTCATCACACATACTATATAGCATGCACCTTACACTTCTAGTTTACATACCGTAGTTACAAAATCACACACTTACTATTACATTTATACCATCGGGTATGTTATTTTATATATGGATCTTGCATAATAAAAGTATTCACTAGTGACCCATCTCTTGGTCTTGTTGTTAGTTAGTCGATCGTCATTGTTATTTGTCTGGTTCAGTCATCACTTGTCTATATAGTTTTAGGCATCTTTTAGGGAGTCTTAGGTGTCATAATTTTCTTAGTCGTCATCTCTAGTCCTATACTGGGGCACCTAGGGTTGCACTGGGGCACCCCGGGGTGCCCCAATCCATGATTTTAGGTGCCCTTGTTTCATAATTTTTGGTCCTAATTTATTTGTTCGAGGTCAATCTTTGTTGTTACCTGTGCATTCCCCTAGGTTGTAGTCAGAATTTTCATGTCACTAGTGTCAAAATTTGAACAAGATATACCTATATAAACATAACATACTCATTACATTATGGGTAGACATCTTACTATCAAGGGCATCTATCTACTAAGGCAAGGGAATGCATTTGGGAATCTTCTACATTTGCATCACACAAGCATATGGGGGAAAGGGTTGTATTATTTCTATTCCATCCACTATTTGCATTTTTACATCTAGTTATTAACCCCCTGCTTCTGTGTCATTGGCATTAGGGCATCCTAGGCACAAATATGCACACACATGCACACATAACTACACAGGGTCTGGAATTTAGTGCAACGTTTAGTCGTAATTCCATCATTGTGGTGGCTAAGGTCAATCTGACCTATTCATATGCATTTTTATTTCTTAGGAATTGATTCTTTGAATAGGGTTTTGTAGGTGGATCTTCACACTATATTTATAGTGACACGATGACAATATTACGACACCCGTGTGAAAAGATGAAGATATTACAGAGATATTATGACCTTTGCCAGATCCGAGTCTGATCTTTTCTACATGCATCTGGAGCACCCGCACCATAGAACAAGGTGCCCTGGGCACTCCAATATCCTTTCGTGCACCTCAGTCTAGTCAGATACTCAACTTCTTCCCTTCCCAAGGCCACCCACTCACAGCTTGCCCGATCTGCACAAAAATCTGCTTCAGTCCAACATACAACGAGGTAAGTCAATTGAGGTTAATACCATATCCCTCTTACTTTGTCATTTCAATATATTTAAGAAATAAAATAAAGATATTTAATTCTTAGCATTTTAATATAGCATTCTGTTTCTATTTAGATTAACTCATAAAATAGGTAATATCTCCATTTTTAGTTAATCATTTTGGTGAACCCTACTTTTAGAATACTTTTCCTTTGATCCTTTTTAATACCTTAGTGGTTGAGCATTTTTCTTCTTTTTCACATGTCATGTCTCATTTTAGTGTCAATCCTATCTATGATGAGGCCGCCATAGCTGAACTCAAAGATTTATATAGTACCCCCATGGCTCTACCCGATGATACTCAAAAATCCCTCTTGGAAGGACAACAACATGTGTTGACTAGTCTTACCGATTCTCCTATAGGTATTTGCCTTGTTGATGATCCTATTGCATTCACTTGTTGTACACCATGTCATTCAGTTACATGTGGTCCTTATGATATGCCACCCGATGCTTTAGATGACTCTATCATTGATTACTTATCAGGTATTGACCCACGTCAGTGTATCTCATGACTCCTCTTATAATCCACATAAAACTATAGCTACTCCCATGTCTTCTATCGCCTCTGGTATTCCTCTTCCTACTTCTCATTCTATCTTGCATTCTCCTTCATATTACATTGATGATCCTATTGATAATCTTGATGGCAACAACACTATTTCTGGAACCCCATCTTCTACTAATTATCATCTTGATTATCCTACTTTCTATATTGTTGAGTGTGTCTCTGCCACTCCATTGTTTTCTTCTCCTTAGGGTGTATCTACTTGTTGTGCATGAGTCACCATGAGTATTTGCTTCTTCACCTTCTATTCCCACATCCTCTATGAATCCTACTACATATTCACCTATAGAGGTTTCCTCCTTGATCACTGCACCTATTAGGGATTGTGTTGACACTAGCCATACTATAGCTCCTACATCATCATCTACTATAGCTCCTTTGGCATATCCTACTCATGAGCCTTTAGCATCGGACTCCACTATATCACCTCTTGATATCCCTATGATCACTCATAATGGAAAACTTCAACCACTTAATACATTATTTCCATCTCCTACCATCCCCTCATAGGATATTCTCTCTCTCATGCATGTTGTAGGACAACTCCAATCTCAAGTTCATACTCTTACTTTAGAAAGTAAAGCCTATTATGCCTCTATTGACAACAATTATTTACATGGAAATCATGTTCCTAAAAAGATTCATAATTTTTCCTTCCCTAAATACTTTACCATGCCCACTTTCACATGTTTTGATGGTACTGGTAATCCTCATGCTCATATCCTACACTACCGTATACTTATGGCCACTTACTCTAATGATCGATTGTTGTTTAAGGCCTTTCATTATAGTCTTACTAATGAGGCACTACAGTGGTACACCCATTTACCCTTTGGGTCCATTAGCACTTTTTATGACATGGAGGATGCTTTCCTCTGTCATTTCATTCTCAATAATGGCCCTAGAGTTACTTATGACCACATACCTACTTTACATCAAGGCTCCTCTGAACCTATCCAAGACTATATCTTGTAGTTTAATGCATGTATACACCAACTCATCTTCTAACCTAGTGACTTAGAAAAGAAATTCATTTTTTTCGTGGTCTCATTCCTCCACTTAAGCAAAGGTTGTAATATGATACTTGTGATTCATTCATTCTCTTGTGCTATAAATTTATTGATCTAGAAAAGAACTTTTCTCCTCACATATCGTTGAACCCACACATGTTTCTCCAACAGTTCCATCCTCTAGTCTTCCACTCCCACCTCCAGTTGAGCATCCAAAAAAATCTCCACCTTTTCCTAAAGTGCATTCTAAACAAGCTCAATCGGCTCCTTCACCACAAACCCATTCTTCTATGGTACCATAGCAAGTTCCTACTTCCACCAATCCACCTCCATCACGAGAGCCTTTGTATTTCTCCCCTCCCGCTTGACCATATGACATGCTACACATATTACTCAATGAGTGATTAATTCAGTTACCCTCTAACCAGAATCATCCCCACACCATTTATAATGTCAGTGTGACCGACATTATTGTAATTATCATTGCATCACTGGCTATCGGGACAATTATTATAATAACCTTTGTGAAAGGATACAACAACTAGTGGATTCTGATATCATCTCTTTTGCCTCTCATGAGCGATCATTATCTCCTTCACCCCATCAACATAGGCATACCCCACTTGAGTCTTCTCCATCAGGGTTCTCGGTTCATTTTTCATTCTCCACCTCATCCATCATTTCCACCATCACATTCATTGCATCTGCTACATCCACACTATCCACCACTTCATGTTGTTGCATCCCATGGTTTTCTGCCAGTCTCTACATATCCCATGGTTACTACACATGACATTCCATTTAGTTCATACACTCATGTTGCATCCATTCCACATGTTTCCACCGCCACCCATCATCTTGGTCTTTAGTAGGTGATTATTATCACCTTACCCCCCAATGATGCACTTGTGTTCTTACGGTTCTTACACAACTATTGAGGGATTAGTTCTAATAACCTTTCATCACACACTTTGCTTCATTTCATCTAGCACACTCAATCATTTCCCGATGACACACTCTTGCTTATGTGGCTCATACTTGACTATTGAGGGGTCTTCATTACATGATCCTATTCATTCACATGTTGGGGGCATTGTTACTCTAATCAACCCATCTTATTTTCATCACCCTATCCTATTATGACTACATTACATTCTCAAACAATCATTATGGTACATTCCTTTCACTATCATACATTTTTATATTCCACTATAATCATTACATTACGCGCTACATATTTTATTCATTCAACATTTCATCAATCACATTACATTGGTTATCTATATTGTCATCATTCACCATACATATTTTATCTACCACTACTAACATCATCATGAAAATTTATATTCATCACACACAAACAATACACATGCTAGCACAATAACCATAGAATCATACAACATCCATTACATCACAATAGCAAAACATTCCAACATAGATTTAACACATCAAAAATAGGCGTCCCTACATATATCGTTAACATAATCATCATCCCAAAATCATTTCTCACAACTGGGGGACAAGGCCCCCACATCATATGCAGTAATCTCAATCATACCTCATCATCATTATCGATCTCGTGTACTATAAGAGCACTAGAACTGGATGCCTCTCCACCAACGCGGCGCTGCATTTTGTGGCCTCGAAACTTCTCCACCTACCTCTGTAGTATAGTAATCTTTGTACCTTGTTTTGAAAACTGATGTTACAAGTCCACATACTGTGTGAACACATCCTGGGGCAAGGGACCACCACCTACTACCTCTCGGGTATGTCAGGTATCCTTGCGTGTCTCGTCCCTCTTGCTTCGTAGTACAGTACATGTCACTGTCATCTGCTATAGCCATTGGCTCAAACAGATGGGCATGATTTCCTACAATGTCATCAACACACTCTAGCATCCCTCCACCTAGCACATCGTTCAACACATTCCATGTCAAAGTATGGATAAATGTGTCTACTATCAATGACCAATACACATCCCCTGCAAACATAACATAAAACCGTACATTAGTTAAACACATACAACCAACTTAGACAAGTCGTTAAACACAATATATGCATAAAAAAATACTTACGCTCTACCACACCCACTACTATAGATTTAGGGACACCTTCCTCCCCTCCTCCTTCATGCAGAAACTCCAAAGGACCCGAGAATATTGGGTATAGTAATACCCAATATTACTATTCTCAAAGCACAACCCAAGTCGTTGTTATCGCTTTGGTATGTCTCATCCGACGTTGGTGATATTAACTACTCTATTGTAGGCCCTGGCAAACACTAGCTTTATTAGGGTCTCTCGATAGCTCTCAACTATATATATGGCTCTTAGGTCACATCCTACGCCATACCAAACTATCGTATCACCCTCTCAACCTAAAAAGATTTACCACACCGGAAAGTAGTCCTCTAACCACATAGTCCTCTGAATGCATTGTAAATTTGTAGCATCCTCGGGCCATCCCCCATAGTCATGGTATGGCCTCCATATAAATAACTCGGGCCCCATCCTATCTATAAGTTCCCTGAAGGTATCGTATCCATCTTCCTACTGTGAATATCCACCTAACATTGAGAATATATATCATGTCGAGCCCACTCTCCTTGTGGTCCCACAACTAGTCTCAACATGTCTATGTGCTCATATGCCCACACATGCATCGGTGGCGGCTCCTATACCCCCATGATGCTCATCCTACATAAATCGATATTATTCTTTGTATGGATGGGTCAACACACACACCGTGCCCACATAAATCTTGTCACCTCCTCCTCTATCCGCTGACATATATCGTGCATCTTATACAAGATGCCAACCCTCCTCCGTCCACAACTATACATGAAGCAATCACCATTGCAATAAATTTTCGTGTGGAACCCTAGATTGTAGTATCCCATCCAAACTGATATGGGCCTCGGTAGGTACTTGAGCCCCTGCAAAACATCATCATGCCAAGTGCATCTACCACTCCATATCCACTACTACCATCACTGCACTTTCCCAACAACCAAAAATCACAATATGCGATAGACATCCTCCAATGTCACAATCATCTCCCATGTAGGCAACCAAAATGTGCATGTATCTACACATCATATCTTGCACAATGAATTCAATATGGGCATATTTATGGGGCACACCCCCATCCGTGCTATATGCCGTAGGTCAAAGACTTGTCCATCACATCTCACTCATCAATCGACAACCCTTGTCCAAGTAATATACTCAAGTGATGGCCATGACAGAACTCCCTTGAGTTGATATCCCTCTGCACAATACCAAAATACAATAAATGCATCATTAGAACACCTTACACAACCAAACACACTTATCCAACATACTAGCAACACATTTTTACCATTATCCACTAAATACACAAATTTTGGACTAGGGCACCCCGAGCAAGACATTAACGCCTTGCTTTTAGGTGCTCCAGCTTTTAGGGGTCACTAGCACCCTCACCACTCTTTTCCAAGTCCCAAATGCCGAGAAAATAAAAAAAAACCTCAAATTTTCAAAAATTCAACTAAAACACCTATTACACCCTACATTTTTACAAAAATAATGCACTTACCAACTCCGCAGCCGACACAACACCACTGACACCACTACGGTCGCCACTCACTCAAACCAGTTAGGACGTAATGCTCTCGCTTGAGGCATCTTCACTCACTCTGTACACACTCTCACACTCACGCAAAAGACAAATGAAGTGACAAATTACTTTTTCACTTCACCATTTATAGTTACTTTTCATCACTTACCTTTACTATGGTCCTTATTTCATGCTTATTACCACAACTAATACACGCTACACTATTTCACTCACATCTTGAGCATTTTTACTCCAATTTACACCTTGTTAGTGGATTTTTTTACAAGTCTGCCTACCACCATATTGTACACATTTGGAATGCTTTATATCTCTTCACCATTGCCTCTCATTTGATACATACGTATTTTCCCCTTGTTCCATTACTTTGGATTAGGATCCATTCTTTTCATTGACTCCCCCTTTATTTGAAAGGGTGTAAATATTATTGGGGTCCCCCTATAATCCCCCTCACATCACCATGCATTCAAACATTATGAATCCAACACTTACCAATACATAGCACAATATTTCACCATCGATTCCCCCTAATGACCTAATATGGGGGCAAAAACGTTTAAAATCTTCCAAACACCATCACACATCACTTTCTATTAGTTCCCCTAATGACCTAACTTGGGGCAATAAGTGATTAAAAATATTTCATGCAACATTTCATTAATTTCTATTGACTTCCCCCTAATGACCTAACCTAGGGGAAACTAGCATAAAATATCTCCATGAGTAGCCAATCAAAATAATTAATCAACCAATCAAAATCAATGTGTTCAAATCAAAAATCATATCATTCAAATCTACGAGCGGTCTCCCAAATGACCTAACTTGGGAGTTACATTCACCACTTCTTTCCCAAATGACACAATTTGGGAATTTATTCTATATTATGTGTTTGCTTCCAAATGACCTAGCTTGGAAGCCATCATACATGTTTACGCTTTCATCCATATGACCTAACTTATAAGCCCTCTTTCATATCATGTTCACTTCCAGATGTCCCAACTTGGAAGCCACCTCTTTCATTTCACGTTTTCTTCTAGATGACCTAGCTTAGAAGCCATCATATATGTTTACACTCGCTTCCAAATGACCTAACTTGGAATCCCTCTTTCATATTGCGCCCGCTTCGCATGACCTAACTTGGAAGCCATCTCTTTCATTTCGTGTTTGCTTCCAAATGACCTAACTTGGAAGCTACCTTTTTTCATATCGCATTCACTTCCAGATGACCCAACTTGGAAGCCTTCACATTACGGCGACACCCATGGAGTGGGGGCAAGAGTTCCTTCCATATATCACTCCTATATGGGTTAACTATTTAAATACAAATCGTTTTGATCCAAAAATCACAAAATTTTATCTCGAGTCCATCTGCAAAGGTGGCTAGACCTTGAAGATACAGTTAAAGATTAGAGAATAACACACTTTTCTCCCTACACTATTCTTGTGGTGGCGGGATGCCCAAATGCTCGATTATTCATTCGTATACAAGCATTTGCGTTGGGAACTAATCACTTTATACCTACCTATTCATCATTATTTCATGTTTAAAATCATCGTATGTCCTAGTCATCATTTTCATTTAGTACACTTCATCGCGACATTTACACTTTTTCATTATGTTACATGGATCAACCCACTGATCCATGGTTCGATACGCTTTCATAGTTCTATCGGCACGCTTCTACTACATATCTTCATATTCTTCTACAACACGGGCTTCTCTAAATTTTTCTTAGGTACGCATCTCTATCTACTTTATATTACCAATATTTCCACTCACCAACATAAAGTGGGGGAAAATATAGTCACAAAATCATGTACTTACTATTACATTCATACTGCTAGGTATGTTATTTTATTTATGGATCTTGTGTAAAAAAAAGTATTCACTAGTGACCCATCTCTTGGGCTTGTTGTTAGTTAGTCAATCGTCATTGTTATTTTTTTTGGTTCAGTTGTCACTTATCTATACAATTTTGGGGGTCTTTTAGGGAGTCTCAGGTATCGTAACTTTCTTAGTCATTGTCTCCAATCCTATACTGGGGCACCTAGGGTTACACTGGGGCGCCCCAATCTGTGATTTTAGGTGCCATTGTTTTTCGTAATTTGTGGTCCTAATTTATTTGTTTAAGGTCATTCTTTTTGTTACCCTATGCATTCCCCTAGGTTGTAGTTGGCATTTTCAGGTCACTAGTGTCAAAATTTGAACAAGAGATCCCTATATAAACATAGCATACTCACTACATTATGGGAGGACATCTTACTATCAAGGGAAATTATCTACTAAGGCAAGGGAATGCATTTGGGCATCTTATACATCTACATCACACAAGCATAGGGGAAAGGGTTTTATTCTTTCTATTTCATCCACCATTTACATTTTTACATCTAGTTATTGCTCCATACTTCTGCATCATTAGCACTAGGGAATCCTAGGCACAAAATTACTCATAGAACTACATGGGGTCTAGAATGTAGTGTAATGCTTAGTCGTAATTCCACCATTGTGGTAGCTAAGGTCAATCCGACCTATTCATATGAATTTTTATTTCTTAGGAATTGATGATTTGAATAGGGTTTTATAGGTGGATCTTCACACTGCATTTACAGTGACACAAATGACAAGATTACACACCCGTGTGACAAAGAAAAATATATTATAGAGATATTGTGACACTACCAACCCAAGTCCTAAGCTTTTTGGTATTTTACAACGCCCAAACCATAGACCAGGGTGCCCTAAGGTGCTCCAGTATCCTCCCAGAACCTCAATCCAGCCATATACTTAGCTTCTACCCTTCGCAAGGCCACCTAGGGCCACAGCTTTCCCGCCTACACAACAATTTGCTTCATCTAACATACAAAGTGATGTAAGTCAAATTGAAGTTAGTACATATCCCTCTTGTTTTATAATTTTAATATATTTAAGTAATAACATAAATATATTTAATTCTTAGCATTTTAATATAGGATTTTGTTTCTCTTTAGATTAACTCATAAAATAGGTAACATCTCCATTTTTTAGTTAATCACATACACATCTTGCATTGCATCTTATACATAATACATTACACACCCTACACATCACATGTTTTCCTTTCATCATTGCATATACTACATCATCTTCTACATGCTGCACTCATTACCCTATGATGCACTTTAGTTCCTTGGTCCATACTCAACTACCGAGGGTTTAAAAATCAAATGGACCTTATCATACTTACACATTCATCATTCAACCTTCTATCATGCAACATTCCTAGGTTAGTGACATACACTATAGGCTAAGTTGTCACCCATCCCTTCATCTTGTCATGGTATACACTTTAGGCTACATCACCACTCCATTTATTCCTCTAGTAGTGATATATGCTTTAGGCTACATCATCACTCACTTGTATTTTCATGATATACGCTTTGGCTATAAGGGTCACGCACACATCCTCTCTAGGTCACATATCATCAATACACATACACATTCCTCACAACATCTTAAAAAAATACACAATTCGATTGTTTCCCGATGATGCACTCTCGTTTACGGTTAAATATTGACTATTGAAGGGAAAAACAAATGAACCTCATTGCATACATTTACATTCACTTGAGGGGCATTTGGATCCTATCATTCATCTTGCATTCCATTCCTTCCATCCATAACATATTGCATATCTTGGTCACTTTTATTCTTGCTTACTTTTACTCATACATGGTCGCTTATTACACATAATAGTTAGATCTCTTGTATGTAATTTATCTATACCATACACACATGTGTGTTCACTCCTTTATCTACTTGTGATTGCATATACAAGTCTCTTACACTCAAAGATGGATGCTCACCTTATACCCATCCTATACTTTGGTCTCCTGGGCCATCCACATGCATCTCTTCCAGTGCTATTATTTCATTTTGTACCTAACAATTTACACTACTTGGTTATACATGCTTTTGACATACTGGTTATCTTTCTAACATGTTAACGAGTGCTTCATGTGCAACATTTATATTTTAGGATTGTTTGCTTCCTTGGCTATCTGTCTGTTTTTTTACTATTACTTGTCATTGTTTGTTCTTGTTTATGGGCTTTTCCATTTGATTAGTGTGCACACTTGTTTGTTGTATATGGCCATTATGGCCTTGCATGTCTTGCGACATCATGAGTGGTGTCCCATGTTTGCAACCCACTTTGGTGATATACTTTGTCTTTTTGCGTGTTTACATTACTATATTTCTTGGTATCTTACACATTGCTTTCTACATGCATGATTGTTCATACTAACACTTGTTTTGGCTAGCATTCTTGTTTGTGCACACCTTAGTTTCTACCAAGTGCATTCCCTTCCCCTTGTAGGTAATAATTACATATTTCATGTGGTTGGTCCTCTTTTGGGGCTGCATTCTCCTATCAATGACATCACATGCACCCCAAAAGAGGGGGCATCATTTGGTGTTTTACATTCTACACAACGCTTCTACATCGGTTTAGTTCAATGTAATTTCTACCCTTGGCATTGTGGGTTATATAGTGAGTGGGTTTAGACTAGTCTATGAACCCCATACACAAATGGATTTTACAAGATATGGTTATCCTTAACATTCTGGGGAGTAGTTACAAGTTAGAGGATACAACAAAATTCCTCTCTATACTACTTCAGATACCCGGTGGTGTTGGATCCCCCAAAAAACCAGTAGTACAAAAATATCTTCATACACATTGAGGGAAGCGATTCTGAGTTGGAGGATATAGTGGAATTTCTCCCTACACTTCTTTGGCCTATGGCATCGATCTCCCAAAAAAACCCAGACAAGATATCCTCTCTTTTCACCCTTCCTCTCATCATGGATCAGTGCACATGTTCCTTATAGAATTTTGTATACTTTCATTTTAGTCTTTTCATTACTATATACATGCATTTTTACATATATGTGTATTTGACTTCTTTATTGGATTCTCCTTGTAAGTCCGATCGTATGAGAATCAAGCATTCAACAAAATAACACTTTTGCGGTAGCACACACCATACTAAACATGCAGTACATTACACACATGGTAACTACACATGTGTTTCCACCTTAGGTACACTCTCATCACTTTTTTCTTATTTTCATATTTAGTTTCCACGCTCCATCTTTTTTTCACTCCATTCTTTTTCTAGTCCTTTGACATGCTTTTCTCGCATCACTCTACATTGGTATCATGTACACATTATCTACTTTATGTTACCGAACATTCCACTCACCAACATAAAGTGGGGGAAATGTAGACACTAAATCACACACTTTGGGTATTATTTAGTCCCGGTCTCATACTACTATTCATATGGTTTTTGAGTGAAGAAATTATTAATTGACCCCCGTCTTTTGGCTATTTTTATTTACTTTTTGTCAAAATTCTTGACCTTCACCGCATATATGCCCAGTTTTTTTTGGTCACTTTCCATCATTTTAGCCTTAACTAGGGCATCTAGTCATGTACTAGGGCATCCATGGGTGCTCTGGTCCCATTTGGGGCACCCTGATCCTTTTTACACTTTCTCGCCACTATTTGGGCACTTTATATCCGTTTGAACATTCTATATTTTTGGTGGTCATCCTTTTCCTGGTTAATTACAAAATTAGAATAAGAGAACCATATAAATATAAATTTATGAGACCATAATGAGGGACCAAGCACTAGTCACTACTATCATCAACCTAGATTTTCATCCATCAAAGGCATCTAAAGCTCATTTGCATCCATCTAGCTCCATCATAAGGGAAAAATTTGGATCATCTCGCATCACACAAGAATAGGAGAGCGCTTTATTCTATTCCATCCACCATTTTTACATTTTTCTACACATAGTTATAGCTCACTACTTCATTAAGTGCAACTGACCACAAGAGCACCTAGGGCATGATTCACACACATAGAAATACATTTGGGTCTGAAATGTAGTGCAACGCTCAATTAGTAAGTCCACCATTGTGGTCGCTAAGGACAGTTTGACCCCATCATTTACATTTTTCATTTTTAGGGTTTGATGCTTGTCTTAGGGTTTTACATGTATATCTTTCATCATTGATCATCAGCGACATTCAACACAAAGTGTAGAATTACACACAATAGGTAAGCAAGGGATTTGCATCATCATCTAACCCTACAAATTTGGTTTCTACACCTTTTGCATAGAACAAGGCACCCAGAACTCAAACTAGGGCACCCACAAGCACCTTGATCCTCTCCTAGGCACCCCAATCTAGTTAAACAGCTTTAGATTTTTCCTTTTAGGACCTCTCGCATGTTTTTTTGATTCAAAATATTCTATCCATTTTACGACATAGTCTAGATCAACTGCGAATCAAATAATTCACTTCCTTAATCTTCTTACACATTAGGGTTTTTATTTTCATTAGCCTAGTTATTTGGGTCACTTTCTATATTTATTTATTGCATCTATTTAATGTTATCTAATGTTGTTCCTAGTTTAGATTAACTTAATAATATCCACATTTTAGTTAATCACCCACATCTAAAAGAGAGTCAATCCCTTGATCCTCAGGAGCTTGAGTATTTTACCATATTCCTCTCTAAATACAACCAAGCCTTTGTATGGTTTGATGCCAACATGTCAGGCCTTGACCCTTTTATCATCATTCACAACATTTTCACTATCCCTATTGCTAATTCGGTTAAGTAGAAAATTTTCCGCATGTATCCCCGTGTTGCCCTCCTTTTCAAAGAAGAGTTACAACACCTTCTCTCTCACAACTTCATCATACCAATCGATTATCTACAATGGGTTTCCAACATTGTACCCATTTCCAAATCCTCTAGAAATCTTTGTATTTATACTGAAATTCCATTATTTAAATCTCACTTTCCTTAAAGATGACTTTCCCCTTCCTAACATTGATCAACTCATTGACCTCACCACTAGCCACGAGATGTTTTCTCTTATGGATGGATTTTCTAGGTTATAATTAGATCCTCATTGCACTGGAAGACCAACATAATAATTCCTTCATCACCCCTTGGGAACCTTCTCTTATCGTGTCATACCCTTCGCTTTAAAAATTAGGGGCCACCTATGAGCACATTATGACCTACATCTTCCATGACCTTATCCAAAAAACCATAAAGGACTACGTCGATGACCTCTCTAGTAAATCCAAGCATCGACGAGATCACCTTTCCATTCTTGAAATCCTATTTGCATGTCTTATCTAATTCTTCCTTTGTCTGAATCCAGCCAAGTGTGTTTTTGGAGTTCTAACTGGTAAAATCCTTGGCTTCATCATTTATATTAGGGGTATTGAAGTTGACCCCACCAAAATCAAATCCATCCTCGAGATTCCCCTCCTTCCAATCTAAAGTAACTTTGTAGTCTTCAAGGTTGTTTCCTTTATTTCATCATTTCATCTTAAAACTATCTAATCGTTGCCAACCTTTTCACCATCTTCTTCACAAAGACATTGACTTTAATTGGGATGAAAATTACAAAAAGTCCTTTGATGATCTCAAGCAATATCTTCTATCCCCTCCTAGTGCTCACACCTCCACATGAGGGGGAGACTTTCTATTTGTACATCTCTGCTATTGGTCATGCTTTAGGTGCCATGTTGGCACATCACGATGAATAGGGAAGGGATAAAGTTATCTATTACATCATCTTTACCCTTCATGATCATGAGATTTGTTACATTGAAGCTGAAAAATTTGTGTTGTGCTCTCTTCATTGCTACCTCCAAACTTTGTCACTATCTCCTTAATCAAAAAAATTATGTCATCACCAAATTTCATCCTCTTGAAACCATACATTCAAAACATTATCATAACAATCAAATCACTTGATGGCTCATGCTCATGACTAAGTTTGACATAGATTTCCTCTCTCAAAAATCAATCAAGGGCCAGGTTATCGCTGATCAACTAGCTGAAGCTACTCTTCCTAACAATCAGCTTCCCCATGATAAATTTCTGACGATTCTATCTTTGATCCAAAAATGGATATGTAAATACACAATCTTATGTATTCTCCATATTTGGTACTTTCTCTAGAGGTTCTCAGCTATTTCTTACTTCATGAGATGGTCCATCTGGTCTGATTCAGGGGTGATCCAAACACCTTTGAATGATGTTCTAGGCCATTCTTGTTTTGTTTCAGTGGATTTCTCATTCGACGGTCACGCAATCACCCCAATGATTACGTAACTATCACTTTGTGTAGAGTGGCGGTTGTGTAACCATCGGTTTGTGTTAAGCGGCATTCATGTGTGAAACGGTTCTAGATTTTAGGATCTCAACAACTATAAATGTTTGAGCTTCCCAATCGATTCATTTCTCCTTTCCATGCATCCCTAAGAAGAAAAACTATAAATTTAATGTTTTTGAAGCATTTAAGCAAGTGATTTTGGGTGAATTCTATCATGTGAGTCTTGTTTGTTCATTTGAGAAGAGTTCTTCATTTGTTGAGAAATTTTGAGCAAGTAGATATAATTAGAGGGAGTGTTAATCCTTCATGAAGGCCAATTATTGGCAGTAAGTTGTATTATTGGAGAATTACATAGAGAAGGTGAGAAAATTCACTCACCCACTGGAATTTTTCCCACATTGGGTTTCTCTAGGATAAACCTTGTATCTCTTTTCTCGGTTTTGCAATATATTTGTTGTTTGCTATTACACATTATATTGGTTAACAAACAAATTAACACATTTCATTCATTTTCGTGAGCATAGTGATCTATTTATTATTAGAATTCAATAGTTTACGGATCAGATTGGTATCCAAGAAGTTAAATTTCAGTATTTTGTGTGGTTAACTTGTGTTGAGATTGTATTTAGATGCCCTTTACCTGAAAGGGAAAAGAAAGTGGTGAAGGTAGTCTTATTCCTTTTGAAGTAGATATTTCTACAAGGAAGTGTAAGTAAGTAATTCAAGAGATGGCTTG
Source organism: Taxus wallichiana var. yunnanensis (assembly GCA_018340775.1). Taxonomy (NCBI): domain Eukaryota; kingdom Viridiplantae; phylum Streptophyta; class Pinopsida; order Cupressales; family Taxaceae; genus Taxus; species Taxus wallichiana. Next base: position 757,445,746 of record CM031239.1, on the reverse strand, counting down.
TAGAGAAGATGTAGATGATAGTTGTGAAGAGCATTTCTATAAGTTGGAGGAAAATGTGGAAATTTAGTCCAAAGGCGTGGCCATCATTTCCTTGTCCATAGGGAAATTGGAGTCCATCAAAGGAGAATCATGGTGTTCCAAACAAGACACCGAGAAGACCATGAAGAAGAGCCATCCCATGTCATCCCCATACCTCCTCCATTCAAATCAAAGACCAAGATATAAATTCAGCCTTATGATGGAGACGTGAATGCTAAAAATCTAGACCATTGGCTAGCTCAACTAGAGGTATAATTTAGTTTCCATTAAATTAGTGAAAGTCATCAAATTTCCTTTACTCTTAAAATTGACCAAAAATGATTTAATTTGGTTTGAAATTTATATCCATACCTTGGTTGTTAAGAATATTCCTCCAATTACTAAGTGGGATGTTTTTAAGAAGCTAATCAAAATTTAGTTTTATCCTATTTGTTATGAGGAAGAGAGGTCCATGTATTGGCAGTATCTCAGGCAGAAACAAGGCCAAAATGTGCAAGAGTATACCAGTGAGTTCTGAAGAAATCTATTCAGATGGGAAAGGATGTAGCAGACCAGGACCTATTGATGAAGTATATTGGTGGACTCCATATCCACTTAAGGAGACTCATTCTCTTGGCCAAGCTGACAAATGTAGATGAAGCTTGTACACAAGCTCACTACTTAGAGATGAGAAAGAAAAATATTTCATCTACCTCTCAACATGCTTCAAAAAACAAGGTGACACCAAGAAGAAGGATAAAGGAAAAAGAAAGGGTAAGAAAAATGCTAATTCTATTTCTAAAAAGGATACTAAAACTCATTGTGAGCATTGTGATGTTAACACTCATTCCGTGGAAAAATGTTGGAAGCTCCACTTAGAATTACATCCCTTCAAGAGAAAGAAGAATAAGAAGAAGGCCATGGCTTCCTTCCAAGAAGAGGAAGTATTTTGTAGTGAAGAGGTGGATAAGACTGTGTTGTGCCTCCATCCACAGAGAGGTATGTTTGGGTAGTAACAATTTTGTTCAAGAAATGAACTAACAAATCTTTTTCATTTAAAAATTCAAGTGAAGAAAACTAAGGTGGATGCTCTTTTTGATACATGTTCTCAAGCTAATTTGATTAGTAAAGATTTAGTGGATAGGCTAAATTTGGAAACTTACAATCACCCCAATCTGTATTCTTTGGGTTGAGTAAATAAATGTGTAGACATCAAGGTTACTAAGCAATGTAAGATCACTTTTGGTATTGATAAAAAGTTTATTGATGAAGTTATTGTGGATGTTGTTCCCCTTGATGTGTGTGGTGTAGTATTTGGCAGCCCATATTTGTATATCAAGGATGTTATCTTCATAAGGAGATCCAACCAAGTACCGCTTGGTGAAGGATGGTAAGAGCTATGCCATTTTTGCTTATTCAAGATATTCGAAGATGTCTTTGGTAAGTGCAGGAGAATCCTGGAAGCTTATTAATGATAGTGGTAAATTTGCATTGCTTTTATTGAGGGATATGCCAAATAATGAGATTGTAATATCTAAAACCACTTGTATCATGTTTTCTAATAAAGAGAAGACACAAATAATAGAGTTTGTTCAACAATTCAAAGAGGTCTTTCATGAACCTACAGGGCTGCCCCCAATCGGATAAATTGAGAATGAGATCCACTTATTACCCAATAGTTTGCTTTTGAACTTGGGATTATATAGGAAATATTTGAAATATGCCAATGAGGTAAAGAAACACTTGTAGTATTTGATTAAACAAGGTATAATCCATCTTAACACTTCTCCATGTGGTTTTATTTTTTTAGTACCTAAGAAATATGGTTCATGGAGAATGTGTGTTGATTATAGAGCTTTAAATAAAATTACCATCAAGAATAGGTACCATCTTCCTTGCATTGATGATTTATTAGATCAATTATTGTTGGATTGTGAAGCTAAATTACTTCACAAAGGCATGCATTCGAGGTTTACTAGTTTACACAGTAACCAACGTCAGTTGGCTAACCAACGTCGGTCACCTAGGAGTAACCAACATCGGTTAGGGAACCAACACCACCGATCGTGGAACCGGCACACCAATCGGGAACCGACACTTACCAATCATGGAATCGACACCGATTACCTGTGCGTTTATGTTTTTATTTTAGATGTGGGATTTAATTTGACGGTTGATTGTAAAGTGATCAAATGGATGTAAATGCATATCTATGATGCCCTAAGTTTTTATATGCTTATATAAGCATAAAAGATAGGGTTATAAGGTTAATTAAGAGAAGGATTTAGTTAGATCCTTGATTCTCCTAGATTGATAGGATGAAGAAGAAGAGAAATAAAGATCGGGTTACATGAAGATGGAGCTTCCATGGAGAGAAGCTGGAAAGAAGGAAATAAAAGGTACAACTATGGCAGGTACATCTCAATAGTGAGAAGAGGGTAACATCTTCTATTGTATTTCCTTTGTATAGTTATTATCTCATTGTAATGGCTTACATAGTATAAAAATCTAATTGAGTTTCTTCTTGTAGATCCACATGTTGGTGAGATCTTTTATTGTAGATTCTTCTTGTAGATCCACAGGTTGTTGTGAGATCTTGTATTGTTAGATCCACAAATTATTGTGAGATCTTATATTCATAGATCCATTAGATCATATTATATTGTTGATCCATGTAGATCTAGATATTGTAGATGAATTATTCATTTATGCTCATGTTGATGCAGTGAGATGAAGGAGAGACTTACTTCTTGGTGCACATATAGTTACATTTGGTAGACCCTTGTGAGAGGTCATGTTTGTAGATTCATAGAATAAATTGGTTACATAGTGGGAGATGCGGTAGTTCTGGTATGTGAGATATTCCAGGTGGTTTGGAGGCATGATTATAGTGCACTCATGTAGATACGTTTAGAGATCTAGAGGAGAGGAGATACTTTTGGAGAGATGCATTGTACTCTTGTATTGAAGAGTTGGTTTATACTCTTGTTATATTATATATATGAGATCTCTATCTTTGGTGGACATAGCCCACATTGGGTGAACCACGTGTACATGTTGTGTTATGTGTGTGTACTTTGTTTTGATTTGGATTATTCTAGTTTATACTTCCACTGCTTTGTAGATTTTGGGGAATTGTTTAGATCCTGTGTGCATGATTGGGTTTGTTATTGAATCATAGCACTATTCTGCAGTCTCGAATTCCCAACAACTAGTATCAGAGCTTGGTTATTTTAGAGAAAGGGTTTACTTCATGGTTTTGATAGTGGTATTACTCTCCTGTATGAGAGCAAGGTTTGTTTTTCCTGATGTGAAAATCACATAAAGAGATTTAAAATCTCAAGTGGAAGCTAGAAATGTGAGGTTGTCGGAGAATACATGACCGACATTAGTTATATGGCAGCCGGAGTCGGCGGGGTGAGTGTGGTTGGTTACATGGTGACCATGGTTGGTTACAGGGTGATCGTGGTCAGTTATAGGGTGATCGTGGTTGGATACTAGGAAACCTAGTTTTAAACAAAAATCACAGATCTGAAGAAATTGAGAGATGCATGGAATGTGTCTTATTTGTTGAAGTGTCCTTGGTTCTTGGAGGCATAAACATGTTGGTCAAATTACAGTGCTTGTATGTTTTTATTGCACATGCATGGTTTGGGATTACAGATCTGAGTATGAGATAGAGGATCAGTTATGCATCCTTGGTGCAGTTAGATGCACATGCTTCAGTAGAGAGGTAATAATAGCACGAAAAAGACAGTTTTTCATCGTAGAGAAGCATGTACTTTAGTTGAAGGTGTGGTTGAGTATCTTGGTGCTGGTAAGGTGATGTATTTCATCTTGATGTAGTTTTATATGGCATGGATTATTGTTGTAATATTTTTTTACGAGATTTGGGTGCTTCTTGAAATGACTGGCTCAACACAACTATTGGTTTTGGTTAGAGTAGGCACCTAGTTTGATGTATTATGTCAATTTTTTGGCGTTGTGTTCATTGCGAAGTACCGACATTTAGTGTCCTTGTGGCATTGAATTTGTACTAGGTTTTTGCAGCAGGAGAGGGCATGGATGGTTTAGTGTCCTGTTTTGGAGGATTGAGTTTCTGGAACTGAGTGTACATGGTAGAAATGGTGTATATCAATTCAATGTTTGAATCAGAAAGAGGAAGGAGTTAGCTCGGTTAGTCCAGTGAGACTTTAGGTCAGGTATCTCTATATGGTTCATGTTTTATTTCTTTCATTTGAAGCAACTGATATTATGTTTGGATTGTGTGCATAAGTAAAAATTTGCACCATGGATATTTGGTGGGTTTGACTTTTATTTTTGGGATGTGTTGGAATCTTGAGGACAAGGGTATCTAGTCTAAGGATGAGATCCTCAATGAAAAGTCATGATTAGAAACACAGTTGCAGGTAATGGAAATGTTAGTACATACAGATGAAAAGAAGTTGATTCACCTACTTCACAAGAAGTCCAAACTTCTATGATGTAGAAGTATTCTTTGATAAGAAGGGAATCGGGTTTATATTTCTTTCATATGGTTTTATTTTTCACTTATATATATTGGAGATTTTGAGATTTTTATTAGAGGAAGTGAATGGGATTTCATGTTAAGTGGGAGCAAGCCATGGTTGTTAGAATTGTAGATTGGACATAGATAAACATGCAGAGTGAGAGGAGTATGCTACTATTCAGAGTGGCATGAGGCACAAGTTGTTTTGGAGGACAGTCACGGTTTTACAGGTATTTTGTGTTTATTACATGGTGATGTCACTTTTGGTTTTATTTTGTGGTGCCTGGATATCCCTATGGGATGGTAGTTGATGGTTGATTCAGTTAGGTTTAGATGATAGAGAAAATTTTGAGTTTGAAGGGTGGAAAAAGAAAGAAATCTGCTTATTACGAGACGGCATCGGTCATCCGGGAACCGTGGTCGGTTAGGCATTGACCAGTGTCATTTAAGGCAATCGTGGTCGAGTTAGGCTAAAAGTTTGACAAGTGTTTATTTACCATTTTTGGATGGTGCCCTTGTTTGCTTTCATCTTGGATGGTTGTGCAAAGTATGTTGATGACATGTTTGTTGGTATTTGCACTATTTTAGTAGCATGGTTAGCATGGTTGTTTGTTATTGATATTGATGAGCACAAGATTCATAGTTGGCTTTGGATTTAGTTGGTGGCATACTTGGAGATTCTGAGAGTCTCGGTGATATGGATGGATGTACATGGTGAGTTTTGTATATGTGGATAAATTATATTTTGTGGGTTTATGATGATGCAGATATGTTGTTTTGCACATGGATGCATATGAGCTAGGTTTATATTCCCTAGAGAATGAGTAGGGGATGTTTGTATTTCCTCTTATTACTATGTTACTCCATGATAGATATGTTATCTATAGATGGTTGTCTTGGACATGCAATTTGTTTATGCAGGGTTGGATTTGCATATTGTAGTGTTTGGATTCTTTGAGTTATGTAGGTGTTTGTGGATTGATCACCCACTGGTTGCATGTAGAACTCATTTGGGTTGTCTTTGCCTAAGATCTTGTTTTTTCTTATGCATATTCCAGTTTGACTTGTCTTTGGTCAGTTGCATTGGTGGTTGCATGGAGACATGGATAGATGGTTGGAGAACATGGTTGGTATGGCTATGGTTGTGATTGAAGCTCAGTACTTCAGTTGGAGTGGGAGATCTTACAGGTATATTAGTCATGGTGGCTTGGTTGCATGAGAGGCTTGGAGTTATGATTCAGTGGGAGCTTGATGTATGGATAGCTCGGGTATCACAGATCAGTAGTAGCTTCATGCAGGTATATGGTAAGTCACGGGTTTGTTATCTTCTTGGTTTTAGAAGATGGTTTAATCTTCCTAATTTCATTTGAGAGAATTGTTGATGTAAATAATAGATGGTCTTCACAGTATGTAGAGGATGGTGATGTACAGGTACAAGTACAAGTTCAACAATTTATCTCCAAGTGGGAGATTGTTGGGTTGTGGAGTTGAATTGCTTCACAAAGGCATGCATTTGAGGTTTACTAGTTTACATAATAAGTGACATCGGTCACCTTGGAGGAACAGACATCGGTTAGGGAACTAGCACCGATAAGCATCGGGGAATTGGCACCGGTCGAGAATCAAGGAGCTAACACCGGTTACCTGTGTGTTTATGTTTTTATTTTAGACGCAAGATTTAATCCGATGGTTGATTTTAAAGTGATTGGATGGATGTAAATGCATAGCTATGGTGCCCTCGGTTTGTATATGCTTATATAAGCATGAAAGCTAGGGTTAGAAGGTTAATTAAGATAAGGATTTAATTAGATTCTTGATTCTCATAGATTGAGAGGATGAAGAAGAAGAGAAAGAAAGAACAAGTTACATGAAGACATAGATTCCATGGAGAGAAGCTAGAAAGAAGGAAATAATAGATATGTTAGGAAATAAGGGATAAAATATGCGGAATAATCCCTCACAAAATTGTAACAGTAGAAACTAATATGCATAAAATATTACATATCTCAAATAAAAAGTGTAGAATAAAATAACACAATACAAAGAGACAATATTTAATGTGGTTCACCCAATTTGGGCTACGTCCGCAAAGAATCACTTGCTCGATTTTATTACAAGCCACCACTCTCTCAATACAATACCCGGATCTGTTTGGAGCTATGCTTAACAAACTCTCTGAAAATTCACACCTAAATTCAAAACACATCTGCAATGTTACATTAGATCTACCATATGCACAAAACTATATAAATAGACAATCCGCTTAAGTAGTTTTACAAAACAAAGGGTATCAAAACCATGGGTCAAAACCGTCCCATAAACATATGGGTCAAAAATCCCACCCATATGAAAAAATCACATTTCCCGATTGATCAGACATGTTTTAAGGCCCAAAAATTCCTGGACCCCGCCGAGGCCCGGCCCGACCCCAAACCTCGGTGAGACAATCAGGAAGTGTACAGTACTCTTAGTGTACAACCTTCAACACTTTCTCACATGAAAACATGCTCCACAACCTAACAATTTCCCACTTAGAGACTAGTTTTCCTCCGAGCAAGCTTCTCAACCCTTCACTATTGTCTATGAAGACCAACCAAAGCTGAACATAGCTTCAACTTCTCCCTTGTGACCACCTTGGTCATCATGTCTGCGAGGATTCTCGATTGGTATGAATCTTCTCTAGCTTCAAATTTTCTTCCTCCAAAGTTGTCATGATGAAATGGTACCTTAACTATATATGCTTCATCCTAGAGTGAAAAGCAGAGTTCTTAGCTAGGTGTATAGCACTCTAACTATCGCTATGCAGCTTTCCTTCCTCATGCTTATGCCCCAACTCCTCAAGAAATTTCTGTAACTAAATCATTTCTTTGCTTGCCTCTATGGTAGAAACATACTCAACCTCTGTGGTTGAAAAAGCCACCAGCTTCTGTAGTTGTGAAATCCACTTACTAATGTCCCACCTATAGTGTAAACATAACTGTCGTGCTCCTCCTCACTGCTATATCTACACCATATATGAATCTACATAACCACACAAAGTGGTGTCTGATCCACTATAGCACAAAACTATCCCCATGGTCCCTCTCAAATACTAAGGATCCACTTTACTGCCTGCCAATGATCTCTACCTAGATCACTCATAAATCTACTCACCGCTCCCACTGCATGGGAAATATCAAGCCTGGTGCACACCATGGCATACATAAAACTACCAACCACTGATGAGTAAGGTACCTTGGACATCTAGTTTCTCTCCTACTCTGTCTTGGGACACTGCTCCTTTGATAACTTGAAATGGCCTGCCAAAGGAGTCCCAACCAGTTTAGCATCCTACATATTAAACCTCTCCAAGACTTTCTTAATGTACTCTTCTTGAGATAAATTCAACTTCCGTTCCTTCCTATCTCGAGATATCCTCATACCAAGGATTTTTTTGGTTGCCCCCAAATCCTTCATAACGAAAGGATTCACTTAGTTGCTTCTTGAGTACTTTTATTTCCTACATGTTTTTACTTGCAACCAACATGTTATCCACATACAGACACAGGATAATATAATTTCCATCCTCAAATTTCTTTGTATACATGCAATGGTTAGAATGACATCTAATATAACCTTGCTCCATCATGAAGCTATCAAATTTCTTATACCATTGACGTGGAGCTTGTTTGAAGCCATATAATCTCTTCTTCGGTTTGCACACCATCTTCTCTTTACCTTTGCCCTCATAGCCCTCTCGTTGTTTGCATAAATAGTTCCTCCTCTAAATCACCATGGAGAAATGCAGTCTTTACATTAAGTTTCTCTAAGTGCAAGTCTTCTGCTGTAACTATTCCAAGAACAGTTCTAATAGAATTCATTTTTACTACAAGAGAAAAAATCTTATCAAAATCTATACCTTTTTTCTGTGCAAACCCCTTGACCACCAACCGGGCCTTGTATATTTTCTTTCCTCCTTCCTCTTTGACTCTAAACACCCACTTGTTCTCAAAGCTCTTTTTCCTTTGGGTAGCTTTAGTAAATCCCATGTCTGGTTCTCCATGAGATCCTCGATGCTCCTCATCCTTGGCTTGCTCCCACTTCTTCCCTGGCATCTATCTGCATTGCTTCATCAAATCTCTCTAGCTCTCCACTATCAGTGAGTAATAAATAATAAAGAGAAAAAGAAAAACGTTCAGGCTATCTTCTTACCCTAGAAGACCTCATCAATATAGGAATTTGGGGTTCCTTTTGAGGAGGTTCCTAAATTGATTCATTTGTCACTTTCCCATCTAGAAGATCCTCTACCGCTATGTATTCTTTCTTAGATTCTTCCTTGTTTTCCCGCAATCTGCTATTTATACATGACTTTATCATTAAATACCACATCCCTAGATCGAATGATTTTATTTTCCTTAATACTCTAACATTTATATCCATATTCATCACCACCATAACCAATGAAAGTATATTTTTCTGATTTAGCCTCTAGTTTGGTCCTATCATCCTTGTCTATATGGAAAAACACACGTCACATAGAAAGACTCTAAGAAATGAATAATCAACTTTCTTACCATACCAAGCCTCTTCGGTATGCCTCCATCTAAGGCACTTGAGGGTTCTCTATTTATCAAGTACATAGTTGTGCTCACCGCTTCTTCCCAAAAAGGAAGAGGCAGTCCTACATGTAACCTCATGCTCCTAACACGTTCCATTATTGTTTAATTCATCCTTTCGACACCCCATTCTGTTGTAGAGTTCACCGGAACCATCTTTTTCTGTGGATTTCATTGTTAGAACAATAATCATCAAATTCATTGTTGCAATACTCTCCTCCATGATCGACCTAAGACTTTTAGCTTAAGACCTGTTTCATTCTCTACCAAGGCTTTCCATTTAACAAAAGTGTCAAATACATCATATTTGTTTCTAATACAATAAACCCAAACTTTCCTTGTTACATCATCAATAAAAGTAACATAATAACTTGAACCCCAATAGATGATACCCGAGCCGGGCCCCACACATCGAATGCACCAACTCTAACTTACTCTCTTTCTTTGTAGGTCCAACTTGAGAAACCTTACTTATTTCTATTTCCCATATATGTAATCCTCACGTAACTCCAAACCTATTTCGTATATCTAGGAAAATCCTTCTTTATGATCTCCACGCCCTTATGGATCATATGACCGAGAGGCTATAGTGCCACAATGTTATATCTACTTCTGAAGCCACAAGATTACAAACATTAGTGCTATAAGTGGTTAAATACAAGGTTCCAACCTTCTTACCTCTTTCCACCACAAGAGTACCCTTGGTAACCTTCCAAGAGTCTGCTGTAAATATCACAAGTAACCATCACTTCCCAATTGCCTGCTGATATCAAATTTCATCTTAATGTAGGCACATGTCTGACATCCTTCAATAGCAAAGTATTCCCATTCTGCATCTTAACCTGAATAGAACCTTTTCCAACTATGCTGCAAGCATCATCGTCACCAAGAAAAACATGCCCAAAATCTCCTTGAACATAATAAAAAAATAATGCCTATGTGGAGAAGCATGGAAAGAAGCCCCCAAATCTAAAACCCAAGATTCAGTAATATTGTGCAAAGAAAGAATCAAAGCATCCTGACATACATTACCCGTTGCGACATTTGCCTTCTTATTTTCTTCTTGTTGATTCTTCTTATCCTGAAGCTCCCAATAGTATTTCTTTGCATGCCCATACTTTCCATAATGCCAACATACTATCTTGATTTTGGATTTTGACCTTACCCGATCCTTAGATTTTCCATGGCTTCCTCTATTCTTCTGTCTCCCTCTAGTTTCCATTGTCAACGCATTCCAAGTAGAAGATTGACCCGAGATTTTTCTTCGCATTTCCTCGCTTAGAATCACCCCTACAACAACCTCAAACTTCAACTTTGAGTTAGCTGGAACTAAGTTTCTTAATGCCATTACCGGCTATTCCAACTCTCAGGTAAAGAGCATATAACTAATAAAGCCCTAACTTCTTCATCAAATTCTATTGTAATCGAAGCTAGCATATTTACAATTGTATTTAAATCATTTAGATGATCTCGCTACTCAACCATTCTTAGACATCTCATATTAAACAAATTTTTCATTAAAAATATCTTATTAGAGGTAGAGGATTTTTCATACAACTTCCTAATGCATCCATTAGTTCTTTTGTAGTCTTTTCCTTTGAAACATTAAATAATACCAAGATGCAAGATGAAGACACAACTAGATTGTCCCAAGTGCCTTCCTATCCAAAAAAATACCATTCTCGCATCCGTCATGCTCGAGGGTTTGTTCACTTTCTCGATAACGGAATATAAAGATCCTTCGGATAAAGGTAATCTTCCATCTGCATCTTCCAAAGACTGAAATTCTACCCGTTGAATTTATCAACCCTAGATCTTCCATCATTTACCATAGCTCCCACTCAAGATAAAACTTTCCCTGCTTGATTCAACACTTCAGCAAACCAAACCAGGCTCTAATACCAATTGTTAGGAAATAACGGATAAAATATGTGGAATAATCCCTCATAGAATCACAACAATAGAAACTACTATGCATAAAAATATTACAGATCTCAAATAAAAGTGCAGAATAAAATAACACAACACAAAGAGATAGTATTTAACGTGGTTCACCCAATTTGGGCTACGTCCACAAAGAATAACTTGCTCATATTTTATTACAAGCCACCGCTCTCTCAATACAATACCTAGATCTGTTTGGAGCTATGCTCAACAAACTCTATATAATTCACACCCGAATTCAAAACACATTTGCAATGTTACATTATATCTACCATATGCACAAAACCATATAAATAGACAACTGCTTAAGTAGTTTTACAAAACTGTGGGTATCAAAACCATGGGCCAAAATCGTCCCATAAACCTATGGGTCAAAAATCCCACCCATATGAGAAAAGCATGTTTCCCAATTGATCGGGCATGTTTTAAGGCCCAAAAAAGGGGGCTACGCCCTAAACGCCCAAACCCATGAGACAATTGTGGGAAGTGTACAATACTCTTAGTGCACTATCTTCAACACTTTCTCACATAAAAACAGCTCCACAACCTAACAAGATACGATTATGGAAGGTACATCTCAATGGTGAGAAGAGGGTAACATCTTATACTATATTTCCTTTGTATAGTTATTATCTCATTGTAATGGCTTGCATAATATGCAAAGCACATATATTTTCTTCTTGTAGATCCATATGTTGGTGAGATCTTGTATTGTAGATTCTTCTTGTAGATCCACATGTTATTGTGAGATCTTATATTGTTATATCCATAGGTTATTGTGAGATCTTGTATTCATAGATCCATTAGATCATGTTGTATTATTGATCCATGTAGATCTAGATATTGTAGAGGAAGTATTCTTGTATGCACAAGTTGATGCAGTGAGATGGAGGAGAGACTTACTTCTTGGTGCACAGATATGGTTGCACTTTGGTAGACCCTTGTGAGAGGTCTTGTTTGCATATTCATAGGAGAGATTGGTTGCACAATGGGAGATGCATTAGTTCCTCGTATGTGAGATTTGCTAGTGATTTGGAGGCCGGTTGTATTGTAATCATGTAGATCTGTTTAGAGATCTAGAGGAGAGGATATACTCTAGAGAGATGTATTGCACTCTTGTATTGAAGAGTTGGTTTGTACTATTGTTATATTATATATATGAGATCTCTATCTTTGGTGGACATAGCCCACATTAGGTGAAACATGGTACATATTGTGTTATGTGTGTGTAATTTTTTTTTATTTTGATTATTCTAGTTTATACTTCCCTCTCTTGTAGATTTTGTGGGAATTGTTTAGATCATGTGTGCATGATTGAGTTTGTTATTGAATCATAGCACTATTCCGCAATCCTAAATTCCCAATAGTTACAACATGTTAAATATTTTACTAAGCTTAATTTAATGCATGGGTATCATCAATTTTGGATCAAGGAAGATGACATCTGGAAGACATCGCTCAAGACTGTGCAAGGGTTATATGAATGGTTGGTATTCTTGTTTTGGGTTATGAAATGCACCATTTACTACCTTCATGAGATTGATGAATGAGCTAATGAGGCCATTTATTGATTCATTTTATATTGTTTACTTGGATGCTATTTTGGTTTTTAATAGAACTTTTGAAGAGCATATTGATCATTTTCCTCAAGTTTTGTAAGTTTTTAGGGAGAACTAGCTTGTGTTGAATGAGAATAAGTGTAAGTTTTCACAATAGTCGTTTGTCTTTTTGGGGCATGTGTTGGAGATGGAGAGTTAAGGATTGATTCGGAAAAGATAGAGGCCATTCGAATTGGCCTACATCATCAACTTTGAGAGACCGGATGTTTTTTGGAGTAGTTCAATATTTACGAAAGTTCATTAGGAACTTCTTTTACGTAAATGACATCACTACATTCGGTGACAATGAGAGGGTAAGACATTTGATTGGGGTAAGGAAAAACATATTGTTTTTGAATCATTTAAATATAAAATTAGGCATGCTCTTGTTTTGGCCTTACCTAGCTTACATCATCCCTTGAAGTGGAAAGTGATTTCGGTGGTAAGCTATGGGTGTTGTTCTACTTCGGGAAGGTAGGTGGTATGTTATCACTATAAAAATTTTCACCGTGCAATTCTGAATTATTATACTTATGACAAGGAATTGTATGCTCTTATTCAAGTAGTCAAGAAATGTAAACATTATTTGATGGGTAAAGAAATTATCATCAACCTCTCCAATATCTATAGGCTCAAAGCAAACTTCAATAAGCTATAAACATTTAGAATTTGAGGATTCTAATAAATACGGATTTAATCAACTTACATTTTACATAATGTTACAATAAATAATTAAATAAATATTACATAATAACATAAGTAAATAAAGAAATATTTACATGAAATAAATAATATAGGTGACACAATATTTATAGTGGAAAACCCCAATAGGGTAAAAAACACTTTGAAAATAACCTTTCACTTCAAAGAACTTATTTTACATCTGACAAGATCACCTCCTCCTTCAAAACCCTATTTACCAAGGGTAAAACCAAATCACTTGATTTGCACACCTTTGATATATTTCTTAGATATATCAAATGAGGACCTAAAGTCCTTTTTACATAAGGTGATTGGGTATGTCTCCCAACCCACCTTTTCAACCTAAAATGGTTGACACATACACTTAGGTTTCTAATATTTAATATTAGAAATATAATCATTTCATGATATTAAATATTTAACGTAAAATATATACCTAGGTTAGCATATTTAATAATAGAAATATAAATATTTCATATTATTAAATATTAATCTATATATTAGTGATGGACCCATATACATTAAGGGTTGGCCAAACCACTTAATTATTATGTTCCAACACTCCCCCTTAATGTTAAGTGGGATAACATAACATATGCCAATAGATTACCTGCCGTGGTACACTACAGGATTTACAATCCTTAAACCATAAAGGTTTTAGGCTAGCATATCGGTTGAAGGAATTATAACACCTTCATCATACTCAATTTACCTTTTGGTACAAAAGGATTTGGAATCCCAAAGATCATCCCATGATCAGTGGCTAAGTATGATTTGTGAGTTTTACATGTTCTCACAAGTTCTCATAAAAGGTTATTGAACCCAAGCATATAGGAGTCTTTTACAACCAAGGACCTCCTTAACAATATGCTTATATTGGATGTTTACCAGTAAACTCAATAACACTAAAGAGTTTACTGAAGACTCCTTTAAGATCTTTCTACACTTCTTTCTAAAAAAGAATTCGAGGAGGTATACATGCCCGAAGGTCTTTTTACACTTTCTCGAAGGTCTTTTACAAATGCCCGAAGGTCTTTTTACAAAAACTAAGTTCCATTAGGAGGTGACATTGTCATGCACACTCCCCCTCAATGGAAACTCTGAAAATCCAAGTTTTTACAAAGTGACAAAACTTTGCATAAGCACTCGGGGACTTTGTGAAGATATTGTAAGGAAAATATTATAGTGCTCTCATTATTAATAAGTGCATATATTGTAATATTATTAATATGAGTTACATTGTAACTCATTATTAATAATATAGGTTTGTTATATTGTTTCAACAATATATTTTTGTTATACCCGTAATGATATTAACGGGTTGTTTAGTTGTGTGACTTCCTGGTTTGTAGGAGGTCGGTTTTCTATTTCCATGGCTATTTATTAGCCTTAGTATTGATTGTAATTAATACTGAATATAATATCAATTTATTTTTCCTATGTGACAAGCCTGTTGTACCAATATTTGGTATCGAGTGATGAATCCTGAAGTTGAGAGTTTTTTGTTTGTGCTAATATGATTTGGTAAATACTGGAGGGCAATGATTATTCTTCATTTGCCCTGTGATATGCAAAATATTTGCAAATATTTAATATAATAAGTGTTTTGTTTTGAGAGAGATCCATACACTGCAATGCCTATTTTGCCAGGACGAGCGTGATCTTTATGTGCATTTTTTTAGGCTTATGATTTTTATTGCTTGGGCACTTTTACACAAGCGTGGATCTTCACATTGAAAACTCCATGATTTCCAGTATTATCTTTGAAATTGATTCAGTACTGCCTCATTCTCCAATTCTTGCGGTTCAATCTAATCGTAATGGAGGAATAATGTATTTGCAGGGCAATTTAATTACTCTTTGTCTCATTGATGAGTTGTATCTAGATCCATGCACTTCATTCAGGTGTCTTATTCAAGACCGGAGAAGGAGCAATTAAAATCAATTATTTATATCTGGATTCGTTCATTTCAAATCATACTCGTGCATTGAATTCTAAGTATCTGCATGTTATCCTGATGCCTTGCTATTTTCAACTACTCATGAGTTCCAACAAATTCTTTCTAATTTCTCAAAGATGTCTCCAAGATCTGAGCGTATTGCTTGGGGGATCAGTTTTGTTTTGATCCATTTTTCATTGCATTGATTTGGTATTCAATTGGTCTTCCGTCAATTATTGAATCGAGCAATTTGGCCTGAGTTTGGTGAGCTCTCACTAGTCCACGACATCCATTCACGGGTCGACACAAATTGTGGGTGCAGAGATATACGTTGGAAGTTTTTCTAATACAGTGCATTGTATATGCATTCAATCAAATCCTCACCTTCATTCGGCATTGGATTGCTGTCAAGCAATTGAATTTGTATCGCTGTTTGTCACGGATTTTCTCACCATTTCAACTTTCACACCAGCGGTTTTCCCCTCAACATTGGATGCCCACGTATATCTTAGCTAATAGATCACAACGACCTCATCAAAGATTCTATGCACCAGTTTTTTTCCAATTTTGACACGTGTCTCCACGTGTCAACTGAGCAGCAGAGTGGACAATTTGATAGGAATTCGTGCATGGAAGATATCTTTTGGTCAAATAGCTTTCATGCTATTTCATTCGTTCATATTTGATACAAGGCTATTACACAAATTTGTGGTGGATAGTTATAGTTGTCACAAGTAGAAGGTACGTGTCATGTCATAGCCTCCATTAATTAAAATTTCAAATCTCATAGTGAGTCAATGTTTATTGTTTTAGATCAAAGTTTATAGGTTAAAGTCAATTTGTATTAGTTTTAGAACTCTAAAATCTAGTGTCGTATGAATCTAAAAGTAAGAGCTACTATTGAGTAACAAGTGTGTGTCGTCGGTCTAAATTGTTTTCTCTATACTTGTCAAAAATCAAGTGTAAAAAATAAAGTCCTTTTGATAAGATATGACTATAGTCCATAGTCGTTATTAGTATAAAGTTGTCAAATTAGTGTCTTGTTAGAGTCAAAAGTTTGAAAAAAAAAAAATTGCCTCACAGATGCATTTTCGGTGTTACCCGACGTCTGGAAAATAAAGTGTTTCACATTGTGGGAGGGAGAGCAAAGAATAATCTCAATGTGGAAACATATGTACATCATGTTCACATTTTGCTGAGCTAGCAAGATAGCACTTTGGAGGATGGAGGCGGGAGGACAATCGGCATCCTCGAGTTCGTCACCACCTCGAGGCTGCTGGCTTTAGTGACATCTTTGTGTCTTGTGTGATGAATAAGAACAGATGAGCATCCTTGTTCCTGTGTGTAGTGCAGTGCTTGTGTGTCCCCTGTGATGATAAATTGTACCATTGATACTATTGTAGGAAGTGTTCTTGATCAAACTAATTTGATGGTTGATGTGAATTGGTTGAATGGTCCCAATTCATGTATTCATCTAATAGGTTAAACGGTCCCTAGATGATGTAGTTCCCATAGTCGGTGTTGAGGATTGAGACCATGTGTAGGCTACGGAGTGGCATGCTACTTGGTTGAAGATGGTGTTTTCCCCATGTTTGCACTAAGGGGGGGAATGTAAGGAAAATATTATAGTGCTCTCATTATTAATAAGTGCATATATTGTAATATTATTAATATGAGTTACATTGTAACTCATTATTAATAATATAGGTTTGTTATATTGTTTCAACAATATATTTTTGTTATACCCATAATGATATTAACGGGTTGTTTGGTTGTGTGACTTCCTGGTTTGTAGGAGGTCAGTTTTCTATTTCCATGGCTATTTATTAGCCTTAGTATTGATTGTAATTAATGTTGAATATAATATTTTTTTTTCCCAGTGTGACAAGCCTGTTGTACCAATCGATATCAACAACATGCTCTTCAGTCAACATGAACTTGAGATTTATCTCATCACTTTACACCTTCTCACGGGTGAAGCGTATATGTATCTCAATGTTCTTTGTCCTCTGATATTAAACAGGATTCTTAATCAAGAGTAATACAACTCTGACCACCACATAGAAGATAAATACTTCTTTTAGCTTCCATGTGTATCTCTACCAACAATCGTTGCAGCCACATGGATTTTTTACTTCTTCCATTGTATTTCTGCCTCAGTAGAAAAAATGGAGACTGTTGATTGTATTTTTTGTTCTAAATACTGGTTCCTACACCAAAAACTTGAACACATATCTAGTATATTTTATAACACAACATCAATATGGTTAGAATCACAAAATCTATATAAGATAGCATTTTCATTCTTATTATAATGCAACCCATAATTGATTGTTCCTTTCAAATATCTAAAAATTCTTTTTGTAAGATTCCAATGATCTCTTAAAAAAGTTCCTACATAAACCTTGAAGTAATTCCTTTTGTATAGGAAATATCTGATCTAGTTATAGTTAGATAAATCAAACTATCAACTAACAACGTATATAAAATAGGATCAACCTTTTTCATATGCAGATTTATGATCTATATTATTCCAACTTCTATTGAAGTAGAAAATGGTTTACAATCAATCATAAGAAACTTTTTCAATACAATGGTTGCATATTGTGTTTTAAAAATAACAATAGAATGAAATACAATCATACAAATACCATGAGATAAGAGACCTAACTCATTCATTTCAAGTATCACTTCAATTTCTCTTTAATCCTATGAATTAAATCAGAATTGTCACTAGACATAAGAAAATCATCAACATATATACATATAATGATAATATGCAAGCCTTATTGCTTAATGAATATATCATTATTAGAAGAACAATTAACAAAACTTAACAGTTTAAAGAAGGAAACAATTTTTACATACCAAGCTCTAAGAGCTTGTTTTAAACCATATAAAGATTTCTCAACTTACAAACATAGTTTTCTTTACCAGTTTCTTCAAATCCTTTAGGTTGAAACATGTAAAGTTCTTCTTTTAAATCGTAATTCAAAAAAATATTTTTCTTATCCATTTGGTAGATTTCCCACCCAAATTGAGCGGAAATTACAAATAAGGCCCTAACAATACTCATTTTAGCTATAAGAAATGTCTCAACATAATCAATACCAAGTTTATGAGTGAAACCTCTAACAATAATTATAGCTTTATGTTTGTTAATACTACCATCACCATTATATTTTACTTTGTATATCCACCTAGAACTTATAATACTTCACGGCTCAAGTTCATACAAGGTAATTAATGTATAGTACATATGATGGCTTCTGGTCATTTTCCTAAGGTTAATAGGATTTGAGTTTTCTAGCATAGATTGAGCCCAATTTAATTTCTTATCTAAGAAGATAAGAGTTTCAGAAACATCTATAGCATCAAAACATCATCATGACCATTTACTAAATCAAAATCAAAACCATCATTTAGAAGCATTTAATGAAGTAACTTCAAAACAAGAAGACAATACATGTAAACCTTTCACTAGACTATATCTATACATTTCATATAAGCTTCGATAATTAATATGTCCTAACTTTTCATGTCATAGTTTTGAATTATTCAAACTCTGAGATATAAAACAAGATACAAAAAGAGAAATCATAAAAATATATAGATCATTTCTTTGAATTCCTTCAGCTATTATACTCTCATTACTATCCTTGATATACCAAGTATCCTTCATGCATGGATTCTAGTTGTGTCCATACCTCTTTCGGATGTTCGATATTACCAATGTGTAGAAGGTACTCATCGTTCACATTGCATAGAAAGAGCATCTTACATTCGTTGCAAGAATGCATTCATGTTATCTACAGTTGTTTGACGACCGGTGGGAGAAACCTCAGATCCGAAAAAATCATCTAGAGTTTCCTCACCATAAATTCTATTTTGACCCAAATGTTGTAGTTGGTTTCATTCAGGATCTGGGTTTTGTCAAGACAGAAATAGTTGGACGTCATTGTTTTCCTAAACCTGTAAAACACACCCCATTATAATATACAATGTACCACAAAGTTAGATACATATTTATCGATAAAAACAACACTTTTAATAGAATCATATCTAAATAAATTATTTGACTATAACTAATTATGTCATTACTGATGCATACTAATTAACCTCTCATGATCAAAATAATAACCCGTTTTATAAAGGGCCCTACATTATACCCCGATTTATATAAAAATATTACTGACCATATAGAAGTGAAGAAGAGACCCCTAAGAATGCATAACAACTTCAAATTTCTAAAAAAATAATGTAGACAAAAATCCGGCCATCTTAAATTTGACGTCTAAATGACCGTCATAATGGCTTATTTTTTGGTCTATCGTGATGATCATTTGATTGTCAATTTTAACACATTAAATTTTCCTGGAACCTACGAGTTTAAATTTGGTGTCTAAATGACCGTCATATTGTCTTATGTTTGGTCTACCATGACGGTCATTTGACCGTCAAATTTAATGAAGCCAAAACTTATGTATTTCCAGAATGTGAAATTTCATAATTTCTTCTTCTGTATAATATTAGGGAGGTTATATTTTAACACATTATAATAACCTATTATAATTTATAATGTAAAAATATATACACTTTTTTATAATAAAAATGTATATAATTTATAGAATAAAAATAAAAAACAACATATAATTCATAAAAATTATAAACTATAGTATATTGTTTTTATATTAAAAACACATAACTCTTATTAAAGGGGTTTAAAGGACATAAACCAGGTTAAAAGAATTTTACCAAGTGCAAGTAGATTTATGAGAGTATAGAGTAACCTGCATATTTTACAAAGGGGACAAGTAATTTCACCCGCCCAATTAAATAAATTAAAATCCCTATTTTCATGAACCTTGTCTCCTCCCTTCATTTACTCTTAATTTTCCCCGCACACATTTAAAAGTATGAAAATATTACAAAATATTTTATTCTCCAAAAAAACTATATATGCCTAGATTTATAAGTTAAGTTTAAATATGAATTAAACTTAAGGCTTAGAATATGGTTTGACTCTTCCCTCAATCCCATATAATTTTAATATGGTTTAAGGCTTTTAATATTTTTTTTTCAAAACTATATAAATTTTAATATGATGCTTATATAAATTATTATATAAACTTTATTCTATATTATATATATATATATATATATTATTTATTTAAAAATAATAATATAGTTTTCAAATTATATAGGATATAGTTATAGATTAACTATAAACTATAGTTTTTAAATCAAATCCTTTTAAAGGGGACCAAAGAACACGAATATGAATTTACCTTCCGAAATATTTAACTCCTGCAAACATTTAAAATTATAGAAAATATGAAAATTATTTCATATAGTAATAAATACCCTTTCAAAGTTGGTTGAAAAAATCTGTACAAATTAAATAAATAAAATACAAAACATTTGATCTTAATTTATTTAATTTACCTCGCTCTGTTACCATGTTAGAATTTGAGGATTCTAATAAATATGGATTTAATCAACTTACATATTACATAATGTTACAATAAATATTTAAATAAATATTACATCATAACATAAGTAAATAAAGAAATACTTACAGGAAATAAATAACATAGGTGACACAATATTTATAGTGGAAAATTCCAATAGGGTAAAAAATACTTTGAAAATAACATTTTACTTCAGAGAACTTATTTTACATCCAGTAAGATTACCTCCTCCTTTGAAACCCTATTTACCAAGGGTAAAACCAAATCACTTGATTTGCACACCTTTGATATATTTCTCGAATATATCAAATGAGGACCTAAATTCCTTTTTTACATAAGGTGATCGGGTATGTCTCCCAACCCACCTTTTCAACCTAAAATGGTTGACACATACACCTAGGTTTATAATATTTAATATTAGAAATATAATCATATCATGATATTAAATATTTAACCTAAAGTATATACCTAGGTTAACATATTTAATAATAGAAATATTTCATATTATTAAATATTAACCTATATATTAGTGATAGACCCATATACATTAAGGGATGGTCAAATCACTTAATCATTATGTTCAGAAAACTATAAATGGATGGGTTTCTTAAAACAATTTCATTTGATTATTAAATATAAGAAATGTATGACTAACAAGTTAGTTGATATGTTGTCTAGACCTCCTTTGCTTTCATATATGGGCACATTAACTCTTTTTTATCCTATTTGTGTGAAGCATATCAGGAAGGTTATGAGCAAGATTTGGATTTTGCAGAGATTTTTCAACAGAAAAACCTCCAAGCGAGGGATTTGCATCTAGAGGAGAATACTATTTCCAAGATGGTTTTCTCTACAAGAATGAGAAACTTTATGTGCCTAAGGGGAAAGAGTGCGATTGATAAGAAAAGCACACACTTCTATGGTAACTAGTCACTTTAGTGTGATAAAGACGTAGCACACTTACAAAGGTATGTTTATTGGCCAAACATGCAAGCAGAAGTTACTAAATTCATTAGGGGTTATGTTTTATGTAGTACAAGCAAGCCTAATAATAGTATGTTTGGGTTATATATGTTATTTTCAGTTCCTTCCCGACCATGGGAAAGTATCTCCATGGATTTTTTGGGTGGTTTTCCTAACTCCAAAAAGGTCATGATTATATATTTGTAATTGTAGATCGATTTAACAAAATGTGTATTCTTGTTCCTTACAAAAATACCATTAAGGCCAGTGATGCAGTTGAGTTATTTTTGTTAATGTGTGGGTTCACTTTGGTTTGCCTAGTTCTATTATGTCACATTTGTAGGGAAGTTTTGTCTACTTTGTGGGAAAAGATGGATATGAAGCTAAAGAGTTCTACCACCTTTCATCCACATACAGATGGGAAAACATAGGTGGTGAATTCTACCTTGGTCTAGCTCTTGAGAGGGCATAACAAGAAACATTCAAGGACCAGGATGAGAACTTGGTGTATATCCATCATTCTTATAATAGGGCGTTCATGCTTTGACTAATGAAACTCCTTTTGAAACATGCTTTGGTTATTTTCCTAAGAGTTCTTTTGATGTTGTTATGAGATTACCATGCGGAGAAAATAACAGCAACGTGGAACTGGAGGTCCATAAGGCTGAAATTTTCATTGAGAAAATTTAGCATATACACCTTCAGGTACAAAAATCTTGACAGAGTCACGAGGCCAAGTACAAATCATGACATGATAAGCATAGGATTGAACATTCCTTCCTTTTTGGAGACAAGGTATGATTGTATCTAAGCCGGGATAGGCTATAGGGAAAGATAAGAAACTCAAGCCTCTTCAATATGGCCTATTTGAAATTCTAGAACAAGTGGGTAAGAATGCAAATCTCTTAGATTTTCCTCCTTATATGAATATTTATTCAATTGTGAATGTTGAAAACTTACGTATTTTTGAGCCCTCCATGTTGGATGATGAAGAAGGAGGAGTATGGTTTTTGTCTATTGCGGATCTTGCTCCACACAATAAATTGGAATTGGAGGAAGATATGGTTTTACAATGGAAAGAGAGAATAACATAGAGAGGATTGCATGATAGGTGGTTGATTGGGTTAAAAGGCCAGTTGCCTACCAAGGCCAAGTGGTATTTTAGAAAGGATGTGGGGAAGAAATTTCCTCACCTCATCAGTCCTTAAATATTTCAGGGACTTAAAATCCTCAAATTGGGGTGGTATGATCCAAAAATGGATTTGTAAATACCTATTTCTAAGTATTCTCCATATTTTTTACTTGCTCTAGAGGTTCTCAGTTGTTTCTTGCTTTATGAGATGGTCCAACAGTGGGGTGATTCAGACACACACTTCGAATGATGTTCGGGCCATTATTGTTCTATTTCGGTATTTTTCATTCAATGGTCATGCCCGCCCGGTGGCATACATAATTGCCACTTTGTGAAGAGTGGCAATTGCATGCTCCCATCGGTCTACATTAAGCGGAAATCCTATACAAAATGGTTCCAAATTTCGGATCTCAATAGTTGCAAATGTTTGAGCTTCCCAATTTATTTGTTTCACCTTTGCATGCATCCCTGAGAATAGAAACTATAAATATAATGTTTTAGAAGAATTCAAGCAAGTTATTTTGGGTGAATTCTATTGTGAGCAAAGTTGGAGAAGTTATAATTCATTCTTGTTTGTTCATTTGGAAGAGTTATTCATTTGTTGAGAAATTGTGAGCAAGTAGATACAATTAGAGGGAGTGTTAATCCTTCTTGAAGGCCAATTATTGGTAGTAAGTTGTATTATTGGAGAATTACATAGTGAAGGGGAGAAAATTCGCTCACCCACTGGAGTTTTTCCCACATTGGGTTTCTCCAGGATAAACCTTGTCTCCTTTGTCTCTCTTTTCTTAGTTTTACAGTATAATTGTGGTTTATTATTGCACATTATATTAGTTAACAAAGAACTTAACATATTTCATTCATTTTTCACGAGCATAGTGATTTATTTATTGTTAGATTTCAATAGTTTACAGATCAATCTTCAGCATTGATCCTAAATTTTCTCCTCTCTAGATGGCACTCTCCTTTGATGGATCTAAGTGTCAACAAGGGGAGGCACCGATGTTATTATCATTCCTCCTTGGGATACTCCTATTCCCATCGCCTATAAACTCAACTTCGAATGTATTAACAATATGGCTGAGTATGAAGCCCTCATCTTGGGTCTCCAAACTATTGTCATGCTTAGTTTCCAAATCCTCAGTTTTATGGTGACTCTCATCTTATCATCAATCAAGTCAAAGCAACCTATCAATGCAAAAAAATCCTTCAAAAATATAAAGACATTGTCAATTTTATTCTTGAGGCTTTTGATTTCTACACCATCAAAATTGTTCCTCAGTCATCTAATCATTTCGTAGACACGATGGCATCTCTCACATCTCTCATCCCATGGGCAACCGAAGAATCCAAACTCTCTGGTGTTGTCCATCATCTCAATCAGCCATCATGTCCATGAGCTTCCTCGTGTCAATCATGTTGACACCAATTAGTTGGATCTTTGGTATTCTCAAATCTTCAACTATTTATTCGTATCCAAACTCCCTTCCATCTGTTTCACTGCAAAGTAGAGATAAAATAGATAAAAGGTAAGGGTGAGGAGGAATACAAGTGATAGTCAAAGACAGGTTGTGCGCACGTTGAATATTGGCCAAGTTGATTATGAATAACTCCTTTTTGTCTAGGAAGGACTTCCTGAAATGTAAAACAAAACCACAAGATAGCATTAATAATATAGGTCGGCGGACTACCTAGCGGGAGCTAGACCCGAGAAGCGGGGTGTTTCCTAGAAGGTTGTCAATCCACATTCAAATACAACTTAATGTAGATAAATAACATGAAAGGAATAAATCCTACTATAGTTGTATGATTTAAGTGTTTCACACAAATACAATAAGAAAATCTAATCTAACAGGCAAGTTATGACTAAATTTGAACATTTGGTAGGTTTCTCTAGGCTTGCAAGTCTGACAGAGGTTCTAAATGAGGTCTGGGCTAGATTTGGTGAGGTTCTAGGTTGTTTGGAGTGAGTTATTAGCTTGTTGGTTTGGAGGAAATTACTAATCATAGAGACTAGTATCGATTAGGCAGCAACGATGTCGGTATTGGTAAATGACCGACACCGATTGGGTGATCGGTGTCGATAGGGGAAATTGGGTAGAAATATTAAAAATAGGTTGATGGGAGCTCTCTGTGATTGCACGAGATATTTGAAAAGGCTTGGATGAGGTTGTGGGATTTTTAAGAAGACTCGAGGTGATAAAATGGGAGTTTGGGCAAGGTATGAAGGTTCATGGGAAAATGGTCAGACAGAGGTGTTGTAGGAGAGATCCGGGTATGAGAAGTGATGGAATGAAATAGATAACAAGTAAATAACTAATCTACTAAAACCAATGACAAAGTAGAGATATAATTACTTGAAATGGAGATGAATGGCAGGAGGTTGTGGTGGTTGTAGAAGAAGGTGGTCCCAAATGAATGCAATAGCAATACAGGAGGGCACAATGCTTCCTTGTGAGTGCACTGGAGCTCTAGATCAATTTTTGATGTATGGTATGGTGTCTCGAATGCTCTAAGGACCTTTGATATGTCAAAAGATTTTTGAAAATTTTGAGAGTCAATATGCAAGGTCGCAAGAGCTAGAAAACCAAATTCAGAACCTCGGCAAAGAGTTAGGAAATCTTATTTAAGGAAAATGACAGTGGTTAGGTGACCAAAGCACCATCCAAGGAATAACTGGCATCGGTTACGGAGAAATGGTCATACTTGCTAAAAATAGCTTGATTCTTCCTAAATTTGGCGTGATTGAGATTTTGGTTCCGGGTCACAAGTGTGGAATGACGCTAAATGGAGTGGGAGAGTAGTTAGAGGGATAATAGGCCATTAAGATTAGGGTTAGAATAAGTCCTAGTTGGTTAAGGGAAGTGGGGACTTAGTCTTAGGTAATGAATAGGGTTGGAATAGGTCTAGGATGAGGTGGAGAGGTGAGGTGGCTAGGTGAGGTGGAGAGGTGAGGTAGATAATTAACTTAATTTTGGTAATTAAATTAATTAAAATGTGTGCAAGTGGGCATGGTGGGGGAATTAATTGAAGGATATTTAGAGGGTTGCGACACAATTTTAGGTGTCTAGATTTGACCCTTTTTGTCGTGTAGCTTGTATTGATAAGTGGCGCTGACAAAAAAATAGGAGTAGTTTCCATAGGTATGGGTTGAGGTTAAGTTTCCCTAGGTATGGGTGGAGGTGATCCTCAAACAAGGAACTGATGAAGCGGCAGGTAGAATTGGTGATTGTTTTGATAAAATGGTAGGTGATGAAAATTGAGGTAAGGTGCGGGTACATGAAATGGTAATAGGTGAGGGAATTCAAATGCACACACACATGTAGAATGTGACAAGGCACTAGGCTGAAGATCTTACAAACTCTACATCGTCAAAGGTTGATAGTTTATCCAAACAAGGTTGATGTGGTTTAGGTATCCAAGGTATATGATATGGTCTTAAAAAAAAATGAGGCTAGGTGCGGGGAACACGCATTAGGTGGGTTTCAAAGCACCATAAGGTTTGGTCTGTCAAGATAAACATCATGACATCGAGCAAGGAAATGTTGGTAGGCTAAACAATATGAGTAACATCATCGAAAGTTATAATGAGTAAGTGAATTTGAGTGTCAAATTAGCATGTTTGGGTTGGGTGTATAGGTAAGGCCATGGGTAAGGTCGTGGCGTAGGAAAAAATGTGCCCAGTGATATTGAGGTTGGGTGTGAAGTAATAAGGCAATGAAGTTGGCTTATAGGGCTGGGGTGAGGCTGGAGTAGCAATAAAATGGCACCTTGCATCAAATTTTTGGGCAAATTAGGTATAATTGGGTTAGGCATGGTGAATGACACTAGTTGAGGATGAACCAATACCGGTAAGGTAACCGATCTTTGGTCACCTAGGGCTTGATCTAACGACGTGGGTCCAAAAAATATAGGTTTAAAATGGAAAAACCGCATTGAAAAGGTTTCATTTGTGAATTAATTTAATTACAAAATGACAGAGAAAGGGGATTTAGGATTTTGACTTGGGAGAAAACAACACTATTTTCTAAGCTAAGTTTGAGTGAGTTGAGCGGTTGGAGGATTTGTGTATGGTCCCACGAGATCTAGATGAGGGATTCGATTGGTTGATAGTGGAGAGATTGATTTAGCCATGGAAGAGGCGGAGAGGGAGCTAAAGGACTTCCAATGCATAGACCGGACATCCCACGGAGGAGACAACATTGAGTAGAGGTAGGATTCAATCTCCATTGGTGTTTTTGGTTAAAACTAACGTAGAAAATTAAAGAATTTAGTTTGTAAATTTTGATTTAAAATTTGGGTAGAGAAGGGTAAAATTGGGTATTGGGTTTGATGGGGGAAATGATGATGGGGAAAAGATTGGTCGAGCTAACCTCAAAGGGCCCCATGCCTGAAGAGTGTTGCCTATATAGCTCTTGTAAAAGGGGCCTCGGACCGATGGAGTTCTCCCATAGGATATGGAAGAATATAATGGGTTAGGTAAGTTGGTTAATGTAGGTAGGGTAGATTGGGTTAGGTTGAATGGGCAAGGTAAATTTCGTTGGATCGATTATGGTAAGGTTGATTAGGTAGGTGGATGTATGTTTTTTTATTGAAGGTCCAAAGGTAGATGATGGGTACAGGTAAGTGAGATAGGTATAGGTGAGGTGAGAAACGATCCCAAATATTAGATGTTGAAAGGCCTTGTCCTGTGTTGAAGAATCAATAAAGAAGCAAAGGGAAAACTGAAAGAGAGAAAAAGCTCCCCTTAAGTGGTGAGGATCATAATGGGCATACCCAAGATAGGTTTATGAACATAAAACCCTAAACGCATTGAATGATTGATAATTCTAAGGGTGAAAGAAGTCTACATAATCACAAAAGTGTTGTATGTGCGCCATGCCCCTTGAATAGGAAAAAGTAAATAAAATAAGGTAAAGTGGAGTAGTTTGTGAAGCGTAACCTTGTTGTGGGACAACATGCCCCTTCTGCAAGATACCCAAAACCAGAATAGGAAAGTCCATGACTAAAAGTTTGTATTTATTTATTTGATTTTTATTTTCTTTTTGTTGTCATAGGCTCGATTGATGCGGGAAGTATTTGTGGGATAAATAAGTTCTCCTTGAGGTATTCGTGAAGTTGATCAATGTAGGAAGCTCCAAAATTATTTAAATTTTTCTTTGATAGATTAGTCTTCTTTTTGGATAGACTAAGTATAGTAGGTAGCTGGCTTTTTATAGTTGTCCTTCGAGGGAGAAATCTACTTATAGCAGCAAGAGAGAAAAAAAGATGTCCTTTTTGAGGGAATCATCTTATCGGAAGAATTTTGACTCAAGGAGTTGAATTTTGAAATATCCCATATATATTGATTTTTTTGTATTATTTTTGGACTTTAGGTCATGGACAAGACTATAAAGGAGTATAAGCCTCTTGTATGAAGGAAAAACCATAGCACGAAAAGAGGTTAGCTATGCAAGAGAGGTTTCAAGTGATGAATGACCATGGGATTCCATCCTAAAAGGACAAAAAATATCCATGAGAATCATGCCATGAGTAGAGTCATGATACTCATATTGAAGATAAGGTTGAATGGTGATGGATAATCACATAATTCTATTTGAGTCGTTGGTCCTTGAAATAGGTAGATGGAAGGAGAGGTTTACTCAAGGGATAAGCATGTAAGTGACATAAAGTGATGTAGTACTTTATTCAACAATAGAATGGTCAAAGATGTAAGGCATTAAGGGGCTTAGGTTCGGGTTTACCTTCAAGAGAAGATAAACGATAAGCACTTGATCCATAGGTATGGGTGATGATATAAGGTCCAAGCCAATTAGGAGCAAAATTGCCTCGTTTACTTTTCTCAACTTTTGTTACATGTTGATTTTCCTTCAGGACAAGGTCACCAATCTTGAAGGTTTGTTTGTGAACACATTTTTCATAGGCACGCTTGATACATTTTTAATAGATTTGAAGGTGTTCTAGAGCGTTTAGATGGTGTTCATCCAATAACTCAAGTTATGCCAAACATTCTTGGTGAAAGTCATCATCATTGAGAATATCTTTGAGTGATATATGAAGAGATGGAATTTGGACTTTGAGAGGTAGGACTACCTTTGTACCGTAGACCAAAGAGAAAGGTGTGGTAGTGGTAGAGGTACGAATGCTAGTGTGATAATCCCATAAGGTGAAAGGAATGTGCGTATGCCAATCCTTACTAGTATCATCGACAAATTTCATGAGAATTTTGTTGAGGGTTTTGTTAGTTGATTCGGCTTGACCATTTTTTTGAGGATAATATGGTGAAGAGAAATTGAGTTAAATCTTGAATTTATCATAGATTTTTATAGGGTTTTGTTTTTTAATTAATTTACCATTATCAATGATGAGGCAATGAGGAACACCAAAATGAAAAATGATGTGATGGTTGATGAATTCACATATTTTTTCAGATTTGGTAGAAATGAGAGGGATGGCTTCCACCCATTTAGTATTCGGTTGTTTTGATGATCCATTGATGACGTTGAGAAGAATGATGGTTAATCTCTTCAACGAGATCCAACCCCACCGAGAGAAAGGCCAAAATTATCCGGCGACTTATCGGTGTGATTTAGGGTGTGTTGAATGTTAGCATGCTACTAACACTTCACACAACGTTTAACATATTCATAGCATTCTTGGTTAAGGGTTAGCTAGTAATAGCCAAGGTGAAGGATGCATTTGGAAATAGCGTGGCCATTTGAAATGTCCACCACAAATCCCATCATGGATTTCTTTAATGGTGTATGGAATTTTAAAACTAGTGAGGCACCATAGGAGGATACCATCAAATCCAAATTTGTAGAGAAGACCCCCATGATGACGTAATGAGAGACCTTTTGGAGGAAGGCTCACTTACCATTGCGAGTGAGATCTAGAGGAAGGATTGAAAGGGAGAGGTAGTCAACAAACTACTTATACCATATATCATGTGGGTCAGTTTCAATTCTTCCCACAAAATTTACATCATAGAATAGGTAAGAGGGTGATTACAACCGTTGTATTGTGAAAAATATTTTAGAGTCGAAGGTGAAGCATGTATTTGTGAGGTGAGGTAAGCCATGGTGTCCATGAATTTGTTAGTGGATCATGGAGTGGTTTGAAGTTCATAATGATCAAAGGTAGTTAAAAGGTCATGTTTGAGTGGGTGGTTTAAGAGAATAAGAAGAAGTGTCAAGTACCCCAAATGTTAGGTTGGTTCAAAGGTGACGAGAATCATATGGAAATACCTCACCTACATGCCAATTGTAATATGGGTGTTGATGAAAGCTTTCATACTCTGGAGGAGTTTGGAAAGTGTCGATGTTGTACAAGTGATACTCCCCCAATGTAAGGCGTTGAAAAAAACCTGTCAAGGGGTCAGAGGTCGGTACTTGGGTGGCGGGAATGGATGAGCTACTAAAATTTTGAGAAGAAGGGTTGGTAGATGGGCTAGCTTTAGAAGTTGCGATGGCAGTAGGAATAGGTGAGCTGGTTGAGGAAGATGTAGTAGCAGAAGTGGTAGATGAGGAAGTGGAAAAATATGGAGTAACCATGGTATTAGATGAGGTAGCATTGGTGGTAAATGAAGCGGCTATACTAGTAGATTCCTTAAGCCGGAATAAGGACATCATTAGGTTGATACAACATATTGCAAGTTTTGAAAGGTGAAGG
The DNA here is from genome assembly GCA_018340775.1 of Taxus wallichiana var. yunnanensis. NCBI lineage: Eukaryota > Viridiplantae > Streptophyta > Pinopsida > Cupressales > Taxaceae > Taxus > Taxus wallichiana. The sequence goes on along the minus strand of CM031239.1, from coordinate 757,415,202 downwards.
ATCTGCTGAATGGTGTAGGGGTGCCCTTCATATTTGAATTTTATGCAGCGTGAAGGGTCAAAGGTACACACCCCATGGCATGAATCTAGGGTCGGCCAAGCAACATGTTATACTAGAATTCCCCTTCAAGAACATATGACATTTCAGGAATGGTGTGGGGACCCACATGGATGTGGAGGATGACAGTGCTAAGGGTAGTAGTCATGACATCATTGAAAGAATGCAACATAACTAGGTTATTATGCATGCAGTTGGTAGGTATGCACATTTGTTCATACGTGTGGGAGGAAATGATATTAATTCTCACACCTCCCTCAATCATAATACATTGGATGTGAGTATCTTCGATGTAGATGAAGATGAAGAGGGCGGATCAGGATCCTCTTAATGGTGAGGAGCAATCTCTAAGTCAGAGAAACTGATGGAAAAAACTTGGTGAGTGGTAGGGGAATATAAATTTTAGGCAACGCAGTGAGAGAAGCCACATGATGAGGGGTGAAGACGGCGGCAACATGTGTAGGGTCATTTGGTAGAACCTCAATAGTTTTCAAGATCTCAAGGAGGGCCTTGACAATGAGACTTAGAGGTTTAGATGAGCTCATACAAAGACATTTTTAGAGGAGATTTATGAAGTTGTTTGATCATAGTACGATGTACGACTCCGTAAGAAATAAGATAGGTTGGCCCACATATGGTTACCTTGGTGGAAGGTGTAGATGCAATAGCGGTGAAGGTGCACTATATGGGTTTCCAGTTTCTCTTTTCCTTTTTCATTTTGTGATCGAGTACCTACTCACACCATATTTATCTCGAAGACCAGAGGAGGAAAACAGGGTTGTGGAGGTGGAGATAACGATCGTTGAATAGATATAAGGAGAGGCTATGTGGTGGCAAGCAAAGGAGGAATGTAAGTCTTCTCTAATAGTTAATCTTCATCTAAAATACCATCTAAATCACATAGTTGAATGAGAATTTTTTAGGGTCTTACACCCTTCAACATTATGCCCTAGGGAGTGATGATATAAACAAATTTTATTATCGTCAAACTCGTTGGTTTGGGTTTCAGTGGATCATAAGGCTTGATGGCAGAAATGTGATAGCGAGGTTTCTAACAACCGAGCGAGGATGCTAGAATAGGATCCTGCCAATGGATCACAATGAGAAGTTAGAGTTGGTTTGGATGAAGGTGTGGGTGATTCCCGTGAAGGAGGTGGAGTTGGGGGTTGAGTCGGTTTAACTATTTTTAGTAGGTAGTGTGGTTTTTTGTTTTGGTTGCACCTTCTTAGGTAAGAAGTTGGATTAGGCGGAAAGAAGAAGGGGATGCAAAAGGTGTAGGCGTGCAAGTCTACTAAGGTGAAAATAGAGGTGTGGGTATTTTTATGGTTATAGGTAATGCAGAGGGTAGTGGTAAATGAGAAGGTAGAAGCATGGGTGATGAAGAATATGTGGGTAAAATAGCAGATCAAGGTGAGGGTGTGGGTTGTTTCACTTTGAGTTTTCCTTAGGGGAGAGGTTTCTTGACCAATGTCAATGGATGTGGGCCTAAGATTGATGGAAGAGGTGAAGGTGAATAAGAAGGCATGGGAGAAACTAGGGTATGAGGCCAAAGACTTAGTGGTGGTTTTGAAGAGGTGTTCAACTCTAGCTTCACGGGGGATGGATTAGATTAGGTATCAGCAATGCCCCTACTGTAGCGGTAGGTTTATGTGCAGGTGAAGGCTTAGATGCAGATAAAGGTTTGGGTGCAAGAGAAGGTTGAGGTAAAGGAAAATTTGATGAAGAGTAGGCTAATACAATTGGCTCAGATGCGATAGATTTAGTTGCCTTGAATATTTTAGGATAGATAATTGAAGTATTTGGAGACAACATCTATATTTGGGTAGGTATTGGGAGCCGAAGGCACCCCAAAGCATGGTGTGGTCAACATACTCTAAACGATCATCCAAATGAGAGAATGGCGTAGAGGTAGAAGAAGATAGCAATGAATTGGTGGTAATCCTGTGAAAAATTATGAGGTCTATGAGATAGGGAAGTTTTTGGCTTCTAAATCTATAGGCAGAAGTGATGCAAGAATGTTAATAGGATTGAGGAGGGGGCAAGGTAGGTGGTGTAGACTCTTCCTTAGGTAGAGAAGAGGATAAAATAGACTCTTCTTTGGGTAGAAGCATGGGTAATATGGGCTCCTCGATAGGTGACGGAATAAGTGGGGTAAGTGCCTTTGTAGATGAAGGAGTAGGCAAGGTAGGCTCCTCCATGGGTAGAGGAGTAGGTGAAATAGGATCCTCCATGGGTAGAGGAGCTCACACAAGAATTTCATCAATAGATGGGATGGAAGGCAATTGAGCAGAAGGGACAGGTACTATGTCAAAGACAACATGGACCTCGTGAACATTGGTGTTATTGCTAGAGGTCTCACCAACCTGATTTGATGAATGGGTATGGTTTGGAAAAGGTTTCTTAAAGACCTGAAGGTTTTGATTTGCATGTGTGTTAAGGTTTTCCAGAAAAGATCTCCATTATCTAACATTTCCTAGATAATGTTTTTGAATGTTTTACAATTTAGTCATTATGCCCCTAACGCGGTGATAGTTACAGTAGTCATTATCCTTATACCATGCAGGTACAGGATGGGAAGGGTCAAAGCCAATATGTGGCTTGATCTGATGGAAGGGTGATGGCTCCCGATTTTAACATTTTTTCTAACATAGAAGAGTAAGGTTCTCCTATGGGGTATAACATCTATGTTCATACTTGTACTAGAAATTCTGAATAGGGAAAAGATTATAAGGAGTTTTCGGTTAGTTTGACGGATGAGAAGGGCCATATTTCAAGACCACCACGTTGGTGGATCCTTTTTCCTTAGAATGATTGTTTTACGGTTTAGAAGAAGAAGAGGAGTCATTTGATTTAAACATAGAACTCTTGTTGCGTAGGTGAAGTTTCTTATCCTCCAGGCACGGATTTCTAGCTTTTGAGCCATGGTGAACACCTCATCAAACATTTAGAATGTTTATACCTGAAGAGTTGATGAAATGTGCCTAGCACAAGCCCTAGTGAACAACTCTATCATCTTGGTTTGTGGAAGTTGAAAGGCAAGCTGATTAATGAGACCCTGCCAGTGTGTGACAAAGTCAATGATAGACTCGTCCTCATATTGATGAATAGAGTATAAATCAGTCATGGATACCTTCTTGGAGATATTGATGGAGAAGTGGTCAAGGAAGGTTTGGGCTAACTAATTGAAGGAGAAGATTGAGTGCTTCGGTAAAGCATTGTACCAATCTAAAGCAGGTCCTATTAAGGACATGGGAAAATTCCTAAGAAGCAAGGTGTCATCATGGGAAATTAGATAACATACATGTTTAAATGATCGTAAATGTTGTTGTGGATCTTCCTTGTTATTAAATTGATTGAACTTAGGCATCTCCCAATGTGTGGGATAAGGATGAATGGGTATAGATGGATGAATAGGCTCATTACATATTTCATCATAAGTCAAGGTATTGTGAGAGCTAGAAATAGATGCTTCGAGGATAGTCTGCGCATCTTATCCATCATCATCTTTATAAGATCATTTGTAGGATTCGATTGAGTGGACAAGAGTATGATACAAAGGAGAAGGCGCACAGAAGATTCACACATAGGAGTAAAGCACAGTCAAAGGTGCGGAAGGATAGGGAAGGACACGTGTGCAAAAGACAAGGGTAGATTTAGGACTTAGCCATTTTTACATATACGGGCTATTTTTAGAGATAGTGCACAAGAGCACACAAACCAGATAAAGACTTATGCAACATGCATGGGCTATTATTGGAAGAGCAGCTACTAAGTTCTTTTCATGGGTTCGGGCTAATAATAGAATTGCTACTACCAGTTAAGCCAAAGAGATCTATTGTTAGCACACTTACATGTGTGGCTATTATTATTAAGGTGTATGGCTATTTTCAGCATGCGACCTTTTTTAGGAATTATGTAACCGCTGAAGGGAAAATCCCCACCTTTATAAATATGTAGTGATGTGTGTAGTATAGGAGGATTGCATGTGTTGGAATTAAATTGTAGTGAGATTATGTTGTCAGATCTGATGCGCGCATAAGCTTATGGTATTACTTTTTGTAATAAGCTTCTGTGTATTTATTGTGTTTAATATAATGGAGTGTATTGGCTAAATCATAGTATTAATCATGAGTATAATTGGTTCTTGCATGATTGAATTCATTATGGATATTATTTAAATCTATTACTCTTTAGATCTAGATTTGGACATGCTCTATAGAATGTTATGTTAATTATGGATTTGAATGCATTAAGTCTTCATCATGCTAATATCCTGCAACAACAACCCTAAAGAGGGCATGGTACCTTTACATGCTTCAAGTGAGTGCTCAGTCTAGGCTAGGTGATGTGCCGGTGCGCTACAGGGTTATTCTTAGTAAATTCTAGGTTACATCATTAGTTCCATTTTCAGGACCTCTTTTCGATTGTTTTCGGATGGTTTGCATGAAGACATACGATTGATCTAGAAAGTATTGAGGAGTGGATACATAATCTAAACAAAGAATACGCATGGAGGTTTAGCACCAGATCTGAGTTTAATGCACGTGCATGGGTGGAACAAAATATGTATGACAATTTGTGTGAGAGTTTTTTTGTTATTTTTCTAGTAGAACTGTATAAGTGGTTGGTTGCTTATGCGTCTAAAATGGATTGGAGGTATCGCACACTTTTTGGACGTAGGAAGAATTTCAAGCCCTCTATGATGCTTGATCTGATTTGGACACACGTTGTGGATACTTGGTTTGTGGTGTTCTAAATAGCTATATTTTGGAGTACTCAATTTCCACTTATTCTTTCCCAGAGGTAGCAGAATTCCAATTTTTACGGTATCCCAGGGGAACTTACCTGCAAGGAATTCCATTGGAAATCAAAATCTTGATGGTAACCTTGAACTTGGAAAGAAAACGATGGCTAACTAAACCCCACCACACACGGGGGACAGGAGCAGGTTTGGTGAAAGATGGAAGACCTAGTGATAGAAAGATAGAGAGAATAAAGGCGGCTTAAGTATAATGAGGCACGCGAGAGGGAGATAGAGAAGCAGCGGGATGTTGCAGAGTGAATGGCATTGAGGAGAGAGATGGCTCGTGAAGGATTTAGATCTCTTGCGAAGACATGGAGCCAGAGCATCGAGAACTCCCCCATTTGGGAAAGAATAATACAGGGAACCCCTCTACCTCACAAAGAATCATGACTATAGAGATGACCTGGGCTAGGGGCATCATCTAAATCTACCTGAAACCTTGCCCTTGCACTTGGTTTTCTAGTATCTAGTATGAAAAATAGTTAGCAAGCTAATTTAGGCAGTGGGAGAGTAGGAGTAAGTCATATAGCAAGTACATCAATGGCAGGAAAACATCTTCATTGTTGTTTGGAGGTACCTTTTCAGGTGTATCATCCACATAGAATTTAAGCGCGTAGAATTTTGGACTCACTTATGGGAGTGGTAACACTTCGCAGACTATAGGGGTGTAGTTCAGTACTATTGTTGGGACATAGGGAAGTACATCTTCTAGTCCATCTCTGGCTACAGGGTGGAGGATCAGGAGGTATAGGTGGTTCTAGTTCTAGTGGATCTAGTGGTTCGGAGGTAGAGGAAACATAGGAGGTTCTGGATCAGGTGGGCAAGGTCCACACCAACCCCATAATATTTACATGGAGATGTCTCTTCATCTTCTAGAGTATAGGGGCATAGAAGATTTTTTGAACATGTGTACATGTGTGAAATATTATGGCACACAAAGGGAATCATGGCTTTTGAGCGTAGGGAATTCAATTTTCCACTACGTTATAAGGGTGCTCACACAGATATGGTACATAAATTTTGACCCTGATCAAACTTGTGTAGACTATGCAGCTTTAAAATATGCTTTCCTTAAAGAGTTTCACATCCCTAAGTTCAAGCAGAAGAGTATAAGCGCGCTCAAGGATATTAAGCAAAGCACTACTGAGAGTGTCAGAGAGTATGATGCTTGTTTCAAAATATTTTTATCTAAGCTTTCTTATGATATTCATACAAGACAACATGTACAATGGTTCGTTGGAGTTTTGATTACACCTTTTAGAAGGTCGTTATCACATAAGACATACATTGATCCACGTGAAGCACTTGAAGAAGATTTATGCGTTGAGGCGATTGAAGTATAGACAACTGGGTGAGCCCATTTTGGAAGCACATATCACAGCTATGGAAATGCAATTGGAGAAGCTATTGGTAAATTCAACACATGAGACACGTACGGGGATTTGGTGCACAAATTGTGAAGTGGAAGGTCACACCAAAGATATTTTTCCTCGCAAATCAGTACACTCATTACTGCTAGCCTATGAGATATGTCATTTAAACCATGATGTTAGCCATTGCCCATTATTACAATGTGTAATAAGGAAGAACGTCTCTTGCTACTTGTAAAATTTATAGGTCCATAACTCATGACATGAAAGACTTCTAACTGATTGGTCATATCCATGATGTTATAGATATTGGTGTACAATAAAAAGGAGTATCAAATAACTCTAAAGGAAAGAATGAGCATCAGGAGATCGGGATCACAATCAAGCACGCTATGATCAAATGAAGGGCATTTTGAAGGAGGTCATGGCAGAGGTTGAGGATACCATGGTGGATTTGGAGGATGAGGTCGTGGTGGTGGACAAGGTGAGTTTCCTCGTGGAACATGTTATACATGTGGATCTCTTTACCACTATAGGTGTGAATGTCCTCAGAATATTACATGTTCTTTCTGTGGAAAGAATCATAGTTATGAGGAATGCCCAAACTTATATGAGCATCTTAGTAAGCAAGCATAAAAAAAAAACAAAGGCACATGGATGGTTAGGATACAACGCACTATGGAAAATCAGTGGATGCCCAAGTTGGAACCAGAATCTGAGGCATTTCCTATAAAGATCACTACCCGTGCTAAAGCAGCACATGCGCACAGAGAAGCATTACAGTGAAGAGAATCCTACCATCACTAAGGAGAAGTTCTACATTTACAGTACCTAGATCATGTCCATCAAAAGGAGGTTTATCAGGAAACCATGGAGGTACTCAGAAATATTTTGGGTGAAATATAGTGTTTAAAGGAGCAATCATGGAAGATGGAGCAAAAATAAAGAAGAAAAATGGTCCAATCTGATATGGATGACTTGAAAGAGGTGTGCAAGATGTTGCACTAGGAGAATATCATTCCACTATTAGGGAATTGGTTAAAGGGAAACACTCTGCATGCAAGTATTGAGACTGGATGACAAATCTTGCATGCAAATCTTCCCCCTCATAGCTTAGACTATGACAAGGAAATCACTCTGAATGCTTTTTTGTGGATGGGTGGCTTTTGAGTAATATATTGATTGATATAGGCATGGAAGTCAATGTTATTACTTTAGATGCATGGGTACAAATGGGGAGACCTCCATTGCATCCATCTTTGAATGTATTGTTCATGGCTAATCGAACTAAGGCCACTCCCATCGGAGTTTTGAAAGATGCATCCATTACCATACAGGGAGCCAAGTTCACTAGGGATTTTGAGGTTTTAGCAATTGCAGAGGTGGATAGCTTCCCAAATCTACTTGGGCAGTCCTTGGTGCTATGAAAATAATGTTGATCTTTGGTTCAACAAGGGTTATATCAATTTTGAAAACAAGGAGGAAAGAGTTATTATCCCTTTAATAGATGGAAAATCTACACCCTATGTTGAGCCTTTGAGTGAGGAAGATCTAAATAGGATTTATGTACGCGTCATCTAGGACCCAGAGGTACTTGAGCCATCTAAAGAAGGAATCCTTCAGTGGGAAGATGCACAATCTATTAGCGATACTACAAGTTTTCTTGTGATAATTGGGCTCATAGTACTTATGAGTTGGTAGGGCGTGAAGTAAAGAGCACATTTTGTGGACAACAAACCTCATTGTATCGGAGAATAACTAACTTGGTACCTTGTTACACTAGAGAAGGAGATCCTACGATGTTTTTGTGCACCATGGAGGAATAATGGATAGACCAGTTAGAGAGACGGAATATGCTAGCATATACCCTATGCGGGACAACAGCACTGCTTTGGTGGGTGGTTCATAAGGATAATCTTGTAGGATGGAATGAAATTAGGATTGCTCTTTCTACTAGGTTCTTCGGAGTAATGCACCTACTCAAATATGCACTTATCATGGTAATCAACTTGTTTAGCACCACGTTCAACAGTGTGAGAGACTCTGGACAGAGGGACAGAAGCTTTACCACCTTCACTCTGGGTGCACAAATTTTATTCCACTTTATAAGGTTACACGTGTTTGGTATGTATATGCGGAACTCCATAGAGAGACTAGAAATTGGCAGGATTTAATTATAGGAATGATCTAGACATTTGACTATTTCTCTACTAAACCTCCAGTAGAAGAGGCATTAAAGGTTATAAAGTCACTTAACTATGGGAGATAGTGCTAAGGTGGAAGAACTCATTCAGGATTATTTGATGAAGAAGACTGTAGGAGCACATTTTGCTAAAGAAACAAAGATAGATGCCACACTACTTAAGCATGCTTTCCTTGAGAAGGAAAAAGGAAAGATGGTCTACTTAGTGGATGATGAAGAAGAAGAGAAAATCTAACTATGTAGACATTCAATAGGTAGGCATGAGGTTTTGGACAGTGTAGATAAGACCACGTGTGCCTATCATGAACCTATGAAAAAAAAAGTGAATATTGGATCAGATGTTGAGCCTAAGGAGGCCATAATTGGGGACTATTGGTCTGACTCTGAAGTGGAAAAAATCATTGAGTTACTACAAGATTATCAAGACTTATTTCCCTTGGGGATACCATGAACTCAAAGGCATGCATGAATCATTAGGAGAAATGAAGATAAAGCTTAAGGAAGGTGTGTTCCCGGTCAAGAAGAGACCCTATAGGATGAACCCCAACTTGCGCAAAAAAGGTCAAAGAAGAAATTGAAAAAATGTTGAAATCTAGAATCATCAAGCCCTTGATGAGTCAAATGGGTTAGCCCAATGGTGATCAGTATCAAGAAGGATGGTCGATTAGGATCTGTGTGGACTATAGGGAGTTAAATGTTACATGTGTGATTGATCCCTTTCCTACACCATTCACTAAGGAAATATTAGAAGGCATTGCAAGGCATGAAATCTATTCATTTACAGATGGATTCTTTGGGTATCATCAAGTTAGGATTACACAGGAGGATCAGGAAAAGACTACTTTTACTACTAAATGGGGTATTTTCCTATATTGTGATGCCTTTTGGTCTAAAAAATGTGCCTGTTGTATTTTCACGCATAGTTGTTCAAGCGTTCAAATATTTTATTCACAACTTCTTGCAGGTTTATTTAGATGATTGGATGGTGTATGGACTTGTTAAGGATCATTGTGACAATTTATGCTTAATGTTTGAAATATGTCACCAGTTAAGCATCTCTTTGAACATCAAGAAATGTGTATTTACTACACCCTTTGGAACACTATTAGGGCACATCATCTGCAAGAAGGTTTGTTGGTTGATCCAACTAAGGTTGTAGTCATTATCGGCGCAAAGAGCCTACTAGTCAAAGTGAGGTGCATGGATTCTTGGGTCACACTGGGTATTATAGAAAATTTATAAAGGGGTATGCTAAGGTTTCCACACCCTTGGAGGAGTTACTAAAAGGAAAAGGGACGTTCTACTGGGGAGAACCACAGCAATGCGTGCATTCGAGACATTGAAGGAGAAACTTACTACAACGCCTATTTTGTGCTTTCCTTCATGGGACCAACCATTTCATGTACATGTGGACACCTTTAGCATGACCATTGGCGCTGGTGTTGGCTCAGCCTAGAGAAGGTATTATAGATCATCCTATCTATTTTTTAGTAGAAAGTTGACTCCTACATAGCAGAATTATACAACTACAGAGTGCGAAACCTTTCGATGATCTATGCACTACATAAATTCAGACAGTACCTACTAGTAACACCATTTGTATTTTATACTGATCACATGGCATTGAAGTATTTGGTAAACAAACCCATTTTACAAGTGCGCATATGTAGATGGGTACTCTTATTCCAAGAATTTGATTTCACAGTTGTGGTAAAACTAGGGAAAAGTAATTCTAGACCGGACATCTATCCATAATACAATCAGGAGAAGAAGCACAAGAAATTTAAGATACCATGCCCGATGCACAGTTATATATAGTTACTGATGCACACCATCAAAATTAGAGGACATTGTTGTATTTCTACGAATAGGTATGGCACCAAAGGGATGAAATCCTTAGAGAAAAAAAACTTGTTATTCACGACACCATTTATGTTGATTAGCGGTGACCTATACAAGTTAGGTCGGGATGAAGTATTGTGTAGCTGTGTGTACTCTGGAACATGAGTGCACAAATATCATGGAGGAGGCTCATGGTGGTATTGCATGTGGGCACTATGCGGTGACACCACTGCGTGCAAGATTCTACTCATTGGATTATGGTGGGAGACCCTATATAAAGATTGTAAGGCATATTGCAAGGCTTGTGATCACTTCATTAGCGCCTTGGAAAACTAGTCAAAGAGATGAAATGCCTTAAGACCTATTACTAGTGTAGAACCATTTGAGAAATGGGCTATAGATTTTTGGGTCCTATTTCACTAGCCACGCGTAGGACTAGATCACGCTATATCATTACTTGCACATATTATCTATCGACAAGGTGGGAAGAAGCAACACCTACAAAGGATTGTACAATAGCTACAACAGCTAACAGGTTTCTATGGGAAAATATTATTACAAGGTATGGATGCCCGTTGAGTTTGACCAATGATAGGGGCACACATTTTTGAATGAGACAATCATAATTCTATTGGATGAATTCATGATTGCACACCATAAGACTACACCATATCATCCTCAGGAAAATGGGATTGCTTGAGGCTTTCAACAAGATTTTGAGCTAGACATTGACAAAAATTTGTGATGTTGGAAGAAAGGATTGGGATGATAAATTTTTGTAGTACTTTGGGCATATATAACAACAACATACAAATGGTTAAACAAGGCCACACCTTTTCAATTGGTGTTTGGTGTAGAAGCAGTTCTTCCTATGGAATTCATGTTACCTTCTTTGCATATTACACACATGGAGGTCTAGCTGATGAAAAAGCATTAGAAGAATGAATTGACAAGTTGATTAAGTTGGATGAGTGATGAGAAATAACACACTGGAGTCAGAAGCAAGAAAAATCTAGGAAGAAAGCATGGCATGATAGGCACATTAGGGACAAAAATCTTGAGATAGGACAGATGGTGCTTCTTTATGATTCTAAGTTTTTGTGCCATCTAGGAAAACTCAAAGTACATTAGTTGGGACCATATGTTATCACTCACATACTTGAAACAGAGCTTGTCAGTTAGAAACACTTGATGGAATACGGTTACCCGTTACTTCAACAGGAGTAGGTGAAGCCCTACTATAAATAAGTCTTCTTGGTGTTTGTAATAAGGCAAATTTCCATTTAGATTAGGTTTTCAATTATGTATTCCCTTAATGTATTTCCTTCTTCGTCACTATGCTTTTTCAATTTAGTTGGTGTTTTGTGAAATAAGTGTGTTTGCACACCGAAGCTAATTACCATTTGTAGTATTTTTATGCGCAGAGGACTACATACATACATTTGTGTGGGGTGGTTATTGAAAAATGGGTACACATAAAGGAACAAACTACTATATTCAAGTTTGAAGAGTTGGTGAATAGAAGATTGCTTCCAAATAAGGACCATAGATGGAGATAAATGAAGGAACAATATAATGCGAGGTAAGCAATGCGTCGTAGAGACTACCAGGAGAAGGCACAGTGATGAGGTACTCAGGTGCATGGAAGCATCTTTGAAGAGAAGTTTGTAGCCAGAAGGTAGGAAGGTGCGCTAAAAGGTTATAGCTGAGGCGAAGATGTACCACGTGGAAAAATGTGAAAAGGGTCAATTAATGAGGATTGTTGGTAGGTGAAGGAGCAATAAATGCACTAACTTTTTCAAAATCTATATAAGGAAGGGATACGAGTTCATTTTTACCATTGTAAATCACAAAAAATTTGAATGAGCTAAGTGCTAAAATGAGTTGAGAAATCATGTTGAGGTGTGGAGAGTGTGAAACTAGATGTGGAGAGTATATTTGTGTGTAGGAGAAGCTTATGTCCCCATTGGTGAAGGGTTTGAGCAAAAGCGAGAGCATTGCAAAAGAGCTAGGGCACGTGATTTCAACTAGGGCATGTGAGATTTGAGCTAGGGTTTTGAACTTTCTCATTACAAAAGGTAGAAGGCAAGCTTTTGCACACTACAGAGGATAAAAGTTGTGATTTATAGATGGCACCAAAGAAAGCACCTGCCGTAGGAGCCAAAGGGAAGAAGAAAGTGGAAGCAAAGGTTGAAATTTCTCAGAGAGCAATTTTTCGGAGATGCAATACCTAGAAGGCATGATAGTGGGACAAGAATGGGATTCTCATGTCCGAAAGTGCAAGATAAGTGATTACAACCACCACACATCGGATAATAAAAAGGAATTGGATGCGTTGTTGAGTATGAAGATGAAACAAGTGCACAATAGAGGACATGCCAGTGTATGATGACACTGGAGAGAATTTTTAAAGTAGATTGGAGTTTACCAGTTGTACGAGCTTCCATATTTCGGCAAGTATGAACCTTTATACCAGTGGTGATGAGTAGGGTACATGAAGACTTTTTCTATTTCACCGGACTGCAGGGTAAGGATTACAGCCACTTTGATTTCAACTATAACAGGATTAAAGGGCACATGAGTGGATTTGAATAGTGACTTGATAGATAAAGCAACATCTTGAGATGTGGAAGGAGTTAGGGTATACCAAGGGTCCGTGTGGAATGGATATCAACAAATTGAAGAAATATTTGGTACGTATAGGAGTTTGCACATCTAGTGACCAAATTGAATGATCAAGAGAGATGGTCCTAAGTGAATACAATGTGGCTACACATTGCAAGGAGAATGTCACAGGGAATAATTTACAACATATCAGGCTACATTGTAGAAACTATCATCAAGGAAGCATGCACAAGTGAGAAAATTAGTTTTGGCACTATCTTATTATCCCTTGTGTTTATGGAGATCGGAGTGCTGATGGGCCAAAGAACAAGATCTAGGAGTACCCCATGCAAAAACAAGTCCCTTGCGGAAAGATTTGACAAGTACTTGTGTGAAGGGTCAATGAGTGGGCCATTCAAGTAGAGGGTGGAGATGTGGTATGACAAGCTCCACACGACATTCGAAGAGGAGTGGCGCATCCCCAAGGAGTTACCTTCGGTGGTGGAAAGGCAGTGTAGTTTTGGTGTATCATCAACACTTCTGCATCACGTGATTTTCAATGAAGGATGGGACTTGGAGCCCTTGGTGTAAACTATCATATGCCTTCACAATGCACTACTTCCAGGCATCATCCATCATTTCAATGATGCACGATGCCTAAATTTTGTTGCAGACAAGGTAGACTATGACTACCACATGTTGCGTAAGACATATGTATATCCAGGTCAGACTGCCTATATTGAGAGGCTAATTTTAGACATGATAAGCATGAATCCTATGAGTTTGGTGATTGGAGATAGTGGAGTCGTGCTTATATACCTTCAGCTTAAGCCTAAGTTGGAGGGTAAAAATATGTGGAGAATGAGTTTGCACTCCCAGGGACCGCCTAAGGGTAAGCATACAGTGGAGAATGTACCATCTCTGAAGCCCACTGAACCTATAGAGGTAGATGATGAGGAGGAAGAGCGTGAAGATAATGGCATCTTGGTACATAGAGGATGGAGGAAACCCTTAGATAGGTAGAAGTTGAGTGCGCAAAGTACTCCACCCCAAGCACAAGAAGAAGGAGATGAATAATTGGAAGTAGGAGTAGACCCTGAAGAATGCCACTTTAAGAGGGTGTTCATATGAAAAAAACTCAAGGAAATACTCCACAATCAGTATGGAGATCACCACGACTCTCTCCATAGAAGGAGATAACTAAGAAGAGAAGGAAAAAATTGAAACTGAACAGGAGGCGGAAGAGTATGAAGAGAGCACGCCTGGATCACCTATACAACCAGAGGATGTGGAAGATCCCAAGGATGAAGAAATGAAGGTTGAGGAAGAAGGGGTATAAAATCCGAAGAGACATAAATATATTGCTCAGGACATAAGGATCTAACTCCAAACCTTGGCGCTCAAGTTGCCTAAGGGGCCAAGATCAAGGAGGGAAAGTGGAGAGTATGTTGTGCTAGTTATGGGCTATGAGGAGGACACAAGTAAAATTTTCCACATGTGATTCCAGAATACAGTGGGCCTTAAGGAATTATATGGATGGGAGTTGATGGACCCTGACATGGCAACCACATGCACAAGGAAATAGTTTTCATGGTCCATGCAAACTCACATGGATGAGCTTGATTTTGATGTGTGTGAAGAGTCATGTGTATCACAGAGGATGAGAAAGGCACCACAAAACAGACATATAACCATCAAACCCATGGTTATGTCTAATGAACAGGTGAGTAATGCCTTAGTGAAGGTGTCTACAAAGGTGGCACGCGCAAGAATGTAGATAAAGTTGCCACTATCAAAGTGCTAAGAGAAGAGATCAAGGCCAAAGATGCAGATATTGTGTGTTTGAAAGGAGATAAGGACCTAGAGCAGAAGAAGAATGGATTCCTTATAGGAATGGCAGAGGAGATCGGAGATCATGTCCTGAAAAAGCAAGACCACACTTAGAGTCCAAGGTACCTGAAAGGTTCCCTTCAGCTATGCACTATGTGCGTACATTAGTCAATTTGGTGCTTGAGGAGGGACCAGTTTGGATGCCAGCACTAAAGGACCTTGAGCAAGAAGTAGAGTGAGTAAAAATGCTTCAGTAGTGTGAAATATTTCATCATATAAGGCACTACTCCAAACCTTGTGGGAGGAGCTAAAGAAAGCGGACCAAGCATTGAATATTTGTGTAGCTCCAGAGGTAGTCATAAGAATAAGGACCATGGTAGAGGACAATGAAGTCTTAAAGGCAATGAAGGATGAAACCTTGGGATGCGTGGAGAGATTGGCATTGGTAAAGAAAAAGTGCATGAGGCCCTTGCAGTGGCCCAAGAGCCCCATAAGAACAAGTTGGATGAACTTGGGAAACTTATAGCACAAAAGATGGATCTTCTGGAAGGGAGAATGTCTGTAATGTCTAACATTATGTTAGTATTACATAATGAAAAGGAAGAAATTTCCCAGGATGAGTTGGAGTCTATTGCAGTAAATATTCCAGAAAAGCAAAGGCCACGTTGAGTGAGTGGCAAACATTAGAGGCAGAAATAAAAGAAGAATATCCAGAACTAATTCTTCCAGTTGAAGCAGAGGATGTTGTAGAGTAAATAATTATTCTTTGTATAGTAATTCTTTACATTCATCCATTCCTTATTCTTTATTCATTCCATATTACAAAGCAACCATTTTCGGGGTGGCAATTCATTTAGTGTGGGGTAATGTTGAGCGGACAAGAGTATGATATGAAGGATAAGGTGCATAGAATAGAATTTGTGCGGGAGAGTAAAGCATAGTCCAACGTGCAGAAGGATAGGGAGGACACATGCGTGAAAGACAAGGGAAGGTTTGGGACTTAGCCATTTTCACATGTACGACATATTTTTTGAGATAGTGTGCAGAGCACACAAACCAGATAAATACTTCCACAACACGCATAAGATATTATTAGAAGAGTGGCTACTAAGCACTTTTCATGGCTTCGAGTTAATAATAGAATTGCTACTACTAGTTAACTTTGAAGAAATCTATTTTTAACGCACTTATGTGTGGCTATTATTGTAAAGGTGCATGGTTATTTTCATCATGCAACCTATTTTAGGAATTATGTAAGTGGTGAAGGAAAATCCCCACCCTTATAAATATGTAGTGATGTGCGTAGTATAGAGAGGATTATTATGTTTAATATAATGGTAGATGAATCGATGCACGCATGTTATGAGAATTATATGTAATTATGTTGAGATTATTATCTTGGTAGATCGATCTGTATGCATGAGCTTATGGTATTACTTGTTGTAATAAGCTTATATGTATTTATTGTGTTTAATATAATGGAGTGTATTAGATGAATCAGAGTATTAATCATGAGTATAATTGGTTCTTGCATGATTGACTTCATTATGGATATTATTTAAATATACTACTCCTTAGATCTAGATCTAGGCATGCTCTGTTTTTATGTTAATTAGGGATCTGAATATATTAAGTCGTCATCATGCTAACATCCCACAACAACAACCATAAAGAGGGGCACAGTACATTTGTGCACTTTAGGTGAGTGCTCATTCTAGGATGAGTGATATGATAGCGCACACGGGTTATTACTTGGTAAATTCTAGGCTACATCGATTCAATTGAGGGATGCCCCTGAGCTATAAGGGGTGGATGAGGTAGATAATTCATAGATGGTACACCAGTGTATGGTGGTACCAAATAAGCAAACTGTGATGGGGGTATGTAAGAGGGAATAGATGAAGAAGGCATATACCCTGAATAAGAAGTAGAGGCGACGGGTGGTTGTTGAGGTAGGGTATAGGTGGGAGGAGTTTGTGTGAAGACCCTCATAGCAATAGGTGGAAGAGTCGGGGTATGGAAAGGACCAGGTTCTAGAAGGGGGTATGAGATCTTGGAAGCGACTAGTGGCTGAGAAGCAATGGGTACATGAGGTGTTGATGATGTGGGTATCCCTACACTAAGATTTGTAGATGACGATGAGGTAGATGTCAAAGGGGTGATAGTCACCGAAGGTGTGATAATAGGTGGAAGATTCTAGGGGTATGGAAAGGACTAGGTTTTGGAAGGGGGTATGAGATGTTGAAATGACTGGTGGCTGAGAATCAATGGGTACATGAGGTTTCGATGATGTGGGTATCCCTACACTAAGAGTTGTAGATGATGGTGAAGCAGATGTCGAAGGGTGATAGTCACTAAAGGTGTGATAGATGTCGTAGGTGTGATAGATATCAAAGATGTAGGGGTGATCTGAGAAATGACGGGTGGTAAGGTAAAAGTAGGTAACTCTCCACTAGTGTTGGACGATAAAAGAAATGGGGGTGAGAACAAGAGGAATGGAGATAGGCATCTCATATGAGTTGTCCTGATGAGTCATGAGTAGAAGAATGGGTGAGGTAATACTGCAAGGTGGTAGGATTGTGATCAAGGAATTTCGTGAATTCCTCATTACCTGCGGGTATAGTGGTAGAAGCAGTGGGGTCCATGGGTGAATAAATAGAAGGTGGTGAAGGGTTGGGAGGTAGCGGTTGATGGCTCACATGAAAAACCGAGGTGTTGGCTTATTGGCAAGTCAAAATCATTTGAATGGTGGAAATATATGTAGTCTGAGCTCTAAAAAATGATACGAAACCAAGAAGCAGAAGACAACAATAATTTGGAAGAATGAAAGTAAGTGTATGTTTCGATAAAAATAAAAAACACAAAAACCAAATTCGGTTGGGTAACTAGTGTCGGTTGGAAGAACGAACTAACGACATCGATAGACCGATTTCGATTCTTAAAGATAATCAAAAGAACTAGAAATTTGGAGATGAAAGGGGTAAAATCGATCAAACTAGACTCTGTTAATGGTGACAGGACTTAGAAATGAGTGTAGTAAATGAGTTAGAACACAAAAATGTATGAATATGAATTAAACACTATTTTGGACAAAATGACAAAAAACAACAGTAAACCAATGTCGGTCACTTAACTAATGCCGCTATGATGACTGAACCGATGTCGGTTGCTAGACCGATGCTGGTTACTATGAATTATGAGAAAATGAAGAAATTTTGAATTTGTAGTGAATTAATTCAAAATAAAATCCAACTCAAAATTTTAGTATGGCAACAAGATGTCTTATCACACTCAGAAAGAACCAAAATACACTAGTTATGATTGTGGAGTGTGAAAGAAAAGAAAAAGTGAAGAATCGTTCTCACAACTCAAAACATAATTCAAACAAGAAAAAACTAGCAAAACACATAAATCCTAGGTATTAGATTTTAGTGTTGAGTGGTTTATGCCTTTTTAAACTGACTGTGAATGAAATAGATTTTTTGGATAATGAAGGTTCCCTATAAGTAATATATGGCTGGTTTCAGGTTAATTTTGGATAAAGAGGCCCAATATACCTTTCGGTACATGTGGTCTCAATTCTAATATAACAAACTAGTCGAACACCGGTGGTTCCCACCATCAACAAAGTTGTTAAATCCTTAACAACTTCTTCCCTGGAAAGGGAGTGTTTAAGAAATGTGTAAATTATTTAAGTGGTTTGGCCTAGGAGTGTGTGCACAAATGTGAACTACGCTTAATCCAAATCCAATCACCAAGTGGTCATGACCTCCACCGTGTGATTTCTAATTAAATCTATGTGATCTAATGTAGCACTCAAAGGATGAAATGCATAGATTTTAAACCCAAATCAAAAATGATATTCGATGTAGAAAAAGGAGAACAAGAAGAGGAATGCTCTTTCACTAAATGCAATACAAAAGAAAAGAAGAAGTGTTCCTTTTAAGCACCAAAGGACAAATTTATTTTAGACAAATAGAAAGAAGAGAAGATTTACTAGGGAGAGATTTAGTGTGAATTTTTCAGAAAATAAACAAACACACAAATGCACCCTATATGAACAATGAAAATAACCCACAATATGGGATCCCACCGAAGCGTGCCAAAATGTTTCACCACAAAGTAGAGATAAAACATATAAGAGGTAAGGGTGAGGAGGAATGCCTGTGATAGTCAAAGATAGGTTATGCGTGCATTGAATGTTGACCAAGATGATTGTGAATAACTCCTTTTTTCTAGGAAGGACTATCTGAAATGAAAAACAAGACCACAAGATATTATTGATAATATAGGTTAATGGACTTCCTAGCGGGATCTAGATCTGAGAAGTGGGGTGCTTCCTAGAAGGTTGTCAATCCATGTTCAAATATAACCTAATGTAGAGAAATAACATGAAAGGAGGAATTACTATTGTAGTTGTATGGTTAAGGTTTTTCACACAAATATAATAAGAAAATCTAATCTAACAGAAAGTTATGACTAAATTTGAAGGGTTGGTAGGTTGGTCTTGGATTACAGTGTCCGACAGAGGATGTAAATGAGGTTTAGGTTGGATTTGGTAACGCTCGGGTTGTTTGGAGTGAGTTATTAGCTTGGTGGTTTAGAGGAAATTACTAGTCACATAGATTGGTATTGGTTAGGTGACCAATGTTGGTATTAGTAAATGACCGACGTTGGTTGGGTGACCGGTGTCGGTACGGGAAATTGGGTAGAAATATTAAAAATAGGTTGATGGGAGCTCTCTTTGATTTCACAGAGAGTTGGGAAGGCTTGGATGAGGTTGTGGGATTTTTAAGAAAGACTCATAGGTGATAAAATGGGAGTTTGGGCAAGGTGTGAAGGTTCCGTGGGAAAAATGGTCAGACGGAGGTGTTGTAGGAGAGATTCAGGAATGAGAAGTGATAGAATGAAATAGATAACAAGTAAATAACTAATCTACTGAAACCAATGACAAAGTAGAGATATACTTACTTGTGAAATTAATATGAATGGCAGGAGGTTGTGGTGGTTGTAGAAGAAGGTAGTCCCAAACAAATGTAGTAGGAGCAGGAGGGCACAGTCCTTCCCTGTGAATGCGTTGGAGCTCTAGATCAATCTATTGATGAATGGTGTGGTGTTTGAATGCTATAAGGGCCTCTAGTATGTTACAAGATCACTGAAAAGCTTAAGAGTCAGTATGTAAAGTCGCAGGAGCTAGAAAACTAGATTTAGAATCTCAAAGAAAGAGTTAGGAAATCTTATTTAAGGAAAGCGACGGTGGATAGGTGACCGGTGCCGGTCGAGGAATAATCGCATCGGTTAGGGAGAAATGGTCATACTTGCTAAAAAATAACCTGATTCTTCCTAAATTTGGTGTGATTGAGATTTTGTGTCGGGTCACAAGTGTGGAATCGTGCTAAATGGAGTGGGAGAGTAGTTAGAGGGATAATAGGCCATTAAGATTAGGGTTAGAATAAGTCCTAGTTGGTTAAGGGAAGTGGGGACTTAGTCTTGGGTAATGAATAGGGTTGGAATAGGTCTAGGATGAGGTAGAGAGGTGAGGTGGCTAGGTGAGGTGGAGAGGTGAGGTAAATAATTAACTTAATTTTGGTAATTAAAATGTGTGCAAGTGGGCATGGTGGGGGAATTAATTAATCAAAAGGGGTTTTAGAGGGTTACAACCTAATTTTAGGTGTCTACACCGACCTATCCAAAAATGGTAGGAGGTATTTTCTTCAATGCACCAGTTGTTATGTCATCCTTGGTGGTATCCTCTACAAACTTTGGTTTGATGGTATTCTGTTACGATGCCTAAAATCCCATGAATCTACCCGTGTTATTTGAGAAGTCCACGCCGACATCTGCGGTGGACAGTTTAGTGGTTTGGTTATTGGCAAACACATTCTCTGGATGGGCTATTATTGGACCTCCTCAATAGAAATTGATGTGACTATGTTAAGAAGTGCGTCAAATGCCGGTAGCATTCTAACCTCATTTGCATTCCTAGTCAAACTTTATAGCCAACTCAAGATCTTTGGCCCTTCTCACAGTGGGGTCTCAACCTCATTGGTCTCATCAATCTACATTCTTCCCAATGCCATCATTTTATCATCACCACTATTGAATATTTCACCAAATGGGTGGAAGCCATTCCACTTGCATCAACCAAAGCTAACAAAATTGTTGATTTCATCTATCAACATATCATTTGCCACTTCGGTGTTCCTCATAAAATCATCACGAGATAACAAATGTCCTTCAAAAATAAATATCTCAAGAAGCTTTGTGAATCTTTTAACATCAAGCTTAGCTTCTCATCTCCTTACTATCCTCAAGCTAACGGCCAAGTCGAAGCCACTAACAAGACTCTTCGTAACATCCTTGCCAAAACTGTTGATAAGGTAGGATGAAATTGGCACCTTCACATCCCCTTTTCTCTTTGGGCCTATCGGACTAACATCCACACCTCTACAGGGCTACTCCTTTCTCTCTTATCTACAGCTCTAAGGAAGTCCCTCTTGAAGTCAAAATCCCATCATTACAAATATCCCTTCGCGACTTTGTCTTTGATGAGGACTATTATCAAGAGCATCTATCATATTTTGAATTGTTAGAAAAGTGTCACTTAATCACTCTTTAACATCATCATGTTTATCAAGAGCATATCAAATGTGCTTACAACAAACATCTGAAAGAACACAAATTTAATATTGGTGACCTAGTCTTGAAAGAAAATCAGAATGTCACTACTCTAGAAAAGAGCCAACGTGGAAAGTTTTCTCCCAACTAGATTGGACCATACATTATCACACATAAGTATGGATCTAGAGCCTATCATTTAGCATCTCTTAATGGTAAAATAGAAATGAAACCTCTCAACACCTTACACTTGTGACCTTTCTATTGTTAACATACTTACCAATGTGATCTTAGTCACTCCCAAAGATATTATCTCCCTCTTAAACCTTTCCATCTCTCATTGTAATGATTTATAATTATGTGGTCTACCATCACTAGCCTATCTATGACCTTGAATATGGGCACCATGACTCTGCTCATAGCATATTCCTTATGGATAAGTTCCTCCTTTTATGTGGGAACCCCACAATCATTACATCTGTCACCCTCTTATCTACCTATTGGAACCATGCTAAGGGTCCACAGGTGTCACTTGTACATCTTATCATCCCCTCCCCAAGTGGTTTACTTGGTTATCCCCACTCTATCCTAAAGTCAAAATCTTGGATGCTCATATAAAATAGCTATCATAACCCAAAAAATATTACTCCCTCAAAGGAAAACTATTCATAAAAAGCACTATTAATTTCAAAAGTATAGATTGTTCCCTCTGAGGACATCTATCATGCATATCTTATCCTGCCATCTAAAAAATTCAAAAGTCAATATCAAAAGAAAAAAATCCTAATGTAGACCACTCCCTCGAAGGATGGTTACTTTCTTATATCATGGCAATAAAAGGCTTCCTACATTGATCAACCTTCCAAATCTCTAAAAGAAAAAGTCAATATAAAAATAAGGATCCCCTGAAAGCTTCCCGCATTGATCAATTTACACCATATTTCTCAGAGCTAGGGCATAAATTTAGGACTACCACCTAAGGAGAACCTATTAATGCAGCCTAGAATTTATTGTGAATAACCCATGTGCACTGGCACATCACTCAACCTGAGTTGAGCGCTCACCCAAAGCACACAAAGGTAACAGTCCCCCTTTAAAGTTGTTTATACATGATATTAGTGTGATGATGTTTAAACATGTTCAGATTCATAAGTAGACATAAACATTCCACAGTGCAAAATCTAGATCTAGATCTTAGAGAATCATGATAAATGAACTAAACAATAACTATGATAAGATTAACCATACAAGAACCAGATTCAGTCATGTCTAACACCATTATCCAGCCAATATATTCCATTTCATAATTACTATAAAACACATAAGCTTCTTACACTGTAAAGTATCTCCATGAGTCATGTGCGTCAAAACCAATAGCATAACTTTGCACTAATTCACCACACTACTAAACTACACAAGTCAATACATATTTATAGGGGTGGGGACTTGCCCTTCACCACCTATGCACTTCTCAAAATAGGTTGCATGTTGATAATAGCCATGCACCTTTACAATAGTATGCACAACATGCAAGTGCTCTAACAATAGATGTCCTATAGTTAACTCCAAGTAGAAATCCTATTATTAGCTTAAACTATGCATGACGCTTATATGCCACTTGTTCCCAAAATACCATTGTGTGGAGCACAAGTCTTCATCTCTATGTGTGCTCCACACACTATCTCCAAAAATAGCCCTTATCCACAAAAACAACTAAGTCCTGAGCTTGGGTGCTTCAATACTATTATAGCATTGCACGCTTCCAGCGCCCTATATTCACGCACCCAATACTTAGAATATTTTTGGTTGTTCAACATTACCCCACACTAGAGTACATTGTTGTCCTAGAATGTGAATTCCTTCATATGTCTTCAATAATAAAGATTAGGTAATGAAAGAATGAAAAGAATGAACCAAAATTTGTACAAAAGAATGAAATTTATTCTGTAGCACCCTCTTCTTCAACTGGAAGGATTAATTCTGGATATTCATTTTTTAGCTCAGCCTCCAAGGTCATCGGTCACTCACTCAAAGATATTCCTCATTTTTCTAGAATATCGGTGGCCATGTCATCCTATTCATCCCGAGTGATATTTTCCTTGTCATTCTGTAATACCCAGACAACATTGGTCATACCTAACAACATTCCCTCCATAAGGTCCATCTTTTGTGCTATGAGCTTTCCAATCTCGTTAATCCTTTCCTTGTGCAGATCTGGGCTATTGCGAGGGCCTCACACTTTTGTTTTACTAGTGCCAACCTTTCTGTGTGCCCAAGTGTTTCATCCTTCATTGCCTTCAGAACTTCATTATCCTCCACTAAAGTTCTGGTCCTTATTATGGCATCGGAGCCGCACATAAATTAAGAGCTTGATCGGCTCTCTTCAACTCATCCTTCAATGTTTGGAGCAACACCTCATATATTGAAAATTTTCTATCAATAGTGGCCCTTGCTCTTGCTACTTCTTCCCCTGCATCCTTTTTCTTGGGAGGCACATTGGTCCCTCATCCAAAAGTAGGTGAACTATTGTGTGTAGATAGTGCAACTCAGACTTGAAGTCTTGAGGAACCTTCTCTTAAAACTCAAGCCTCTACAATAGAATCTCATCTACAATTTGCTATGTCATCATCTTTACATTTTGGGCCTCCATGACTGCATTATCACACTCTTGAGTAAGGCACTTGATTTTTGTGTCCTTGTCCTTTTTATCCTCCAATAGCACCTAGATTGTTGTTTCCTTATCCATATTTTGGCATGCTACTTCTGTGGACACCTTAATCAAAGTGTTGTTTACTTACTCATCTAAAAATTGGGTTGGCTTAATGTTCATATGGCATGTATGAGGCACCTTCCTCATCTTCTTCAAAGTGCACGCCTCCTCATAAACATCAAAATCAGGCTCATCCATGTGAATCTACATGCCCCAAGATAGCTGCTTGCGAGTGCATGTATTGGCCATTTCAAGGTCCATCCAATCCTAGTGATATAATTATTTGTTTGGTAGTGTACTTTGGAAATGGGTTCGAATAGTTCTTGAAAGGTCATTCAGATAACCCAAGTCTTGAGTACCTACTGCTTCTTCTTCTTCATGTGCACCTGCATGCTCACTAACATCCTTGTGTGCTAATGCGTCATCTTCTTTCTCGTTCACGTACACCTACATCCCATGGGATAGCATCTTGACCACCTGGTTGACCTCCTCCTCATCTTTCCCTTCTTCTTATGTGGGCGCATGAGGACTTATGTATCCCCACCAACATTTCTTTCTCCTTCATGAGAGATATCTTTGTGAATACTCACACTAGGGTCTATAGTCTCATAGACTACATGTTTGCCCATACCTTCATCATCCTATATTTCCACACTAGGGGTGGCCTCGAGCTCTATCTCCACTCATTCTTGGAGTTTCTTCTACTTCTTGTGTGCTTGGTTGTGGAGATTCCCCCTCACTATCTTGTATAGGAATATATTTCCTATGTTTTTTCTTCTCCTTCTCTTCATCCTTTACAGGAGTCACATGCGGTGATTTCCTTATTGGTTGCAAAGTTCCAAGCACTAGTGTCTCTGAAGCACACCTCTTCCTCAGAATCCTTCTAGTGTGCACAAGTTTGGAACTATCTTTAGGTTCCTCTTATTCTAGGACATTTTTCAGTCCTGTATATACTAGGTCTTCTGGAGCAAGGGGTGCAGATGCAACATTCCTTGAAGTCCCCACTATTTGCTTCTTCTTAGGAGGTCTTGGAAGATCCATATCTGCGCCCTTCACCACTTTTTCGTCCTTGAACCTTGGCCTTAGGTAAATGTAGATGCGCACTGGTTCAATCTTCCCTACAGCCAAACTCTCTCGGCATGATGTCAACATTATCAGACTCCATGGTTTCTACATAGGCCTCCTTACCTGGCCATATATATGTTTTGCACAGAATGTGAATGTCTGCATCCACTTTTTCGGCATCGAACTAGAGCTGATGCACGTCATGAAATCTATTTACAAAGTCCTTAAAATATCTTGCGGTAAACACAAAGGGAAACTTACACCATGGGATCTTCTCCCCATACTTCATGTGGAAGCGCCCCAAGCTAAAATGTTGGTAAACTACAAATTCAGCCTCCTCGTCAACACCTTGGGTAACTCACATGGAATGCACCATTCTCCTTCAAATTCCATGTGCAGTCTCTGGAACCACTTGTCCAAGCGCTCTTTATATGTGTTGGAAACAGACCCATGCAACATGTACTTGGCATATCTTTTGGTTGGGGACTTGTTCTCCAATAGAAACTCCCATATGTTTTCCCTAGGACCGTCTAGTACCCTAACTTCACTTAACACAATTAATAACAAAATTGTGCCCCCTAGGTTATCTTCTCACCTTTTTTTCTTAGATGCGTGCCTCATTCACCAAGCTCTTTGTAATGTAACCAATGATATTTGTAGTATGTCTTGTTGGCCATTTTGTGCGCTATATGCAACCATCACATGTTTACCTCGTTCCATTGCTCAGTGGCCCCTATTTTAATCCCTACTAACCATGTTGCTACCATGGTGGCAAAGTATGAGATATTGGTAACCTTGAAAGCTCGGCATACCTTCTTATACCGTCTGACAGGCTGTTGTGGCATTAATTCCCTCATCATTTGTTTAGTCTCCTGTGATTTTCTAATCCTGTGTCATGCATTTCGATAACTTTTCCAATCAATTTAGTAGTTATCCTCATTCTCTTACCTATGAAATAGAAATAATCTTCATGGACCCATGACATTATCCACTGGTACAATTTCTCAAGCTTTCCAAAGTAGGGAAACTCCAAGATCTGCATTATGCCCACACTCTCAAGTAGTTTCTTCACTAAGGCATCCAAAACCCTAGTGCCATATGTCAGTCACCGGTTATTCTTTCTATAAAATTTTGCCGCGACATCCTTCATACATTTTAAAGTGTGGTGGTTAATCTCTACAACACTACATTGAGTAATATTTATTGTCAACGGATTCCCTTCAATGACTCCTTCTGGATACAAAATTTCCACCAGCCACTCCTCTACTAGATCATCAACCTCCTTCTCTACTATTAGAGATTTTCATGGTGCCATCGCCCCTTTTGATTATGTAAATGCATAAAAACCTAGCTGATGAAATGAAAACCCTAGTCACTCTTTCATCGCGCACATGTACCAATCCTTAAATCTTGTTTCTGTGCTTGGGTACTCAACACCATGCTTCACAACGCATGACAAGTTTACTCAATCTATAGAATGCTCTTCATCTCCATCTCTTCTCACACTTCACAATTTCTTCTCAAGTTCGCAAGGTAGCAAATGACATTGAGAATGTCAACTTTAAACCAAGTTTTAAAATTCCCTTCATTAATTACTCCACCTACCACCATACATGGCATTAATTTCTCTTGAGCATGTTGCGCACCTCATTATCCCGCGCTTCAATGTCTCACACCTCAAACTCTTGTGCCTCAGTCATAATTTCCTGGTGCACCACTACTTATCTATCACAGATCTCCTCTACCCGCACTTCCTTAAGCTAAAGTAGTTTATCTAATGTGACCCAACATACGTAGTCTCTAATATCACAACCTCCCTTTAATTATACTGAGCACTCAATGCTTTACACGTGGTCTCATGAATTTTGAAACCTTGCTCCTTTTGTTCCTCTTGTGGTTACCTATGAGTTTATTTCTTTTCCATACCTCCTTTATCCACCCCACACTAAAGGTATGTGCAGTCATTTGCACATATAAACACTTTAGATTGTGATCAACTTTTGGCGTGCAAACGTGCTTATTACACAAAACACTAAACTAAATTGACAAAGCATAGTGACGAAGAAGGAAATACATTAAATGAAATATAGTAAAGGAAATCTAATCTAAATGGTAATATTGTCTTATTACAAACACCAAGAAGGATTATTTATATTAGGGCTTCAGCCTACTCCCATTGAAGTAACCGGGTAACTGTGTTCCATCAAGCACCTCTAACTAGAAAGTGTTTGATTCAAGTATGTGATTGATAACATACGGTCCCACCAATGCACCTTAAGCTTGCCTAGGTAGCACTGAAACTTTGAATCATAAAGAATTACCATCTGCCCGACCTCAAGCTTCTTGTCCTTGATGTGTTTGTCATGACATGCCTTCACTTTGGCCTTTTCCTAGTTCTGACTCCAACGTGTTATGGGGTGCCTCTCATTCAATTATATTAACTTGTCAATTATTTATTCTAATGCTTGCTCATCAGCTAGACCTCCCACACATGCAATATGTAAAGAAGGTAACATGAATTCCATGGGAAGAACTACTTCTGTGAAAAACACCAACTGAAAGGGTGTGGCCTTATTCAACCGTTTTTAGGTTATTCTATATGCCCAAAGTACAACAAAATTTTTATCATCCCAATCTTTTCTTCCAACATCACATAATTTTTTCAAGGTCTGACTCAATATCTTGTTGAAGGCCTCAGTAGTCCCATTTACTTAAGGGTGATAAGGTGTAGTCTTGTGGTACGAGACCATAAATTCATCTAATAATATCTTGATTGTCTCATTCAAGAAGTGTGTGCCCCTATCACTTGTCAGACTCAATGGACATCCATACCTAGTAAGAATATTTTCCCATAAGAACCTTACTATTATAGCCATTGTACAATCCTTTGTAGGTGTTACTTTTACCCGCCTTGTAAGATAATTTGTACAAGTGATGATGTAGTACGATCCAGTTCTACACGCGGATAAGGAAATAGGACCCACAAAGTTTATTACCCATTTTTCAAATGGTTATGCACTAGTAATAGGCCTTAAAGGCATTTCATTTCTTTACCCAGGTTTTCCAAGGTGCTGATAGTGATCACACGCCTTACAATACTCTTTGCAATCCTTATACAAGGTCTCCCACCATAAACCAATGAGTAGAATCTTGCACGCGGTGGTATCACTGCATGGTACCCACATGCAATACCATTATGAACCTCTTCTATGATATTCATGTGTTCATGTTCCAAGATTACACCAGTAAAACTTCATCTCGACCTAGTTTTTATAAGTCACCATTGATCAACATGAAAGGTATGGTGCGAATTGAAAGTTGTTTTTCTTTTCAAAGGCTCATTCCTTCATACAGCACCATACCTACATGCGTAAAAATATAACAATATCCTCCAATTTCGAAGGTGCACGGGTTTAACTAACATGTACAAATGTGCATCAAGAATTGTATCTTCAATTTCTATATGTCCTCTCCTGATTGAATTACTGATAAGTGGTCTGGGATAAAATTACTTTTACCTAGTTTTACCATGACTGTAAAGTCAAATTCTTGGAATAAGAGAACCCATCGGCATATGCACCCTGTAAAAAGGCTTATTTACCAAGTATTTCAATGCCATGTGATCTATATAGAAAAAAAAAGGTTTTGCTAGCAAGTATTGTCTAAACTTATGCAAAGGCATAGATCATCGACAAGCCTCGCACTCTGTAGTTGTATAGTTCTATTCTACAGGAGTCAACTTTCTACTAGCAAAACAAATAGGATGATCTATAATACCTTCTCTAGGCTGAGCTAACATTGTGCCAATGGCCATGCCAAAGGTGTCCACATGTACGTGAAAAGGTTAGTTCCATGAGGGAAAGCGCAGAATAGGCATTGTAGTAAGCCTCTCCTTGAACGCTTTAAATGCATGTTGTTGTAGTTCTCCCCAATAGAATGTCCCTTTTCCTTTTAGTAACTCCTCAAAGGGCACAAAAATTTCAGCATATCCCTTGATAAAGTTTTTGTACTACAATGTGTGGCCCAAGAATCCACACACCACACTCTAACTAGTAGGCTCCTCCAGGCCTACAAAAACTGGAACCTTGGCTGGATCTACTAACAAACCCTCCTTACAGATGATATGCCCTAGAAGAGTTCCAAAGGGTGTTGAAAATATGCACTTCTTGATGTTTAAAGAGATGCCTAATTTTCTGCACCTATGAAACATTAATCTCAAGTTGTCAAAATGATCCTTGACAAGCCCATATATTGTCCAATCATCCAAGTCAACCTGCAAGAATTTGTGAATAAAATCCTGGAATGTTTGAACCCCAATGCATGAAAATACAGCAAGCACATTCTTCATACCAAAGGGCATCATTGTATATACAAAGCTTCCCCATTCAATCATGAATGTAATTTTTCTTGATCTTCTTTAGTAATTTGTACATGATGATACCTAGAGAATCCATCGGCAAAAGAGTAAATTCCACGCCCTACAACACCTTCTAATATTTCCTCGGTGAAAGGTGTAGGAAAATGATCAATCACACATGCATCATTCAACTCCCTGTAGTCCACACAAATCCTAATCCAGCCATCTTTCTTTATATTTATTACCATGGGGCTAACCCATTACGATTCTTATAGGGGATTAATGATGCCAAATGTCAACATCTTGTCAATTTATTCTTTAAATTTTATGCGCATGTTAGGGTTAATCCTGTAAGGTCTCTTCCTGACCGAGCACGTACCTTCATTTAGCTTAATCTTCATCTCACCCAAATATTCATGCACTCCTTTTAACTCATGGTAGCCTCTAGGAAATAAGTCTTGGAAATCACGTAGTAACTCAATTATCTTAGCCACTTTAGAATCAGACCAATAATCTCCAATAATGGCCTCCTTAGGTTTAGCATCCATGCCAATGTTCACTTTCTTGGTCTTCATAGGTTCATGATAGGCGCGTGCCTTCTTATCTACACTATCTAAAACCTGCATGCGTACCTTCTGAATGATCAATGTCCAAATTTTCTACTTCTTCATCATCCACTATGTAGACCATCTTTCCTTTCTCCTTCTCAAGACAAGTGCACTTAAGTAGTTAGGCATTGGTTTCATCTACTTCATCAAAATGTGCTCGTAGGTCCGCCTCACCAAAATAACTCTTGAATCAATTCTTCATCCTTTCAACTATCTCGCCATAGTCAAGCACTCCATAACTCGTAATGCCTCTTTCACTAGAGCTTTAGTGGAGAAGTAGTCAAAATTATGGATCATGCCTACAGTCAATTCTTACCAATTTTTCGGTCTCCCTATGTAACTCTGCATAAATGTACCAACCATGTGCGTAGCCTCGCAAAGTGAAATAAAGTTTGTGCACCCATAGTGAAGGTGGTAAAGCTTCCTACCCCTTTGTCCAGAGTCTCTCACACTTTGATGAACGTGGTGCTGAATAGAATGATTACCATGATATGTGTAAATTTGAGTAGGCTCATTGCTCCTGAGAAACCGGGTTGTTAGATAAATTCCCACTTCATTCCATTCTATGATATTATCCCTATGAACCATCCACCAGCGTGTTGTTGTCCCACGTAGGGTATACACTAACATATTTCTTCATCCACTTGATCCTTCCATTGTTCCTCCATGGCATGAAGGAATACTATAGGGTCTCCTTCTCCAGTGTAATGGGGTACATAGTTGTTGCCTATCCTCTTAATACAACGAGGTCTACCAACTCACATAGATGTTCTTCTTACTTCATGCCCAACCATCTCATAGGTTTCATGTGCCCAATTATCACAAGAAACACTTGTAGTATCACTAATAGATTGTGTATCTTCCCACTAGAGAATTCCTTCCTTAGATGGCTCAAGTACTTCCAGATCTCAAATGGCACACACATAAATTCTATTCAAGTCTTCCTCACTCAAAGGTTCAACATAAGGTGTAGATTTCCCATCTATCAAAGGGATAATAACTCATTCTTCCTTATTCTCAAAGCTTATATACCCCTTGTTGAACCATAGATCAACATTATTTGCATAACACCAAGGGCACCCAAGTAGAGTTGGGAAGTTGTCTGCGCTTCCACAAGTGCTAAAACCTCATATAGGAAGGCATCACGCACGCGAGGTGTAGAGTAAGACTCTCAAGGACTTAGCTATTTTGGAGATCAGGTCTATTCTTAGAGATTGGCGTGTGGAGTACACAAAGCGATGCCGAGATTTGCGCCACTCTTCATGGAGATTTTGGAAGGACATGTCAACTCACTCTTGCATGGGCATAAGTTAAGAATAGATCCATCACTTCAGTTAACTATCAACAATCTATAGATAGCATACTTGCATGTATGGCTATAATTGTAAAAAGGCACATGGTTGTTATTAGCATGTGACCTATTTCTGGTAGAGTTAAGTGGTGAAGGGTTAGTTCCCCACCCTATATATATATATATAAATATACTTAGAGAATATAGAGACATACATAGAGATACATGGAACCATATGTTTGGAGGAATGGAAAAACATGAGTACATGTGACTGGATAATTGTAACAGATCCATGCGCGCATGCCTGGTATTGTATGAAGCTACTGTATTGTTGGTTCAATGAATAGATAAAGGAAATTGGCCAAACAAAGTGTGTGATGTGTTTTATCAATGCATGTTATTACTTTCATGATGATTTACCTTTAGCGCTTATAGATCTGGTTGGATATAAATGGTGAATGGATGGATTAGTTCCTAAAATATATGTTTACTATTTTATCATACCACCATTCTACTACTACAACTATTAAGAGGGACCCGGTACCTTTGCGTGCTTTGGTGAGCACTCAGCCTAGGCTGAGTGATGTGCCAACGACGACTAGGTGTTAACTAACAATTCTAGGCTGCATCATTGGTTCCATTTGTTGGACCTCTTTTTCAGTTGTTTTAGAATGGTTCACGATGAAGACATACCAACTAACCTTGCAAGCATTGAAGAATGGATTCATGATCTGGAGGAAGAATACGCATGGAGGTTTGACACTGGATCCGATTTAGCACACGTACTTGGGTAGAGCAGAATTTGTATGATAGTTTATACAAAAGCTTCTTTGCTATCTTTCCAGTAGAATTATATGAATGGTTGATTGCATATGCATCTAAGTGGAATTGGAGGTATCACACGCTTGTTTGGACACAGGAGGAATTTCAAACACTATATGATGCTGACCTAAGCTGACTCACATGGTAGATACCTAGTTTCACGGTGTCCTAAACAACTATATTTTGGAGTATTCAATTTCACTTATTCATGCCCGAGGTAGTAGAGAGTTCCAGTTTCTACGGTATCCTAGAGGGACATATTTGCAAGGTATTCCACTGGCAATCAAAATACTAATGGTAACATTGAACTTGGAAGCTAAACCCATGGAAAGCTAAAGAATCTCCACGCAAGGGGGAACAAGATTGGTGAAAGATGGCAGACCTAGTGGTAAAGACTGGTAGAGGGAAGAAAGGTGGCTGAAGTATGATGAGGCGCGAGAGGGAATTATGCAAGAGGCAAGAAATTGTAGAATGGATGGTGTTGTGGAGAGAGATGGCTCATGAAGGATTTGAGGCTCATGGGGAGGAAGAAGAGCAAGAGCATCAGGAACTCCCCCATCTAGGGAAGCATGACAGAGAACCCTCTTCGGCCTCACATGGAAGCATGCCAGTAGATATGACCTGGGCCGTGGGCGCATCTAAGCCAACCTGTTGACCTAGCCCTTGCGCTTGGTTTTCCAAAGTTTCTAGTACAACAAGTAAAAAAGTAGTTTTAATTTAGGAAGTGAAAGCACAAAAATAGGTCAGACAACAAGTACACCAATGGCAGCATAGATAACTTCTTCATTATTCTTTGGGGGTACATTATCAGGCTCATCATCTACATAGAATATGAGCGCGCCGAGTGTGGGAATCACCTCTGAGCTGGGACCACTTCCCAAACTATAGGGGTCCAGTATAGTACCACTGTTGGGGCACAGGGAGTGCATCCACGGGCCCTATTCCAAATTCTGGAGGAGGATCGGTGGTATGGGTAGTTCTAGTTCCGTGGTTCGGGTGGTATTGAGGAAGAGGAAACCAAGGAGGTTCTGGGTCGGGTGGTCAAGGCCCGCAACAACCCCAAAACATTTATATGGAGATGTCCCTTCATCTCCTAGAATACAGAGGTATCGAGGATGCTGCTTGAACATGTTCATATGTGTGAAATATTGTGGCGCGCAAAAGGTATTACGGCCCCTGAACGCAAGGCAAGTCAATTTGCTACTACATTGCAGGCACGCGCGCACACATACCGGTATAGGAAGTTTGACCCCAATCAAACTTGTATTGACTATGCAACATTGAAAGATGCTTTCTTAAAAGAGTTCCACATCCCAGTTTGAGCAGAAGAGTATAAGCACACTCAAGGATATAAAGCAAGGCACTACTGAAAGTGTACGTGAGTATGATGCATGATTTAAAACACTTCTATCCAAACTCTCTTATGACATTCATGCAAGTCAGCATGCACAATGGTTTTTCGGGGACTGATTACCCCATTTCAAGAGCACTATCACATAAACTTATACCAATCCACGTGAAGCATTGAAGCCACTTTACATGTCAAAGCAATTGGGAGTATTGACACTGAGTTAGTCCATTTTTGGAAGCTCAGATAAGCTATGGCAAAAACAGTTAGAGAAATTATCGGCAAACTCAGCTCATGAAACACGCTCAGGAATCTGGTGTATAGATTGTGAAGTGGAAGGGCACACTAAGGATAGTTTCCCTCAGAACTGTACGTTCATTGTTATTAGACTGTGAGATTTTCCATTTGAACCATGATGCTAGTCACTGCCCCCTCCTACAACGCGCGATCAGGAAGAATGTATCCTCCTTTTGTAAAATTTGTAGGTCCACGACCCATGATATTGAGGACTATAGATTGATTGGCCAGATCCATGATGCCATTGATATTGGGGTCAGACAGTGAGTGTGGCTGATAATTCTAAAGGGAAGAATGAGCATCAGGATAGGGATTATAATAAAACCCACTATGACAGGAATGACGGAAGGTTTGAAGGGGCTCGTGAAAGGGGACGAGGATATAGAGGCGGATATGGAGGACGAGGCCGAGGTGGAGGAAGGAGTGAATTCCCTCGAGGAACTTGCTATACATGTGGCTCACCTGACCATTATAGGCACGCGAATGCCCACAAAATATTTCCTGTTCATTTTGTGGAAAGGGGCATAGTTATGAAGAGTGCCCGACTTGTATGAGCATCTCAATAAGCAAAGACAAGCAAGAAAACAAGGGCACGGGGATGGTTAGAATCCAGCACGTGATAGAGAATCAATGGATGCCAAAGTTAACACTAGAACTTGAGGTGGTAATAGTCAAGATAACCACACGAGCTGAGGTGGCACACACAAGAGAGGTGTTGCAACAAAAGCCAACAATCACTAGGGAGGAAGTTTTGCATGCTAGATATCCAGATCCAGCTCATCAGAAAGAAGTCTATCAGACACAATGGAGGTCCTTAGGAGCCTTCAAGGTGAGATACAAGGTTTAAAAGAGTAGTCTCAGAAATTGGAGCACAAGGATACAAAACAAGCCCCATCGATATCGATTTACATCGAGAGGTATGTAGAATGTTGCGCCAGAGAATATTATTCCTTTATTAGGAAATTGGTTGAAAGGGAATACTCCACGCAAGAACTGAGACTAGAAGACAAATACTTCATGTGAATCTTCCCTCCTGATAGCATTGACTACGACAAGGAGATCACTTTGAATGTTGTTGTGGATGGGTGGCTGCTGAGCAATATTCTGATTGACACAGTGTGGAAGTAAATGTACTTACATTGATGCATGGGAACAAATGGGGAGACCCCCATTGCAGCCATCATCTAATGTATTGTTCATGGAAAATAGAACAAAAGCTACTCCCATAGGAGTTTTGAAGGATGCATCTATCACTATACAAGGGGCCAAGTTCACAGGAGACTTTGAAGTGCTAGCACTTGCGGAAGTAGATAGTTTCCCAGCTTTTCTTGGGCGCCCTTGGTGTTATGCAAACAATGCTGATTTGAGGTTTAACAAAGGGTATATCAGCTTTGAGAACAAGGAGGAAAGGGTCATAATACCATTGATAGATGGGAAATCCATGCCATATGTGGAACCTTTAAGTGAAGAGGACTTGAACAGAATCTATGTACGCGCTATTCGGGACCCAGAGGTCAATGATCCATCTAAGGAAGGAATCCTTCATTGGGAAGATTCTCAGTCAATCAACGATACTACTAGTATTGCTTGTGATAATTGGGCTCATGGCACTTATGAACTAGTGGGGCACATGAAGTTAAGCACGTGGTTACTTGCAAGATGGGTTTTCACTCTGTTTGATGTATAGGTCACAATACCCCGCTATACTAGATCTGAAGATTTGGCTGGGTTCTTACAGGCCATAGAAACAAATTGGGCTGATGAACTTAAACGACGCACTATGCTGTCATATACTTTGGGTGGGATGGCCGCACGCACTGGTGGGTAGTCCACAGGATAATCTCTTAGAATGGGAAATGATTGGGACCACCTTATCAACCAGGTTTTCAAGAAGTAATGCACCTACAAACATAAGCCCTTATCATGGTGATCAACCTACTCAACATCATATCCAGCAGTGTGAGAGACTCTGAAAGTAGGACAAGAAGCATTACCACCTTCACTTTGGGTGCATCGGTTTTATTCTACTCTAAAAGGTTACGCGTGTGCTTGGTATGTCTATGCTGAATTACATCACGACACTAGGAAAACTTGGAAAACTTTGACTAGGGGATGATCCAAACGTTTGACTTCTTTTCATCTACACCACCAGTGAACACAACTTTAAGCTTTATCAAGCACTTAACTATGGGAGACAAAGGGAAAGTGGAAGAACTTGTTCAGGAATTATTTGGTGAGACAGAGACAGGGGCACACTTTGTGGATGAAGAAGATGATATCATATTACTTGAGCGCACTTCTTTGGAAAAAGATAAGGGGAAGATGGTATACATAATTGATGAGGAGGAAGTTGAGCACTTGGACGTGGATCATTCACATGGAACACGTGAAGTGTTATCCAGTGCGGATGTAGATGCGCACGCGCATATCACAAACCTATGAAGACAACAAAGGTCAATATAGGCACAAAAGCTGAACCTAAGGAGGTGATAATTGGGGATTACTGGTCAGAATCAGAGGTAGCAAAGATCATAGAGTTACTTCATGATTATGAGGACTTATTCCCAAGAGGATACCATGAACTTAAAGGCATGCATATATCACTCAGAGAAATGAAGATAAAGCTCAAGGAAGGTGCGTGCACCCTATTAGGAAGTGACCATATCGATGAATCCCAATTTGTGTGAGAAAGTAAAGGAGGAGATTGACAAGATGCTGAAATCTGGATCATTCACCACTGGATGAATCAGAATGGGTCAGTCCTATGGTGATAAGCATAAAAAAGGATGGTAGGATTCGAATTTGTGTTGATTATAGGGAGTTGAATGCAACATGTGTTACAGATCCCTTTCCTACGCCATTCATGAGGAAATATTAGAAGGGGTGGCCAGGTGAAATATATTCATTTACAGATGGGTTTTCAGGGTATCATCAGGTTAGGATTGCCCCGAAGATCAAGAGAAGACCACCTTCACTACTAAATGGGGAAGCTTTGCTTATACTATGATGCCCTTTGGATTGAAGAATGCACCTACTTGTATTTTCAAGGATAGTGGTACAAGCCTTCAAGGATTTTATTCATAACTTTTTACAGGTCTATCTTGATGATTGGACCATTTATGGGCTGATTAAGGATCATTGTGACAATCTGCGCTTAATGTTTGAAAGATGTCGATAGTTGAGTATCTCATTAAATATCAAGAAGTGCATCTTTGCTACTCCCTTTGGCACACTTTTAGGACATATCATCTACAAGGAAGGGTTGTTGGTTGATCCAACTAAAGTTGCAGTCATCATTGGCTTGAAAGCACCGCCACCAAATGAGGTGCATGGATTTTTGGGTCATACAGGGTATTACCGAAAGTTTATAAAAGGGTATGCAAAATTTTCACACCCTTGGAAGAGTTACTCCAAGGAAAAGGTACATTCTATTGGGGGGAGTCACAGCAGCGCGCGTTTGAGATATTGAAGAAGAAACTTACTACCGCACCTATCTTGCATTTTCCTTCATGGGATAAACCTTTTCATGTTCATGTGGATGCTTCTGGCACAACCATTGGTGTTGTCTTAGCTCAACCAGTGAAGGTATCATTGATCATCCCATTTGCTTTACTAGTAGGAAGTTGACCCCAGTAAACAAATTATACCACTACAGAGCACGAGGCCTTGTCCATGATCTATGCCTTGCACAAATTTTCATCAATTTTTGGCTACACCATTTGTGTTTTATACAGATCACATGGCATTAAAATATTTGGTGAACAAGCCCATTTTACAGGGGCACATATGCCGGTGGGTACTCTTATTTCAAGAGTTTGACTTTACGGTTGTGGTAAAACTAGGAAAAAGCAATTCTGACCGGATCACTTGTCTAGAATTCAATCAGGGAAGAGGCACAAACAATAGAAGAGACCATGCCTATGCACAACATATAGGTTACAACATGCACCATCGAATTAGAGGACATTGTTGTCTTTCTGAGAACTAGTATGGCACCAAGGCA
Organism: Taxus wallichiana var. yunnanensis; assembly: GCA_018340775.1. Taxonomy (NCBI): domain Eukaryota; kingdom Viridiplantae; phylum Streptophyta; class Pinopsida; order Cupressales; family Taxaceae; genus Taxus; species Taxus wallichiana. The sequence continues at coordinate 757,377,373 of CM031239.1, read as the reverse complement.
TGAAAGCTTTAGAGAAGAAGCAACTTGCTATTCACGCGGCACCATTCATGTTAATTAGTGGTGATTTGTACAAGCTAGGTAGAGATGAGGTGTTACACCATTGTGTCTTGGAGCATGAACGAAAGGACATAATGGAAGAAGCACATGGTGGTATTGTAGGTGGCCATTATGCAGGTGATGCAACAACGCAAGATCCTACTTGTTGGGTTGTGGTGGGAAACATTGTACAAGGATTGTAAAGAGTATTGTAAGACATGTGACCATTGTCAACGTCTCAGCGACCAGGACAAAGGGATGAGATGCCCCTACGACCAATAACGAAGTGCAAAACCCTTTGAGAAATGGGCAATTGACTTTGTCGGGCCTATCTCCCAAATGCACGCAGACTGGATCACGCTATATCATCACTTGTACAGATTATCTTACCCGATGGGTAGAAGCAACACCTACAAAGGACTGTACAATGGCTACAACAACACGGTTCTTATGGGAGAATGTCCTTACAAGGTATGGCTTGTCCTTTAAGTTTAACAAGTGATAGGGGCACACATTTTTTAAATGAGACAATACAATTCTTTTAGACGAGTTTATGGTTGCCCACCATAAAACTACACCCTATCACCCTCAGAAAATGGGACTGACTGAGGCTTTTAACAAGATCTTGAGCCACACATTGACCAAGATTTGTGATGTTGGGAGGAAAGATTGGGATGATAAAGTATCAGTTGTTCTTTGGGCTTATAGAACAACATACAAAAGATTGAACAAAGCCACACCTTTTCAATTGGTGTTTGGCATGGAAGTTGTTCTACCTCTAGAATTTATGTTACCTTCCTTGCGCATTATGCACGCTGAGGTCTAGCTGATGAGCAAGCCTTGGAAGAATGGATTGCAAGATGGTTCAACTAGATGAGCACCAGCCATCACACACTGGAGTCGAAATAGGAGAAAGCACGCAAAAGGCATGGCATGATCGACACATCAGGATAAGAAACTTGTGGTGGGACAAATGGTACTTCTATATGACTCCAAGTTTTTGTGCCATCCAGGAAAGCTCAAGGTGCATTGGTTGGGGCCATATGTTATCACTCATATACTTGAGTCAGGTGCTTTCCAGTTGGAAACAATTGATGGCACACGGTTTCTTTACTTTAATGGGAGTAGGTTAAAGCCCTACTATAAATAAGTCTTCTTGGTGTTTGTAATAAGGTAGTATTTCCAGATACATTAGGTTTCCCTTTATGCATTTCCTTAATGTATTTCTTTCATCATCACTATGCTTTGTCAATTTTAGCTCTTGTTTGTGTAATAAGCACGCTTGCACACATGAAACTAACTACAATATGAAGCATGTTGATGCACAGAGGACTACACATCCTTTTCATGTGGGGTGGATTGTTGGTGACTCTCGGGATATATGCTGAAGATGTCATGTTGTGGGTGTTGAAAGAAGGTTGCTAAGGGTAACTGACAAAAGATTGCTTCTCAAGATAAGAAAGGATGAATATGGATAAGGGAAAGTATAACGCGAGGTAAGTAGCGGCCATGGTAATTACCAGGAGATCATGCAGTGATGAGGTACTCAGGTGCAAAGGTGCACACTAAAGAGAAGTCTATGACAAAGGGTAAAGAGGCACGCTAGAAGGTTATAGCTTTGGCATGAAAATATACCACGTGGAAATGATAAAAATGGGTCATAAATGAGGAGAATTTGGTAGGTGGAGGAGCAATTAATGCAGCAAAAAGTAGAAATCTATATAAGGATGGGATGTGATTTCATTTTTACCCTTACGACTACGAGAATTCGATAGAGAGCCTATACGCGAAGAGCATAAAGCTAACTAATTCAAGGTACGAAGCAAGCAAACCAGGCACGGAGAAGAGATTTGTTTATTAGAAGGGCTTGGATCCCCTAGAAAAGGGTTTGACAAAGTAGAGTAATACAACAGAGTTAGGGTGCACAAGTTCATGTGATTACAAATTAGGGCACGGAAGAATCAGGTTAGGGTTCAAGCAAATTACTCAAAACACACAACAACTGACCTACAAAACAAAACCCTGAAAGAGAATGGCACCAAAGAAGAAAGCAACACCGATAAAAGAAAAGAAGAAGGTGGTGGTGGAAGAAGAGGAGGAGATGGCCCCGAGAGAAATTTCTCCAAATGCAGTACCCTGAAGAAGTTATTGTGGGGCAGGAATGGAATACCCACATAAGACAGAGCAAGATAAGTGAATACAATCACCGAACCAGTGAAAACCAAAAGAAGTTAGATGACCTGCTCACCTCTCAAACAAACAGCATGCACTGAGGATGGCATGCCGATATATGATGATGCCGGGAAAAGCTACTCAAGGGAAATGGTGTCTACCAACTTTATGAGCTTCCATACTTTGGAAAGTATGCACCCTTGTACAGATGGCTGATGAGCCGAGTCCATGAGGACTTCTTCTACTTCACAGGATGGAGGGTAAGACTGACACCCATCCTCATTGCCACAGTTACTAGATTACGGGCAATGGGTGAAGACATTAAGACCGACTTAGCTGAAAAAAGTGCCATTTTGGAGACACAAAAGGTGTTGGGCTATCAGAAAGGACCGCATGGGATGGACATTGACAAGTTGAAAAATTGTCTAGTAGTAAGCAAAGCACATCTAACCACAAAGTTGAATGACCAAGAACGTTGGTCACAAGTTAATTCTATGTGGTTGCATGTGGCCAAGCGCATGTCAGAGGGAACCACTTATAACATCACCGGATTCATTGCAGAGCGGATAGTCGAGGAAGCACACAAAGGGAGTAAGATAAGTTTTGGTTATATCTTACTGAGTTTAGTCTTCATGGAGATCGGGGTACCAGATGGCCCAAAAGAGAACATATGGGAATACCCCATGAATCATAAGTCTCCAACTGAGTGATTCAACAAATATCTTTGCAAAGGGTCGATGACGGAGGAGGTTAAGGAGCACGCTGAGATGTGGTATGATAGGCTCCACATGCGGCATTTGGGGAAGAATGGCACATACCCAAGGATTTTCCCTCGGTCCTTGGGAAAATAGGTACAATTTGTAGTCTACCAACATTTCTATATTGTGCGCTTCCCAATGGTAGATGGGTCATGGAGCCCCTGGTGCAAACTACCATATGCATTTCCCACAGTACTTCCAAGCTACAGTTCATCGGTTCACCAACACACAGAGGTTGGTATTTAATGCAGACAAGGTGGACTGTGAGTATCACACCCTGAGAAAGACTTATGGATATCCAGGGAGGAATGCATACAATGAGAATAACATCTCGGAAATCTTAAGCATTAAGCCAGAGATAGTGGCCATCATGGATATCGGGCCACGCTAATATACCTCCAACTAAAGCCTAAAATGGAGAATAACAAGTACGTGGAGAATGAATTCACACTTCCAGGGCACCAAGGGGAAAAGCTATGGAGAACATTCTGCACCAGCAGGCCCTCTCGCCCCAAGCAAGATGATGAGGAAGAGGATGAAGAACCCGAAGATAGTGGCGGCCTGGTGCAAAGGAGGAAGCAAGCCATCTAGCCAGGAGGGGGAGCACGACAACTCCCTAGGAGAAGGAGCTACGGGGAGGAGCAGGGCACAAAAGATTTAAGAAGGTGTTTAAGTGCACAAGGGCACAAGGAGGAACCCCACAGGTGAAGGAGCCAGAGGAGAAGAAATGGAGAAAACTCAGGCTGAGTGAGGAAATAGAGGAATCTGAGGAGAAGGTGCCTTCATCTCCAACTGAAGAAGAGCCTCAACATGAGGAGGAGAAGATGGAAGGAGAAGAAGGGGGTCAATCAGAGGCTACACAGACAAGGGTGGGGATACATCTGGTATTCCCAACCTTGATGCAACCATTCCAAGAGGACCCCGATCCCATCGAATAGGGGAGGATGCCAAGGCACATGCCATGGGGTATGCAGAAGACCCAAAGCTGATCATTCACTGCTCGGTCCAGAGTACCATCGAGTAGAAGGATTTATTTGGATGGGCACTCATGGATGAGGACAAGGTGACTCTACACAAGGAAGCAACTCTCATGGTCTATGCACACACACATGGATGAGCCCGACTTTGATGTCGGTGAAGAATCATGTGCACGTCAAGGTGGTTGAAGAAGGCACCTAAATGCCACATGACAATCAAACCAACAATGATGTCAGATGAGCAGGTGAGCAATGCTCTAGTGAAAGTATCCTCCAAGTAGCAAGAAGAAACATAGATAAATCTACTACCATCAAGGCACTGACAGAGAGATTAAAAGCCAAGGATGTGGAGATAACACCTAGTCCAGAAAAGGACTTAATCAAAAGAAAATATGACACTTTTGTTAGTATGGCAGAGGAAATTGAGATGATGTTCTAAAGGTACGCCCAATCTGAATCCTGGTACCAAAAGAATTTCCTTCTACGATGCACTATGTGAAAACAATGATAACATTAGTGTTGGAGGATGAAAAGGCACGTGTATCCTCACAGCCCAAGGACTCTGGGAAAAGATAGAAAAGGCAGGCTGCAGTAGCTAGGAAGATTGCTACTTATGAAGGTCTACTACAAGCCACCCATGATGAACTGAAGAAGGCCGATCATGCGCTAACCATATGCACAGCCCCAGATGTGCTGATCATGGTGAAAACCTTGGAGGAAGAAAATGAGGTCCACAAGGTGATGAAGGATGCTTCCCTAGGCCACGCTGAATGCTTAGTCCTGGTAAAGCAAAAGTGCAGAGGCACTAGCTGCAGCATGCAGCACCACATAAGGAGAGGTTGGAGGAGCTAGGAAAGCTCATTTCTCAGAAGATGGATGTACTGGAAGGGGTGCAAACCTCTATGTCAAGCGTAATGCTTGTAATACAAAATGAGCAAGGGAAACTCTCCATGGAAGAGCTATAGTCCATCATTACAGACGTGCCTGAAATAGTAGGAGCAACACTAACAACATGGGAGAACCTGGAAGCAGATATCAAAGAAGAATATCCAGAGTTGTTGCTTCAGGATGAGACGGAGGGGCCTGAGGCCTAAACAATTTTGTTAGCTGTGTATATCTTCTTCAAAATTCTTATTCAAGATTCTTATTCAAAATTCTTTATTCAACTATTCTTTATTTATCCATTCTATGTATAAGTTTTGAGCATCACCATTGTTGGGTGACAATGAGATTAGTGTGGGGTAATGTTGATCAGAGAAAACACTTAGTTGAACTTGCACACACAAGTCCGCGCGGAAGAATGGCATGGCACAGAGAAAAGCGCGAAGTATAGGAAGGCATCACGCACACGGAGGTGTAGAGTAAGACTCTCAAGGACTTAGCCATTTTGGAGATCAGGTCTATTCTTAGAGATTGGCATGCGGAGTACACAAAGCATGCCGAGATTTGCGCGCCACTCTTCATGGATTTTGGAAGGACATGTCAACTCACTCTTGCATGGGCATAAGTTAAGAATAGATCCATCACTTCAGTTAACTATCAACAATCTATAGATAGCATACTTGCATGTATGGCTATAATTGTAAAAAGGCACGTGGCTATTATTAGCATGCGACCTATTTCTGGTAGAGTTAAGTGGTGAAGGGTTAGTTCCCCACCCTATATATATATATATATGAATATACTTATATAATATATATACAGAGACTAGAGAATATAGAGACATACATAGAGAACCAACATGTTTGGAGGAATGGAAAAACACATGAGTACATGTGACTGGATAATTGTAACAGATCCATGCATGCATGCCTGGTATTGTATGAAGCTACTGTATTGTTGGTTCAATGAATAGATAAAGGAAATTGGCCAAACAAAGTGTGTGATGTGTTTTATCAATGCATGTTATTACTTTCATGATGATTTACCTTTAGCGCTTATAGATCTGGTTGGATATAAATGGTGAATGGATGGATTAGTTCCTAAAATATATGTTTACTGCCACCATTCTACTATTAACTCTTAAGAGGGACCCGGTACCTTTGCACGCTTCGGGTGAGCGCTCAGCCTAGGCTGAGTGATGTGCCAAGACTAGGTGTTAACTAACAATTCTAGGCTATATCACTAACCATCCCTATGCCCTTTTTCTCCTATTTATGTTGTTTGCTAAGATGATCATATAAGTCCAGGCACTCCTCATAGTTTTGATTCTTTCCACAAAAGAACAAGTAATATTCTAAGGGTATTCATGCCTATAGTGGTCAGGAGATCCACGTGTATAACACATTCCACAAGGAAACTCACCTCGTCCACCACCACGGCCTTAGCCCCGAATCCACCACTTGTATCCTCGACCTCTTTCATGACCTCCTTCAAAGTGCCCTTCATTTTGATCATAGTGCCCTTGAGTGCGATCATGATTATGGTGCTCACTCTTACCTTTAGAGTTATCCAATACTCATGTCTGTCAGACACCAATATCGATGGCATCATGGATCTTATCAATCAACCTGTAATCTTTAGTATTGTGAGTCATGGACCGAAAAATATTACAATAGCAAGATACGTTATTCCTTATCATGCGTTGTAACAATGGGCAGTGGCTTATATCATGGTCTAAATGATATATCTCACAGTCTAGCAACAATGAACGTACTAACCTGTGGGGAAAACTATCCTTAGTGTGCCCGTCAACTTCAAAATCTATACACCAAATCCTAGTGCACATCTCATGTGTTGAATTAGCTAATAGTTTCTCCAATTGCTTTACCATAGCTACAATTTGAGCTTCCATGAATCAGCTCACTCTAGTGTCTATACTTCGATGGCTTAGCACACAACGTTGCTTCAAGTGCTTCACGTGGATTTGTATATGTCTTATGTGATAGCGCCCTCCTAAAAGGTGTGATCAAGCCTCTGAAAAACCACTTTGTGCATATTGGCTTGTATGGATATCATACGAAATTTTAGACAAAATCTTTTTGAAATGGGCATCATATTCCCGAACACTCTCAGTAGTGCCCTACTTAATATCCTTAAGCACGCTTATACTCTTTTGCTTGAACTTAGGGATATAAAATTCCTTAAGGAAAGCATCTTAGAATGCTATATAATCTATGTAAGTCTAATCGAGTCAAACTTCCTGTACTTAACTGTTTCTATGTCCCTACAACGTAGTTGTGAACTGAATTTCCTTGCACTCAGAAGTCATGATCCTTTTTACGTGCCACAGTATCTCACACATGTGCACATGCCTAGTAGCATATTCTATTCCCCTATACTCTAGAATACGAAGCGACATCTCCATGTAAATATTCTAGGGTTGGTGAGGACCATGCCCACCGGATCCATAACCCCCTTGTGTTACCTCTGCATCAAGACCCACCGGATATAGAGCCACCTATGCCCCTTGATCCTCTACTTATAGACAGTGAACCAGAGGATGTATTACCCTGTGGCCTAACAGTGGTACTAAAACTCCTACAGTCTACGAGGTAGTACTACTCCTAGAGGTGAGTCCAAAATTTTACATGCCTGAGTTCTACGCTGACAACGCACCTAAAAAGGTACCACAAAATAACAAGTAAGATGTCTTCCTAGCCATAGATGTACTTGTTATTTGATTCACTCATGTTATTCTACTACCCAAACTAGCTTGTTGACTACTAGTTGTACTAGAAACTAGAAAACCAAGTGCAAGGGCTAGGTTTTCAGGTAGATTTAGATGCGCTTCCATGACCCATGTCATATTTTTTGGTGTGCTCTCATAAGAGTCCGTTGTGGGTTCCTTGTTATGCTTGCCCAAATGGGGAGTTCCAAATGCTCTAGCTCCACACCCTCTGTGTGAGTTCCAAATCCTTCACGAGCCATCTCTCTCCTCAACACCATCTGTTATGTAATCTTGTGTTGCTTCCCTAACTCCCTCTCATGCACCTCATTGTACTTAAGTTACCTTTCTTCTCTTTTCCTTTCTACCGCTAGGTCCGCCATCCTTCACCAAACTCCGCCCGCCCCACGCGTGTGTAGGGTTTAGCTAGTCATCAACTTCTCTTCCAAATTTAGGGTTACCAATAAGATCTTAATCACCATTAGAATACCTTGCGAGATAGGTTCCCACGGATAATGAAAAAAGCTGGAACTTAGCTACCTTCGGGAAAGAATAATTGAGTACTCCAAAATATAGCTATTCGAACACCATGAAACCAAGTGTCCACAACGCATGCCCAAATCGATCAGCATCATAGAGGTCATGTAATTCTTCCTATGTCTAGGCAAGTGTGTGAAACCTCCCATTCATTTTATACACATAAGCAACTAGCAACTCGTGCAATACTCTATCGGAAAGATAACAAATAAAATATGATATAAGCAGTCATACAAGTTATAATCCAACCACGTGCATGTGTCAAACTCGACGTACTGATGTTGAATCTTTGATTGTATTATTTTTCCAAATCTACTATCCACTCCTCAACACTTTATAGGGTCAACCGATACATCTTCATCATGAAACATCCTAAAAATAGTTGAAAAAGAGGTCCCGGAAACGGAACCGATGATGTAGCCAGCTACAATTTCTTTGTGAATAACTCAGGCGTGCTGGCAAATCACTCAACCTGAGCTGAGTGCTCACTCAAAGCATGCAAAGTTACTAGGTCCCCCTTTAGAGTTACTTGTATATGATGTTAGTGTGATGATGTTTAAACATGTTCAGAATCCAGATTCATAAGTAGACATAAACATTTCACGATGCAAAATATAGATCTAGATCTTAGAGAATCATGATAAATGAACTAAAAAATAACTATGATAGGATTAACCATACAAGAACCAAATTTAGTCATGTCTAACACCATTATCCATCCAATATATTCCATTTCATAATTATTGTAAAACACAAAAGCTTCTTACACTATAAAGTATCTCCATGAGTCATGTGTGCGTCAAAACCAGCAACACAACTCTACAATAATTCACCACACTACTAAACTACACAAGTCAATACATATTTATAGGGGTGGGGACTTGCCCTTCACCACCTATGCACTTCTCAAAATAGGTTGCATGCTGATAATATCCATGCACCTTTACAATAGTATGCACAAAATGCAAGTACTCTAACAATAGATGTCCTATAGTTAACTCCAAGTAGAAATCCTATTATTAGCTTAAACTATGCATGGCACTTATCTAGCCACTTGTTCCCAAAATACAATTGTGTATATCACAAGTCTTCATCTCTATGTGTGCTCCACATGCTATCTCTAAAAATAGCCCTTATCCACAAAAATAGCTAAGTCTTGAGATTGGGTGCTTCAACTCTATTATAGCATTGCGTGCTTCTAGCACCCTATATTCACGCACCTAATACTTAGAATATTTTTGGTTGTTCAACACCTATTTTCCTTTTACAAGCTCTATCTTACCCCATTTTTCATGCCTACACTGGGTCTATAAGCACACATTCCATCTCTCCCTCATGATCTTAATTACGACTAACTATCAATAGTTGTGTGTTAACACTTGTCAATGGTCACAAGTGCAATGCTTTGTATTGTTCCCTTTCACGTTTTATCTCCAATCCTGTTCAAAAGCATCTTTTCGACATACACTCCTCCTTATGATGAAGTGCACTTTCTCATATTTTGATCACCCTATCAAAGTCACATCCTATCTAAGTACACTCTCCTAACCCATTATCCACTCTAATTAATATCATCATCATTTTGTCTTTGCATCATATGTCTAACATCTATATCCAATCTATCAATCCATCCTATATTCCTAATTATCCAAAATCATAAACCATCATCATGCCTAACATCTAAGATCATCTACATCATCATCTATATCTAATCATATCTAAATCCATCATTCCTATCATCATATCTAACATCAACATCTAGTCTAATATATACTTCCCATCTAATCACATCTACTCTAATCCAAGTCATATCATCTCACATCTATCATGTCATCTAATATCAATATCTATCATATCATCACATCAAATCATTTTAATTAAAACATCACATCACGTAATCAAGACATCACATCATCAATATGCATCTATCATCTACACTAACATCCATAATATAATCAAATAATCACATAGATCATCATACAACACATATAAGCCATGACAAAATCATATATATATATATATATATATATATATATATATATATCCTCATTAAAATGTTTCCATACATCCGTGATAGGCCTCTATGGGCTCTATCTCAAAAATATATACATAAAAATCAATATACAACGTTCACCCTCTAGGTGGTGAACTACCTATTAAATGCTCTGAGCTCTGAGCCTTTCCCCCTGTGGTAGGCACCTACACATCTCTCTATCCATCATCTCCTCCATCATCTAGAGTTGGATCTTACCTCGGCTATGCCATGCTAGCCATACTTGCAGATGGTGTTAGTCACACTGAGCTCCTTGTTCTCCACTCCCCTGCTAGGTATGTTATGTATCACGACACATCCGATGACCTTTAATATCACTATGCACTCATAGTAGCGTGCCTTCGCACCTAGTGCCTTGTATTACTCTAGTGATGCAATACTCAACAGAGCCATTGGGTCAGCTCCTAGTGAAACCACTAGTACCTCACTCCCTAATTCCGTAACTACAATTCCAAGATCTCTAAATTTGGCCCCGTAGGCCTCTCCTGTCTACAATATCTTTCTTGTTGTTGTATATCTAGGTCTCTCTCCTAGTGTAATCTTGTAGCCTCCTCGCGAGAGACATATAACTCTTCCCATAAGCGGGCTATCTCAATTTCCACCCCTCCATCTCCACCCTTCTCTCCTCTAAGTGTTTCCTCCTCTTCGTTGGCACCACCTCATTTTCATACAATCCTAGCTTCGTTCTCTCATCCACTACATGGGCTTCCCATGCCTCTTTCATCCACTCCACAAATCCTACCCCTACTCCCACATCATCATCACCATCCCATGGGTCTCCCACCTCCTCTAATGGATCGACCATCATAAGAATAGGTAAGTCCCTCTCTGCCTCATCTCGTCTATACCTGATAAGAGCCCCCAACATTGTCTATACCACCCAAAAATACCTCATCACTTGTGTAAAATGAACTACCTCCACCATCTTTGGCATCTACCCATGTATCCATTTGATCCTCCTCATGCCAAATAATTGGATCCATGCCTAGCCATGTGGGAAACCCTCCGTATGGGCTCCATCTAACCTTCTACACATCTAATCCCCCCAAATCTCTATATATCAGTCCTCTCCTCTCTCTCATGTCTTCATGAGCATGGTCATCCTCCATCTCAAGATTAAAATAGATAGCTTTATGTGGTCCCCGTCAAGATGGAATCCTTGGTATCCTAATCACAACTATGTGCTCATATGCCTAAAGAATGAAATAAAAAACACACATTTAATCTAGATCTCCTCTCTATAGTGTACATCTATATCTCATGATATATATGAGCCAATAACATTATACCAAATGAGAACATTATCATATGCTCCACTATGTATGCTAACACCCCCATCAATGTCCATGGAAATCTAGATCCCTCGGAATCTAGTAGCGCATAACATGAGATCGCCATCATAACCAAACATAATCAAACTACTCCCAGGTGTCTCTGGCTCATATTGTGCCTCTATATGAAAGGCCGCTAATGTAAATGTGATCTGTGGGGCGTCGGCTCCAAATATTCATGTCAATACCCCAATCTCTGCTCTATTGTAATAGGCTCTATAGGCTCCCCCTATATCGGTAGCCTCAAAATCTGGTACACCTCCTCTAATGTTAATGGCATATCCCTTGTCCTAAACTAGAATGTATTATTCCTCACACCCCAGCCTAATAATCAATCCAATCATCAATCCTACATCCCTTGGTATCCTATAATAATGGTGGAATCCACCCAATCCTACCACCTCAAGTGATCCCACTCTACATCAATCACATCCCCTCTAACACGATCATATGTAGCAGGACTATCTCTGAGATACAATGTGTCCCTAGCCTACAAAATCAATCAAATGAGTAATCATTAGCATCCAAACCTATGTAAATCATAATTTTTCAATTGATCTAATCAACATATTCCTCTATCTAACTATTTGATGCCAACCCGGTTCTAGTCGACGCGCCCTCAAGCCCGATCGATGGTGATTGTGTCCAGTCGTCACCGATCACCATTGATGTCAATCTCAAAACCTAGAAAAATGTAAAATATAATAAAAATAACTAAATAACTTAAAAACTAAGCTAGGGCTTAGGCACTTACCATCCTCTGAGTCCTCTGGCGCTTCCTCGCTGCTCCGTTGGCCTCCATCTCACTCCAAATCTCAATCTCTCTTTCACTCAAAGCTCTTGATCAAAAAATTTACACAGTACAAATGAGCTTAGTAGGCTTCCCCAACCGCTTATATAGGCCATCAACCTAGGTTGTCGTCAATTGGATCTATTCGTAATCGACCATATCACAGTCCCCACCGATATAACTAAGTCACCATCGACCTAACCCTAAATTTTCATTCCCCTTCTCTTTTACCTAATCCCTCTTCTAAATTATCTTTTCTTCCACTTTTGACTTGTGTGTTGTTCATAACACACCTTTATTTTTCCCATCCAACTTCCCTCACTATCTCCAAACTCATCATGCATCCTTAATTGCATCATCCAAAGACCCTTCTATGCAAACATCTTTGTGTCCCTCTTGGGGAACCATATTTCATCCTAAACCCGCCATTGTGGCCATCTTTATTCCTTGTTCCACCCTGACGTATATTTTTAATTCCTCGTGTATGAAGGATATCATATACACTTTTTCCCTCGCATTTTTCTTGGCCATCCTCACATTTTTTTGTGCATACTTTTAATGTCTTCCTTCGACCCATTGGTCCCACGGCTTACACATCCATCCGAGTGGATTCCCATTGGACTCCCTCTATATTTCCATGATTTTTTGACTCGCTGGTCTGTAGGACATTGTCATCATCTCCATTGAGGCCATCCTTTGTTCCCTACCAGTGTGATACCAAAATCACCTCCATATATTGTTTTTTTTTATCCCTATTCGTCTCTGGGCATATTCTTTCATCTCCTCTCTTTTTCTAATCATTTCCACTCTTTATCCCTTCATATATCTCTTTCAACCTAGTGATTGATTCTTCTTTTATCATCAATCCCTAGTTTGAGGGGGACACCTCAATCACCATCATCTTCTATCACTTCTCATTTTTGTCTCGTGGTCTACCTAACGCAAAACCACTCAACAAAAGGGGGAAAATGTAGACACCAATTTTGGTATCCCCTATCCCTCATCTCGCATCCACTCCCCTTCATCATCACTCCTCACATACATATCTCTCTTCCCATTTCAAATTTCCCCTCCTAAATCCAATTTATTTGAATATCCCACTTTCCTTTCTTAGCCCATCATTTATTTTATTTCCCCTAATTTGTCCTTAATCCCATTTAATTAATCCCTAATCATCCTTAATTAGCTCTAAATCCTCATTTAATGTGTTCTTATCTCCCAACCACCTTTTTCCTTCCCTAAACATCCATAATCGGCATTAACCACCCAAAACCCGAATTATACCTCATAGGGGCTCTTTGCATCGAGCTAGTCACATTTCCACTACAAAATCAATAGACCGCAGTAGTCACCTAGGTGACCCATCCAAGTCACCATCGACCCTATAAATACAACCATACCCCTCCTCTCATGAGGATGCAATTTTTTTGAGACTTCAAGCTTTCTTGCGATCTTGACTTCATTTCTTGCTTTTCAGAGCTAATATCACCACCTTGGAACTAATTTGGAGATTTGAAGTTTTATATTTCCTTGATATCATTATTTTACATGCTTAGAGCCCCATTACCATCCTATCATTATTGTGCATCAATCTTGAGGTTCATCACCATCTCGAGCTCGCCCTTGTATCATCATCGTCCATTTCTTTCTACAGTCATCATTTCCATCCATCTTCATCCCTTAAACCATATATCACTCCCCGGTCATCATTGACCCAACACATTCATCATCAACCCAATCCACCTCTATTTTATTTTATGTTATCCATTTTCTCACTTATCTCGCTTTATGATCACACAATCTCTCGGATATCCCAATCTTTTTGTTCTCGCACACCTATTGCTTTAGATCTCACTTGCATCACACATAGTCATCATTGATTTGGACCAGTCACCATCGACTGATCAACATTTATCAATTTTCTTACATCCTTTATGTTCTCATCGATCCAGATTCCTTGCATCATCTCGCATCAATATCGAGTCTTAGATCACTTTAGAAAAACTTCTTTTAGATCTACCTTCTTTGCATTTATTTTTGGTTTGTCTTGCCCAAGTCGTTGTCGATTGTGCCTGTGATCTCGGGTCACCTTCGACCCACTCGGTTTGGTTTAGCTTAGAATTTTCTATAATCGATCTCGCATTTTATTTTATCTAGTTCATTTTAGATTCTCTATTTTAGTTCAAAGTCTCTTGCAACATATCGTTTATACATTATCAATTTATACTTATTTTCTATCAAATTGGGTTAACATCCATCCCAGGAATTTTTCACTTCTTTGGACCGGTATTGTCAGGTAACCCACCATCCTATCTACTAATCATTTTCTTGTTGAGTTTCTCTTTGTTGTGCAAGTAATCAAGATCACTACGAGGAGGATATTTTGTGCTCGTGTCCATCACCATCTCATATAGAGGTATCCTTAAACCCTATAATTATTAGAGTTTCTTGTTTTCTTTGTCACCATTTCACTAATCAAAACATCGGTGAAAAAAATTGGTCAACAATGATCTCTCTTATATTTGACAAGATTAGAGATTTCGAGAATTGTCAATAAAACATGGTAATCCTTGAAATGGAAATACATCCTCTTTGTGAGATGGAATCAAGAACTAATCGAAACAAAAATGTATTCTTGATGAATATGATTACTTCTTATCCTATCTCTTAAATGAAGGATGGTAAGGAGATTGAGAAACAAACAAAACCATGGTTTTCATTATAAAAAGCCTTCAATTTATTCAACTAGGTGTTTCATGCTCAACAATCCACTTGTGCACTCTGACTCAAGTTAGCAAACAAATTTTCCTTCTTATCCAAGTTTCTTTAATTAAATTTAATGATGATTTTTAGTTTCAACATGGATGCTGTCATCATGGATGAAGGACTCATCCAAATCACTTGTGAATGGATTCGTTTGAAATATTATTGAGAGAAAAGTAATGCTCTAATTTTGGAACATCTCTCTCGCTCGGATCAAGAAGAAAATGAAAAATCCAATCAAGTGGGTAGAATATCATGAAAAACTCATTCATCCATATCTCCAAAAACATTCCACCTCATCATGCAAAATATGGATCAAATGAAAGGTTATTTTAAGAGGAATGTTTGCTCCAAATTTTAGGCAATTTGGCAATTCGTGAACCTATTTGCTTGTTCTACGGGTTAGGAGAACCTGCGAAACACTATATTCCACTCTCTACATTATCTCGTGTTTAATTCCAGGTCCCCTTTAATCCACATCTTTCACTCCTTTGTTCCATGGGTTGGGAGAACCTGTGGAACACTATCACCCACCTCTGTGAAGCACTTACCTCTACCAAAAATTTCCAAGTCTTGGCACATGTTTCCTTTGTTTTATGGACTTGGGAGTTTGTAAAACATTGTTCTTGATAGAATCCCATGGAAGATAGTGTCCTACATGATTTTAAAACTTAGTTTCATCAAACCTTTAATTTTCCTTACCTCTTCTTCTCCATGCTTTGCGACTCATGCTCTATATTGAAACCCACCTAACACCCGAAGCTTGATTTTCCTTTTTCCATGGAAATAGTGAGTATGTCGAACACTATTTTGCTTCCCTTTTTTGAAAAGAGACTTGGAGAGTCTGCGAACACCGAGCTCCCGATTTTGCACAACACCGAGATACAATGTTCCGCGTATTTTTCATCAAAATTTTGTCTAAATCCAAAATCAAATTTTTAAGTTATCAAAATTGCATGGAGGTTTATTTTTGAAAACACTAGCATAAAGGGGGTGAATGTAGACATTAAAATATGTACTTATTACTATAACATTGCACTTTTAGTATGTTTTTTAAACATGATTTCCAAGCAAGAAGATTAGATATTGGTGAGACAATTCCTTATTTTCTATTACTTTTGATTTATCTGATTATGACTCCTTCTCATGGTTTTCTAGATTCTTTATATATTTTTTTGTCATGTCACAGGATCCCTATCAATATGCTCTAACTATTTATTCTCTAAGTTTTCTCGGACTAAAGCATACATAATGGGCTATAGTGTATGCATGTAAGCTATGGTCCATGTCCTACGCTTTGGGCCCCATTTGTTGTCTTTTAAATATTTTAGTAGGTGTCTTTGTCACTCTTTTTATTTTTATTTTCCACTTCAAGTTGGATTTTCATGTCACTAGTTTTCAAATTTGAGCAAAGAACTCGTATATATGTTTAGCCTACTAAGAGAATTAAGAGGAGATTATTACTATCTACTATCATCTTTTGAGCATAAAAAGTGAAGTAAGGAATGCAATTGACTACATTATCTCAAAGCATAAGAAGGTCATATTTTCTTCATCCAATACCACACATACACTAAAATCAAAGTAGTGTATCCCATTATTTGGTGTGATGTGAATGATGGAAAACCTAGCTTTGACAGGATGCGATCGCAATCACACACACCGTAGTACATAGAGTCTCAAATGTCATGCAATGTTCGATGCAATCGCAATTGGATGACTACCAAGGTTAGTCTAACTCAATCATATGCATTCATTTTTAGGATAATGTGTGGTTGAGTAATATTCAAGGTAGCTAGGGTTCATTTTGCGGGAATATGTGTGAAGATCGAGTTTCAAGTAAAGTTGAAGTAAAGAAGGTGTGAATCAGGGAACAAAGAATCAAACTACATAGGAATCAAATCCACACAATTAAAAGGTATGAGAACATACAAAAGGGACATAACACCCATACACCTTGGCCCATACCATACACTTTGGTCCGGATAGCTTCACAAAGGAATATTCCATGCATGCGATGGAAGGATCCAGAAAGACATCATTGTAAAAGAGTGGAGAGCTTAGATCAAAGGAAGCATGCTCCATTGGAGGACCACATGGACACTTGGCAACCGATCTATTATCTCAGAAGGCATGACAGTGGAGACTAAAGCTATATATAGAGATGCTCGGGTAGAAGAAAAGGACACCAAGAGCGACATCATATAACGTTGGATAGGCAAAGCTCTATAGGAATAATGAAGGATCCTTTGGGTTGGGATTAGGAGAACCATAGGAGTGATGGCATATTTAGAGGGATGGGTCTATAACCAGTTTTGTAATGTGCATAGTTCAGGTTCCTAATGCATGACTCTGATCTGCATTGTTATATTGGCCTGTTATGGCCTTAATGAATGTAATGTGGTTATTGAACTTGTTAATATGAATATAAGGTTTTGTTCTAAAGTATATATGTTGTTCATGGGCACAAACCCTAGTGCATTTCCTTTTTGTCATGAATCAGATCTACATTTATTTGATACTTCTCTTTTGTTATTTGAATGGATGCATTGGTATAATAACTCATCCTAAGTTCTCAAAATGAATGCATGGTTCTTTTCTTTCCTACATCTAAATCTATCATAAATGATGTATTCTCACACAACTCAAACAAAGGAGGGGCTCAACCCCATGCGTGCCTCGGGTGAGCACCCAACACCCACTGGGTGATAGGCCAATGCGCATGGGATTAGATTGTTGTTCTAAGGGTATAAAAATGACTACATCTTGGTTCCATTTTGGGACCTCTTTTCAAAGTTTTTGTGAGAAATGATATACATCTTTGGTTCCCTGTGATGTGTGATGACCAAACATCTGACCTTGAAAGTGTTGAAGCATGGTTCAAGAGCACAGGAGGATGAGTTTTCTCAAAGGTTTAGTACCATACCTGAGTTTGATGCACGCAGATGGGTAGAAGAGAACATGTACCATGAGTTATATGAGACATTCTTTTGTTGTTTTCTAGTAGAACTATATGAATGGCTTTCAACATATGCATCTAGATCAAGTGGTACTATAGATCACACATATGGACCCAAGATGATTACCAGGCTAATGCATGATGTAGATCTAACTTGGACGTGTGTTGTTGATCACTAGTGGAAAGGAGTCCTAACTAGTTATACTCTGAATATGCCATTTCTACGTATTATTTCCCAGAGGTTGTTGAGTTTGAGTTTCTGAGGGAGCCCAGAGGATCATTTTTACATGTTATCCCTTTGGCTATGAAGATCTTGATCATTACCCTAAGTTTAGAGGCATTCCCTATGGTCGGCTAAGCTTCTCTGAGCATTGGGTGAGGAAGCTAGGGTGGAGGAAGATGGTGGAGATTGTGGCTGAAAAAAAAGAAGAGAGATGACTCAAGTATAGTGAAGCTCATGAAAGGGAGATGGCTAGAAAATGAGGTTGCAGGTGTGATGGATCTATGGAGGTAGATGTTGGGAAGGAGTTGAGGTTCACGCAGAGGACATGGAACCTAGCAAGTCCTGCTTACCCCATCTTGGCAAGTGTGGGAGAGAAGCCCCTTCAGCTTCTTGATGAGAGTTCATCACATGGAGAAAGGAGATCCATCGGCATGCATCTAAACCACCTAGTGACCAACCCCTGGCTTGGTTTTCCAAGATCAAGGAAGAAGTATTGCTAATCTAGTTAGTATCGATGGAAGTAACCGATCTACGCCTAGGAGATATAATTTCTCATTTGGGACATCCATGGCTACGCAAACCATTCCCATATTTGGAGGAATTTTTGACAAGGTGCAAATACACAAGGTTTGGGTATCACATCTAGAGTGGCATGGGACACACAACTGGGTAGTGGGACAATATCACAAACCATCAACACATAGTTTAGTGGGACATTTGGGAACACTAGGCACACCACTTCAGCCATTTTCTAGCTACAAGAGGTGGATCTGGTGGTATAGGAGCTGAGGACCTGGTGGACCTAGTGGATCTAGAGGATCTAGTGGGTCAGGAGGAACATAGACCTAGGTGGATCCAGTGGATCTAGTGGAGGAGGAAACACCAGAGGGAACCAAGGCTCTGGATCAGAGGACAAGGGCCATAACCACCTCCACAAGTATTTTTTGAGATGTCTTTACACTTACTAGACTACAGGGGTATTGAGGATGTTGCAGAGCATGTCCACAAGTGTGAATTACTATGGCACATGAAAGGGATCACTACCCCAGAGTGGAAGGCAAGTCAGTTTGCAACGACATTGCAAGGGCACACACATAGTTGGTATCAAAAGTATGACCCCCATCAAATGGTGGTAGACTACACTACATTGAAGAATGCCTTCCTAAGTAGAGTTCCATATCCCTAAATTTGAGTAGAAGAGCATCAATGCTCTAAAGGAGATCCAACAAGGAATGAAAGAGAGTGTGTGGGAGTATGATGCGTGGTTCAAGACTCTCTTGTCAAAACTATCCTATGACATTCACCCTTCTCAACATGCTCAATGGTTTGTTGGAGGATTGATAACACCATTTAGAAGGGCACTATCACACAAGACTTTCACAGACCCACGTGAGGCCTTGAAGCTACCCTATGCACACGAGGCTATTGGGAGCATTGATACTAGTGTTAGCCCTTTTCTGAGGCTCAAATTGTTGCAATGGCCAAGCAGTTGGAGAAGTTGTCTACAAATTCAGCGCATGAGGTTTGTAGTGGTCTTTGGTGTATAGACTGTGAAGTGGAAGGGCATGCAAAGGATAGTTTCCCTTAGAAGTTAGTACGTGCCATGGTGGTAGACTATGAGATTTTCCATGGGGATCATGATGCAAATAGGTGTCCTCTACTACAACGCAATCCATAAGAATGTTTCTTTTATTGCAAGATCTATACCTCTATGACCCATGATACCAAGGATTGCAATTGATTGACCAGATTCATGATGTTATTGATCTTGGTGTGCTAGACTAGTCTTGCAAGTAGTTCCAAGGATGATGATCATCACTATGAAGGGCACACAGATGGAGGAGTGCATGGGAAGAGGTTTTCACGGAGGATTTCATGGTCATAGTAACTATGGAAGAGAGGAAGAAGTGAGTTCCCATGAGGAACCTATTATAATTGTGGGTCTACAGAGCATTATAAGCATGAGTGTCCTGACCTATTGCAATTGCTCATGGTGTGGAAAAAACATAAGTACGAGGAGTGCCCTAAGTTGTTTGAGCACATGAGCCAACAACACCGGAAAGACAAAGGCGTTGGGATGGTGAGTATAAAGAAGGCCAACCCTCAATGGATGCCAAGAGTGGCACGATCGGATTAGAACTCTATACTAGTGATGACGTGTGGTAGAGGTCACACAAAGGGAGATGCCAAGACAGAAACTGGTTGTTAGGGAAGAAGTGGTACATGGGAAGTATCCAGACCCTACTCATCAGAAGGAAGTGTATCAAGAGACTATGGATGTGATTCAGTTTACAAGGGGAAATCCAATGTCTAAAGGAGCAAGTCAAAGTAGTTGAGAGCAAGGAAGAATGTCGAGGCTCCAAGAAGGATCTGGATGAGGTCAAGGAAGTGTGTAAAATGTTAAGGCAAGAGAATATTATTCCCTTGCTAGGAGAATGGCTATGGAGAAGGTACCACACTACCGGGAGAGAGCATGAAAGGTAGGTTTTGCATGCAAACCTTCCTCCTCATAACCTTGACTATGATAAAGAGATTACATTGAATGTAGTTGTTGATGGGTGGCTTCTTGAGCAATATCCTCATCGACACAGAGTGGAGGTCAATGTTCTCACCTTAGATGCATGGCATCAAATGGGAAGGCCCACATTACAACCATCTTTGAATGTGTTGTATATGGAAAACAAGACAAAGGCAATGCCCATTGGAGTCTTGAAAGATGTGGTTATCACTATTCAAGGGGCCAAGTTCACTGGGACTTTGAAGTCTTAGCACTCACCAAGGTGGATAATTTCCCAACATTACTTGGGTGCCCTTGGTGTTACAAGAACAATGTTGACCTACGATTTAACAAGGGGTATATAAGTTTTGAGAACAAGGAGGAACGGGTCATCATCCCCTTGACAGATGGAAAATCAATGCCCTATATACCAGCCCTTAGGAGAGGAAGTCCTTGACATAATCTATGTGCACTCCATCAGAGACCCTAAATAATTCATCCTATATAAGGGGTTATCCAATTTGAAGATGCTCAATCGATGAGTGATACAACTAGCATAGTGTGTGACAATTGGGCACACGGGACTTATGAGTTGATTGGGTGAAATTGAGAGGATCTGTAACAAGGGTGATGAAGGCATGCTCTCAGTCAAGCACCTGGGAAGAAAGAAGCTACCAAGTTACTCTGAGGAGGAAAGCTCTAATGATTTCTTACGAGAAATGGAGGCTCAGTGGAAAAATGAGGATGAAAGGAGAAGTATGCTTAGTTATAACTTGCTCAGGACTATAAACATGCATGGTGGGAAACACATCATGAGAGTCTCCTAGAATGGCACAAGGTAAGAGTCACATTTTCTGTAAGGTTCTCTAAGCAAACACACCCACTATTATCCAAAGACTACCATGGCAAGGAGCCCACCTCATTCCATATCCAAGCTTGTGAGAAGGCCTGGATGGAGGGCACAAAAGCTTTACCACCTTCATTATGGGTGCATAAGTTATATTCCACCTTACAAGGTTGTGCATGTGCATGGTATATCCACTCAGAGACACACCATCAAATGGGGAATTGGCAGGAGTTAACGATGATCTCATTCAAGATTTTGAGTATCGAGTACCAAGCCATCATTGGATAAGGCATTACAAGTTGTCAAGTGCCTTACAATGGGAGATAGTGCTATGGAAAAGATAGGCTACTAGAGTTGTTAGGGTGAACCTTGTTTGGAGACATGCCTCAATGAAGAAGAATTAAAAGAAATATAACTTGAGCACATGTATTGAAAAGGAAAAAGGAAAAATGGTCTATGTAGTAGATGGTGAAGAAATGGAAAGTTTGGATGTTAACCATTCTGAAGGTATGCAAAGTCATAGATAGTGCTTGATGAGTGAGCACACACCTACCATGAGCCCTTAAAAACAAAGAAGGTTAACATTGGGACAGAGACAAAACCTAAGGAAGCTATCATTGGGGACTATTGGTCGGAAAATAAGTTTCAAAGGTCATTGATCTATTGCACAGAGTTCCAAGATTTGTTCCCTCATGGGTACCATGAACTCAAAGGCATCCACCATTCCTTGGGGAGATGAGGATCAAGTTAAGGAAGGTGCACACCCATTCAAAGAGGCCTTATTAGATGAATCCAAATTTGTGTATGGGTCAAGGAGGAAATAGATAAGATGATAACATCTGGTATCATTGAGGCTATGGAGGAATCAAAATGGATAAGCCCAATGGTCATCAATATCAAGAAGGATGGAAGAATAAGGATCTGTGTGGACTACATGGACCTGAATGTAGTATGTGTCATCGATCCTTTCCCAACCCCTTTACTGAAGAAATTCTGAGGGAGTAGTCCGGGCGCGAGGTCTACTCTTTCACGGATGGGTTCTCAGGGTATCACCAAGTCAGGATTACAAAGGAAGACCAGAGAAAGAAACTTTTTCCACTGAGTGGGGAATTTTTCCTATATGGTCATGCCTTTTGGATTAAAAATGTGCTTTTTGTGTTCTCGCACATTTTGGTACAAGCATTTTAGGACTTCATCCATAAGTTTCTTCAAGTCTACCTGGATGACTGGATGGTGTATGGGCTAGTGAAAAGACCATTGTGACAATTTGAGGCTGATGTTTGAGAGATGTCGAAGTTGAGGATATCCCTCAACATTAAGAAATGTGTCTTTGCTACTCCATTTGGAACCCTGTTGGGACATATTATATGTAAGGAAGGCCTACTAGTGGATCTCACCAAAGTTGTAGTTATTGTGGGATTGGGGAGCCTACTAGTCAAAGCAGCAGTGCATGGATTCCTTGGGCATATGGGGTACTATAGGAAATTCATCAAGGGGTATGCCAAGATCACCACCCTTGAGGAATTACTAAAGCACAAGAGAGTTCCTTTCATTGGGGAGAGGCACAACAGAAGGCATTTGACACTTTGAAGGATAGACTTGTCACTACACCCATACTACATTTTCCTTCTTGGGATAAGCCTTTCCATGTACATGTTGATGCCTCAGAACAACCATGGGAGCAATACTAAGCACAACCTAGTGAGGGGATTTTGATCACCCCTTGTGTTTTGCAAGTAGGAAGTTGACAAAGGCATAACAGAATTACACAACTACTGAGCGTGAGGCACTGATCAATGATCTACGCACTGCATAAGTTTAGACAATACCTATTGGAAACACCCTTTATATTCTATATAGACCACATGGCATTGAAATACTTGGTGAACAAGCCCATTTTTAAGGGTGCATATGTCATTGGGTCCTATTATTCCAAGAGTTTGAGTTCACGGTGGTTGTAAAACCAGGGAAGAGTAATTCAGGGCCTAACCACTTATCAAGGATTGACTCAGGAGAGATGCACAAAAAATCATTGAGATACCATGTTGTATGCATAACTATTTAGGTTATGGCATGCACACCCTCATACTTGGAAGATATCATGTATTCTTGAAAATTGGTGTGGCACTGAAGGGATGAAGGCTTTGGAGAGAAAAAGTAGTTAGCAATATACACCACACCCTACATGTTGATTAGTGGAGATCTATATAAGTTAGGACATGATGAGGTTCTACATCGATGCATATTGGAACATGAGCACATGGAAATTATGGAGGAAGCAGCATGGTGGGATTGTAGGAGGACACTATGTAGAAATGCTACCATGTGAAAGATTCTAATGGCAGGGATTTGGTGGGAAACCATCTACCAGATTGTATTGAGTTTTGCAAGGCTTGTGACCATTTCCAACCTTGGAAAACCTAGAAAGAGGGATGAAATTCCTTTGTGACCAATAACCAACACTAAACCATTTGAAAAATGGGCAATCAACTTTGTAGGGCCAATTTCCACTAGCTACGCAAAGGACTAGGTTCATGATATATCATTACTTGCACTGATTACTTGACAAGATGGGCAGAGGAAATTCCTACAAAGGATTGCACTACAGTGATAGCTACTATTTTTATGGGAGAACATAATCAGTAGGTATGGATGTCCTTTAAGCTTAACAAGTGATAGAGGTACACATTTTCTAAATGAAATGGTCAAGATTTTGTTAGAAAAATTTATGGTGGCCCATCACAAGACTACCCCTTATCACCCTCAAGTGAATGGAACTTTTGAGGCATTTTAACAAAATACTAAGTCACACATTGACCAAGATTTGTGATGTCGGAAGACAAGATTGGGATGAAAAAGTATCATCCATTCTATGGGCATACAGGACAACCTACAAGAGGTTGAACAAGGCCACACCATTTCAATTGGTGTTTGTGCGAGGCTATTTTTCCAGTTGAATTCATGTTACCATCATTACGTATATAGCATAGCATGCAAGAGGATTGGATGATGAACAAGCAAGTTGAAAGAGAGGATTGATAAGTTGATGCAGTTAGATGAAAGGTGATCACTTGCTAGATGGAGTCAAAAGATAAAAAGGAAAAACAAAAAGGCATGGCATGATCATCATATCAAAACAAACAGTTTGAGGTTGGGAAGATGGTCTTGTTGTATGATTCCAAGTTTTGGCCCCATCTTGGGAAGTTGAAATTCCATTGGCTAGGACCTTACATCATCTCATACATCCTTGATTCAAGCACATGTCGATTATAAGCGCTAGATGGAACAAGTTACCTATCATTTTCAATGGGAGTAGGTTGAAAGCCTACTATAAATAAGTCTTCCTTGGTGTTTGTAAATAAGGCAAAGTATTTCCAGTTAGCTTAGGATTTCCTTTATGCTTTTTATTTTCTTTGTGTTTCCCTTTCTCATTGCTTGTTCCTTTCTTTTTTTTCATTTTTACACCTTGTGCATCGGTAACCACATTATTTTCTAAGGTTGTGTATGTGTAGAGACCACACATCTATTTTAGTGTGGGGTGGAGTAGTGTGGAGTAGTGAAAAGTAAAGTATAAATTTATAGCCAAAAGTAGTAAAAGTTGAATGGCCCAGTAGAAGGAAGCACATAAGGTTGAGAAAGTGACATGGGGAAATGGTGGATAATGAATTGTGGTGTCAAGAAGGTTATAACAAAGACCACATACAAAGGATGAAGAGTGTAGGAACAACATGAGGTAGGTGAGGGAAAAAATTAGGTAAAGGACATAAGAAGTGCCTTCGCTTGCCATGAGACACACATAAGAGTCTTCGGTCGATTGGATTTTTACGCACTAAAAAGGTTGTAGAAGGTTTTTCACATAGGATTGGGTGTGTGGGTAAGGGCACTTAAGGTCAGCCTAGTGGAAAAATATACATTTAATGCTAAGTACATTAGGGTGGTATAACATTTATTGCTGAGAGGAGAAAAAACTATAAGTATGAAGTCGGGCACATTATTATTTACCTTGATTTTACAAAGTGAAAGAGCTCTTGTGAACTAGGGCATCCAGAGAAATTTGTGTGAAGGAAGAAGAATCATAAAGATCTAAGTGTGTGACTAGATTGATCTGATGAACCAGAGTGGAAGGAGTACATGGGCATGGGGAGAGTTCTTTTCAGAATATGTTGTCTTGTGGAAGAAGTTGTTCCTAGTTAGGGTTTGGAAGCTAGGGCATGAAAGAAGGAGGATTCTTTGTGGAGTGGAGCCTTAGAGTGAGTAGAGTAGTAGATCAGAGCAAGAAGAGGGATTTAGGTTATAACTCAAAAAGAAAAACATGGCACCAAAGAAGGTGACCATTTCACCAAAGAAATAGAAGGGCAAGGGAAAAGGAAAGAAACCACTTCTTCATCATTAGCTCCAATGAAGAATGGTATGCAAAAATGCAATACCCAAATGGAGTATTTGAGGAAAGAGTGGGTGTCACACTTGAGACAAATGGCCATGAGCGATTACAACCATCACATGAGCACTACTAAGAAATAAATGGCATTGGAACTAGTTCATCCAACTAACAAGAGGACACCAAGAAGAAATGCCAATATATAGCAATAAAGTAAAGGTAAAGTTGGAGAAGGCAGGGTTGTTGCAACTATATGAGTTTCCTTATTTTGGCAAGCCAAGTGGCTATATCAAAAATGTCATGTGTACATGAAGACCACTTCTATTTTGTTGGCCAGTGAGAGATGCACATAACCCCTCATCTTATATCAAAGTTCACTAGCCTGAATTGCGAAGGAGACTCCATAGATGATGACTTAGATGATAAGGAGGCCATCAAGGAAACTATGGAGGCTTATGACTACAAAAAGGGTTCATAGTACTTTGACATCATAGAAAACCCCAAACCTATTATGAGGATGGTCACATGCTTAGTCACCAAGCTTAATGATCAAGAAAGATGGACAAAGTAAACAAGGCATGGTTAAATGTATGTCGGAAATCTCGAAGAGGGACCTCTATAACTTGTCCACCTTTATTGTGAATGAGATCATAAGAAGATGAAGAAGAAGGAAAAAGATACTATTAACAACATTCTCCTCACCATTGTCTTCTCGAGATATTGGAGTGCCCGATGGGCAAGAGAAGGATTTGGGAGTATCATCAAGAAAGGGGGTTAGAAAAAGAGGTTTGAGAAAATATTGTGAGACCATGACAAGCCTCACCAAGGAACAATGCGTCTTGAAAAAGTGGTAAAAAAGTGAGTGGGAACAAAGATATAGAGGGAAGTGAAATGAAGAGTGGATAAAGATCCCCAAGGATGGAAACAATCATGCAAAGAGAGAGGTAGATTTTACAAAGATATCAACATTTCGCATTGAAAGGAGTTTACAATGGGATGGGAAAAGAGTCCATGGTAAAGCTACATTTCTAGGTCAGGAAAGCTTCCAAGTAGGGAAAGTCAATAGGTTTAATAGGCCAAAAGGCTAAGGTTGGGCTACATTAGTGATTCTAGAGCAACCATACCAACAAAACAACTCCTGCTATGAATTTGTTTGATGAAGAAGGCGCATATCCACGAACTAGAAAGATGTTATCTTGGGTGTTTGAGTCCCACGTGGATGAACCTGAGTTCAAGTAAGTTAGAGAGCACTTGATGAAGGTGCCAGAGATGAAAGGAGTAAATCCCTTGGTGAATTCTCAACAATTTCAGATGAGAAAGTCTATAATGCACTCAACAAAGTTTCAGTTGAGATTGAGGCCAAACTATTTGGAAGAAATGATAGAGTGAGATTCCTAGAGGAGGAATTGGAGAAGAAAAAGGAGGAGCTCGTTGAGAAGAGAAAAGACTTGAAGCAAGAAGAACTTATCAAATGCATTTAAGGCATGAACTAAAAGAAGAAAAGGAAGGTGTGGATTACACTAAGAAAATTGAATGATTACAAATGCCATTATTTTAAAGCATCCCGACCTAGCGCCACCCGAGTAAAAATATGAATCAACCTTGCAGTGTCTAGAGGATTTGACTCACATCCTCACGATGGAAAGATGACCACTCACTTTAGAATCTACAGAAGAGGTGTTGGCACACCAAGAAAAGGAAGAGAAGTTGAAGGTTGTCGAGATCATTTCTTGATATACCAAACTCCTTGTAGAGGTAAAGGCTGTTGTGCAAGTTATTGAAGCTACATATGACAATTGTGTTAATAGAGATAGAGTGGCAAAGCATCCTGTCACTACACATGAAATGAAACTCAAGGAGTTTCAAGAGAAGAATAAGGGGAATAGAGTAGAAAGGGATAAAATCCTTGCCTAAGGTAGAAAAGAAGTCAGGCTATCGAGACCTTGTGAGGCTCAATCAAAATCCAGACTAAAGGAATTATACCCCCAGATCACCCACAAGATGGACACACTTGATGACTTGGGAAAAAATTGGAGAGTATTATTGAGAAAATGAGTGCCAAGGGGAGGAACTAAGTTTTGAGGAGGTGAGTGCCCTATTCGAGACCTTGACAAGAAGTGCAGAGTGAGGTTGACACCTAGGAAAAACTAGAGGTAGAAATAGGGAAGGATTTCCCTCTCCTCCTTCAAAAATAAGCATTGTTCTCTTTCATTTCCCCATTCTTTCATTCTTTCTCCCAATTCTTCATTCCTTCATTCTTTTTCCCACTATTTAGAGCCCATCATTCTTTATTCATTAAAGAGAAGTGTTTTTGAGGATGGAGAATAGGCAGTAGTGTGGGGTGATGTTGGGCCCCGAATATTGGCTAAGTACAAGAAGGTGCATGGGTGCATGGGACCTATATGAAGAAGGGCGCACAAGGTGAAGACACAGGATAGGGTTTAGAAGGGTTTGGAAAAACCCAAAGGTGTGTGACACATAAGGAAAAATAGGGTTTTGGGACTTAGCCATATTCGACGTTCCAGAAACACATGAGAAAAGTGTGACCCATCTAGCATGCGAGTGGATAAGGTGCCATCCTAGACAGCTTGATGGTCAAGAAAGGAATATTCCATGCATGTGATGGAAGGATCTAGAAAGACATCATTGTCAAAGAGTGGAGAGCTCGGATCAAAGGAAGCATGCTCCATTGGAGGACCACATGGACACTTGGAAACCGATATGTTATCTCGGAAGGCATGGCGGTGGAGACTAAAGCTATATATAGAGATGCTTGGGTAGAAGAAAAGGAACACCAAGAGAAGAATCATATAAGGTTAGATAGGTGAAGCTCTACAGGAATAATGAAGGATCTTTTGGGTTGGGATTAGGAGAACCATAGGAGTGATGGCATATTTAGAGGGATGGGTTTGTAACCAGTTTTGTAATATGCATAGTTCAGGTTCCTAATGCATGACTCTAATCTGCATTGTTATATTGGTCTGTTATGGCCTTAATGAATGTAATGTGGTTATTGAGCTTGTTAACATGAATATAAGGTTCTGTTCTAAAGTATATATGTTGTTCATGGGCACAAACCCTAGTGCATTTCCTTTCTGTCATGAATCAGATATGAATTTTTTTATACTTCTCTTTTTTATTCGAATGGATCATTGATGATAATGCATCCTAAGAATGCATGGTTCTTTTCTTTCCTACATCTAAATCTATCATAAATGATGTATTCTCACATAACTCAAAGAGTACATCTTCATAATCTAGAGTGATCATGCATCCTCTATTTGGTAATCTTATTAATAATTATTGGAATTAGTCACACTATTTTATCAATTGTCACCTAATATTCCATCATTGGCTACACTCACTCATGAAAACTCAATTCTTGCATACCTAGGAGCATATTTGGATATCCCTTCCTTATTTTCTAAGAATAAGTTTCTTTATACTATATATGCCCCTACGTACTTTGGTAAGGGTGATGCTTCTAATGTGTTTCACTAATATTACTAGCCCCATCTCTTCTACAATGCATGTCATGGATTCTACATAGATTATATACTAGCCTTCTTTTTCCTTTGATTATGATAGACCTCTTTATGGGGATATTTTTAGGTAGCTCTTGTGTTATTCCCTTCTTGTACATATCTATTTTTCAAACAATTCAAAAACATTCAAATAATAAAAATATGCAAATATGTGTAAAAATACAAAATAAGACATGTTTAAGCTTTGATTAGTTAGTTTATTACTTTATACATATTGTTTTCCACATTGGTTCAATAAATAACATATCTACTCTTTACGCATATGCGTTCACAAGGTATATAGAGCTTTATGCAAGGCATACACATGTTACTACATGATGATAGGTGGTTGATAGGTTTCTTACACTACTCTTTGTGGGAATCCCCTATGTCATATAGGTGTTTTTTTTTCATCATAATTGCTTTGCACCTTCATCATCGTGTTTGATTCTATACATAGTGCTTATTGCTATATTTTGATCTAATAAGACTAACACATGTGTTTTGTGTAACGCTAACCTATTGTGTTATCTATATTTTTGCTATTATTATTTTTTATACTTACTTCATATATATTAGTGTCACTACTTGCTTCTATGGATTACTTCCTTGATTGATTTCTACATGGTTTGACTCGACTGTCTTGTTTTATTACAATGCTATGATTATTTTCTATACATCATGAGTTCCTTGTGAGATCTGGTTCAGTTTATTAAAACTTGCAACAAAAATTATACACCAAAGAAATATTAAGACACAAATCT
The DNA here is from genome assembly GCA_018340775.1 of Taxus wallichiana var. yunnanensis. Taxonomy (NCBI): domain Eukaryota; kingdom Viridiplantae; phylum Streptophyta; class Pinopsida; order Cupressales; family Taxaceae; genus Taxus; species Taxus wallichiana. The sequence continues at coordinate 757,347,157 of CM031239.1, read as the reverse complement.
TCAATTCATTCGAGATTACTTACATATGAGAGCTATTACATGTATATAGTAATATGCATTCCTAAAAATAAGGAGGTTGTTCAACAACACTCCCACAAATCTCTCCCTCAACTCCTATATACGTAATATGGTTTATAACAATATTACATTGTTACTCACGTAACAAACATATATATGCATACCCACAAATATATTGCCAACTAATGTTCACAATAAATAATTCATTTCCTAACATTCCCCCTTAGGGTGAGCATGGGAGAAAAATAATTGCACTTCCTTCGTAGCATGTCGCCCGTGTGTACTCATGATCTAGATGGTTTTTTAGGTTAGCCAACAACCTCAACAATGATGGTTTTATAGGACAACCAACAACCTCAACAAGGATGGTTTTACAGGACAGCCAATAACCTCAACAAGGATGGTTTTACAAGACAACCAACAACCTCAACAAGGATGGTTTTACAGGACAACCAACAACCCAAATATCATGATGTTGCTTTTCCTTGTGCTTTCATTTATCCACTATGTTTTTCCTTCAAGGAATTATGTAGGAAACATTGCTCATTGAATACAAACTAAAAAGAGGGAAAAATGAAAATGGAACATTGAGACCATGTTCCCCCTCAATGTGAAATTTTCACTTATTCAACACAAAACATGAACGTTGAAATCATACACACACAACTAATATCAACCGCAACTCAAAAATCAAACCCATACACACATTGTCACCATAGCTTCATGCAGCCCCCCATTATTGGTGACTGACGAGAGGTCATTGATTGACCTCCAGCCTCTTGTGCCTCCGTCCTCTAGTGAATGTGTTGCTAACTCAGTTGGATAAATCTATGATGCTCAATTGTTTCCACATTGTTTATTATATATTATCCCTCTCGTAATGTGAAACAACTTATTTTTCGGACGTCGAGTAACACTGAAAATGCATCCGTGAGGCAAATTTTTTTATTTTTACAACTTTTGACAATGACTCATAAATTTGACGATTTTTTAACAAGAAAACTACAATACAAATTGACTTGACTTAATGACAAACTCAAATATATTGACAACTAGACTTTGACTCAATTTTGGAGACCTTTTACAATGCTTCTTGGATCTACATAAAAATAATACAAAGACGTAATTTTTGACAATTTATACTTTACATTAGAGACTTAAAAATGACCCTCGATTGAGATAGATAACTATTGTACATACCTAATACCAATCTATTGATGTATAACAAAACTAAATACTAACATGAAACCTTTAACATTTTCTAATATAGCTAAAATGTATTATTAGAATACAATCGACATGGACTCTTGTAAATTTGATAAGAAGCTAAAAATTATGAAAGTTATTTTAACTTGAAATAAACAAGACATGTATACGATACTATATCACAGATGACACTATTGACTTGCATAATGCCTTAAACAAAAGCTAATTAATCATACATGTATAATTGAGTGGTGGAGTTAAAACTTGGATATAGGAAAGGTGAGCCTTGGGACATGTGTTAGGCACCGATGCGACCATATCATGCAATGTTGGTGGTAATGTATCTTCAAATCATATGGAGATGTGGGTGACGTTGGTGGCTTAGTTGGAGCAAGTGGCTACTGTGGTTATCGTAGGACGGCATTGAGCATTGTTTGGGAGCTTCAAGTGTGGAGGGTTGTGCCCTATGGTGTGAAAGACCAGATTGCTACCTTTGCTAAGCTACGAAATAGAAATCACTTTTCTTCTTCACCATTTTACATTTCTATCTATGTCCAATGGCACGATCTATTGGTGACCCGTGGAGGCTTTAAAAAGACTGCTCATGTCCATGTGGTTGTATTTACTCCACACAACTTTACACAAACTTTTAAAAAAAGATAGAGATGTGCGTAGGTCCGAATGGCTAAGAGCGGTTTCACTTTGAAAGAATCAACTTTCAAAAGAAAAATTGTATCTCGAAACGGTGTGGGCATGAATCGAAAGATGAGTCACCATGCTTCAAACTCCAGATTTCATGACCTTGGATAGCGAATGCAACAGGTCAATCTTGCCTTTGATAGGAGACACTTGGGACGAGTGTATAGATCTATCCTCAAGATCAAATGTACTTGCAGCAGCCAACAAATTCTCTATTATTTAATCAAATCTCAACAACTACCATTCACAGGGAAACCAAAATATTGCACAGATCCAAAAGATTTAGTACATCATTGAGAAAGGCTAATTCTCCATAGCAAACAACACATCTTGGTGAATAGTTCTTTGCATATATAGGAGAAATAAAATGATGCACCACCCTCAATACTTGTTAGGCATCCATCACGATATATGCTCATGATCAATAGTGCTCTAATACCGATGTGAGATCTAGTTCAGGTTTATTAAAACGTGCAAGAGAAATTGTACACCGAAAAAATATTAAGACACAAATCTTTAATTCATTCGAGATTACTTACATATGAGAGCTATTACATATATATAGGAATATATATTCCTAAAAATAAGGAGGTTGTTCAGCAACACCCCCACAAATCTCTCCCTCAACTCCTATATACGTAATATGGTTTATAACAATATTACGTTGTTACTCACTTAAGAGACATGTATATGCATACCCACAAATATATTGCCAACTAATGTTCACAATAAATAAATCATTTCCTAACATTCCTTGTTTGTCTTGTAACACTTTGGGTGTTCCATGTTTTTGGCTCTATACCTATCTTACATGTATGCACTTATTTTTCTAAATGTAGAAAATGGTGCCTTCTATTACAATTATCTTGTGAAGTTGTGGGTGTCCCATGTTTATGTCTTTATGCCTACATATGATTGTGTTTCTAGACACTACTACTTATGTGTCTCTACATTATTTCTTATATTAATATACTACTTCTACTCTATTTTATGACATGCTTAATTATTACTTTGATTTTTGTATACAATTACTATGTTGATTTGTGACTCACTTGATTTATATTGTGATGTTTCTATGCTAGTAATACTCTAGATTATGACAAGGTTGACATTTTTATCTATTGTTTTTACTATTATACGATGTATTCTTTCTTGTTATGTGTTCCATGTTGGTTTCTCTCGCACACCATGGTTTTCACCATACGTAAATCCTTTTGTAGGTATAGGTTCCCAACAATGGCCACCATTATAGCCTTTTATGTAATCCTGCATGGATTCTCATATTTATTACACATGGGTACACATCTATTATTTTGAGTCGTGCACTCAATTGATTTAACAAGTGTGCCTTAAGAGAGAGGGCATTCGTTAAGATATATTTTACATCAACAAATATGTTTCATATACATGAATAGGTTTTTATGGGGCTCATGTTCTCAAAGAAAATAAAAAAATACTAAAACATGGCGAATAAAAAGAAGGTCAAGACCATACATTATAAATAAGAATGTGGTAGAGTCTTGACCATGATGGGCATTCCCAACTAGTGAACACATTCCAAAGAATTTCTAGTTTTCTCATATTTGATTAGCCATCCAAAAGATATTTATACCATTTCATATATAGATGCTCAATTTAGAACATGATACAAGGGACATGAGTACTTCATTCCTTTTTTGATACACTATTCAAAGTTAGTCATAAGAATATGTTTTGGGGAATGTGCCTCCTCCCCTATGATATCTCAGAATCTATACATTTATTCTTAATGGTAGAACACCATATGGGGGCATGTCAATGTCAATTCCTTTCATGGTTTGATCTTACTCAGTAGTTACAACAGTATAAAATTATACCTAGATTCATCTGCTGGTGGTGTGGTCTGTGAGTTTTTGGAAGGTTTCAAGTAGCTAAGTTCTTTGTTGGTTGTATTTCCTCTTTTCTCACTATATTATCAATGTGGAAGTTATCAAAGTGGCCAAGTTCTTCGTAAGATGACCTTCCTCTCTAAAAAGTCTCAAAAGGGGGTACTTCATAATACGTTTGTGCCGAGAATCATTTTATTGGCATGGTGTTTTTTCTTACTATGTGGAATCTCCTATATTAGTTGAATTACTTTACGTACTTAGTATGTATAAATTTTTGTGTGATGAAGTATTGTTATCCATTTTCACCCTCGGTGAAAATGGACAACCCGGAGACTTTGTACGCAAGCAATCCCAAGGGGATTCACAAGTTAATCATGGAACATACAGAAAAAAATGGAAAAAAATTAGGTACATTGCTTCAGAGCATCCCTGACATCTCCACGCAGGCCTCAAAGCACTTGAGAATCCAAAAGGTTGCATAAAATGTCTAAAAAAAGTGACAGAATTCAAAGGGTAACCTAGCTCAAGTAAGCTCACCGAGTTGGTTCCTCTAGCTTGGTGAGTTGAGGTTTGAGTCAAGCTCCCCAAGCTCATGAATGAAGACCGAGCCGATGGGAAATAATTACATTGGGATCCACGTCGAGCCATGTTGAATAGGGCACAATCAACATGCATGGTTACGATAAATCTAAGCCACTTACCATAGTGTTGCGTTGTAAATATGGTCATTGAGCAAAATAATAGCTCAATTTAGCTGGTAGAGTTGTTTCATCTTACCCCAACGATGTATGATTAGGAGTGGAGGTACGAGCTCTCAACACAAAAGAAAGGAATTCATTGAACACTCTCAACTTGTTGAGTTGAGTTGAAGGACATGGCTAGCCGCATTGGATGTAAAACAATCGAACCCTTCAAATCGAGCTATGGCGAAAGAATTGGACCGAGCTAAGTATAATGGTAAAAATTGGAGGCTGACACATTGACAAAGAGTGCAGATTTGGATACCAAGCCTACTCGCCAATGAAACGGGAAGAAAACTTGGCGAAGGTTTAGAGAGATCAAGGAAGGCAGTCAAATTGAGGGACTTTTTCAAATTTCAAAAAGGCAAGAATTTCAAATTTGGGTGCCGAGCTAACTCGTGAACGAAAAATGGAGTTTGTGGTGAATACAACATTTGGGAGCCTAAGAAACCCAACTAGCTCAAGATGTGTGGGCGTAAAATATCCAAAAATGATGCGAGATAGAGTATTGCAGAGATGTTAGGGCTAGGTGGCCCGAGTGGCCTATGGGGAATTTATGCGCCGGAAGCCCAAAATGCCCGACTCCCATTTATTGTGGGGATTAGGCGATTCAATGGCCCATGCCTACCAAAATGGGGGCAGATGAACCAATGTGCGCAAAATGGGTATTGAAGGCCCGAGTTACAAAGCTAGTCAGTCCAATGGCTCATGAATCATGACTTGTGAGTGGGGAGGATATCCCACCGAGTGGGGAAGGCCTACAATGCAAGCGGTGGAGTCTTCATGTGGGGTCAATTAAATGGTGAACGCGACACCCAATGTAACAAAGGGGAGCCCAACATGTTGAAATGGAATGGCATACAATGGCATAGGTGGTGCCGAGCTAGGAGATATAAGGATTCGACATTGTAATGGTGGGCTCGACGGTGTCGCAAAGGGGTAGGCAATGCGAGAAAGGGCCCATTTCACCAAATGGCTGGCCAAAATGAATATTTTAACAATAAGACACTTAAGCCCTCCAATGGAAAATGATGATATAAAATGTGAACCCCACATATTTTTAAAATCCCAAAAATTTAAAATCATACAAATACTTTAGAAAGAGGGAAAATATTTAAAATGTCTTTTTCTAGCCAAAAATTAATTGCTCAGTCTCATGGATATCAAGCTAGTCCTTGATCAGAAATTGGGACTAAGCCTATAGAACTTTATTAATCAACCAAATCAATTTACAATAGAGGGGTTGCAATTCTTATACGAATTGAACAGCCATGTGCAGAAAAATACAAGGTCACACAGGTACAACCGAAATCATAACTTGACTTCCAAAATACATCCAGAAGCAATAACTAAATACAAACAAGTATAGTTGCGTTGCAACAATAATGCAAAAAATAAACAATACGATATAAAATGACAAATATTGTTATAAAACTATATAACAATATATAAACTAATTACCTTATTAAATAATTAAATATTTAAGGTAATATAATGCATAAATTAACCTAACATTCCCCCCTTAATTTTGCATTACCTCAAGGGATGAGGAGAGGAACTCTCTAAACAACTTGAACTTGTCACGTGCAAGTGACTTTGTGAAGATATTTTCTCGTTGTTCAGCTGTTGGAAAAAATTGAAGCTGTATATTGTGCTTCAAGACATGTTCGCGTATGAAATGTACCTATACCTCAATATGTTTTGTTCTTTCATGAAAAACTAGATTGCGAACAAGTTTGAGAACACCTTCATTGTCAACATACATGGTGGTCATTTTGTCCTATGGTATTCCAATTCCTTCCAGTATACGACGTAGCCAAATTTCTTCACAAAAACTTCTCCTATAGAATGGTACTCAACTTATGTGGAAGAGAGAGAAACAAAGTGTTGTTTCTTGCTTCCCCATGATATTGGTCCAGATCCCATAAAGAATACAAACCCTGAAGTGGATTTTCTATCATCAATGTTTCTGCATGATTTGAATCTAAATATCATGACAAGAAAAAGTTGTTGTTCTTCTTGTATTATAGACCAAGATCCACTGATCCTTTGAGATATCTTAAGATGTGCCTTGTTCCTTTCCACCGACAAACTTTAGGTTCCTACATGAACGTGGATAAATAACTCACCGCAAATTTGATATCTCGGTCTAGTGTAAGTTAGGTAAATGAGACTCCCAATCAACTGTAAATAGAGAGTGGCATTTACCACAAGAGATGGATCTGAATGAGATAACTACAATCTGTTCTTCATAGGTGTAGCAATCGGTGTGCAATCCATCATCCTGAATTTCTTGAGCGTTGTCTTGGTATATTTTAACTGAGAAACAAATATATGATTCTATTTTTGTCATACTTCCAAACCAAGACAATAGTGCATCACTCGAGATCCGTCATGTCGAATGATCGATTAAGATCTTTCTTCATTGCATCAATCATCCTCATTGAACTATCAGTGATGACTAGATTGTTGACATAGACAAAAACAATCACAATCTCCCCCTTGCTTTTTGAGGTAAAGATTGGGATCGTATGGATTTCTAACAAATCCATGTTGTATGAGATGCTCATCAATTTTGATGTACCATGCCCAGGGTGCCTATTTGAGGCCATATAGAGATTTCCTGAGTCTACATACCTTTGCTTCTTGACCAGGTACAACATATCCCTTAGGTTGATTCATATAGACTTCTTGTAAATCTTTGTTCAGGAAGGCACTTTTTATGTCCATCTGATGGACTTTCCAACCAAACTATGTAGCTAGATCAAATATTATCCTAATCATTTTGACCTTAGTTGTGGGAGAAAATGTCTCTTCGTAGTCAATGCCTTCTTTTTATGCACACCCCTTTTCTACTAGTCTCACTTTATACTTGTATATTGTCCCATATGCTTTGTACTTAGTTTTGAATATCCATCTACATCCAATGGGTTTCTTCCCTGGTGGAAGATCGACAAGCTTCCAAGTGTTGTTTTTCATTACTTGACTGATATTCAAAGTCTATGGCATCTTTCCAAGATTTTGACTATAGGGATTCCTAGACTATAAAGGGCTCATCAAATTCTATAACTCTACTCATCAAAGCAAAGTTAACTTCTTCTCTTGCTTTACTACAAGTCTATGGTCTATGGGTGAATGTATCCAGTGGAGCATTCATTCTTGCATCTCATAATGTGCTAGTATACCACTTAGGCATATGTTGAACTAGCTCTCATGGGTCGTGGTTCTATCAGATCATCACCATCATCCCCATCATCTGCGGGAACATTAGCTTTAGTTTTTGCAACTATTGAAGAATCTACATCGGTGAGTATGGAGGAGGAGACTCTACTTCCTCTTCTCAAAGAACTCAACATATCTTCTAGTGTAGAATTTCCGGTCTTCGGATCCATCAATCTGTACCTAATATTTTCTTCACTGTAGCCAATGAAAATGAGTTTCGTGACTTCATATCCAATTTCTTTCCATTCTACTTGGGTATGTCCATAATTTCTTTGCATCTGAATACTCTGAGGTGTGCAATAGATGGTTTCCGCTTTGACCATGCTTCATGTGGTGTTACTCTGTTAGAGCAAATAGGCACTCTCTTCAACAAATACACATTTGTCTTTGTTACTTCTTCCCAGTCTGTCTTTGCAAGTCCATAATCATCAATCATGCATCGCACCATTTACATTATACTACGATTTCTTCTCTCAACAACACCATTATGTTGTGGTGTGTGTGGAGGAGGCATTTGTCGACGAATCACATGATCTTGTAGGTAGTCTTTGAACTCATCACTGGTGAATTCCCCCCCTCGATATGAGTGGAGAGTTATGACGTGACAACTAGTTTTTTTCTCAATAGCTACTTTGAACTTCTTGAAGGTTTCAAAAGCTTCACTTTTCTTGCGAAGACAAAATCCACATTTTCTTGAATAGTCATCAACACAAAGCATGAAGTTCTAAAATCCGAAATGACTTAGTTGCTTTGATCTCCTGAAAGATCGGTATGAACCGATCAAGCTTTCCATGAGCTTGAAAAGTACTCTTTTGGAATGAATTTATTGATTAGAGAACACTTGACAAAAAGCACACAAGAAGTCCGTGTGAGAAAGCAAGTTATATTTAAAGGTGTGAATGGATAGGGAGAACATGTGCACGGAGTAAAAGTTCAGTCTTCAGGACTTAGCCATTTTCTCTCATGAAGGTCTATTTTTAGAGATGGCATGCAAAGCACACAAATGAGGCAGAGACATGTGCACCATGTATTGGCTATTCTTAGAGGATCGGATACGAAGCACTTTACATGGGCACAAGTTGGAAATAGATCTACTACTATTAGTTAGCTAGCAGTAGTCTATTGTTAGCACACTTGCATGTGTGGCCAATTTTGTAAAGGTGCGTGGCTAATAATAGCATGTGACCTATTTTGGGAACTAATAAGTGGTGAAGGGAAAGTCCCCACCCTTATATATATGTAGTGAACTATGTAATAGATAGATCGATATGTAGAGAGGAGATATACAGAGATATGTTGTTAAATCTATTACACGCATACTATTGTTATTGTAATGAAGCTTTTGTATACTTATTACGTTTAATACAATGGAGGATATTGGCTAGATCTAAGTGTTAGTTCTACATGTATCTGAATCTAGTGTGTTCTTGATCTCATCATGGTTAATACTTAATTATGTTCTTCCCTAAGTATAGATCTGGTATGCTCTATAGGATGTTGTGTTAGTAATGAAATTACATGCATTAAGTCTTCATCATGCTAACTTCCTGCAACAACAACCCTAAAGAGGAACTTGGTACCTTTACGCGCTTTGGGTGAGTGCTCAACTTAGGTTGAGTGATGTGTCAAGTGTGTCTAGGGTCTTATTGGTTTGAATTACTGAATTCTAGGTTGCATCGAAGCTTTGTGTTCTTTCTGCTAGGCAATGAGGACACTTGTATGTATCCTTCTAAAGAGATGGTAACCCATGTACCATATTGTGTTGGTGAAGTGTCTCGAGATACTTGAAACTAACATGACCAAGTCTCTGATGCCACAACTATGCAAAGGTATAGTTTTTAGCCACAAGTTTTTGATCATCTCTGTGGACAAAATCAAGTTAGAACATGCGTCCCACATTGGAGGCTTTTGCAACTATTTTCGAGCCTCGTGATTTGTCTCTAATTAAACGTGTTTTCTTTTCGGAATGATTATAAAAGTCAATTTTTAAGTTGTGATCTAGGATTTGACTGACTAACAGTAGATTCTTTATCAACTCAAGGACATATAAGATATCTGATAGTCTATAATTACATGAACTAAGAGGTAGAGAAATGTTCCCAATCCCCTGAATTGTATATGAAGAATCATCACCCAATAAAACATGGTTTTTCAAAGGCATGTCCCTCATTGAATTAAACCAATCTCTATGGCTGGTCATGTGTCGAGTGGCTCCCAAATCAACATACTAGACATCACTAGATGATGTGGAGGGTTCACTTGATCAAGAAGTGTACAAGTAGTCTTCATTATCTGAATGTTCTTCTTGCTCAACAATATTTCCTTGTTGATGGGGTCTTCTTTTCCAATTCCCCTTTTTCTACCCTTGATTGTAGTTCATATGTCCCTTGTGAGATTTTTGGTGTTGAGGTCCAGAATTACTTGATGAACCTTTCTTATATGTATTATACCAACAATCTTTCAACTCATGTCCTCTTTTGATTAGACATTTTTCTTCGTTGTTTGTCCCTTGATGTTGATATTGATTCTGATGTTGGGAATTTTGATAGGAATTAGGTTTTCCTTTTCCTTTTCCTTTCCATTTTTGATGTGAAGAAAGTGCCTGCTCTTCTTCATCATCCTTATTATACATGGCTTCCTCTTGTTGCAGTAGATTTACCAACTTATCAAAACTCACTATTGTTTCGACAAGTTTTGGGTTGTTACAAAAATGTGGTAAGAAGAAGGGAGAGATATCAAAATAATGGGAATGAGAGCTTCATCTGTGACCACTTCTCCTAGGGCTAGAAGTGAAGCCCTCAACTCTGCAACTCTTCTCAAGAAAGCTTCGATTTTTCATTTTTCTTGAAATTAACTCTCTACAAATTCAGTAATGACATTCTTATTTTTGGCCTCGTACACCGTGCTCAACTTATCCCATGCTTCTTTGGCTATTTTGGCATCTCGAATGTGGGGTTGCACATCATCGACACTCCAAACAAGATGATGAGTTTGGCCTTCTAATCTAATCTATCAAATTGTCATTGTTGTGTTATATCAGTAGTTGATTTGGTCAGAGTACCATTCACAATAGGCCAGATCTCTTCAAACTCAAGTTGTGTCTTGATTTTTGTCTTCCATGCAGCATAGTTGTTTCCTCTGAGTAGTTGTGAATTTGAAAGAAAAAATTTGGGGGCATTGGTGCCCATTTTGCAGAAATCACTGACAAGGTTAGGCTCTTATCACTCCAGGTATAAGGTCTCCCAATCTATATACTATCAGTCTGATATACCGAACCTTTCTATATATGTGCCCTTCTGATATACCTGCGGTACGTGGAAGAAGCTTGCCCTTTCTATATACCCAATGGTACATGAAATAGGCGTTAACATACGTGAAAGAATTCAATACATGGTACCAAGATAGTATGAAAGGGGTCTATGCGATTATTGACACTGGCTCAAAGAAATATCCTCATACGCACACATAACTTTGTTATATACTTGGATAATTTCTCAGTCCATATTTATGTTGTGTAATCATTCACAGATGGGTGGGAAGGCTCATAATGTGTGTATTGTGTCCTTATTACTCCCCATCAATTTAAAGGGTCGATGCCCAGATGACATTGTTGCAACTATATTAGGCATTAAGTGTAGTAGTAGTCACGATGGCTTTACCCATAAGCACTTCCCATAGGCACTTTGTATATACTTGAACATTGTGAATGAGATCTAGGATCTCGTGAGTGTTTTAGAACCAAATTTTACTATTTTTTATTACAACTCTCTACCAGTTTCTGAGTAGTTACAATGTTTGTGGTTGACTATGGCAACCTGCAAATTAGTATAATATACTGAAGCATACAATTACATTCAAAAAAATTGAAAAAATTAAATGGAAATTTTATTTTATTTTTTCAGGCCCTAGTGGCCTCCGAAGCCCAAAACAGCTTTGTGAGTGAAAAACCGTTAAAAACTTGCTTTAAATGGAGTTTTCCAGTAACCCCCCTTTTGTGAATGTTGTCCGAAATCAAAAAATAGGCCTATTAGGAGAAAAAAAAATCACCCTATATTAGGGTTTTCTCGCTAAAATTTTAGGAGCCTATTTAGTCATGACTAAGTTGTTTTTCCACCTTTTTGCCTCCAAGTTTGGTAGTTTAACTAATTTTTCCACTAAACTTCAATGGTTTAAAAATTTGAACTGGGGGTGGGGTTGAACCCCAAACCTCCCTTCCCCAAGTCTATTGGTCTAACCACCTTGGCACCTATAGCGCTTATGCTAGAAAAAGAAGCATATTATATTTGAAAGCAGGATGAAAAGGGACTTGCCTCATAAACTTCGATGTGGAAGAGGAGAATCGACGTGGCAAGTGATGAGGTGGTAAGGCATTTAGGGTTTTCACCGTAAAAATGGATCTGGAGCTCATAATGTCGCTGCTTTACAAGTTTCTTGGCTTTGTTTTTCATTCACACCTTTTTTATTTCTCTCCACCATTTTTAATTGATTTTCTTTTGACCGATCCACTTTGTTTTGTGTGCGGAGTTCGCGCGTGGAAAATGATGCCTCAACCATTGTTTTGTTTGTGTTGAAGGTCGTGTGGATAATCTAGTTGTCTCAAGGAAGTGTGATCCACCGCAGAGATCCACTATTTACCTTATGTGGGTCATGGAAGATCTCGAGATATGGCCTCCATTTGATCTCTTGTTGCAGGTTTGGGATATGTTGATTGTATGAGCAAAGTGGCTCGTCATGCGCGGGAGGCGAGTTGTTCAAGGGATATCCAAATGCATAGCTTGGTCACATTTTAGCAAATGAAATTAAGAAATATTGTTTCAAATGCTAACTCATATGAATACCTTCCATTCGCTTGAAGATCTTTGTGCACTGATTTGTATTGAATGGGCTCAACTCGCCAACTGATGGGTCAAATCAGCAATGTAGAGTCAAATCTATTTAATCTCAATGATAAGCTCTTCAATCAACATGTGGACCTACAAATGTGGAAAAATAGATAATATTATCTGTAACTAAGCAGTCCTCTAGATTTAGAGGCAAACCCCTAGTTGGGAAAAAAATTATATCTATATTTTTTAATTTTCTATTCCTACAGAAAATTTTACCTGATGCAAGGTGCACCAGTGCAAAAAAAAATTGTGTTTCAAACACCTCGAATGAATAGGAGGTTATGGAGAGGAAAGGATGGGGATAGGAAGTTGCAAGAAGCTGCACAGGCTCTCAATTGCTACAGATGCTCTTCTCCAATCTCCTCTATCTCTTATGCTCTCTCTTTCCACACCTTCTCTTCTCACAGGTCGATTAACCAGCTCTGGTACCAAATGTAAAATGGGGATGGAATCTTGTAGAATTTTATTAATCAACCAAATCAATTTACAATAGAGAGGCTGCAATTATTATAGGAATTGAACAACCATGTGTAGACAAATACAAGGTTGCACAAGTACAACTGAAATCATAACAGCTTCCAAAATACATCCGGGAAGCAATAACCAAATACAAACAAGTATAGTTGCAGCAATAATGCAACAAATAAACAATATGATATAAAATGAAAAATATTGTTATAAAACTATATAACAATATATAAACTAATTACCTTATTAAATAATTAAATATTTAAGGTAATATAATGCATAAATTAACCTAACACCGATAAATTCCCAAATAGCTACTTCTCGCTAAAATAGTCATATCTTGAGTGTTTCTCAATAGATTTACACAAAAATGGTCTTGTTGGAATCGTGATTTGAGACATATACACAAATATTAAGATATTCTAGAATAGATGAGGTTTTGGAGGAGAAATTTATAGGAAAAAATATAGTTCTAAACAAATATTTCAATGTGGTTGGGGAGGCATTAAATGAGCATGGGGAGCTATTTTCTTGTGCTCCAAGTTACAAATCAATGGGGATGAATTTTGGAGATTGCATATCATGATTTTCACCCACTTTGGGTACTTTGTAATTGATGCAAGAGGAAAATCTGAGTTTTTTCTCTCTCCTCTCCTTCATTTTCTATAAATTGAGGTGTTCTCTCATTTGTAGGGGGATAATTCACAGTAGAAAACTTTACTATTTTTATTTTTTTGAAACCAATATGTTGTAGGCCTTTATAGAGGGCTTCATGTATGATGATCCTAGCCTTTCTCTTTTAATATAATTATTTTGGCATATCAATGAAGCAATAGATGTAAGTTGTGAATGTGTCTTCCTTTGTTGTGTATATTTGCATTCTTCGCCTCTTTATATTTTGTCAGTAGGTGTATTGTGGCTCCCTACTCATTGTGCGAGTTCATTATAGTTGTGCTTCAAAGGAAATGAAGTTGTGAATTCTACTTTTAGACCATGTGGGGAACAATCATCACCCTTTCTAATCTACATTTTGCTCCCATTTTCACACATTGGAGAGTTATTCTCACACCCTTCTTTTGGAGCATCACCTTTGTAGTGTAGATTTATTTTACTTGCATGTTATTTCTCTCTAACTAGTCCCTTGGAAATTATAGAATAGAGATAGTCAGCAGTTTTCCTTCATTAGAGTAGCTTACACTAGATTAGGAAGAGGAAGCAGTCTTCTCTGGAGGTCTATCTCAAGCAGCAAGTCCCACACTTGAGAATAGTACCCATGTTACCCAATCACACTACTTTCCTTAACACACTCACATGCTAAAAAATCATAGGGTGTTGTGATTCAGTGATAAAAGGAATATTTTTTAATATCCATTCAATTATATGAAGGTATCATTCTTCCACATCTCGAAAATCATTCCAAACATTCAACATGGATCTGTAGGTGGCCAACTAAGGAGAAGCTCCTTTAGAAGATTAAAAAAGTGGCTAATTTTTTATGGTCATAGTTTCATTGAACTTGGAGCTCCTAATGGGTTGCAATCTTTAAATATAATTAGGTCCTGTAATCGCAACCTCGATCCCTACAAGCTTGATGACTCAAATCTTTGAGTTATTAGCTTTCTTGCTTTCTAATTTCCTTTGGTATTATGAAGTGACTCTCATTGATAGTCTTAAAGATTTTCCCGTGGTTAATGAATCCACCAAAGTGCTTTCTTGGATCTAGCCAAGTTCCATTATAGAAAAACTCATCCCAACTCAGTGGTGAAGACCTTATCAAAGCAAAATTTGGTTACATCTTAGTGTTAGCCAACAAGCCTAACATTTCATGAAATGTACAACCCATGTTTCCTAAATCATTAAATTTAAAAAAACCCACCTAAACCTCTCAACTTGAGCTCCAATAAAGGAATATTTGGATTTCCTTAAGACACAAAAGATGCAAAACAATAATCATTCATATACTACCATCTTCTTCTATTGGCATTCTATTTCACCGAGACCTCCATCTACTACATTGTGTACCCACATTCGTCATGATTTTCATTACTTCTTCAATCACTAAATATGATTCGGTTAGTATGCCAATAATACTTGGGTGTTCAAAGATCTTGCATCACCCCATCAAAATTGAATCTCCAATTAATGCACCTAGTTTCATTACTAATAAGGTGAATTTTAAATATCATTTATCGCAGCTATACTTGAAAGAGTCGATAAAGATTTTCTTAAGTTGTATCACAATCAATATAACTTGTTGTCATGCCATTTTTAGTAGTTTATTTAATTATTAAAATCACATGTTAATTGTTTTTAGTTGAGTCTTATTTTGGTTCAAATAATAGGTCTATAATTAAAAGTGTTAATCATTTTTAGTCTAAGGTTAAATTTGAATTTATGAGATTTTCATAGTTCATTGTTGAGAGATTTATTTGGAATATTGTGTAGTAGTTTTAAATTTGGTGCTCATTCTTGTCAAAAGTAAAGTATAGTATGTCATTGTTAAAAAAATCATTATCTAAGGTGAGTCATTTTAGTTGTTATGTCCAAATAATTTCTAATAGATTTGTAATGAAACTATTATTATAAATCTAATTTCGACTATAGTTGTAAATAAGTCTTTAGTCAATTTGTGTCATCAAGGTTATTTTTATCTTGTCCAAATATAACCATTGTGTTGTATCATCATTAGTGTCATTTTCAAAAGTATATAAGGTCTTTTTTTCACCGAGTCAAAAAATAAAAATCCTTATAGACGCATTTTCGAAGTGTTACCCAACATCTTGTAAAATAAACGATTTCACATTGTGGAGATAAAAATAAACATAATGTGGAAAATAATGAGCTTCATGTCTTCATCGAGTTGAGTAAGTAGCAACATTTACTTGAGGATGGAGGCAACAGAGGAAGGAGGTTGATCAATGGCCTCTCGTCATTCACTAGAGATGAGGTTGTGCAACTCCATTAGTGGCACCACATTTGCACCAAAATGGCTAAGTCTAGGATTGGTTTTCACGTGGTAGTGGTAATTATCCCATATTATTCATGATCGGTGTGGCGGTATCTTCAACAATGGATGAAAATGTGATGAGGACACAATCCTCAAATTGCTATTTTTATTTTAAGTTATGTGTATCTAAGAACAAAAGGTCATTCATGAATGTAATTTTAATATTTTATCTTGAATGTGTTGTGATATGGTATGGAAAATGTTGAATTGTAAAAATAATTATATAGGAGGGAAACTAACCGTAATGACCCTCGACTACGTATATACTTTAACTATCATATTTCATCGAAGATAATTTACCGGTGATAAGTTCACTAGAAGTGAAATTGGGATAAGTTCTTGTATGTAGATGATCATGTGCAGTAAGATCCAGACATCAAGATCTAGATCCTAGCATGTGATATATATCGTAGTGCAATCATACTTGATAATCGTGCTTTGATAATGCTTCACTTGAGTTTCACACTTGCTTAAATACTTGGGAAGGGTCATTTTTCTTGCTTATAGGATGAATATGGAGACTCCTAGACCTAGAAGGAGACTTCAAACTTGTAGAGGGTGCTTTCCTAATGGATGTACATAAGTTATTTTTTGGGATATTGTGCTTTAGTGCCTTTAACACTTACTTCTACATGAAGAGTTCTTAAAGTGCCAGGTTACCAAATGAGGTATGATTTACTTGCTTATATATACTTCCAAAGGTTGTTATGTTATGAAAGGTTGACTAAAAGGGGATATTTGTTCATAAGAATGTTATAGAATTGAAATAATTAGCTCAAAACATGTCGTTCCAAAACCATATAGTAGGGTTAGATTGACATTTACATCTACCGACCAAAACCAACGTTTTTGGACCGGTGGGATAAAATCATATTTTGACTTTAGGGTCCTAAGTATGGATGTTTTATAGATGTGTTTTATGTAGTTAAACTTCAGATACTAACAAAAGAGAGGTGTGAAAAGATAAACAAGTACATGAAGTGCTATCAAGGTGTGCTAAGAAAGAGTGAGGAGAGTGTATTTGCCATGCAAGTGTGCAATGTCAAGATCAACAATGTCAAAGGATAGATTGAAAAATTGAGTGTCTACATTTTCCCCCTTTAAGTATGAAATTAAATTACATGCTTAAAGGAAAATATACTTGAGTGTGTAGACACACTTTGTCTTTGCTCATAATAACTTTGTTTTGCAGTATCCCATTGTGTTGGTGTTTGCATGCTTCTAAAATGAAACTCTGCAACATAGAGTGTAGTCAATTCCCAAGATAGAAAATTGAACTATAACTCAAAATGTAATGAAAGTATTGTAAATAAATGTGCAACAAGAAATGTCAAAAGAGATGTAAAACATGGAAGGAATACACATGTTTTTTTTGTGGAGGGAATGTGATCCCCCATTTTTTGTGCTTTGAGATTTTGGATTTTTGAACTTTGATGAAGAATTAGGGGTGATCAGTCCCCAATTTTTTAAGGAGAGTTGATGTGTTAGGTGTACCAAC
Organism: Taxus wallichiana var. yunnanensis; assembly: GCA_018340775.1. Taxonomy (NCBI): domain Eukaryota; kingdom Viridiplantae; phylum Streptophyta; class Pinopsida; order Cupressales; family Taxaceae; genus Taxus; species Taxus wallichiana. Next base: position 757,329,545 of record CM031239.1, on the reverse strand, counting down.
CCAACACATGAATGCCAAAGAAAAGAACCAAAAATATGAGGATTTGAAGCACCCCTACCAAGGAAGAAGACCATGTATCAAAGTCATTCAACAACTTTGATATCTTCCCTTAAGTGCAAGAGGATAGGAAATCCATCCTATGAAGAACTTAATTGCTTTGATACCTTCCATAACCCCACAGCATACCATACCACTACAGATGGATATAAGCCCAATTTTGTAAATTAGGACACATAGTAGAAAAGAGAAATAAGTGCCCCCATACTCTTCCCATGTGCCATGTGTAAACATAGTAGAAACTAAGTAGAATTTATTGCATGTTGAAATATGAGTGGAGAAAGGAGACCCATGCCCCCAATGTGTCCAAAAATTAAGATGAAATAAATTATTATGGAGAAAGAGAATGAAATACTTCATGCCCCTTAATTTGTGCCAAACTAAGTCAATATGAGTATGAAACCATATGAAAATGTGTACCAGTGATGAAAAACTTGAGAATTATTGAAATATATATGATAAAATGCCCCTCAGGAAAAATTGTATAATAGGGTTAGAACCATCCATATGGTCCTAACCAAGTTGTACATTTTTTTACCCTATATGTAGATTTTTCTTATTTTATGTTTGAGTCTAATTTATATTTTTTTCTCCTGCTTTGCATATGTTTGTGCCCAAAAATGTATTATGTGTTTATATAGAAATGTAGAATAAACCCCAAATGTTTTCCCCCTCTTTTGAGGCATGTGTGATGAATAATTTGAGATATGCGGCTCAAAAAAAAAATATGTATATCCATGTGCTGAAGATAATATGATAACTTGTAGTATAACCTAATAAAAATGATGTGGTGGCCACCAAGAAGAAATTATACTACAAAGGGGATGTTCATGGTAGAAACCATGACACAAAAAACAAGAGAACAACAACAAGAAGCATGATAACAATAATAATTTCAATGTAAACAAAACATTAATAAAAATAATAAAAATGATGTGTTAGTAGAAAACAAGTGCATATAATGTAGAAAAAAGTGCAAACATGTCAAACAATGTCACACAAAAGGTAAAATACCTACAAACATGGGACACCCATGGTGTCAAAGACAATCAAGGCCCTTGAACCTACAAACAAGATATTCACAACACAACCACACACAAGGCATGATGTTGTAAAAAACATGGGACACCCATGATGTCACAAGATAATCAAGGCCCTTAGGCCACAATCAAAGTAAGAAACAAGCATACACACACAACTACACATAGAAGCATGTAAAAATAAGTGTATCAAAAATATGATGAAAAAAACACATAACATATGATATAAAAGAGATAGTGAAGAAATAATTGTAAGTGTTGCACAAGACACATGTGTTAGTCATGTTAGTCAAAATATATAAATACACAATATATATGTAACCAACGTAATGAGGAAAGAAAGGAACTATAATGGAAATATAGCACCTAGATATAGTATGCAAAAAGTAGATGCCCCCAGAGGTTAGTATTTGGGTAAAAAAGGGAAGGCAACACTCTCATCATCATATACTCTATGTATGTGTTTTCTACATCATGCTCAATATACCATGTGAACACATGTGTGTAAAGAAGAAATGTTATCTATCAAACCAAAGGAATAAACAACATGTATAATGTAAAGTGCAAACAATGTATGCCATATAAAATAACAGTCTTGATTTTGCATTTTTGTAAATATTTGAATGTTTTGTATTTTGAAAATATTTTTGCTTTGATATAGAGAATGCAACTAAATATGGGAAACAAGGTTTCCCCCCCCTTAAATGTGTGTGTGTGTGTGTGTGTGAAAAGTGAGGTTTGGGTGTGGAACCACTCCCTCAACAATCAAATTAAACCTATAAATAGAGTGCACCACTAGGAGATGGTGCAACCATAGGACTATGATCGAGAGTAACATCATGATGAGTAGATATATAACCTCAGTTTCATGTCATATAATAGAGCCAAAATCCATATTTAGTGCAAAAATCTTGTAATGGTATCGAGAGATGCAATAGAGAGACTATATGCGAAGATTCAACTTGAAGAGACAAACAACAAAGAGAATGAATGAAGGGTCTATCAAAGTCACATGTGTAAATTTTGGGACAAACCCTCTTTCCTTGTTGATCCACTATAGATGGGTCTAGATTTCTATTATGTAGGAATAATGTCGGTGCAAGAAATATTACTAGATGTAGAAGCATGCTCATCAAGTGTAACACTACCTATAGGTCTATGTCATGGAGGAGGTGAAGTAGATCTATCTACATGTCATTTTCATAAGCGATGATACCTTTACCCTCTAATATTTTAAGTTTATGATCTAACACATAAAAATCATTGTCATGATGTCCATTAATATGATGGAAGTTACAAAATAGATGACCCTTCTCACCTTGAATCCTATGAGGTGGGAGATGATCATTATATGGTAACTGAATCAACATTTTGTTAAGTAGTGTAGGTAATATGTCATGGGGCCTATTACGATCCTTATCAAAATGGATGGGATTCTATTTAGGAGGAGGGGTTGTTGTCATACTAGTTTGATTAGGATTATGATGATAAAAAGTATTACCATGATGTAAAACCTTTACTTGATTATCATTTTGTATAGGTTTTCGATGTGTTTCATAATCATGTGTAACATAAGGGGTTATAACATTCACATCTAAGGCTTGGGCTTATGTGCTAGCATAATATCTTATTCTAAATCAATAACATATGAGTAAAGATCATGGAATGATTCACACATGTCATAATATAATTATTCTTTGAGAGGTTGTATAAGTATCCTATAAAATATTAATCACATCTTCATGTCACTAGGTTGATATGCAAGTAAGTGCATGTTTTCCTTAAAGTTTGTAAGATATAACTAGATATAGATTTAACTTCATCTTGATGTAAAGAAGGTAAACACTCATATGTAACCCTAAGGCCTCAATTGAAGCTTAAGTGAGCTAATAATGCATCCTCGAAGTTCTATAAAAAATTACCTAAAGATCCACTAGGAAGATTATTAAACCAAGAGAGAGCATCACCAATAAGACTCCTAGAAAACCTTAAGGAGCATTCTGACATTGTCACAAGGAGCCATGACTATCATATAATGCTTAAGATGTATATTTGGATCTGAAGTGCCATCAAATAATTGAAATATGGGCATAAAAATTCCTAGGGTATGGTATTTGAAATATTATACGTAGATTAGGATTGCCAAGAATAATATTAGAATCAACACAAGCATAATATGCCTTGTTTTCTAAATTCAAGGTGTGGACATTTCTTTGTAACTCACCTACCACAGTGCATAGAGAAAACACCTCTTATGGAGGTGTATCCTAAACACCTAGAGGTTCATTCAAAGGTTTCACCCTACCATTAATAGTAGCCATAGGAACACTATCAGGTCTAGGAATATTATTGAGTGATGAGTCATCTAAAGTTTGCATAGGTTGAATGGGCTTGATCTCATGATTAGGCTCTAAAGGGATAACAACATCAACAATGATAAATGCAAATCAGAACTAGGATGATGTATCAACATGTGTACTACGTGCAACTAAAGAAAGATCAACATGCTCATTTTTGCAAACAATATCACTATACACATTAGTATCTACAAGTGGAAGAGAAGAAGTACTAATAGAAACATCACACTTGCTTGTAAGAGGAGAAATAGAAACACAATGTGTATCAACCAAAACATGATCCATATTAGAATTTTTGCATTCATGAGAAATGGAAATATTAGTATAAGAAACATCATTCTTTTCACATTCAAATGGAACAATAGAAGTGCAATGGTCATTATGTGTAAAAGCAAACTAGAGATGCTTACAATCAAGCTCATTATTTTTGTATTCAAGAGGAGTAGAAACACAATCATTGTCATCTAACTCATTGGAATAAGAAACATCATGCATATCATCATCATGGTTGTAACTATGATGCATTACTTCATCTTCATTATTAGAAACATAAGGGATACCATCAATCAATGTGTAAATAGAAGGAAAATCATCCATATGTGCACTAGAAACACTAACATCATCACCAGAATCTAGGTCATCTATAACATTAGTGTCATGATCTACATGTGGAGGATATTTTATTTTCTTAAACCATGTAGTGTAAGAATAATTTCCTACAAAAAAAGTTAGGTGGATTGTGGGCACCCATGTGCACCCACTGCAACATCACCACTACTTTGAAGAGGGCTCAAACCATGTGTCATTCTCTTAGCATGTGATATCTACCATAGTGCAATTAGATTTGAAAATCATACTTTGATAATGCTTCACTTGACTTTCACACTTGCTCAAATACTTGGTTAGGATGAATTTAATTGCTTGTGGGATGAAGATGGAGATTCCTAGACCTGGAAGGAGAATTCAAACTTGTAGAGGGTATTGCCCTAATAGATGAGCATAAGTTATTTCACAATATAGGGAACTTTTAGTGCCTTTAATGCTTACTTTTACATGAGTTCTTAAAGTGTCATGTTACCAAATGAGGTATGATTTACTTGCTTATATATGCTTCTAAATGTTATTATGTCATGAAAGGATTACCAAGGGAGGATATTTGTTTATAATAATGTTATAGAATTGAAAGAATTAACCAAAAACATGTCACTCCAAAACCATATAATTGGGTTAAGATTGACATTTTATAATATTGATCGAAATCGATGTTTTTGGACTAGAGGGAGAAAAGCACATTTTGACTTTATGGGGCATAAGCATAATTTTTCTATATGTATTTTACACAATTAAACTTCAAAGAATAACGAAAGAGAGGTGTGTGAAATATAAACAAGTGCATGAAGGGCTATCAAGGTGTGTTAAGCAAGAGTGATGAGAGTGTATTTGTCCATGTAAGTATGCATTATTAAGATCAACAATGTCAAAGGATAGATTTCAAAATTTGAGTGTCTACAAAACTACATAAGGTTTGATCTCGCAATGAGGGCTTGTAGTGTAAAACTTTTATTGATTCAATGGATGGGATTCTAACTATTAGGGGTACTCTAGCCTCACCACACACATATGTTTTCTACTTTTGGTTTTATTCTATCGCATTAATGAAGGGTTATGTAGGTTTCTAGGATTTCCACTTTGTTTTAGATGATTACAAGTCATCCCAAAGTTGTGTAAGTAGGAAAAACATACATCTAAGGCCATTTCTAAACAATTGTAGCACACAAGAAGTTCTAGACCCAGATTTCTTAAGGGTCTAAGATTGTACAATAGTTGTATAGATCTAGGTCGGGACTATACAATTCCCTACTATAAATTGTGTTGACACAATAGTTGTATAGTCCTATCCTGAAAGATTGACTAAAAATGATCATAATAAGATTTACCATGCAAGAACCAGATTCAGTCACATCTAACACCAATATCCAACCAATATGATCCATTATATTAAATACTAAAAACATAGAAGCTTCATACATTCAAGATATAGTCTCCATGGTTATGCACGCTAGCAAATCCATAGCATAACTCTACAATAATTGGTGTGTCTCTCTAAAAATTTAAGTCAAACATACAAATCAATAGATATATATATATATATAGGGGTGGGGACTTTCCCTTCACCACCCATGCACCTTCCAAAATAGGCTACATGCTAATAATAGCCATGTGCCTTTACAAGGAATACAAAAGCATGCAAGTGCTCTAATAATAGATTTCCTATAGTTAACTCTAAGTAGAAATCCTATTATTAGATCAAGACCCTATGCATGGCACTCAAACTATTGCATATCCCAAAATAGCCTTGCGTGAGTTGCAAGTCTTCATGTTTATCACGTGCTCAACACTCCATCTCCAAAATAGCCTTGACCCACAAAAGTGGCTAAGTCCTAATTCAAACTATTTTGGCACACTCATGTTCCTCCCTGAAATCTGTGCCTTCCCACACGTATGGTTTCTGTGCACCCAATCCTTATGTGCTCTTCTACTTGAGCTATATTCCCTGCGCTCAACATTACCCCACACTAACTACATTTTCATCCCTAGAAATGGGAAATCCACTTATATCTTCAAAGAAAAGAATAATGAATGAAAGAATAAAGACTTGTTCAACAAAAAGAATGATTCATCACTCAACACTTTCCTCCTCTACTAGTAGTATCAACTCTGGATATTCATTCTTAATTTTTCCTCTAATGTCTACCAATCACTCAATGCTTCACCTATTTTTTCCGGGATGTCTATCACAATGGCATCCAGTTCATCTTGAGTCATATTTTCTTTCTCATTCTATAGAACCCTAACAATGTTAGCCATGCTTGACATTATTCCCTCCATGGAGTCCATTTTCTATGCTATAAGCTTCCCAATTTCATCTATTTTGTCCCTGTGTGGATCTTGGGCTGTTGTGAGGGCTTCACACTTTTCTTTCACTAGAGAAAGTCTATCTATGCACCCAAGTGTCTCATCCTTCATAGCCTTCAGACTGCATTATCTTCTTCAAGGGTCCTTTCTAATTATTGCATCTGGAGAGTTGTGCACATGTTCAGAGCTTGATTCCCTTCTTAAGCTCATCCTTCAAGGTCTGTAACAAAATATTCATAACTTGAATTTTTTGGAAATAGTGGCCTTGGCTCTAGCTACTTCTTCTTCAAGATCCTTTGGCATGGGCATACGCACGGGCCCTTCATCGATGACCAATTTTACCAATGTGTGCAGATAATAGTGCATTGCAGAGGGGTATCTCTGAGGAAGCTTGAGACTCTAGATGAGGTCTTACCTTCAGAATGTCATCTCTAATTTCTTCAGCCATACTGAGCAATGCTTCATTCTTTTCCTCTTCTTGTTCCTTTTCTTCTTTCAGATGCTCTATTTCTTTGTTCTTCTTCTCTACCCTTATGTCTTCAACAATGCTCTATTGGTTTTCACTTTATCTATGTTCTTACACATAACCTCTGTAGATATATTTACTAAGGCATTGCTTACCTACTCATCCGACATGGTCATGGGCTTAATATTCATGTGTCGAGAGATGTGGAGACTTTTTCATTCATGCGACACACATGACTCTTCACACACATCAAAATTTGGCTCATCCATGTGAGTTTGCATGGACCAAGATAGTTGTTTCCTGGTGCATGCATTGGCCATATCTGCATCCATTAACTCCCAACCATATAGATCCTTCTACTCTATTATGCTCTAAAATGAGCATGTATGATTTTACTTGTATCACTTACGTAGCCCAACATGAGTCACGTAATCCTCACTCTCCTTCTCCTTTCTCCTTTCTCGTTCTCTTGCCCTTAGGAACCTGGGTGCCTGAATCCAGAATCAGGCCTTCACCTTTTTTAGCTTCTACCCTAGTGCCCTTCAACTCCTCTTCATTATTCTTCATCTCCTCATCACGAGGCTCCTCTACATCCTCTAGTTGTACTGGAGTACTAGGCGCTTTCTCCAAACTCATCCTCCTTGTCATCCTGAAGCTTTAGTTTTTCACCTCTTCTTCTTCTCAGTGCTTCTTTCTGTGGTGAAAGCCTAGGTGACCTTCTCAAAGGTGTGATGAGCCTGCACCTTGAGTCCTGGTTCTCCTAAACACCCTCTTGAATTTTTCTCCTCAGCGACTTGCTCTGTATCAATTCCCAATGTGTCACTCCAATACTTCCTCTTCTTCTTTCTGCAGGTGGAGGAGTAGTCACGCACTCACTTTCCTTTTTATCAGTTGGTTGACTATGACCCCTATGCTCTAACCCCCACTATCTTCATGTAACTCTTCTTCTTCTTCTTCTTCTCGAATGGGTGAAAATAGGTTGTTCATCTCCATACTAGAGTGCCAATTGTGTGCTTCCCCTTAGGTGGGCCTGGTAGTTTGAATTCATTTTCTACATACTTTCATTCTCCAACTCTAGGCTTAAGTTGAAGGTATATCAAGGCTGCCCCACTTTTCACCTATCACCAAAACTTACATGCTTCATAGTTATGTCATCAGAGATTAATCTTTCAATGTATGCAGACTTACCTAGATAAGTGTAAGTCTTTCAGAGTGTGGTAGTCACAATCTACCTTATCTACATTATATATCAATCAGCTCACATCTATAAATCTATTTGTGAACCGATGCCTAAAAGAACCACACTATGAAGGCATAGGGAATTTTGCACCATGGACTCCATGTTCCATCCTTCATCACAAAATGTGCGATGCAAAAAAATGTTGGTACACTACAAACTATGCCAACTTTCCTACCACCATGGGAAACTCCTTCGTATCCTCCACTCTTCTTCAAACATCATGAAGTCACTCATACCACATCTCTTCCCTTTGTTTGAATGGGCCACTCATGGATCCTTCACATATATACTTTTCAAATCTCTCTGTGAGAGATTTCTTCTCCATGCAGGTACTCCCATACTTTATTCTTTGGCCCATCAGGCACTCCAATCTCTACAAATACAAGTGATAGCAAAATAGCACCAAATCTTATCTTCTCACCTTTACATCACCTCCTCAATGATTGTTTCAACAATGTATCCTCACCAAGTTGTAGGTCTCCCCTTTTGACATTTTCTTCACAATATGTAGCCACATAGTGTTCACTTGTGACCATCTCTCTTGGTCATTCAATTTTTTCAACAAGTGTGCGATTCTCGTATAACTGGATACTTCCTCAGCTTGTAAATATCCATGTCCATGTGGACCTTTTGCATAACCCAGCTCCTTTTGGTGGCTATAACTATTTCCTTATCAGTTAGGTCACTACTCACCTCTGTGCCTGTGCTTTTCAAACCCATCAAAGTTCCAATCAAGGGCATTGTGATCCTCATTCATCACCCAAAAAAATAGAAAAAGTCCTCATGGACTCTTCTCATGAGCCACTGGTAAATTTTTCAGGTTTTCCAAAATATGGTAGCTCATACAACTACAAAACCCCTACCTTTCTCAAGAGCTTCTCCCCAACATCATCGTAAATGGGCATGTCATCTATTATTCATTTGTTTGTCTTTCTATTCAACAACACATCCAACCTCTTTTTGTTATCAGTTGTTCTATGATTGTAATCACTTACTTTTTCTTTGAACAGGACATGAGAATCCCAATCACGGCCCATGATTACTTCCTCTGGGTACTGCATTTTAGAAAACCTACTTTCGGGGCATCCTCAATCTCAATCTCAACATCCTTTTGTTTCTTTCCCCTTGTACCTACTCCTAGTGCTCATTTGGGTGCCATAATATCTAGAAAGATGTGTTCTTTATACCTTTTTTGAGCTCTACAACTCTGATTCACATGCCCTAGCAAGAAACCACATGCCCTAGCTTCAATTCAAACCCTAGTGCTTGATTTCTCCTCCCCATGCCTCTTTTCACTCAAACCCTTCTCTAATGGGAGCGCAAGTCAATCCTATGCATAAATCTGATCACAACACTAGTTTCTCAGCTCTCTCACACTTCAACAATGTCTCGCTAGCTCATTCACAAATAGCTCACTCAAAAATTTGTAATAGAAAAGGTAAAAATGAATCCATTACATCCTTATATAGATTTTGAAAAAAATTTCCACATTTATTACTCCTCTACCTACCACCGATCCCAACATTAATTCATCATTTTCCAAATTTTCCACGTTGTACATCTCTGCCACCACAATCATAACCTTCTAGCACCTTTTCTACTTCTTGCCATAGACCCTTTCATGCACTCCCCTGCACCAAAGTACTTCACCACTACGCCTTCTTCTAAGTAGTTTCCACTATTACAACCTACCTCATTTACACACACTATGTGCATCCATTTTTTCCATTTGTGGTCTTCATTAGGAGTAATTTTTTCTATCTAGCACCCTTCCAAAAGCACTTGCACAAAATTTTCCTCATGCATACCCATCTTCAGATGAAAATAAACTATATTCAACTTGGTAATGAACCATATATATAAACCACCCCACACTAAGGGTATGTGTGAGTCCTTTGCACATGAAAACACTTAAGATAGTAATCAGCTTCTAGCGCACAAAGCATGCTGCTTATTACACAAAACACTTGAACTAAATTGACAAAGCATAACAATGATGAAGGAAACACATATAAAGGAAATGCATTAAAGGGAACCTAGTCTAAATGGAAATACTGCCTTATTACAAACACCAAGAAGACTTATTTATAGTAGGGCTTCAGCCTACTCCCGATTAAAGTAACCAGAGAAACCGTGTTCCATCCAACCTCTAACTAGAAAGCACCTAAATCAAGTATATGAGTGATAACATACGGTCCCAACCAATGCACTTTAAGCTTTCCAGATGGCACAAAAACTTTGAATCATATAAAGTACCATTTTCCCAACCTCAAGCTTTTATCCTTGATGTGCCTGTCATGCCATGCCTTCTTGCCTAGATTTTTCTTGCTTCTAACTCCATCTTGCTATGGCACACCTTTCATCCAGCTACATCAACTTGTCAATACATTCTTCCAATGCTTTCTCATCAACTAGACCTCCTACACGTGCAATATGCAAATAAAGAAGGTAACATGAATTCCATGGGGAGAACTTTTGTGCCAAACACCAACTAAAATGGTGTTGTTTTATTCAACCTCTTGTAGGTTGTTTTGTATATGCCCAAAGTACCACAAAACCTTGTCATCCCAATCTCCTTCCAACATCACAAATTTTTGTCAAGGTATGGCTCAATATCTTGTTGAAGGCCTCAATAGTTCCATTTTCCTAGGGTGATAAGGGGTTTCCGATGGTGTGCAACCATGAATTCATCCAACAATATCTGATAGTCTCATTAAGGAAATGAGTACCCCTATCACTTGTTAAACTTAAAGGGCAAGCCATACCTATTAATAATATTTTCCCACATAAACCTTGTTGTTGTAGTTTGTTGTGCAATCCTTTGTAGGTGCCGCTTCTTCTTCCCCACCTTGTAAGATAATTTGTACAAGTTATAATGTAGCACGATCTTGTCCTACGCGTGGCTGGGGAAATAGGGCCCACAAAGTCAATTTCCCATTTCTCAAAAGGTTTTACACTAGTAATAGGCCTCAAAGGCATTTCATCACATTTCCTAAGCTTTCCAAGGCACTTGAAAATGGTCACATGCCTTACAATATGCTTTGCAATCCTTATATAAAGTCTCCCACCATAGACCAACTAGTAGAATCTTGCACGCGGTGGCATCCCCTACATAGTGTCCACTTGCAATACCACCATGAGCCTCTACCATTATTGTTTCACACTCATGCTCAAGCACACACCACAAAAATTCATCATGACCTAATTTGTATAAGTCTCCACTGATCAACATGTAAGGCATGACATGCGATAACAAGTTGTTTCTTTTCTAAAGCCTTCATTCCTTCAGGGTGCCACACACATGTATGTAAAAAGACAACAATATCTTCCAAGTCTGAGGGCATGTGCAGTTCAACCTGAACAATTGTGCATCTGCATTGTATCCTCAATGCTCTACATGTCCTCTCTAATTGAATCCTTGATAAGTGGTCTGACCAGAATTTCTCTTACTCGGGCTTAACCACCACTATAAAATTGAACTCCTGAAATAACAATACCCAATGACATATGCACCCTACAAAATGGGCTTGTTCACCAAGTACTTCAATGCCATGTGGTCTGTATAAAAGATAAATGGTGTAGCCAAAAAATACTATCAAAACTTATGGAGCACGTAGATCATAGACAAGGCCTCACACTCTGTTGTTGTATAATTATGTTCTTTGAGTCAACTTTCTACTAGCTAGAAAATAGGATGATCAACAATCCCTCTCTAGGATGAGCTAATACGACACCAATGGCCATGCTAGAGGCATCTACATGAACATGAAAAGGCTTGACCATGAAGGAAAGTGCAAAATGGGTGTTGTAGTAAGCCTTTCCTTTAGTGTGTCAAACACGCACGTTGTTGTGCCTCACCCCAATAGAACTTTCCTTTTCCCTTGAGTAATTCTTCTAAGGGCATGGTGATCTTGGCATATCCCTTAATAAAATTTTTGTAATAACCTATGTGTGCCCCAAGAATCCACACACCTCACTTTGGCTAGTAGGTTCCTCCAAGCCCAAAATCACAACTACCTTAGCAGATCCACCAACAAGCCTTCTTTACAAGATGATGTGCCCCAACAAAATTCCAAAAGGGGTGGAAAATATACACTTCTTAATGTTCAAGGAGATGCTCAACTACCTACATCTCTCAAACATCAGCCTCAAGTTATCACAATGATCTTTCATGAGCCCATAGACTATCCAATCATCCAGATACACCTGCAAGAACTTGTGAATAAAATCCTGGAATGCTTGTACCACTATGCGTGAAAATACTACAGGTGCATTCTTTAATCCAAAGGGCATAACTATGTATGAAAAAATTCCCCACTCGGTGGTGAAAGTCATCTTCTCTTGATCCTCAATAGCTATCCTCACCTGATGATATCCAGAGAATCCATCAGTGAAGGAGTAGATTTCACACCCTGCAACACCTTCCAAGATTTCCTCAGTAAAGGGTGTGGGAAAGGGATCAATCACACATGCAACATTTAACTCCCTATAATCCACACAAATCCTTGATTCTACCATCTTTCTTGATGTTGATCACCATAGGGCTTACCCATTCTACTCCTCAATTGGCACAATAATTCCAGAAATTAACATTTTGTCAATTTCTTCCTTTACCTTGATGCACAAGTTTGGATTCATCCTATAAGGCCTCTTCCAAATTAGGCGTGCACCTTCTTTTAGCTTTATCTTCATTTCTCCCAATGATTCATGTACACCTTTCAATTCATGATAGCCTCTAGGAAAAAATCCTAAAGTTTCACACAATAGCTCAATGATCTTAGCAACCTCAGAGTCAGACTAGTAATCTCCTATAATAGCCTCCTTAGGTTCAACATCCATTCCAATGTTCACTTTCTTGGTCTTCATAGGCTCATGGTAGGCACATGCCTTCTCATCTCGCACTGTCCAAGACTTCACGTGTACCCTCTGTGTGCTCAATGTCCAGGTTCTCTACCTCTTCATCATCAACCATGTAAATCATCTTACCCTTTTCTCTTTCTAGGTAGGCGCCCCAAGTTGTTCTCAACATCTGTTTCTTCCTCTTCAAAACATGCCCCAGGTCTGATTCTCCTAACAACTCCTGAAGTAACTCTTTGGCCTTTGCACTATCTCCCATAGTTAAGCACTTCATAACCTACAACACCTCATTTATTGGGGGTTTAGAAGAAAAAGTAATCAAAGGTCTGAGTCATACCTTCAACAAGTTCTTTCCAATTTCCAGTCACTCTATTCAACTCTGCATAGACATACCATGCACATGCGTAACCTCACAAGGTGAAATAAAACTTGTGCACCCACAACAAAGGTGGTAAAGCTTCCTACCCATTGTCCAGAGTCTCTCACACTACTTGAACATGGTGTTGAATAGATCATTACCATGGAATGCACAGATCTGAGTAGGCACATTACTTTTTAGAAACCAGTAGATAAAGCAATCCTTACTTCTCTCCATTCCAAGAGATATCCCTATGAACAATCCACCAACACATTGTCATCCCACACAAAGTATATACTAACATGTTCCTTCTTTCCACCTGACATTCCCATTGAACTTCCATAGCAAGCAAGGAATATTTCTAGATTATCTCCTCACCTGTATACTTTGGTACTGGTTGCTTCCCAAATGCCTGATATTGATTGGCTTAATACGCACACACATAAGTTGCACTTCATACTTCACACCCAACCCATTTCATAAGTTTCATGTGCCCCAATTGTCACATGCAACACTTGTAGTATCACTCATGGACTGTGCATCATCCCACTGGAGAACTCCTTCCTTTGATGGCTCAAGAACTTCTGGATCTCGAATGGTGCACACATAAATTTTGTTCAAGTCTTCTTCACTTAAGGGCTCTACATAAGGCACATATTTCCCATCTGTCAAGAGGTATGATGACACGCTCTTCCTTATTCTCAAAGCTGATATACCCCTTGTTGAAATGCAAGTCAACATTGTTTTCATAACACCAAGGGTGCCCAAGTAATGTGGGAAAGTTGTTTCTTCTTCAAAGCACTAAGACCTCAAAGTCCCCAATGAACTTGGCCCCCTATATAGTAATGGATGCATCTTTTAAAACTCCAATGGGTGTTTCCTTAGTTTGGTTTTCCATGAACAACACATTAGAAGATGGTGTAAATGGAGGTCTTCCCATCTAAACCCATGCATCCAAAGTGAGCACATTCACTTCCGCACCTATGTCAATCAAGATGTTACTCAAAATCCAACCATCAACAACAACATTTAGAGTAATCTCCTTATCATAATCCAAACTATCCAAGGAATATTAACATGCAAAATTTGTCTCTCATGTTCAGTCCCAATGCGTGGAGTGTTTCCCTTCAACCAGCTTCCCAACAAAGGAATAATGTTCTCTTGGCAAACATCTTGCAAACTTCTTTCAAGTCATCAACATCTGTCTGATGGAGATCAATTGCTTTCTTTTGTTCCAACTTCCATGATTGTTCCTTCAAACATTGTATCTCACCCTATAAATTCCAAATTACTTCCATAGTTTCTTGATAAACCTCCTTCTGATGCATAGGGTCTAGATACTTGGCATGTAGGACTTCCTCCTTAGTAATGGTAGGTTTATGTTGTAGAGTCTCCCTAGTGCACACATGTTGCCTCAACACGTGTAGTAATCTTCACAGGCACCAACTCAGAATCCGCTAACTTTGGCATCCATTGGTCTTCCATGATGCATGTACTCTAACCATTCTATGCCCTTATTTTCCTATTTTGTGTTTCTTTCTTAAGTGTTCATACAAGTCGGGGCACTCTTCATAACTATGATTCTTTCCACAAAAAGAACACACAATATTCTGTGGACATTCACACCTATAGTGGTCAAGAGATCCACATGTATAACAAGTTCCACGAGGGAAATCACTCCTTCCTCCCCCATGACCTCAACCTCAAATCCACCTCTATAACCTCGACCTCTACCATGACCACCATCAAAATGCCCCTCACTATGATCATAGTCATGATGTTCACCCTTTTCCTTGGAATTATTTACAACACCAGTCTATCGTACACCAACATCAATGGCATCATGGATCTGATCATCAACCTATAATCTTCAATATCATGAGTCGAGGACCTACAAATCTTACAATAACTGACACATTCTTTCTTATTGCATACACTATAATAATGGGCACCGGCTTTGAACTATGGTCCAAGTGACATATCTCACAATCCAATAAATAAGGAGCACACCATTTTTGAGGGAAACTATCCTTAGTATGCCCCTCTACTTCACAATTTGTACACCAAATTTCACTACATGTCTCATGTGCTTGAATTAGCAGATAATTTCTCCAACTATTTCACCATTGCTGCAATCTGAGCTTCCAAGAATGGGCTCACTCCTATGTCCACACTTCCTACCACCTCAATGCACAGAGAGCTACTTCAAGTGCCTTCACATGGATCTGTATAAGTCTTATGTGAAAGTGCCCTCCTAAAAGGTGTGATCAGTCCTCCAAACAAACCACTATGCATGTTGGCTCATGTGTATGTCATAAGATAACTTAGACAAGAGAGTCTTGAACCATGCATCATATTCCCAAACACTTTCAATAGTGCCCTTGCTTAATGTCTTTAAGTGCACTTTTATGCTTTTCTACTCAAACTCAGGGATATAAAATTCCTTTAAGAAAGCATCTCAAGTCTTTGTATAATCCACACAAGTCTGATCAGATCAAACTTTCTATACCAACTAACCATGCACACATCCCTATAACATGTAGTTACAAACTAGCTTGCCTTGCACTCTGGAGTTGTAATCCCTTTTGTGCCACATAATATCTCACACATATGCACATGTGCTCGCTACATCTTCAATACCTCTATACTACTTTGGAAGATGAGAGACATCTCCATATAAATTTTTGAGGTTGGTGTGGACCTTTCCCACCAGATCCAGAGCCTCATGTGTTTCCTCCTATATTTCCACCACCTCCAGATCCACCAGATCCTCCAATGCCCAAGCCACCTATCCTCCCGATCCTCCTGAGCCTCCTCCTGTACTAGGTAATGGACTAGAGGATGCACTACCTTGTGTTCTCGATGGTTGTGCTAAAATGAATGCCCATAGTCTATGAAGTTGCACTACTTCTAGATGTGATGCCTAGGTTCTACGTGCATGCCTACGTTCTATGCCGACGATGATGCACCAAAAAAGATACCTCCAACTGGTCCTCCAAATAAAGTAGATGATGATTGCACCATAGATGAATAAGTCCTAATTAACTCCTAAACTTGACTACAAATTAACTCTATCTACTTGCAACTCTACTACTCACACTAGCTTGTTGATTACTTGATTGTCATAGAAATTGGAAAACCAAGCACAAGGGCTAGGTCACTAGGTAGATTCAGATGCACACCCATGGCCCATGTCATCTCTACCGACACACTCTCATCTAAGGCTGAAGAGGGTTCCCTACCATGCTTTCCCAAATGGGGAGATCCAGATGCTCTAGCTCCATGTCTTCTACGTGAGCCCTAAATCCTTCACGAGCCATCTCTCTCCACAATGCCATCCATTCTACAACTTCACATTGCTTCTCTAGATCCCTCTCACACACCTCATTGAACTTAAGCCACCTTTCTTCCCTCTATCTCTCTCTATTGCTAGGTCCACCATCCTTACCAAACCTTCTCCTACCCCCCATGGTGGGGTTTAGTTAGCCATCGAATTCTTTTCCAAATCCAGGGTTACAATCAGATCTTAATCACCAATGGAATACCACACAAATATCCTCTAGGGTTCACGCAAAAACTGAAACTCAACAACCTCTAGGGCAAGAGTAAGTCAAAACTACATACTCAGAATATAGTTGTTCAAAACACCATGGAACCAAACATCCACAAGAGCATCCAAATCAGATTTGCATCATACAAGGCCTGAAATTCTTCCTATGTCCAAACAAGCATGTGAAAACCTTTCCAATTCCTCTTTGACGCATAAAAACCAGCCACTCATATAATTCTATCGGGAAGATAACAAAGAAGTCTCTATATATAAGCATATATGATTCTTCTCCCACGCACATGCATTAAAATCAGGTCCAGTGTTGAATCTATGAGCATACTCTCTCTTCCAGATCTACTAACCACTCCTCAATACTGGCCAAGGTCAATCGGTATGTCTTCATCATGCAACATCGAAAAAAGCTGAGAAAGAGGTCTCATAATGGAACCAATGATGTAGCCTAGAATATACCCACAAATCCCAAGGCACATTGGCACATCACTCAGCTAGAATTGAGCACTCACCTAAAGCGCACAAGGGTACCAGGTCCCTCTTTAGAGTTTTTTTCCATAATGTTAGCATGATTGTGCATGTATATATTCATATCCATAACAAATAATCAATTAAACCACAATGCATGAACCAAATCTAGATCTAAACCATATGAAAGATTGACTAAACAATGATCATAATAAGATTTACCATGCAAGAACCATATTCAGTCACATCTAACACCAATATCCAGCCAATATGATCCATTATATTAAATATTGCAAAACATAGAAGCTTCATACATTCAAGATATAGTTTCCATGGTTATGTGCACTAAAAATCAGCATAACTCTACAATAATTGGTGTCATCTAAGTCATGTGATCAATCATAGTAGACTCAGATGGCACTGAACCGCCGCATAGCCTAAAATAGCCTAAATTGCAAGTATTCATGTTTAAATCCTATTATTAGATCAAGACCTATATTCCCGTGCTCAACATCTAGTATTTGATATTCCCTTTTCATTTTTGTTTGTACATCTAGATCCTCTTTATTCGACATGTACAACTAACTTCTCTTATGCATTTGAGCTATTACTTATTGTTCATCGATCATTACAAGTGTTAATGCACTATTCTGCATTATGAATAATTAATGCTAGAAGTTAATTAATCGGAATAATCCCATGTACAAACCCTTACATCCTTACCTAGATTTTAATGATTTTTACTTGATATAAAGTGCTTCAAAATTCCTTAGGGATTGTTCTAATGTATGCTCTTCTAATAGGGAATAATAGAGAAACTTCTTTGATGTTTGATGATGAAGAACAAGTGTTGCTAAGTATGTGCCAAGTGACTTTTGAGTAAGTAAATAAATGGGCTTGATTTGTATTTATAATACTCTAAGGGTAATGTTTCACACTAAGGCCAACCTATACGGAAAATGTTGACTCATGAAAAGATATTCATTTGCAATTTTGACTATTAGAGGGCTAAGGTCGAATCTCCCAACATGGGACATAACTAGTAGTCAATTATGTCCCTATTGGATGGTTTTGTTCTATAGGGTTGAGTGTTGAAATAATGATATGGAGAAGTTCATACATGAGGTAAATGGTGTTTATGCTAGATAGAAGTGTTCTTATAGGTGACTAAGTAGTAGAATGAGGTATTTGACTTGTTACAAGCCTTATGATAGGATAAGGTACAAATTTTGAGCTTGTTTTAACCACATAATTAATATATAAGGGATAAAAGCCAACATCGATATTGCCAAATGCACAATGACCAAATTTTGGGTGTCTACACTAGAGTAAAGGTAGATACAAGCTAACGAATTTCCCAAAACAATCCAAATAAACTTGAAATCTAATTAAATCATGTAAAATAAGTTAAAGAAGGAGACTATAAGAATGTTACATACCCTTCTCCAGTTGCAATGACGACTTGGACCTCTAGAAGGAGCAATCCATTAAACATTCCAAGTATCTCCCACACTGAAATTAACAAAAGTAGTTTGCTTGGAGAAGATTTTACAATTGATGACCAATATAATCAAATGAATAATGTATTGGTTGAATAATTCTAAAAAAACATGAAGCAAACATCAAGAAATTTGAGAAAAAAAACAACCATATCTAGAAAGGCCTTAATAATGCAAGATCAAAGTAAAAACTATGATCAAAGATAATATGTACATATTTATAGAATTTTTTGCAACATTGCTTTCTACAAGGTTGCTCAAGCATATTCTCACCAAAAGGAGCCATCCACCTAAGGAACCATTTCCGAAAAATCCAAAAATAAAGATAGGAAAATAATTTCTAGTTCCTCTAAATAAGCAACTTTCATTTTGAATCGAATTGACATGAAAATCTACATTTTCAAGAAAAAGAGGCAAACATTACAATTCAAAAAAGCTCCATATCTAACAAGGCCTTAATAATGAAAGATCAAAGTAAACAAATATGAGCAAAAATAATATGTAAATATTTATAGAATTTTTCCCAACCTCGCTTCCCGCAAGATTGCTGAAGCATATTTTTTCCAAAAGGCTCCATCCACCCAAGGAACCATTCTTTAGAAAATCCAAAAACAAAGATAAGAAAATAACTACATGTTCCTCTAAATAAGCAACGTTCATTTTGAACGGAACTAGCATGAAAATCTACCTTTTTAAGAAAAAGAGGGAAACATTACAATTCAAAAAAGCTCATATATGATCTACGCAATTTGAATTACTACAATTATTAATTTTCTAGCTCTTCAAACCGAATATTAACATCACAACTCTAGAAAACCAAATAGTCTAACACAAGATTAAATCAAATAACACTGGAATAATAATCTTATTATTATTCAATTCATCCAGATATCCATTCACAATATATTAGCCATATATATAGGCTTTTAGATAGGCATAACAACTCTAACAATGCATACCTATATTCTCTCAACCACTCACTAATTACGTAAATTGTTATAACACTAATAACAATTTACTCAACCACATTATCATAATATATTCTCACATATATATTATGCAAACCCCTATGAGCACTAATAGGATTATTCCTAACATTCCCCCTTAGTGCGAACATGGTAGAAAAAACATTCACACACTTCTCTGCAGTATGCTCACCCCTGTGGCATGTCCATCTCTGTGACTCATGACCTTGATCCAAAAGAAAGGCTCTCTCCTTCCATGGTTTTAAACAGGTTTACCACAAACCTTGACATGAACAGAACCCATCAACTGTCCACCTCATGTGGTTTTCTAGATCTCCCACAAACCTTTTCAAGATCCATGAACTGACTTACTCTGGTGCTTCTATTCGCCACTATGCTTGTACATCAGGGAAGTATATAGGAAATAGCTCATACTGGAATATATTTCACACATAATGGAAATGGAATATTGTGTTCTATTCCCCCCCACAATGTGAAATTTCCATTATTCTACAAAACTGTAAAACAAGAACTCTGAAATGAATCAACACACTAGAAATGCTTTGAAAAACAAACACACACACGTCACCAAATTTGTTGCGTGGCCCCATCACTGATGACTGACGAGAGGACGTTGGTTTTCCTCCTTCCTCTGTTGCCTCCATCCTCCAATTTAAATTATTTAATAGAGAAAATATTCATCACTTTGATTTTCTGTATAAGCAGTATTTCCTTCCTCTTCATTTTCTCCTTCGTCATCAGCAGCCATGGCATTATCTTGCAGTTTCCCATCAAGTAAGTCTTGTGCTCTTTTCTTGCAATTTGAGGACAAGTGACCAGATTGTCTATAGTAATAACAAGTGAGCCACTTCTTTGAATCTTTATAAGATGATCCAGGTCTAAAAGAAGATTTAGATCTTCTTTTATCTTGTTTCTTACCATACAAGGCCTTTTCCTCTAGTTCTCGCAAACATGATTCTCTTTTCTTCATCTAGCAAAGAAGAAATAAGTTCTTCTAAACTTGGATTTATTTTACTCAATGTAAAGACCATGTTAGAATAGCATGGAGGCATGTTATTGAGTAATACTGCTTTAGCATCGTCATCAGGCACATCTACACTTATTCCCGCTAGTTGATTGCAAATAGAACAAAACTTACTAATATGTTCCACCATGTTGTCGCCTTCTTCCATCTTGAGGCCGAACAATCTCTGCTTTAAAGATATTGTTGCACTTCCAGCTTGTGATCCAAACAATTTGTTCAATGTCTCCCAAATTGTGTGAGAGGACTTTTTAAGTCTATATGATGCAAATAAGAATTTGATAGACCCAATCCAATAATCATTGTAGCCTTTCGATCTTTGCTTGCCCATTTTGTTGCTTCATCTGCATTTGTCAGTTTCTTCTCTTTTCCATCAACAATATCCCACAAGTCTTTGTTAATTAGGAACAATTGAGTTTGTACTTGCTAGGTATGAAAATCTTTACCTTCAAATTTTTCAATGTGACTCAACTTATCCATTATGAATCTTCACAAATTTAAAAATAGGTGTCGGCTAAAACCGAAAATGCACCTTTTTACAAACAAATAGACACTATAGACTATAAACTTAATTTGTAATGGACAATTATAAATCCATTAATTGTAATATACATGAATGATAAAAAGTAATTAATGATTACTTTTTATACAATTACAAACTATTGACTTTACTGTTATGAAAATTAACATAAAATGCTAAAAATAAACACAACAAGAGACAAATTTCACCATTTTAATGCCTTGGAATGCCGTGTGGATATATTTGTGGGCACACACAGGTAGCTCTTCAAAAGAAATTCAGGCTAGAGCTGGTTTATGAATAGATGCCAATGTTGAAAGATGAAGACATGCACTTCGGGCTTGATTGACCATGAACCGATTCACAATGAGTTTATATGGCCACCATATGACTGATGTCTTCTCCGAATTGTATGCAAAAATGCCTTCAAAATTGGATAATCAATACCCAACTTAGCTCACTGACCCAATGTGATTCAGACTTGATCTTACCCGTGGATGGTGGAATGAACTATCGATCCAGAAGGTTGAGTTTTTACTGAACTCAAATGAATTCCAATGCAAATGTAGTGAAGATATAATGTACCAAATGCAACATGCAAACTGGAGTCGATGGCGGGTGCACAAGTGCCAAGTCCAATGTAATGTCATATATGAAGTGATGATTCCGACAGAGATCTTGGTCCACCGTGGAGGAAAGTAGATCTGCAAGATGGAAGGGTGCCTATGAGCTTTGAAAGATGAACAACAGCATGGGTCTTCTGATCAATACGTAGGAGGACAAATCCGATCTTATGCCAACAGAGAACAAATCCGAACCAGTATGTTGAATGCTCTTAAAAAAAAGTCATATTTCTGAAATTGACTGCTCACACCCAAAAATGAATTTTCCAAAACAATTTCTGGGTTTTATTCCCTTCATTTCAAGCTTTTTGGAACATTTTGAAATTCTCAATTTTGTTGAGAAATGAGAAATTTATGCTTGTTTTACTCAGACAAAAATTTTAAGCAATATAAAATTAGATGGAAATTCTACAATGATAGAGATACCTGATTGTCCTTTAATATATGCACTAGATGGCATGAGGCAGATCAAAGTTATACACTGGTACCAAATCTTGTTGTAGACTCGCTTGACAGAGGAAAATATGAGCGAATACCTCCCAGGCTAAGGACGTAGTGAACAGTTTGGAGAAATAAATTTATCCACACGTTAGGATCTGAATTCTTGGCAAACCAGACTATTCTTTACATGAGAATAATTGAATCTAAAAATACAAATGCACATCCACAAAATTATAATATCGCTCTGATACCAAATCTAGAAAACCAAATAGTCTAACACAGATTAAATCAAATAACACCGAATAATAATCTTATTATTATTCAATTCATCCAGGATATCCATTCACAATATATTAGCCATATATATAGGCTTTTAGATAGGCATAACAACTCTAACAATGCATACCTATATTCTCTCAACCACTCACTAATTACGTAAATTGTTATAACACTAATAACAATTTACTCAACCACATTATCATAATATATTCTCACATATATATTATGCAAACCCCTATGAGCACTAATAGGATTATTCCTAACAACAACATCTTCACATTGTTTAAAACCGAGGTTTACACAAAACATTTATTCCCTAAGATTGTTATTTACATAAAATCAAATAGTAATTCAAATGCACTCATATATATATAGACCAATTGAAAACCACTAATACTAAACCCATATCGAACTAGAATCCATCAACAAAGTGAAGACTAAAGGGACAATCAATTTCAAATCACAACTATGTGCTAAATAATTCAAATATCAAATCACATTTAAACTAAATTTTCAATGTTGTTACTGGAAGGTTATAATGGACAACCCCTAAATAACGACAATATATATATATATATATATCAAAGCAAAAAGAGGGAAACACACAATCTCTCCAAGCTTTATTGATAACTAAAAATAACGATTTCTTAAAACTATTATCAATCCATAAAAATGCATTTTAAACACAAAAATAGTCCATTCACTCTACTTTGATTTTGTCACAAATAATGGAATGACGATGTCATTCCTTTTATGAAACAAAAACCAGGTTTAAGCCGAACAATATTAAAAATCTGCAATTCTAAATATGAAGTAGTAAAAGCCCCATATGAGAAATATACAAAACTATTAGTTTTATTCGGAACGAGTTTCAAGAAAAGAACACATATCCATTTCTTCAAACCCTAGTGAACAATATCAAAAATATGAGTAAACTACGGTCTCCCTACCTCGTTGGTGGTGAAAACTCAAGTCCGAGTACACAATCCAAACACGTAAATGAAAATACAAGTTATGATCTTGCCAATATGTCTATAAAATGGCGTTAACCCAACAAAGGTGCATTGCAACCCCACCGAAGTAATAAATTAGAAGAGCCCATTAATTCTTTCCACCTTATTGTACCCCACCATGTAAAGGAAGGGAACAACCGAGACACCATATTAGAGGGACTTAATAGAGGAGTATCGCAAGGGTGATGAAAAGTTGAATGACAGTTGAGCAAACCAATGATCTATATTCTTTATCTATAAATGGCCTCCTTACTATGACTATTTAATTTCTTCTACATTTATAATGTTTAATTGATTTTCAAGTTGGTTGCGCATGGACCATTAAGTTGTAGTTTATTTTTATTTCTTTAAATTTTGTGGTCTATTCCTAAATCACTTATTTGAAGTGTTGCACGTTTGGGCATAATTCCATGTTTTAAATTTATGAATATTATGCAATATTTATGCCGAAGGCGTACTCCAACTCATACTTATATGGGGTGGAAGCGGTTGGCTCGGCATACTATATCAACATCCATATCCAATGATGGTAAATTATGAGGAAAATCGAGATAGTTGTAAATCTCCGCCTCTTTTCCTCATTGAATCTTCAATAAATTTTGTGAGTTAGCTTTGTTTAATAGGTACAATTGTTATTAACTTGTTATACTATATATTAGCATTATGAAATTTTGGTATTTTTATTCTACGTAATTACCAATAAAGTTTATTATACTCCCAAAGGCGACTATATAGGTTTCAATTAACAAATACTTTGAACATTGTAAACCAATAATATTTCTTCATTTGAAATTTGTTATACTTTAACTAATATTTTCTGAAAAATAAATATTTATTTCTTTGTTAAAATAGTTTATTCCTCTATTTTGATTGGATAAAATATTTTTATAGTCATATTTTGGAATTTATCATTAATTTAAATAACTATTTTTCCTTCAGCCAATCACATTGAGCTATATGAGAAATATATATTTTTTCTATAATTTTAACATAGCAAACAATTATGACAGGACATAAATAGCATCTCCCATTTTCTTTGGCTTGTACTTATTCCATAAATAATGTTGTACACAGTCCAGTTGTCTATTGATCTGAATTAATGAAGCTTAAGTGTATGCATTTGGCTCAGGGTTGTCGAACAAGGCATTTGATTTTTAATATTTCTGCAATTGTTACTGCCAACGTATGACTGTAGATGTGATTTTCCTGCTATATTTAACCGTGGTGTTCTGTAACTTAGACGGCAAGTTGGCAACCACTTTTTTTTCACCAACGAGAATAAATTGGTGCAGAGTGTATGGTCGTCCTCTGTTGGAAGACTCTTCGGAAGCTCTGTCATAATTATTGTGGGAGATGAAGCGCGCAGGCTGAGGAAAATATTAAAGACATTTTTGGGGGCGGAAGCTCTGCACAAATTTATAGGGCGAATGATTTCGACCACGAGGCATCACCTGGCTCAGTTTTGGTTATGTCAACGGAAGTGACTGTTTATCCCCTGATGAAAAAACATACTTTGCTATCGCTTGTGACCTGTTCGCAAGCATCGAGGATGCCCGTGCCATTGTTGATCTTTTCCACAATTTCATGTTGGTCTGTAATGGAGTACTACAAGTAAATATACTTGTAATCATTTATACGTATATGTATAACAATGTCATTTGTAGCTCTCTCTCGTGGATGTGGTCTATGGTGGGTTGGCAGGGGTTATTGTCTCCTGTCGAGGGGTCTTACGCATCTGACCAAGGGATTTGAGGCACCCGCTGCGCGAGCTTATGGGCCTCGTTTTCAGGAGGCGGTGATGAGCATTTTCCATTCGCATGGCCGCAGAGGGGTTTCATAACATTTTGATACGGTGCACTTATTACAAGCATTTTAGTCCATACAAATTGTTGTGAAAAGGTTCTTATTTTTGTATCAGCAGACGCTAGTGGTGGTGATGGCTAACGTGGAGATAAAGAGATCATCTTACAGTCTAGCGTGGAGATGCAGGCGATCATCTTACAGCCTTACCGTGTAATGTTGTAATGTCTTGGCATTACAGTCGTCGTGATCCTGTCCACGCTTTCTCATATTTATACGGAGCCGCCATATTTTCCCAGCGTGGTCGGAGCCAAGATGTTTTTAGGTGATTGCTGGCATTAGAGTCATCATGATCCTGTCAATCTCAATCTGATTTGTACTTTGGACTCGGATGTATCAATGACTAACATTTAACACATTTGGGATTAAAAGAAGCATTGATCTCTTTTCCAAAAACTCACATCTCAACTCCAATCTCAATCTCACACCAAAAACTTACTACTTACTTCAACTACAAAGAAGTCTCAAAAAGATGTAGTTGAAGGGATTCTATATTCTTCTTTTTATTGGGTAGAGGTAAGATTGAAATTGAGGTAGATTGCGCAACCAATGGATGATTTTGATGAAACACTGTAACTTGAACCTCACCTCCACAAGTCCATTATCCGCAAGGGGAAGGCATTGCATGGATTACAAGAATACAAAAACATTCTCCTCGACAATAAGTTAGAAACAAATGTTTTTAAATCCAAATCCGTGAGGCTTTTGGGAAACTATACATGAATCCCGCGGCTATTTGATCTAGCAATGGCTAACTAACTCCTCGACTTATAACAAGATGGATATCTATAAATTCAGTTTTACAATTTCTTTCGGCAATATATACCTTTTATGGCCTTGTTCCTATTAGAATCATTATTTAATTATAAACGACGACAATAATAGTAATGTCAAATTTACAAATAAGATTACTATTTTATTATCAATTTTTTTCAATAGCAATATTAATGAGAATTTATTTTTAAATTCAATTATTTTATTAGTCCATGTTAGGGTATGAGAAGGTATACCCCACCTTAACCAGTCATGCTTAAAGAACTGAGAACACGTAGAAAATACTTGTTTCTATTTAGAGACAATGAGGGTGTGGTGATGTCATTCAAGGAAGGATGGTAAGTTTCATTATAAACCGTTAAAATGTTTTCTTTGGATGTTTTGCTAATATATTGAGACAGGGACATGGTCTTTTGTTTTGGATAAATGTATAATATATTATAAAAGGAAATTTTGGAAGAATTTTCTTTTTTTTAATAAAATTTAGGAGAATTGATCATAGATAAATAACATGTTATATCTTTAGCTAATAGGGTGAGGAAGTTCTAGAAAGATCAACACAAATAGATAAATTTTATTATAATTATAGATGCACTCTTCGACATCGAAGTAGTATGGCTCTCAAAAATGTTGGGTAGAGAAAATTTGATTTTACGTAGCATATCGTCACCTTCCATGAAATCCTCCACAACAACCTCGGATTGGAACCGGGGATTAGGAGTCTCCAACATTTACACGCTACAACACTAAAGCGTGTTTCCCCCTCCACGAACTTTAAATTATTAAACCCGATGCGCCATAGCTCTGCCTCAGAACGGCCCCTATGCTCAATCCACAATCATGATCTCCCATACCCAGTGATACTCTTTTGTTAGTTTTGTAAAGTAGGTGGTTGACAATGATCCACATCAACAACTACCCACCATCGTTTTTCTTCATTTGCTTGGGAAAACAAAAGGGAATATGCATAGAAATTATCCATCATTTCCTCCATTAGGAACACAAACTTGACAGAAATCTCAAATCCTGACAAGAAGAGCTTAAACTTGGCGGGTAAATGACACGTCTTCGTTTGCTTGGGAAAACAAAAGGAATATGCATAGAAATTATCCATCATTTCCTCCATTAGGAACACAAACTTGACAGAAATCTCAAATCCCACAAGTAAGAGCTTAAACTTGGAAAGTAAATGTCACGACGTGTCTTCACTAGAAAAAAATTTGAGAGGGAACTCAACAAAAGTCAGCACCATCCACGTATTGACATGTTGGAATCCTTCCCATATCATCATCATCAGCTCCTACCTATTGTGCACTCCCGACGCTTAAACGCATGCCTCTCACAAATAGTATGGTAAAATTGTTGAACGCTTAGCTTCACGTCATCTACAAATCCAAATTTTAGACTTTATAAACCATTGTGTTTTGCCATATAGGAATATGAGCGTAAAAGATTGTATAATAATGATCAAAATTATAAATCAGTCACGCCTCTGCATATTTGGTTTTATACATATACTTTTTACTTCTAACATCAATTTTATTGAAGCGGTTTCATGGACCTGAAAAGTTAGAATAAAAAGCAATTTTCTTATACTTTGACAAATATATTGTCATCGTGAATACATGTAGAAATTGTATTCAAAAACTATTTTAATTAGACCACCTTGATATATGTCAAAATATCTTCCCAAATTTGTCACCTCTAAAAATTAAAAATATATACAACCAGTACAACCTATCAAAGTTATACTAAAAATTTCGATCAATGGATAACATCTACTTACTTTCATATGGCTAACCATTGGAGGGGCTCAACGTAATTGGATTGGATAATGTGTTTGTAGTCTTAATTAATAACATTTCAATTTTTAGCAAAATTTATTAGTTAAGGTTTTGGGCCCGGGGTTTTCTCATTTTCGTGGGATCTACACAATTCCTAAGGTGACAAAGTGTTTGTAAGGAGTGAAGGGAAATTAAAAAATTTACACAATTTAGTTATTATGTCGATAGACATCCTACAATGGTAGTGGGGTGTGTAATGGTGTGAGTTGTTCATTTTTATGGCCGACTTATTAAAAATAAACATTAAATAATAAATACAAATTTAGTAATGTTGACTTACAAAAATAAATATTAAATAAAAATATATGTATATATATTACAAATTAGTTAGTAGTAAAAATTATGAATAAAAATATTTATCCATTATTGAGATTTGTTAGGGTTTCCAAGTTGTTCGTGAAAAGCGGTGTTTGAGATTTGTTACATTGTTGTTTTCTAAGTGCGGTAAGTTTTATTTTGTTTTATCTTATAATAATATAAGTTAGGATCCTACAATAAATATTTACTAAATTATAGTAGCATATGGATAATATATGTTTATATATATACTACATACCCATTTAATACTTGACTAAATATAAGGTATATATTGTCATATTAAGAATATATAATTAATTATATGCTAATATTTGTACAGCATAATATAAATATATAATTAAATCAGGCATAATTATTATTTCAAGAGACATCTTACAATGGCAAAGGTGTGTGTAATGTCCCGAGTTGTTCATTTTGTGTAGCCAACTTATTAAAAATTTAAGTATTAAATAAAAATAAAAATTACTAATGCATACTTACAAAAATTAAATATTAAATAAAAATATATATATATATATATAACAAATTAGTTAGGAGCAAAAATTAGTGAATAAAAATATCTATCCATTATTGAGATTTGTTAGGGTTTCCAAGTCATTCACGAAAAGTAGGTTTGAGATTTGTTACGTTGTTGATTTCTAAGTGCGGTAAGTTTTATTTTGTTTTATCTTATAATAATATAAGATAAGATCCTATAATAAATATGTTTTTTTAATTGATAAACGCTTTTGGCCAGGAGCTATGAACCGGTGAGGAAAGGACCCCAACCCGACAACAAGAAGAGATGAGAGAAGATCCTATAATAAATATTTACTAATTATAGTAGTGTATGGATAATATATGTATATATATATATATATATATATATATATATACACACACTACATAATATTGTTTCATAGATCATAGCGTTACACATTGGATGTTTGTTACAAGAATATAGATCAATTTTGTTTAAAATCAATAACACCTAATATTCAATAGAAAAAGGTTTTAATATTGAAATTAATTTTCATATTATAAAGTTAGATAAATACAATATGAAAAAGTTGGTTAAAAAGTGGCTATGCTCACATAAGGTGTAAAACAAACAATTATTATGTGACTTATAGTAGAAAATGTCATTATGAGTACTTTAAGATTGAATATGTTGATTTATTCAATTTTTAGAAAATTGGAAGTGGATTTTAAATACTCAACAATTCAACTCATCCCATTTCTTGATTCTTTTCATAAACGGGGAAACTTTAGATAAAAATATATATATATCTAAGGAAAATAAATTTTAGAAATTTATTCCAGGCATATTGTTTATTGAATTATCCATGAAACCATATAATCTATGGTAGAAATATATTAATTCTATAAAATGGGAATTACTACCATGCTTATCTTAAATAAATCTATGTAAAATATGGCTAGAGGTATCATTTTTGAGGCACCTATTCCACTTATGTCTTAAATCTAATATAGGTGCCTCGAGAATGATACCTCTCAACATATTTTACATTGTTTTATTCAAGATAGGTATGCTAGTGTATAATACCGTTGTAGTGGATGGGTGAAGAACCTTATGTGGGTCGAGTCACATGTTTTAACACCTAATTTCTCTTATATAGAAGAGGTTATTTGGGTAGGAGAAATTTGAGCCGTGACATGCATGTATTAATTTCAACATTTTTCTTTATAACTTTTTGTAGACACCTAAATTTTGCTTTTGCAATCTTATTGCCAAAATGCACACAAATCACTCTCATTCTTGCCAATTTCATTACAATTAGTGATTTCCGCTAATTAACTAACACTTTCCCTCTATTTTGGTTAATTAACAATGCTTTGTTGATTATCCACCCTTTTCCACATTTAGGATGCCAATCGACGTCAAATCGTAAGTTGTTATCCTCTTCCTAGGCAACAATTAGTGTTATTAGCTAATTAAGCCTATTTTGCCCTTGATTTGGTCAATATGCCCTAATATTGGCTCAAACCCCTCTTATGACCACTCAAAATCACCCCACTTACCTCCACAACATCTCAAAGTGCTTCAAAGCTTATCCTAGCCTCCTAGTTGACCCTAAGCGGATGATTAAGGCTTCATACCTCTTAATCACTTGGTAATTCACTAATTATGATTAGCAAAGCTTAATCATGATTAAAAATTCTAAATATTCTTTGTACTTTTAGTCCCACATGCACCAAGATGCAAGTTTTCCTCAAAGGAAAAACTATAAATAAGACTAAGTACTACCTTCCAACTTTACACCATGCTTTTATTAGTAGCCTCATATAATACATATGTTAAAGAGCCTAAACTCCTTTAAGGATCCACATGCTCATCTTTTCCTAAAGCCTTCATTATGGTTAGTAGGAGGGTATTCAACATGACATTGTAGTCTTGTGTTGGAGAGATCTTCTCACCATTTGTGGAGTAGTAACCATTCCCAATTTGATTGCTTCCTAGATCTATTTAGGTCTATTGTTTAGTAATCATCTAACATAGTAAGCATGCTTAGATATTAAATGCTAGTTTCATTTGATCTCCATTGTTATGCTATTAAGCTTTGATCTTGATGTTTCATTCCTTAGCTTTCACAATTAGCTTTAGACTATGTGGTGTTAGTCTTGCTTTAAACTAGCTAATTTGTGCTAAAAGTTTGGGGTGTTATCATTTGGCATGCCCGATGGGACTCAAACCCCATTTGCATTCATTCTCAAGCTTTTTAACATAGTTTTAAAAGTTTTAGATTTCAAGTTTTCTTAGATTAACTTCCAATTCTTAGATTAGATTCAAGTTTTTCTAGATTAACTTCAAAGCTTTCTAGCTTACTTTCAAAGTTCTTAGATTAAATTCAAAATTTTCAAACTTTTTAGAGTAGTTTTCAAAGTTTTTAGTTTGATTTTATAGCGAAAGTAGTTGTTTCAACTAGATTAGTTGTAGAAGTTGTGTTTTCATGTTCCTTGTGGAAATAAATGTTAGAAATCAATCTATTAGTGCTCCATTGGTAAATAATAATTACGTTAGTAATTATTATCATGTAATATTGTGTTTGTAAATATGTTAGTATTTTGTTATATAAAACAACTTATAACAAATACGGGTAAATGAGTTTTAACAACTCACGTGAATAGGAGTATTGTTATATCAGATTCCTATTTTATAGGAATGACTTATTCCTATATATTTGTAAGAGATCCCGTATGAATAAGATATAGAAAATCAATAATATATGCTGTATTATTTCTGTATAAACTGGTTATGCTTTTCATTTGGTTTCAGAGCGGTTTCGATTAATCTGTGAAGAGATTTTTTCTTCGATGTTGTTAATTGTGATGGAAGGATATTAAGAATTTAAGGGGCAATGTATGTCTGCATATTGCCCTCTTTTATGCACGAGAAGATTTGAGTGTCGTATGAAAATATTAGTTTAGTTTCATATCTGTATTGATTACTTTCGCATGCGAGAAGTCTGCATTTCTTTGTGAATTACAAAGTGAAATTTTAGATTGAAACGACCTGTTTCGGGGCCTCGGGGTGTTCATCGAATGTATGGAAGAAGAATACGATTCCTGTTCCATTACAACAGTCGCAATAATCTAAGGCATATGCCTCGGAGCATTTCCGATTTACTTGCAATATAGATTTCAGTGGAGGAAAAAGTAAAGAAACACAAGATCAATAACAGATACTTTTAATATTTGTAAGGTGGTTTTCTGATTTTGGCGAGAGCTATTAATGTGGGTATTCTTGATCTTGAGACCCAATACGTCTTCATCATCTCTGATTTGATAGACCATTATGCATCGCCGTCTATTCTGTTCTGTAATTTTGAGCCTCCATTGACGCGCTTGGGTCCATACAGTTGTAACAACATCGTGGAAATCTCTGGCCATTGCAGTCTGCGACCTGCTTCTTTTCATCAATGTATTCAATTTGTGTAGACGACAATTTTTTGCATTAAGTTCTTGGATACTAAGTATTTCGGGGGATTCTGTGAGAGGAGCCCATACCTCGATGATGTTTGTACAATGCATGCAAACTGCTGCAAGGGGCTCAAGGCTAAGCTTATTGATTTGAGGCAGACACTAGATGATTGGTTGACCTATCGAAATCCTAACTCATCCACTATCACCGCAAATTCTACTTCTATTGTGAATGTGAATTCAGGAGCAAATGGAGGTCTAATATTAGGATATCACCAACCTTGGACGCTAGGAAACGGAAAGGAGAAAAATGATGGATTGATTTTGTATGCTTGAAGATCGAGTTTTATGTCAAAATTCTATTAGATGTTGTCAATATTAAAAACCATTGGCATCTCACTGTCAATATATATATTTTCTTAAGTTGTCATTGTTATAATACATTTGTCAGTCAATTGTAGAGTCATTATAAAATTGTCAAGTTTTGAGTCGTATAGGTGATTTTAGGTTTTATTTTTAATGGTCATTTTGTAATGGTCATACGGTCAATGTCACTGTAAAAATAGTACTTGTCAAAAGTCGTGTCATTGTAAAAGTCCAAAAATGAAAAAAAATTTGCCTCACAGACGCATTTTCGGTGGAATCCGACGTCTAATTGTGGTATATAAATTTGAGCTCCATGATCAAATCCAGCTGAGCTAAGCGAAATGAATGGCGGAGGCGGAGGCATCGGAGGTTGGAGGTCATTCAGCGACCTCTCGTCAGTTGCCAATGACGGGGCCGCACAGATGGTTTGGTGACATTTTTATGGTGTATTTTCTTTCAGCTTGTGTCGTGTGCTTCTTGTCATAGTTCCAGTATCAGTGTTCCTGTTTGCAGTGTTCGTGATTGAATAAGTGGAAATTTCACATTGAGGGGGGGAACATGATTCCAATGTTCCATTTCCAGTATGTCAGTTTTTTCTATGTATGTATGAGCAACAGATGTCAGCAGAATTTCCTATGTTATTCCCTACAGTGAAATGTGATGAGGGCCGATGATAGTGCTTGGCACATCATGATGTGGTTGTAGGTAAACCACTTGAAAACCTTCATTTGTGGTTTGTGGTAAACCAATAAAAAACCACCATTCTTGGTTGTTGGTAATCCATTTGCAAAACCATCACTTTGTGGTTTGTGGTAAACCAATTGCAAAACCACCATTCTCGGTTTGTGGTCAACCGTTTGCAAAACCATCCCTGAGGTTTGTGATCATCCTGTGAAAATCACCAGATCATGAGCAGGTGCAAGTACAAAGGCAGGTTTTCCCCATGTTCGCACTAAGGGGGGGAATGTTAGGAAATCAATCTATTAGTGCTCCATTGGTAAATAATAATTACGTTAGTAATTATTATCATGTAATATTGTGTTTGTAAATATGTTAGTATTTTGTTATATAGTTGTTATATAAAACAACTTATAACAAATACGGGTGAATGAGTTTTAACAACTCACGTGAATAGGAGTATTGTTATATCAGATTCCTATTTTATAGGAATGACTTATTCCTATATATTTGTAAGAGATCCCGTATGAATAAGAGATAGAAAATCAATAATATATCTTTGTATTATTTAGTATAAATTCGGTGTTATGCTTTTAATAAAAAGGTGAAGCCTTGTCAAAATTGCCTCAAAATATCAAAGATTGAAGCTTTTTGAAGAATTTTTCTCAAAATTTGGATTTTGGCCACCTACAGGAAAGCCCCACACTTGTGCATTGAAGAGTGTGCCCGTGTATCCAGAGGCGCACCTATACATTGAAACATGTGCTTGTGCATCAGGAAGTGTGTTTGTGCCTCTCTGACTATGCACATGTTGCACATTGTAATTTTTGTCTCGAGTCAAGCTTGTGCCTATGCATCGTGGTCTCGCACCTACACCTCTCTAGCCACCCCTGCACTCATCGACTATGTAAATTTGATGATCCATGTCTATGCTCTCAAACTTATGCATGTGCTTGAAAGGGCGCGCCATTTGCTTCAAAACATGTTTTTAGTTTTTAGGATTCTGTCATTTTTAGATTTTAGTTGTTTTTTTGTCAATTTACTGATTTTAGAGCAATGTTCCTAACAAAATTTACTTAGGGTTTGATAAGTATTTTTGTTAAAATTGACTTAGGGTTTGATAAGTGATTTTTCATGCTTTATTTGAGTTTAGAATAGGGTGTGTATGATCTTCCCTTGCACTTAGTGTGATCTTGGGAATCAAAAGCACTTCTAGACCACTTTTTGCTATTTTAGAGTAAGTAAGAAAAATCATCATTCATTGATATGCTTGATCTTTTAGTTTAAGAGCTTTTTCACTTAATAAAGAATCAAGGCTAAAATTTGTGTATGCTCTTCCCTTGCACCTAGTGTGATCTTGGGAACCAAAAGCAATTTTAGTCTTTCATTAAGAAGCACTTGGATTAATTGGGAATAAACCTTACTTTGCAAATTTTTATGGTAGTTAGTTGATTTACAAGATTTTCATTTCTATTTAGTTGGATTATTTGTTGTGTATGCTCTTCTCTTGCACCTAGTGTGATCTTGAGAAACAAAAACAACACTTAATCCTCTTTCTATGATATTGTGAACCTTTTTGAACTACTAATCATTTGTTTGAAGGACCTAAAACGCTTGTCAAAGAAAGAAGGGCTCTCTTTAAACCAAAATCTAACATTCACGTGTGTTGTAGGTTTCATTGGTGGTCTAAACCAAATTGCTTAATCCAAAAGATAAAAAATACACCAACACACCATTCAAAACACCATATTGCAGGTTTCGGTTAAGAGCTACGACTTGTCCACTCAACTAGGACATAACCCCTTTGGCATAAGCCTTAAGCTACAACAATGGGGGTGGTCCTAGGAACCCTAAAGTAGTTCACACAAGAGGGAACCTTGTGAATGAAACAGAAAGTGCTCCACACTACCGACTTGATTAGTACGCCTTGGTGAGATTAGAGTCAAAGATATCCATATATCGCGACCCCAGTGAAAGTATAACTAAACGCACTTTGGTGCTCATTATACTGAAGGGGGTAAAGTAAAGCTAAGATACTCCTTGGGAAACCTTGGTAAATCGAGCTCACCATAGATATCTTGTGACACCTAGAGAGAGAACCACCTAGGAAGCTTGCCGGCTTGGAGCCATTGTTTTTGTCTTAGTTGTTATACTTGAGAGCTCTCACAAAGTGACAACTTTGTTAGATTCAAACTCTTGTTTTTCAAACAAGGGAAAGAATCTCTTAAAGTTGAAACCACAT
This sequence comes from Taxus wallichiana var. yunnanensis, assembly GCA_018340775.1. NCBI lineage: Eukaryota > Viridiplantae > Streptophyta > Pinopsida > Cupressales > Taxaceae > Taxus > Taxus wallichiana. The sequence continues at coordinate 757,293,839 of CM031239.1, read as the reverse complement.
GATTTTCATCACGAAATCTACTTAGTGTCATTTTGTCCTAGTTTTTCACTTGTCCTAAGACAAGGTGAAACTCTGCCAAAATAACACCAAGTTTATTTCAACACCACTTGGTCTACACCTTTTTTCTTGTTTCCCATTTTTGGACAAAAGGAAACAACATATACAGATACCACTAGATATCACGTGTCCACCACTTTTGTATTCTACTTGTGTGACTAGGTTGCAATGCCGAGCACAAGTGTTGAAAGTGTGCATGGTACGTACTCACGATCTAGTAGGCCCCCTTGTCTCAAAACCCATATTTGAGACTTATTATCATCATAGTTAGGTGATTTCATCCTTGTCTTCTTTTGAGTTGTTACGCTTCCCACATTATAGCCATACAATTGAGATATTTACGTCTTGTTTCCATTGTGAAATTAGGCCTAAATCTCTATATTGTAGGTTACGCTACTCGCACACATAATATAATAATTTCTTGATATACTTAGACATAGTTTTTACACCCTAGCTTTGTCTTGAGTTTTGTGAGTGTTGAGGTTACTTTGTTAGCATCGTTATAATGCCATTTTGATACTAAAATCTTGCTTTCTCATAAAGTTTGATTACGTGTCCAAATAGCATTGTTACGTTGCTCACATTTGTATCATCCATTTTACAAAGCTTAGACTTTGTTAGTGTTTAGAAACTGGCTTTTAGTATATCTTGTTAGAAGATCGCATCAACATTCTCTTATCATTTAGGCCTTGTTTGTTGCAAACTTGACCTAACTGGTGATATTGTGTTGTCACTATTTGGTTGCAAACCTATCTAGATAAATCTTAGAGAGTAAACTATTTGGTGTAACTAAATTTTGAGCATTGTACATCATTGTATTATTCTAAGGAAAACTTGTGTCATATATTACCTTGCTAGGGTAGCTTGTTCATTATTCTTTAGTTCATACATTTTGCTTTGATCTATCAATTTTGTGGTTATTCTATAGTCACCTTGTTTTGGCAATTTAGTGTCGTTACGCTACAAAAATTTGACTAAGGTCCCTTTTTAGTAAACCTTAGTGGAAATTCTTCACATGTTGTATTTCCTATCTCGAGTATGCCTACTATGAGGATGGGATCCCGAAGATTAGGAACCGATATATTTGGAGGTGAAAACCCTCTTTTAGAGGATAATCTCATGGTTGACCATAGTGGTGGAGAGGAAGATTCTCCTCATATGAACATAGAGCGTCCTCCCACCAATTTTGACGATTACATTTTTCAAAACAAACATGAGGTTCTTATGTGTGTTATGGAACTAGGAGCTAGGTTACCTCCCACAGTGGACCCTTCTCTCATTTTTGCAATGGTTCGGGGAAGAGGAAGTGGAACGTCCTCGCCATATAGATGACATATTAAACCCAGGTCATGCCTCTACTTCTACACATGACAAAATAATGAGGAAGTACCTTTCGAAAATGACGGAGACTATCATTTACCTCCTATTAAAATTCATTTTGAAGACCATGAAGAACATGTTCATCATGCACAACCTCCCCCTAACGAAGATCATAATGAAATACCCATTCAAGAGGTTACATTAGAACAACAGTCCAAGCCCTCACTCGCCAATTAGCAAGTTTGGCTTCACATATACAAAAGGAACAACCAAAAGTTGTGAAACAAGCCATACCAAAGGCAAAACCTAAGGCTTCATTTCACGAGTTCCCAATAAACACTCCTCGAAGAGACACAAAGGATCCTTATGAGGAATTTTTCACCGAAAATAGGGGTGGGCATACACCTAGGCTTAACCCTTTGTATAGACCTACACCACCACCCACGCAAGACCAACTCTTCCACCAAGAATGGTCTACTATGAAGAACACCCTTCAAGCATTACAAGAGGGCCAAACCGGTAAGCAATAACAAGAAGTATCGGTTTGATGAGTTATGTCCCTACCCATTCGACAAAGCCATGCTACATAGGTACCTTTCCCAAGACACTTTGATTTTCCAAAATTTGACAAATATAAGGGAAAAGGTGACCCTCGTGACCATATTAAATATTTTTATATGGCATGCCAAGAGGTTACATTCAGCAGACAATTATCTTATGCACCTCTTTCCACAAAGTTTGGGAGAAATGGTGCTAGAATGGTTTGTACACATCCCTAAGGGATCCATATCAACATGGCCAGAACTAGCAGAAAGTTTCATATGACACTTCTCTTTTAATATAGAGAATGATGTCACCATGTTGGATCTCTGCAATGCCAAACAAAGAAATAATGAAAACTTCACTGTTTTTACAATGATGGAGAGGATTAGCTAGCCGCTTTCCTTGCTCCATACCCAAAAAAATAGTTGATAGGCATATTTTTCCCAACCTCCATCCAGACATTACGTTCCACCTACAAATGCATTGTGGCAACACATTTGAAGAGGTAATCGAAAAAGGGAGTCAAATTGAAAAAAAATTGCTAGCTAGGGGGACTCTAAAACCTTTCTCCCATGATCAAAATGATTCCAAGTCTAATGAAAACCAAATTTTGTTCATAATAAAACAAAAACATCATTGGTGATGGGATAGTAGACTCCAAGTGAGTACAAGTCCATTCAAAACCACACACCCTTGAAACTTGCAAAGGGAAATCCACCTACTGAGTATAAACGATGTACTTTTACCCCTCTATCTAAATCCATATCATCCATACTAAAATAGTTAGAGGTCATAAACATGGTAAAGTACCCTGAAACACAACCCTATGGGGACAACACACCTAAACCATCATGGTTTAGGGAGAATGAATTCTGTGGGTTTCACCATGTAAAAGGGTCATAAAATGACAAGTGTTTAAGATTAAAACACTATATTCAAGACCTAGTCGACAATGGTGATATTGAAGTAGACTTCGCTACCACTACAAAATCTCCAAATGAAAGCTTAGGGATCTTCAAAGAGCCTTTTCCCAATCATGAAGAAAGGAAAAAAATCCGGATCGGGGACAATCATCTCAGAATAAGAATGCCAACTATATGTCAAACAAAGACCATTTTGATGCCTTGATAGGTTGTGTTGACCACTTGTTGAGAAAATCAATACAATTAGAATTAAAACAAGAGAGTGTGTCATGGCAACATGACAATCTCACCTTTGTTATAAATTTTGAACCTACTCCCCTCCTCCTCAAGAGAGTCATTATGATGTGTTAGATCAACTAGAGAAGACTACAACTAAGATTTCAATCTTAGACCTTCTAAATATTTCTAACGTCATAAAGATATACTTTGTAAAACCTTACAGGGATCAAGAGTATCTATTGATGTTGACCCTACACATTTACAAGCCATGGTAGCACAAATCACTCCCGTAAAGACACATAACCTTCATCCACAAAAGCCTTAACTTAAAAATCCCTCCCATAACCTACCCTTACATATTGAGGTAATAATCAAGCGTAAGAAGGTCAAGAGAGTGCTTGTGGATGGCGGATCGGGTCTTAACATTTGTACTCTTAAACTAGTTCATCAACTAGGTGGCACAAAAGCTGATTTGAGACAAAGGTCATCACCATAAAGGCATATGACAATGAAGAAAGAAAATCAATTGGAATGATCACTTTCTCCTTAGAATTTGGTCCTATAACCCATGATACAAAGTTCCATGTCTTGACTTGAGCTCCCTTACAACATCTTGCTTGGTCGCCCATGGATTCACGCCATGCAGGTTGTGCCATCAATGTATCATCAATGTCTAAAATTACAGTATGAAGGACAAACACTTACTATACAAGGGGATCCCCAACCATTTTCTCATTATAGAGCATTGTTGGGATACTTTCCTACCATCTACGAGTGTCCCTCTATGGAGATTGTTGTTCTATTCAGTCGAGGCCCTCGCTTCACGAGTGGATCCAAACACCCTGACTCCCAATGACAAGGGTGCATCTACATCGAATCTCCTTTTGCTACATGGGAGATGAAGGTCATAAACAATGGTTGTGGAGAGTATAATCTTTAACAAGCCCTTATGATTCAAAACATTCCTCTATCAACCCAAGCACATGGTAGACCATGCTATAAATTCCAAAGATCAAGGGAGAATTTCCCTTTTGACAATTTCACTTTAGGTGGCTTGCTAGAAGATGAAAGAATCCTCAACGACATTATATTTCATCCTCAAGATGATGAAATGGATTTGTGTTACAAGTCATCTAGGTATGTTATTCCTAACAGAATCATGCTTACTATGAGATACCAAGGACGTGGTTGGGCCACTAAGAAACAAGGTCCATTAGAAGCTCTTTCAATACCTCATCGCATACTGGGTAAATCGGGTATTGGCATCCATTTGTATGAATCTCACCCTTCAGATAATGAGTATGTTTCTTCTGAGAGTGAGGATAGTTTGTCTAAAAATGAAAGCAAAATAGATTCTCGGTGTAGTCTTTACGAAGACCTCACCTCTATGAACCTATTCTCTAACATGGCTATCCTTACCATAACCCCTATTACACCCATTATATCCCCTATAAATCAGACATTAACTCTCATCTACCCATCACTGTGAATTGGGATCAACAACAACACGTACCTATTGACATGTTTTAAAATGATGAGGCTATTGGTGAGTTCTTAGGCATCAAAGACAACATTCCAAGAAATGATCACAAGAAGGGGTTCTCCATTCAACTTAATGTGTGTGTGTACTACTTTGGAGAGGAAGTAGAGTTATGTGAACACTTAAGTAAAAAAGTGAGCAAGGGAAAGAGTTCCAAAGAAAAAAGCTTGTGGAAATAAAAAGGGGAAGTCCTATAGTGAAAACCTCTTTGAGGCGCTTGTGGACAAACAAGTAGAACAACCTATGGAAAAGATAGTGTACCCATATAAAGATGATGATCACCTCCCTAACCATTTTTTAGAGAGGATCTCAATCTCCCTCCCGATCCTACACGCATGGGGGATGAGTCAAAGCTACTAGTGGAAGATACAATAGATGTTAACATCGACACAAAGGAGTTGCTGAGGATAGTTAAGTTGGGAGCTTCACTCTCAGCCAAAGAACATAAAACATTCACATGACTCTTGAGAGAGTATGCAGACATCTTCACTTGGTCTTATGCTGACATGTCAGGACTTGATCCTGCATTAGTGGTACACAACCTTGTTGTGCACCCAGATGCCAAGCCCATCAAACAAAAGCTCTAAAGATGCATCCTCACGTCGCCTTACTGGTAAAGGTAGAGCTAGAAAATTATTAGAAGTAGGCTTCATCAGCCTATCGACTACTCAGAGTGGATTTCTAATGTGGTACCAGTTCAAAAAATCCAGTCAATATCAGAGTGTGTACTTGATTTTAGAGATATTAACAAAGCTTGTCCCAAGGATGAATTTCCTCTCCTAACATCGACATGATCATCGATTCTACTACTGGTTATGAGATGTTATCATTCATGGATGGCTTCTCAGGTTATAATCAGATAAAGATTGTGAGGAAGATCAACACAAGATAACTTTCACAACCCCATGGGGAACATTCTGTTACCAAGTTATGCCCTTCGGCCTTAAGAATGCAAACTACATATATCAAAGGGGAAATGATGACTATAATATTTCATGACATGATAAGTGACATCATGGAAGATTACGTAGATGATATACTAGCTAAATCTAGAACTCAAGAGGAGCACCCAAAGATTTTGTGGCATATCTTTCAATGCCTAAGAGACTACAAAGTCCGCCTTAACCCAAAGAAGTGTGTCTTTGTGTGCTATCTGGGAAATTACTAGGATTCATTGTATCAAGGAGAGGAATAGAAGTGGACCCCACAAAGGTCACGACTATCACAAAAATGCCTCCTCCTAAAATATTAGACAACTACATAGCTTACAAGGGAAAATTCAAGGCCATCAGAAGGTTTATTTCACAACTAGCAGACAAGTGTCATACATTCACACATCTTCTTAAGAAGGATGTTAATTTCACCTAGGGGCTAGAACAACAACAAAGAATTTTTTTTTGAAAAAATATACTTGGCTAAACCCCCATTCTCATGCCACCCACAAGAGAGAACCCTTGTTTTTTACATCTCTACTACACATTTTGTGATTGGGGCATTATTGGCCCAGTATGATCAAGAGCAGAGAGAAAAAGTTGTATACTACTTGAGCAAAAACATTGATAGCATATGAGCTCAACTATCCACATATCAAAAGGCTTCCTAGCCATAGTGTTTTTTTCAAAAGCTACGCCATTATTTTCTCAACCATAAAGTCAAGCTTATTTCAAAGGTCGATCCACTAAAATACTTATTGTCAAAACCTACACTAACTGGAAAGATGGCTAATTGATCATCTTATTAAGTGAGTTTGACATTGAGTATGTTCATCAAAATCAGTAAAAGGACAAGTCTTAGCAGATCAAGCTAGCAGAAGCTCCACTACTGTACCAACCCTTAAGTCTGAGCTACCAGATGCATCCATCATGTACCTTGAGGAATCTATCATTTGGAAATTATACTTTGATGGCTCCTTTACCTTTCATGGTTCAGGTGTCGAGTTGTGTTAATTACTCCTACGGAGACTTGATTCCCCAAGCATTTCGACTCAGGTTCCCCTGCATGAATAATATAGCAGAGTATGAAGCTCTCATCATAGGATGAAGCTAGCCATCAAGTGGGATATCAAATGAGTTAAATGCATTGGTGATTCAATGCTTATTATCAAACAAGTCACATATGAATGAATACAAGGTCAAGGATGAAAAATTGCTTTCCATATAAAAGAATGGTCGATTCCTTGAAATAATTCTTTGAGAAGATAACATTTGAGTAGATACCAAGAGCCCATAATAGAGTAAAGATAGATGTCATGGCTACGATAGGATCTATGTTAAGCATTCCACTAGGGAACAATGACATGCCATTCTTCATTGAAAATCTAAGAACAACAACATATGACATACCAGACTCTGTTTGGTGTGTGAGGTTGTTGGTCCCTTTTCACCATGGTACACTGAAATATTTAATTACCTTCATGATGGAACATTTCCCACTAACATTTCCCATGCTGAAAAATGCACCCTCATCCAACGTATAGCCCGCTATACCCTACTTGGGGGCACCCTCTTCCACCGAGGCTACGATGGGAATCTGTTGTGATGTTTAAATTCAGATGAATCTATCCAAGCAATCAAAGAGGTACGAAGGAATCTATGGGGCTCATACTAATGGGATCATCCTTGAAGAAAATTCTTAGAGTAGGCTATTATTAGCCTACCATGGAGCATGACTGTTGTAACCATGTGAAGAAATGTGTGGATTGTCAAAAGTATGAAACTTGATACATGCGCCGCATATCCCTTGTAGCCCATCACAACCCCTTGGCCATTCTCAAAGTGGGGTCTCGATCTAATAGGGAAACTTAACCCTGTCTCTTCGATGGTCATAAATTCATCATTACTTGCAACTAAGTACTTTACAAAGTGGGTAGAGGTTGTTCCTCTCACCTATGTTGAAGGTGCCCAGATCTCTAAATTTATCATGAACCATATCATCTGTCGATATGGTATCCCTTATGCTATTATCATTGATAATGGTAAACCATTCAAGAATAAAACCATGAAAGCACTCTGTAAATGCTTTCAAATCTCCCTTAAGTTCTCGACCCCCTATTACCCTCAAGGTAATGGGAAAGTTGAGGCTTCCAATAAAACCTTAATTCACATTATGGAGAAGATGGTGAACAAGATAGGTCATGACTGGCATTTACAAATTCACCTTGCCCTCTGGGCATTCAAAACTTCTATCCACACCCCCACAAGTGCAACTCCATACTCCTTAGTATTCGACATAAAGCCATACTACCTTTAGAGATCGAGATCCCTTCTTTGCGTATCGAGCTAAGGGACTACCTGAATGAAGAGGAAGACTACATAGAGTAGCTCGACTGAGCAGAGTTGAGCTATTAGATGAGAAAATACTTCACGCTCTCAATCACCTTAAAGTGTATCAAGATCGAGTGTGGTGAAGCTACAATAAAAGAGTCATACCTCATCAATTTGAGGTAGGATATTTGGTGTTAAAAGAGAATCAGAAGAACACCAATAAGGACCATGAAAAGAAAGGGAAATTTGAACCCAATTGGCTAGGACCATATGTTGTGGTTACCAAGTTCGGTTCAGGTGCCTATAAGCTAGCCCATGCAGATGGTCAAGAGCTTCATGAGAACCCATGAACACAATGCATCTTAAGTGCTTCTATGCTTAAGTATGGGGTCTCTAAAATATCAAGAAAAAAAAAAAAAATATAAAAAAAAAAAAAAAAATAAATAAACAAAATAGGTGCATCCAATAGTGAAAACCACACAATGGTGGCACTTTGGACAAGTCCTTTGGTGAAAACCAGTTTCTAAGCACCAAGGAGGGTCCATTGTTCACAAGCATTTCAGGTTTAGGAGTACGAAAAATTTTTCCTAAGCTGGTTTTTTTCCTTCATCTGAGTCCCTTGTGAGCCTATCCTTCTTTTCCCTGATCCGACTAATCTTACCTTTTGAATGCAAAGAATTTAACTTTGAATGAACCCATCTCACACTGGGGGAAACTTCACAGTGTCACTTCTGCATATACCACATGGCATTCTACCCTTGTACATCCCATCTAACATTGGGGGCATCCACGTTTCTTCATTTCCTTGCACATTCGCTTTGGAAAAATTGTTGAGAAAACATAAAAAAACATTCATATAACTTTTGAAAACCCCAAAACATGCAGATATGTTCCTTGGAAAAACCAAAACATTCAAATACATTTCAGTAGAAAACTCCAAAACAATAGAAAATTGTCTTAGAGATAAAACCAAAAACAATGAAAAAAACGTCCCCAAAATTGTCCCACAAAAACAAAGTAGTAGTTTGCTTACTTTTAGTTGTTGGTTTGTATGGTTTTTAGTTGCATTGATTTTTCATGTTGTGTGCTTTAAATTGAATTCACTTGTTTACTTAGATTGAATGTTGTTTAATCTATAGTTCATTGCTTTGAGTTCATTTTATCTTGCATACTTGTAAATAAATGTGTTGCTTTGATTAGATTTGTTTAACTTGTGCTTGTTAATTTTTACTTGTACATTGTGTTATCATTTCATCATCATATCACATAAAACCATCACATCTATACATCATATATCAAAAAATGCTAAGTTTACATCACACATGTATGCTAAAGCTAATCATCACATACCATATCATCAATGGGGCAAGAGGGGTTGCACATGATCACAAATCTATCCCCCCCACACCAATATCAAAAATATAAACATGTTTTACTCAAAGTATCTCATCAACATGCAATATGACATCAACTAAGGCTATCTCATAAATTAACAAACATGTGATACAAACATAAAACATACATAGATTAAGCATGATATCTCATAAACAACATGTGATACATCAATAATCCATCTATCATCATACATCATCAAATATAAATGTCCATATACAAAACAATGTGTCTCAAAAGTACATCCGATATAATGGGCCATCATGGGCATCTATACAAAAAAATGTGCCTTCATCACGAGGCATAGTAAAAAATAATACATATCGTACATCTATATACAAAAAAGTGCCTTCATCACGAGGCATGATAAAAAATAGTACATATACATCCATACAAAAGTATGCCTTCATATCGAGGCAATACACCAAAAATATACATCTAAGTACATCAATCAATAAAGTCAACCATGACTCGAGCCCTCTCTAGGACTTCCTTGGATCTACCACTAGGTGGGGGCATCTGAGATGTTGGACGTGTAGAAGGTGTTGTGCCATGTTGTATAGACCCATGTTGCTTTTCTAAAGCCTATTGTCCCGAAGGACCCTATACAGATCACGTTGATCGCGACTGCCTCTGTGATCTAGCATGAGACAAGTTGTCGCCTATCCGACTATACTCAGAACCTCTCGATCAATTGTATACGACCACATAATACTACATCCTATAATATGTAGCCTCACCTACCACAGTGGCATTGTGCCCAATCAACATTGTAAAAACCTGAGGTAGTGTCGGCTCTTTGTGCTGCAACGCATCATGCATCTCGCTCTCACACTAACTAATATGCCATCTATCTCATCTCATGATCTCGATCTCTCACTCTGTGATAACATGGTCCTCTCTCTCCTATAGCTATAGGTTCTATGGTCACCTAATCTCTCTATCATAGATTGTATCCTCTCTGTCCCTAGCCTGGTCTCGCTCGGTAATGAGCTGATCTCTCTCAGTGATCACCAAGTCCCTCTTAGCTATGGCCTAGAGTGTAGGGGCTACTACTGTGTAGTAGCTACTACTAAGGTGGCAAACCACCTGTCCACTACCAATATATCCTCTGAATATCCTCATCCATGTGCTACTCAACTACCTGCTCATCAACTAGCATATCCTCCTCCATCTCTCTCTCCACCCCCCCACCCTCCATCTCTCTGGTGGACTATGTGGGACTCACGTGGGGGGATGAGAGGTGCCTTCAAGGGGTGCCCATAATGGAGCCTCAGGGCATCTGGTGCCAATACATGTGGCCACTACTACTACCCGGCCACACCAATACCTACTGTTGCACTAAAACAAAAATTGTTGTTTGAATGAATACATGTTGTGTTGGTGCTCTGTTGTCCTCCTCCCCTGGATCTTCTCTCGCCTTATGCCTGTGCCTATGCCCTAGGAGGTGGGACCTAAAATCCCTATTTGCTGCATCCAGTACCTCCTGTGGAATAGTCAAACACCGAGGTAACACTATAGCATACCAACCTGCATAGTCCTGTGTAGTACCAGATCCACTATCTGTGCACATGTGCCCAAGGATGAAAACCACCTGTAAAAAGCTGGCATGAGCTCGACCCAACCTGATCCGAGGCCCCATGTGAAAGACCTCTCTGTATCTATGAGCATACCACATCTCAACCCCAAGAATCCCCTGAATAAGTCCAAACTGGCACTAAACCCGGTCTACTCTATACCACTCCATAATGTGGCTCCTACTCCCAAGAAGGAAGTGATCCGCCATCGCAAAGTGCAAAGCTCAACAACATCCTCAAGCCACTAATATAACCTATATGGCTGCCATGTAATCATATGGGGTCATAGCTCATCAAACTCACACCTGTAATAATCAGTATCTCTTGTGTGGCCACGTACATCCTCTCCAACTGAACCCAACCCATAAAAAAGGCTCTCCAATAACTCAAGCTCTCAAAGCTCCCATATAGGGCCCAATCACAATATGGTCCCAAGCCCATATCTACAAAAAAGTAGCAGGACCCACAAAATTTTTGTCCATGGTAAGCTATCAATGAAGATCCACGTATAAATGAGCCAATATGCACTAACCCCAACAATAAACCTCTCCCTTATAGAAGGTCATGAATAACTCCAATAAGGCCAAGGGGAAACCAAGCCAATCTTGTCAGGAAGTAATATGTCACTGACAAGAGCTAACAAGAACACAGGAACTCGGCCTAGCCATTGATTGGCCATGCACCTCCTAACAAAATGTCATACCCTAACAGGGGTATATCTATCACTCCAAAATGTCATGGTTGTATATCACTCAATCCGGTCTCGACCATCGTAAGTGATCAAACATCCCTAATAGGAACTCATAAGATCCGCCACACATCCTCTAAAGTAATGCTCATCTCACCAATAGGCAGCCAAAATGTCTAGCTCTCACTCCACCATCTCTCAGCTAAGGTTATGAGCAGGCTATGGTCTATGGTAATCTGGGGCATGTGAGCTACATGTGTGCTAGCCCAATCACCTCTAAAGTGATCTCTAAAAAAATATGGTCACGTCGGCTAAAGGTCTCCTCGTAGGCCTAGAGCCGCACATGTCACTCCCACATCTCTAACCTATCTAGGTCCTCCTACAAAACCAATCGGGTCATTTAATTATGATCCTATTCTTCTATTCTAATATATCATTTATTCTTCTACTCTATCATTTAATTTTTCTAGTCTACCACATTATTCTTCTATTTTTATACAAATATCATCTTTTCCTAACAACTAGGGTTTGCTAAAACCTTGGTTTTCTTCCAAAAAAGCACCTAAAAGTGACTTTTGTGCACTGCTCACCCAATGCACCTAAAGCACCCCTTTTGTGCCCCTTTTTTGCCACCACCCTTTTTGCAGCACATGCATGCATGCAAATTTCATTTAAATCATTTAGCACTCAAAATTAACACTTTTGCATTGACACCCATTTATCAGCAGCACATGCGCCCCTACCTAAAACCAAAATCAAAATTGCATAGGGCACATTCATGTTATGCATAGGTGCATGCACATGCCCATGCATAATGCAGCACAAGCAAGCACCCCCTAGGGCCACACCTGCGCATTTTCATTTTTCACCCTAAAATACCCTAAATCTACCCTAAAAATGCGTGAAAAATAATCCAAATTAAATGCTAATAATTCACAAGGGTAAAGAGAGCTTTGTGTACCTAGGGTCCATCCACTGGAGCCTCATGTACTCTCTCACACGATCCACATGATGTTTTCTCCGCACCCTCACCATCTTCTCCCATAGGTCAGAGCTCCGATCAACGGTAAATGGTAAGTGAATGTGGTAAATGAGTTGGCCGTGATGGCTTATATACCCATTTTTACCTCCCGATGCATTTTCTCACCCCGAGGTGCCCTGAAACCATCGTGGTTCTTCTAATTTCTTCTAACACTAGCTCATGATGATTATTTTTAATAAATAATTATTTTAACGCCCGTTTAATTGCCCTGAGCATGTTTTTGCATCCCGACAACCTTTTCTACTACTGGGGCATATTTTTGCCTCATGGTCACTTTTAACATTGTCTCATGACTTCGTTATTTCTTCTATAATATTTTCTTCCAAAAAAAAAAATTTAAAAAAAAAAAAAAAATTTTAAAAAAATTGATAAAATCATTAAAAATCCTAAAAATTGCAAAAAATTAATTTTTTCAAAAATTGGTAAACAACATGCATACAGCTAAAGTCTATATCAACTACATCATCCTCAAACATCAAAATTTGTCCTACAAAAACATCTTTCTAAAGTTCTTGCTTGTTCTAGTCTCAAACGACTTGTGGATCATCATGATCTACCTCCATTAACAAAAGCTAGGTTGCATGTTATGTCGGTACTCTCTGTGCAATAGTGAGTTGCAGAGACTGTGTCATAGTGCATGAAATATTTTCCATGGGACTACTTGTGTCCTCCATTATTCCCCTCATGTATCCTTGCTTGGGGCACCATTTTTAACCCTTGTCATTACAACACGAACATTCGGGAACTACAACTTGATAACAAAAACATTGGTGCAACTATCTTAAACGTTGTTTGTTTGAGTGCATGTGATTGTATTGGTTTCTCTGTTAGGTTAGTTGGTTTACTTTCTCATATTGCATTGCATTTTGTATGTTGCATGGAGCTAAATATCATTTTACTTTCTCGTATTGCATTGCATAATGTATGTTGCATGGAGTTACATATTTTTAGCAAAAAAAATTGTTAGTAATTTAGCTTTTCATGTTATCTTACACTTTTGTTTATTTTAAATAAAGGCCGATGATGTAGATCATAGGGGAAAATGATGAAATAAGGTTGCATATTGAAGACCGGATACAAAGATGAGCATGTTCCTATTCTCCACTTTCCTATCTTATCACTACTAACTTTTCTTCCAAATCACCTGGGGCAATAAACAACCATGTTTATCCCTATCCTTTTCTCTTCTAAAATAACCAAGGGTTTCACGCTTTTCTATCCTATTTCTTCTATCCATTTCAATCATATTTTTGATCATCGATTGACTTCTTCTATCACCCCATCGACACTCGAGGGGGCATCCTTCATTCCACTAATTTTTCTTCAAAAATTTACCTGTTTATGCTTGTCTACTATATTTGAAGTGAAGTCACTAACTTCACCTCAAACAGGGGCAAATGTAGACACCTAAATTCCACTTTTGCAATCTTATTGCCAAAACACACACAAATCACTCTCATTCTTACCAATTCCATTATAATTAGTGATTTTCGCTAATTAACTAACACTTTCCCTCTATTTTGGTTAATTAATGATGCTTTGTTGATTATCCACCCTTTTCCACATTCAGGATGCCAATCGACGTCAAATCGTAAGTTGTTATCCTCTTCCGGAAATAATTAGCATTATTAGCTAATTAAGCCTATTTTTCCCTTGATTTGGTCAATATGCCCTAATATTGGCTCAAACCCCTCTTATGACCACTCAAAATCACCCCACTTTCCTCCACAACGTCTCAACAAGCTTCAAAATCTTATCCTAGCCTCCTAGTTGACCCTAAGCGGTTGATTAAGGCTTCATACCTCTTAATCACTTGGTAATTCACTAATTATGATTAACAAGGCTTAATCATGATTAGAAATTCTAAATCTTCTTTGTACTTTTAGTCCCACATGCACCAAGATGCAAGTTTTCCTCAAAGGAAAACTATAAATAAGACTAAGTACTACCTTCCAATACTTTACACCATGCTTTTATTAGTAGCCTCATATAATACATATGTTAAAGAGCCTAAACTCCTTTAAGGATCCACATGCTCATATTTTCCTAAAGCCTTCATTATGGTTAGTAGGAGGGTATTCAACATGACATTGTAGTCTTGTGTTGGAGAGATCTTCTCACCATTTGTGGAGTAACAACCATTCCCAATTTGATTGCTTCCTAGATCTATTTAGGTCTATTGTTTAGTAATCATCTAACATAGTAAGCATGCTTAGATATTAGATGTTAGTTTCATTTGATCTCCATTGTTATGCTATTAAGCTTTGATCTTTGATGTTTCATTCCTTAGCTTTTGCAATTAGCTTTAGACTATGTGGTGTTAGTCTTGCTTTAAACTAGCTAATTATACATATTTCTTCATATCCATGCACCGTCCTCGAAACATTCTCCTTTTTATCTTCCTTGATATGAAAACTATTTTAATTAAGATATTATTTTGGAAAGAACATTTTGGGCCACATAATAAGTGTGGGACATGCAAGTATCTAATTCTGCGTTTTTATTTGTTGCTTTTCATTCATGTCTACATCTTTTCTTACAAATTCTATGTTCATCATGTGAAAACATTGTGGTTGGGTTTTGAACTTTGAACCTCTTGAATTTTTCTCTCTTTTTTATTTTGTAGACTTGAAGCTCAAATTACACTCATATGAATAATGGAGTCTTAGTCTAAAACATTCCCTTGTCATACATGAGTGGCCATCTGCTAGAGATACTCAATTATTAATCATTGTTCGCGCACCCCTGTTTTGCTACACTTACACTATCTTTAAATTAAAAGGGGGCTACAAAGTGCTCCAACAAGCAAGCATTTCGGTTGAGTCTCGAAAATAGAGATGTTACAGTGGAATATAATGCCCTTTCTTTCCCTCAACCCCCTTCTTCATCTTCTCGATCTCATCCTCTATTTCTTTTTCGCTTGCTCAATTTTTAATCCTTTGCTACATCCCCTTCGTGCTACATCCCCTTCGACATTTCTATCGTACACTTCACATACAATTGCTAGTTTTATTTAAAATAATATTACTCCATATATTCTTTCCGAAAATTTGCACTTCTAGTGGAAATCCATTGTCCATGATTCATATTAAACAAAACCACACTATTTAAGAAGTAAATAATAAATCCACGATGTACAAAGAAAGTAAATAGAACATATAAGTATATTGATCAAATTACAAAAGTTCGGGGTGATACTTAATTAGTGTGCCACACGTTATTTATGCTTTACACACAGATCAAACAAGATTACTGAAGAAAGCCTTGGAATAATCCAAGCAAAAACTGAAGACCAGAAATCGTAAAGAAGGCCTAAACCCATTTTTACAGGGGGCAAATGACATCCATTGGATTTTCATGGCACATCATTTGATCTGATCTTCGGTCCACCCCCAACCAGATTAGCCTTTATTTTTCTCTGTGCTTGGTGTTTTTAAATTCCACTCGCACAGAAACCCTACTGTGTTATTTATTTGTGGAAGTCCATGGATTTTCAGCAGCAATATCAAAAGCAGGATGGTGGGGGCGCGGCTTATAGTTTAGCGGGAGGCCAAGGGTTCTATACCCTCGAATCCTTGGAAGCCTCCCAACAGCAACACCCCGAACAGCACGTTTTCCCTCCGGGTATTTTCTACGCTTACCAGTCTTCTGACGGCACGATACCGCCAGGATCACATGCCGCTGACCTAACAATGCAGAAAGAGCAGGTAAAAGGTCAGGATCACATGGCCGCCTATCATTATCATCAACATCAGGGTCATATGAACATTCCGGCCCAGGGTACTTATGGCTTGGCACAGGCCGACTATGGAAAGGCGGGGGCTCTGTTGTATTCCGAACCTGGCTCATATGGGCGAGAGAACTCCTTGTTTCCTCGCTTAGCCCCTGGTTCTATTGCGCCTCCGCGTGAACAATATATTCCTCAGGAAGGGTATGGCCCCTGGCTCCGCGACCAGGCTCTTAGCAGCAGCAGCAGCAGCGGCCTACTACAGCACCAGTCCACTCTTCCATTTGCCGTTACCGCTGCCTCTGCGGCTGAGTGGAAGCCCTCCCTTCACTCGTTGCCCTACCGGGGTTTGCCAAAGCCAATGTCAAAATCACAGGTGTGTGCCCAATTCCCAATTTTTGAACATTTCCGCTTTGTAAATCTTGGGTGAATTTATGGACAACCTTTAACACGGAGTGAGGTAAGCTTGGATTACATTCTTGTTATCATTTGCAAATATGGATTGACTATGACTAGTACACTGACAATACTCGAATGTACCCCATAATTGTCACACTACAACCTAATGTTACATTACATTCTCAGTGAATTTAAGAATGACAGTTGAATGTAACCTATAATTTGTACACCACCATCTGCGCAAACATATAACTTAGGTCATGTTTGAACTGCCCTGTAGTTGTTAGATCTCAACCAGGGAAAACGTGCAGGTGAGGGCTGATCACGTTTGAATGTACCTAATAACAATTACATTACAACATCACCGTATGTTTGCAGGGTTACGAGGTGCTTTATTACAGTTCGTGGATTTAAACCTCAGTCATGTTCTTCCAATTGTTCCCCATTGTCTTAAGCCACAACCACTTTGACGTTTTTTTTTCAGTTTTTTAAATGTAAATAGTTTGTTCAGTTTATTAATGCCACCATGGCCTACCTTGTTTTGAATTTCTAAATAAGAATATTTATAGCATAAGTAGCATTCAACAAAATAACAAGGATGTTTGAGCATTATCTACAATGGAACATCCCAACAGGAAGGGGAAAACAAAAAGGCCTGTAAGTGATCTAAAGCCGAGTCTTACGGAGTTTTTCTAGCTGTTTGGCCGTATCATCTAGCGCATCCATTCTGTGCGTGACCTGGGGAAGAGTTCTTTCATTCTATCCTTGAGTGCGACCTTTAGAATAGATATATAATCCCTCTTTTGTTCTACTTCAGCCAACATCTTTTCCCGCTCAGCCCTGCTATTTCTCATTTAGGCCTGAATCTCCTTCAACTCTACCTCATCATTCGCGGCAAATGCACGCACAACTTGATCAAAAGCCTGACAGTTGTCGAAAACAAGTATGGCCTTCTGCGCAGCCTCCTTAGCCTCTTCAGCTAACGGCTCGTACTGCGTTAGATGTTCCTTGATCTGCTCCCTGTCAGATTTCTTCTGTGCGTCTATGTCCTCGGCCGTCGGCCCTATACCTTTTCTTTGCTCATGAGAGAACATCCATGCCAAGTCTTCCAGATACTGTAGCGCCGTCTCATACTCTTCCTTGGCATTCGTGGCTAGGCTTGGATATGCAACAGTGACAGTATCTGCAATACACTCCACCTTCTTGGATGCTGCGTGCGTTTTGCCCTTCTCCTCTCTTAACTCTTGCTTTAACTGCTCAATTATTGCATCCTTTTCTTGTATTTCCTTGCGTAGTCCCTTTATAACACAATCCTTATAAAAATCCGCACTCCTACATCTGACACCAATTTGTTAAGTGCATTACGAACTTGCTCATCAGTGAGCATTTGTGCGTTGTTCATGGGAAATGCTTCACCTGGTGCAGACTTAATCTAAGTCTCTGATAATGATTGTGTGTTGACCTCGAACTCTTACTCCATGTCTGATTGATATGCCCAAGAGAGCATTTTTCTCATGCATGGGAAGGCTTCATTCTTGTCAAAGAATGACGAACATAAGAGATCTTCTGTTGCCACCGAGCTCTGATATCTTGCCCGCAGGACTTTCGAAGGATCATCATTATATTGCAATAGGGGCCTTGCTGGGTATGCCTTTGTTTTCTCCCCTTGCCTCGGGGTCCCCTTGGCACCCTCCTGCGCAATGGAGTGAAACGCGCCACCGCTTCCCCTATGCCCGTATCTTCTCCTGCAGTTGTGTCCTTAATTGTCTCCTCCTCGCGTCTTGTATCACGCTCTTCCTCAATTTCCCTGTCTGCACCTATGTTTCATGCATAGTTACCATGTTCGTACAAACATGCTGGAAATTCGATTCAGACCAAACTTTTTGGGGAAAATGAACTTATTCGAAAGATTCGATTCGTATTAGTTTTGACCCACGTTTTTTTATTTGACAAATAAATAAAGTAAAATCATAAAGTGCATAATGATAAAGTCGAAAACCCTAAAAGTTAAAACGTATTAAAGTAAAAACGTTAAAAGGAAAAGCCGCAGGGTAGATATCTGATAAACATATGCCGTGAATACTGAAAGCAACCAGCGAAGCACAGAAAGCGGAAACCAGAGGAAAACGAAGTGGTGACCAGCGGCGACTTGCAAAGAAGCATTTCCAGCATTAAAAAAACCCTACAACGACTCCATTAATCGTTTTCCAGGTAAGTCGTGGCTCTGTTGCATGGGAATAGTTTTTAGGTTTAAAAAATTAAAACTTCAAACTTTTATAACTTTGTAAGTTTAATTTTATATGAGGGGGACTAAATACTAAATAGTAAACTTAGATATAATTTTATAAACATTTAGGGCTAAACACTTACAAGTTTAAAACTCCACGGTAGTTTTATGTTTTTAATTTGTTAAAAATAATATATATAAACCATAAAATGTCTCACATTTAAATTTTTAATTAAATAATTAAATTTATTTATTTTCTATAAAATTATTAATTCGAACTTGTTAATTTAATTTAAAGTTTAAAATAAAAAATTTACGTTTTATTTAGTGTTTACTATTTATTATATTTCATATATTATTAATAAGTTTACATAATTCGAGTTGTGTTTTATATACTAAGCTTTATTTTATTTTAAAAATCCATATTAAAAATGATTATTTATTTATTTGCTAGTATGTAAAAATATTAATTAAAATATAATATTTATTTATTAATTAAACTATTTTATTTATTTATTTTAAACCGTAATTGTTATTTATTAATTTGTTAGTAAGTAAAAATGCTAAAATTTGTTAAACCGTAATATTTTTAATTTTGCAGGTTCAAAGGGTAATTGCAAGGTAAAGGGAAAGACAAGTGTATCAAGATGTCTAGCAGCAATCGTTCCTTGGAGATGAAATACATCGTCCAAAGAGATGATGATAAACTACATATGAGATGCACCTTGTGCAATGGGAATATTACAGGCAGTATAACTAGAGTTCGGTATCATTACTTGGGAGGATCCAAAGATGTCAAGCAGTGTCCAATAGCAAATGTGAATTCAAAGGAAGGTGAATACAAAGATTTCATACATCGAGTTCAAGCTAAATTTAATGTGAGTCGTGTTGGATCATTAGCTTCAGAAGCAAAGAAGGCTAAAATCCAACACTCTATCTCACAAATGGGCTCCTTCAACAGTTCAAATCGCTCTCCATCACCATTTTCAGAAGGAAGTGGAAGTGCAAGCAGAGTGGAAAAGTCACAAGGTTCATTGAAGTCCATGTGGAGGCCACAACACAAACATGAGGTAGACAGGTTGGCAGCTAGATTGTTTTATGCAGAGGCCATCCCTTTCAATGTAATTCGTTCCCCACATTTCAAGTCTTTCATAGATGCAACAATTGAGTTTGGGAAGGGTTACACATTGCCTTGTTATGAAAGACTAAGAACTAGTCTTCTTGAAGAGGAGGTGTCATCCATATCCAGTGAGCTAGATGAAATGAAAAAAGTTGGAAAAGAACAGGTTGCACAATAGTAAGTGATGGATGGTCAGATTCAAGGCGAAGGCCACTCCTAAATCTTTTGGCAATATCTCCTCAAGGTGCAATGTTTATAAAATCTATTGATACAAGTAATGAGCAAAAACTTCTCTTTTCATTTCCAAATGCATTGAATCAGCCATTTTGGAGATAGGAGAAGATAATGTTGTTCAAGTTATTACGGATAATGCAACCAATTGCAAAGGAGCGGGAGAGATACTCATGGATACATTTCCTCATATCTTTTGGACACCTTGTGCAACCCATGTGTTGGATCTTTTGCTTGAAGATCTATCAAAAATAGAATGGGTAAGTAATATTGTGACTGAAGGAAAACAAATCTCTAAGTTTATCCTCAATCACCGGTTGACATTGAACTTGTATCGTTCTTTTGCAAAACGTGAGCTTCTTTCCCCTGCCGAAACAAGATTTGCCACCAACTTCATTACTTTGCAGAGGGAGGTAGAGGAGAGGACAACATTAAGAAAAGTGGTGGTTACTGATGAATGGGCAGAGTCAAAGCTTTCCAAGGAAACCCATTCAAAAGAAATTGAAAAAATTATCTTAGGGGACACATTTTGGGATGGTGCTAAGAAGGTTGTAAATGTATTTGAGCCACTTGTTCGAATTTTGAGAATGGTTGATGGTAATCAGCCATGCATGGGTTTTGTATATGAGGGCATGGATAGAGCAAAGGAAGAAATCCAAAAGATACTAGCAGATGATGTTGAAGAAGTCAAGCGTATTTGGGAAATCGTGGACAAACGATGGTTCATGCTACATCGTCCTCTACATGCAGCAACTTGTTATTTAGATCCTAAATTAGTAGAGGTAGATCATGATGCAGATGAGGAGATAAAGAGAGGTATACTTGCAACCATAGACAGGTTGATACATGATGAGGATGGGAAGGAAAAAGCAAGAGAACAACTTACTATTTTCAAGAACCAACTCAAAATGTTTGGTGAAAAAGAAGCAAGGGCAAGTAGGATGAAGTGGGAACCATCTAAATGGTGGCAGACTTATGGGTCTTCTACTCCACATTTGTAGAAGTTTGCCATGCGAATTTTCAGCCAATGTTCTAGTGCTTCTGCTTGTGAAAGAAATTGGAGTACACATGATTTAATCCACACAAACAAGAGGAATCGATTAGGGGCTCAAAAACTCTCTGATCTTGTTTTTGTGCATAGCAATTTACGATTGCTTACTCACTCTCTTGCAAATGAAGATGACAACTCTCGCCTGGGAGAAGCATGTTTTGGAGATGAAGAAAATGTTGCTGATGATAACCCTACTGCTGCAGTATTAGATGAAGATGCTAGTGATACTTTTGATGTAGAAGCAGGATTTGATGTTGCAAATGTTTAAAATTGCATTTTAATTTTTGGTTAATGCTCAAAACTTTGAAGTTTGAGCAATGGATAATTCTCATCGCTATATATTATATCAATATGTATGAACTATGAATTTTCATTGTCTGTCATAAATATAACTTGTAAGTCTTAAGTTTACCATGGATTTTGCTATACATTTATATGTTTTAAGACTTTAGTATACTTGTATGTTTATTTATTTGTATGTGTGATTGATTTTTTTGAAGCAAGTATGGATAATTATTCAGTTTTATATTTTTTGAAAATTTATATTTTTTTGAACCATACCGAACCGAACCGAATTTTTGCAAAATTCCGAACTTCCAAACTTTTCCCATGTCCGAACAACCCAAACTTTTCGAACATGGTAACTATGGTTTCATGTGAAGGGCTCCGCCATGGCCTTCCTCGAAATTCTTCCCTGCCCTTCTTCATCATTCTTTCTTGGCTCATCTTCTTCACATGGGTCGCTGTCGTCCTCATCCGTGTCTTCCACATTGTGGATGACTGGGGGACTTAGTGGTATCTCTTCTTCTCCTGACCTCTCCGCTTCCTCTGTTTCTTCGCTTGAAACCACTCGGGGTTTCTTCCTTACTGGGGACTTCTTCTTCTTTGGCTTTTTCGGGATTTTTGGTTTCTTTGGATGTGCTCGCCTATGACCCGACTCCCTGTGCTCTTGTTGTTTCTTTATCCTCGCGCCTTGTTTGAGGGTTGTCCCTTCTTCCTCTTCCTCGTCCGCGTCACCCTTTCCTTTTTCTCGCTTCTCAAGAGGGGGTTCTTGCGCGTCCTTTTTCTACCCACTGTTTGCTTTCCTTTAGGTGGTGCTTTGAAGTGTGAGATCTTTTCATCGACATACCGCCATTGGCCATCTTGGGCTTCAAGTAAATTTATACTTTCGTCGCCTCTTCATTGCCGATTACCAAAGTCATGAAGTTGATGTTTATATCATTTGATATCATTGTCTCCACATATGCTCTCTTTCCAGGTATACATACTTTTTGCAAGAACTTGTGGTGATCGAAATCCACCTTATCTCCGCATCGAACTTTAACTTTCGCGCCTCGGAAAACCTATTTATAGATGCTTGGAAGTATCGCTATTGTAAAGGCAAAAGAGAGTTTACACCAAGGGCTCTTTCCCCGCCTTTAGATAAAATCTCCCAAGGCGTAAATGTTGATAAGCTGCAAATTTTGCTTTCCCATCCAAAACCGAGGGCAACTCCTCAGGAATGCGCCACTCATGTTCGAATGCCTCACGCATTCGCTTATACCATCTATCCAACCTTAACTTGTAGGAATTATTGATCCCATCGCATGTGTACTCAAATGAATCTCTTTATGGGGACTTGTTCTCTGGGGATACTTCCACATGTTGTCACTTGGTCCATTTGGTACCCCAATTTCTGAAAAGACAATCAAAAGGAGGATGGCACCCCAAGTTATTTTGTCTCCTTCGTGTGCTTCTTCAATAATCCCTTCAACAATGAAGGAGGCAAGGTTAAATGTAGTCTTATCGGCCATCTTTTGCGCAATATGCAGCCACCTCTTATCGGCCTAGGTCCATCTCTCGACGCGCCTAACTAACAACCCGACCAAGTGCGTGACAACCCTTACAATGGATCGGTGATCTTAACGATATCCATCGCGCGACCCCTCTCTAATACTTCAAGGCAGCAATAATGGCCTCTACTCCCGCATCATCTTCCAAGTGCATCTCTATTTCGCGCCCAAACTTTGCAGGACCGGTGACTCTTCCAATCGGTTGCGCGGTGAGGTGCATCCTTTTTCCCAAAATAAAAATAGTCTTCATGGACTTTCGACACTAACCATTGATAGAAACACTCGGCTTGCCAAAATAGGGCAGCTCATAGAGTTACAAAACTCCCACGCTCTCCAAGTCCTTTTATACTTTATCATCATAAATTAGCTTCCCATCCGGAGTCCTCTCATATGTTTTGCGCACCATTTCATTTTCCATCTCACGCTCATTTGCATTTGAGCAATGGTTGTAGTCATTGACCTTACATTTTCTTAGGCGCGATTCCCATTTGTGCCCCATAATCACATCCTCCGGATATTGCATTTCTTAAAACCATTCCTTCGACACGTCCTCAACTTCAGGCTTCTTTCTTTTGCCCTTTCCTTTACCCTAAGGCGAAGCGACAACGGTAGATGTCTTTCTTGGAGCCTTTTTCCAACGGTGGTGCTTGATATCCGCGCAGTGTTCACTTTGTCACCGCCTTGCTCACGTCTTCCTCAACGTCTTTCTCTCTACTAACTTTGTGCCCTAACTTGAATTCTGTGTTCTTGTTTTTCGCAAACCCTAGCTCGAGGAACTCAAATCCTAACTTACTAAATTCAATCCTCCATGCCTTCCCCTTGCTCTAACTTCCTCGTGAAGGAGCTCCTAAACTAGGTCACATACTTTCTCGATCTAGGTTGCTCGATCCTTCTAATTCTCATGCAAATTCGCACAAGGTCACACAAATTCGCACTCTCAAACGCACAAGTTCTTCGCAAGGTAAGGTAAAATAAACTCTTTCTGGCACCCCTTTTATAGATTTCCAAATTTTTATCGCATTTATTGCTCCTCACCTACCATTGTATTGCATCTTTAATTATGCTTTTGCTTTTTCCACTCTTTTCTTTGCTTTCTTTTGCGCTTTTCTTTGCTTTCTTTTGCACCTAGCAATCATAACCTTTTGGTGCGCAACTACTTCCAGGGTTCGGGCATCCTTCACGCGCACTTCCTTGTCTTTGTAACACCTCTTCCCTTGCGCTATATACCAAGGAGCTCATCTTGTTGTTGCCTACCTCGCGTTACACTACGCGGCTTCTTCCTTTTTCTTTTCTTGCGTGCACTTATAGCTAACATCCTTGCCTTTATACCATCGCGCACACATTTGCACCAACTTCACCATAAGCCCCCACATCATTTGACCTTTTTCGCGTCCTCAAGCACCCTGAATCACCCCACACTAAAAATATGCACAGTCCTTTGTGCATCATCTCAATAAATAGTAATTAGCTTCCTGCGCACAAACGCGCTTATTACAACAAAACAAGCAAAGCTAAAACAAGGCATGAAGGGAATGCTAATCTAAGTGGCAATACTGCCTTATTACGAACACAAAGAAGCTTATTTATAGTAGGGCTTCAACCTACTCCCATTGAAGTAACCGGGCAACATGGTGCCATCTAGTGCTTGCAATTGACATGTGTCCGACTCAAGTATCTTGGTTACTACAAAAGGTCCCAACCAATGCACTTTCAACTTCCCTGGGTGGCGCGTAAACTTGGAGTCATACAAAAGTACCATCTTTCCAACTGCAAATTACTTGTTCTTAATGTGCCTATCGTGCCAAGCTTTTTGTCGTGCCTTTTCTGTCTTCTGGGTCCAACGTACAATTGCGCGTTGCTCATCTAATTGCATCAATTTCTGAATGCGCTCTTCAACAGCCTGTTCATCTAACAAACCACCTGCGCGCGCAATACGCAGGGATGGTAATAAAAATTCCACAGGTAGTACCGCCTCCGTGCCAAACACCAACTGAAAGGTTGTGGTCTTGTTCAACCTTTTATACGTGGTCCTGTAAGCCTAAAGTACAACTGATACTTTATCATCCCAATCCTTTCTTCCAACATCACATATCTTCGTTAGTGTTTGTCCCAAGATCTTGTTGAAAGCTTCAACAGTGCCATTTGCTTGAGGGTGATAAGGAGTAGTCTTATGGTGCGCTACCATAAACTTTGCTAGCAAAATTCTGATTGTCTCATTCAAGAAATGAGTTCCTCTATCACTTGTCAAGCTCAAAGGGCATCCATACACAGTTGATAATATTCTCCGAAAGGAACCTACCCGCTGTGGTTGTAGTACAATCTTTTGTAGGCGTAGCTTCCTCCTCCCGGTCAAGTAATCAGTGCATGTAATGATGTAATGTGCCTCAGTGTTGTGTGCGGGTGGCGCAATAGGTTCCACAAAATCAACAACCCACTTCTCAAAAGATTCCGCACTCGCTATGGGTCGTAAAGGCATTTCATTTCTACTTGTAGGTTTGCGAAGGCGCTGGCGGTGATCACAAGCTTTGACATAACCAAAATGTAGTCTTCTGTTTACCCCAATAGCTATGCGCGTTGGCACTTCATCCAGACATAACTGAACGCTCACCCAAAGCGTGCACAACCACTAGGTCCCTCCTTTGCGTTTCTGATCAAGATGTCATGCATAGCCATCACAATTATGCTCAATACATTCAATCATCCATAATACTCATCATAAACATGGCAATTTGGAAACACATGATAAGAAAGATGAACATTCTAAATAGTAACCCAGATCAATTGCAGCAGCATTATAACACCATATTTAGATATGTCAACAACCATTACCCAACCACAAGTATTCATTATAACTCAAAATACATTACATCACGAAGCTGAATACATAATTAGTCATTACAACAGTACTCAGGATTGTGCACAAGTATCATATGCAGTTTGCACTCTCCAACTCTGAATCCCTATGTCACGACCCCCTAGAATAAAGACATACATCAAATATATATAGGGGTGGGGACTTGCCCTTCACCACCCATGCACTCTCCTAATAATAGGCGTGCTCACAAAAATAGCTTGCATGCTTTACACCCTATGCTAATAATAGATTAATCCTAATTATACAACTTGCTTTAATCCTATTATTAGCTCTGACTCATGCATGGTTCTTTCCTACTTTCTCTGCATGTGCTTTTTCCAAATATAGCTCTTTGCTCGACCACCAAGTCATCATGCTTTTATCCCTTGCGTGGTCAACACTCAACCCCGCTTTTCCTACTTTTAGCCTTGGCTCGGAACATGGCTAAGTCCTTGTTCTTTCTTCTTGTGTGCGTGCAGCCCTGCACGCCAACCTGTACCTCCAGTGCGCGCGCTTCCTTGTGAGCTATTCTGTTCCTTGTGCGCGCGCCACTGCACGTTGACTCTGTGCTGCTCCAATACTTGGCAAATTCCCCGGTCAACAGCCAAAATTTGTCCGGGTGCATGCACCCAAGAAACAATGGCAACTTACTTAATTTGAGGGCATACCAAAGGATACAGAGCAAAGTAAGTCGGCATCATTGACATTAGAGCTACCTATTTTTTAATTTTTAATATTATATATTAGTATTTTAATTATGTACGGTTAATCCACTAATTAATTAGTGGGCACCTTTGCTTGTACTGTTTGATCAGAATATATATCAATGCCTTGGGCTTGGTGGAGCTTAGACCATCATTACCGTACTCTCGATTATGATTGCTAAAAGGCAAAACTAATCAGTATTTTGAGTATGTTTCTTCAGCTAAAATGAGTAATATAGTACTTGCTGGAATGGAGCACCTAGTGCAATGTAAGTAATACTTATGAGTATTCTGAGTATGTAGATTATAATATGTTTACATGCTTCCTTCCTCGAGTAGTATTGCAACTTTTTCCTAGAAAAAGCGATCTTTAAAATCATTCCTGCCTTTTAAGTTTTCAGTAAAGTTCAAGTTCCTCCTCTTTTTGTTTGCACAATCAGTTTTATATGACTTCAGATTTAATCTTAGGGTCTGAAATCTCAAAAGGTGGTCAGGATGTTGCATCAGTTTGTGCAAGGGTTGAGCATACGCGTCGTCAATGGACTTGAGGACAAAAATCTGAAGCATTTGAAATCTCTTAACGAGGTTATGATAATGTGTCAATCAACACAAGGGTTATGCTTATGTTCATCAAGCTAGATTTGCTTACTATGGGTGTAGCTATGTCTAACTCAAGGGTATAATAAACTCTGTTGGAAGCAATGATAGTCTACTAAACAATTAGAAGGGATGCAATGATCAACCCAACTAGCAAATTCATCTATGAAGGCATTTATAGAATCAACTTGGCACAAGAGTCGAAGTACAAATCAAATGATACATGCATATAGGAAAAGAGTTAAAATGCACTAAGGTAAAAAGGGAACAAGTTAGTGTACTTTGTCATTTTTTCACATTTACTGTTATATTCTACTGCATGCTGATACTGGAAGAATGTAGAAAGAAAGAAAAGAAATAAATTATATTAATGTCCGCATATGACCAAAAGTAGGGCAATGGGACTCGAGAATACATCAAATTGCATTTGCTTTTTAAGTTTTCAGTAAAGTTCAAGTTCCTCCTTTTCTTTTTGTTTGCACAGTCAGTTTTATATGAATCCAGTTTTGAATTTCTATTGTGTAACAGCAATAAGTTGCCACATGGATTATGGATGACTACAATTATGAATATTTAATAACTATTTTCAGCTGTAGCGTGTAAGTGCTGTGCAGGATTCACAAGATTTTAAATAGTCTAATTGAATTCACTTTATATTTGTATGTGTGTGAGTTTGCTCCAGGTTTTTACTTCTGGATCAAGTGGCACTGCAAAAAGGAAAATGGCATCACAGTTTAAACGCATTCCAGCTTCACGTGCTACGAATAAGAATAGCATTATGCAGCCCCCAAACATCGTGAACCTGTTGTAACTGGACCCGGAGGACCTGGGTGGTGTTCAGTCTGTGAGATTGAATGCAATTCAAGGGAAGTCCTTGAAAGCCACTACCTCGGAAGAAAGCACAAACGACGATTAGAGAAGAACCAAGAACTCTTGGCTTTTCAAAAGAAAGCAAATGAAAGGCACACGCAGCAGCTAGGCCCAGGAACACGGAAGACAATCTGAAGAGAAATAAGGAAAAGGATACACAAACTCTTTTGGGTAATAGCTTGATAAACACAAAGAAAAACCAAAATGCTTTGCCTGATATCAACTTGCAAGCACATCAACAGCCAGCAGTAACAGAAAAGGTAAAAATCTGGACAAGAACCAAAACCAAGGAGGGGTAGCAGAGGCCAAAGCATCCGATTCTAATCTGGGGAAAAGAAAACAAAAAACAAAAGCAGCAGCAGACAACATAGACACCAAACGCCAAAGATTATTGGATGCGGGCACTGCTATAACAGAGCTTAAGGTATGCACTTTATGTAATGCAGTTTGTAACAGTCAAGTTGTTTTTGACTCGCATCTTGCTGGGAAAAAACATGCTGCTCAGGTGAAAAAGTCAGAGGATGAAGCTAATGCTGTCTCACAAGGTAACAAGTTAGTTGACGAAGCTAATGCTGAGGCACAAGTTAACAAGATTAAGGAAGAGGCTAATGCTGACTCACTAGGTATAAAGATTAAGGAAGAGGCTAATGCTGACTCACCAGGTAACGAGATTAAGGAAGAGGCTAATGCTGACTCACTAGGTAATGGTGGTGTCAGGGAACATACAGCCGATGGTGAACTGGATGATAAAGATGAGAAGGATGAATAAATTAGACCAGTGGCTGGAGTTCACATGAACGAAAGTGAGTTCTTTGATATGATTGTGGGCAACAACAAGAAAAAGCCAGTGGTGAAGTTGAGTAGATTAGTTAGGTACAAATTTTAGAGCCTTAAGGGATTCATTAGTAAAATTTAGTACTTTTACTCCCCAGGGGCCTAAAGGCTGGAATATTCACCAAGTCTGATTAATTTACATGAGCTGAGTTTTTAAGGCGACGTACCCCTATTTCTTTGCGAATTATTAAATCTGAAGGGGAGGTCTTGTCTAACATTTCATAATTTTGTTTTATTTCAACAATAAATGATTGCACTTCAATTTTCAGGAATGGGACTTGCTAACTTTTTCTTTTTTTCATGGTTGATGCAACTATTGCTATTCTAGAAGTGCTTGAAATATTTGTTTAACAGCTATCAGCTATATACTACTTTAAGTTGTTTCTCGATTGTCTTCCTTGGGATTAATACTTTTGCATGTATTTTTTAACATCTAGATGTTTTATTAAGTCGGTTATTACCTTTGTATTTTCTCATCGGTGGACAGAAGCTTCTGGCTAGTCACATTAATGTCAGAGCAATTCTGTGTCAGAAGTTTATGTAAAAGAAACATTATTCATATTTTTATATGAATTTGATATATTTAAGTTTTAAGGTCTGTAACCTTGAGGACAATAGAAAAAAGGTTAGTCGTGTCCCATGGGGAACGAAGGAAAATTTTGATCCGGGGTGACAGAATGCCTAATCCTTTTCGTCTTAAATGTCCTTTATACTTTTTTGAGATTCATTACAATCATGTTTTCTTGGCTCGATACCACAGAAAACGTTATTTTCCATGCCCATTTTTGAGAACTTGTGGACTGCAATTTTCTTACGAAGTATTAGGCTTTAGGAGAACAATCATAAGCAAAGAGTAACTCTGAGAATGATGCTACGTGAATATACCGTAGATTGACTGAAAAGGAATAGCCTGTAATTGTTCTTTCCATCAGTCTCTACATGGCAAATATTAAGGAAAGAAGAGCGCAGTTTTGTTGTCATAAGTTAGCATCTGCTAAACATCTATATTATAAAAAGAGGACGGCATATCAATCACATCCTTACCAGGACTAGTTATCCACTTGCTATTTTGCTATTACCCAAAATCAGGTAATACTATTGCCTCTTCCTGTGAGTTATATAATAATTAGTGAAGCTCAAGTCTATTGGACCGTGGTTTAGTGGTTGAGACAGTATTTTCCATGCAAATGCCCTTGGTTCAAACCTTGACAGTCACAAGGCTCCAAGTTTGTATGCATTTAGAAGTTTAACCAGTGGAGTTTTTAGACCCTCTTCATCAACAAATAACCGCACAGAGATTTTAGGCTTAGGTATAAAATACCCTTGCCCGGTTTCATAGATCCTCAAGAAAATCCAATGGTATTTAGTCCGACCAAAAAACCACTGGCAATAAATCTCTGCGTCATTGTGTTTAGGTGGTGGAGGTAAATACAAGGCTATTGAGTGAGAAGTTTTGACCTTTGTGAGCTACTTGTGATCTAAAGTAGCCCACCTTGACATTCACCGACACCAGTTATATTGAAGTATTATATGGTATCTTGTGTTGTTCCTCTCATCGTAATTTCTCAAATCATAGTTATGATTACTTGCTGAAGAGTTTTTAGTATATTCTCTATTGGAGACGGCTATAGAATTGCCTGCCATTTTTGGCTTTATAAAAATTGATGGTTTGAAGCATAAAATTCTTGTGCCAATGATGTTTTGTAACAAATGCCGATATCCTTTTGCGGTTGTATAAAATGCTATTTATTTTCTTTCTAACCCACGAATCTGTGATATTTTTCAACTTTGATAAATTGTTGGCTAGACTGATTAATTCTTTTGTTTGGTTTGTGTTCAAGTTCTTGCTTCTTTACTGACGATAAGTGTCCTACAATGGCAGCTGAGGGTGGTGATTGGTGTTGTAATGTCTGTGGATAAATGTCTAATGACAATCTTAAAGTTGACCATTACAAAATAATTTCAACCTTAAATTTGACGTTCATTTGACCTTCACAAGTAATTTTATCCTTAAGTTTGACATCCATTTGATTGTTAGAATTTTTCTTCTACTATAAATATTCAATTGAAAAACTGTAATATCTTGGGCATATACAGTAGAGTTTGGAGATCAGTTTTTCCCAAACATTTTTTCTTATCTGAGCTGGACACATAAGTGCAGCCCGAATTGAAGCTATTTGTCAGCAATCAGTAGGAAATTTAAGTAGAAAGTGACGGAAGTATTAATCAATATGAATATTGATACCGAAAGCCGTGAGATTGATAATTATTGGCTAGGAATATTTTAAAGTTTGGAAACACATTACTTGTTTGTAGGACATCTTATATTACATATGAAAAACAGAATTTATTAGTGCAAAATGTCCCAGGTTCATGGTTCATTATATTTTTTACACGGTCCAGGAGTTTATTGTTCATGGTTATTGGGCGCCTATCTCATTGCATTTAATAGTGATACTTTAGAGTATGGTCCCATGCAAGGAGAAAGCTAAATTTTTGGAGTAGGTGTTGGAGAGAAAAAATAACATATTTTAACATTAATAGGGTCCCATGATTTTGTTATTTTTCTGCACAGAAATAAAATAGGAAGCTTTAACACTACATTAATAGGGTCTCATGAATCTGAAATAAACTTTTGGATGGAAAATTGAGAGGGGAGTTTAAACATAAATGGCAAGAGTAAAAAAAACTCCTTAAATTTCTTAAGTAGCTGACTTATTTTTGTGTCCCCAACTACTTAATGGGGCTGGAAATCCTCTTCCTAAAATATAATTGTTCAGAAATTTCAAGAACTTTATAAAGTTTTAACAGAATATTTTTACATGAGACCATATTTCTCAAATAAATAAAATCACTAACCCCAAGCATGAAACTATGCTATTAGTTGCCAACCACCACCCAACATGATCATTCCTTTGCTTTGCCATTTGGACTTTTATTTTGCCATTTTGAGAATGTGCTATTGGCGGCGTGCTACATAGTTTCGCGGGAGTCGTACCTCTTTATCAATAGTTAAAATAGAATAATATAAATATGTAAAATGAGAGTATGCCAAATGGTGTGGACCCCGTTTCATGTCACGATTTTCATAGTTGAACAAGGAGATATATGGCTGCACAATTGACCATTGTAAATATGCTGGAAAAAGTCCCCGGTTGACCACCTTGTTCGCCGCTTTCTTCTGATTAGTGGATAATGATTGTTTGCCTCGAAGATGGATGTGTGTGTTTTGTGCCTCCTCATAATGAAATACCAAGCGATCAATTTTGTAATAAAACATCATTTATTTATTTGTTATTGACAGCGACTCAAGTGTTAATTTATGTATAGAAAGATTTATATGAGTTTTGGATATCATAAATTTTTTTGACACTACTATCATTATTATGATGTGTAATGAAATTATTTAATAGAGCTGAATATTCGGGTAGCAATAGAACAGTAAACAAAGCCAAAATTTGGCAAATATTAGCGGAGGAAAATTATATAAGAAAAAACATTAAAGCGAGAAAACATGATTTTAGAAAAGCTATATAAGTATGTTCAACAATATAAAATGAAGTGGATATTTCTATAAAATTTTAAATTAAAATTATAGTTCAATAATTTATTTTTGATAAATAGAATCATAAGGATATTTCTTTGACAAGAAACACATGACAATAAATATCAACCTTATTATCCTTTTAAAAATTTGGAAAATAGATTTTCCCTTGGTATGTACCCTCATATTTCATATAGAATTAAATATATAGGGTGGTCATTTGTGAGTTTTTGGAATAAAAATATAATACAAATGTCAAAATTTATGAGTTGAAACTAATTCATTAAGTGACATGACATTGTGGCCCACATGCTACTAAAATATTAATATCACTTTTTCTAAATGGTCACTATCATTGTTGGAAGAAGATTTATTGTTCATCAAAATTATAAAAGAAGCAAAAATAATGGAATATTCTTGAATAAAGGAAAACATAATATTCTCACAAAAATTTAATGCAAAACTTTATAAAACACATGAAATATTACACATGACATATTGTTATTGACTAAAGGTAAAAAATTAATGGTCTTGGTGGAAACTATGTAATTGCCTTCGATAGTATAATAACATCAAAATAGAGGGATAAGATCATGATAAGCAAGTAGAATGTTTCAACCACTTTGAGGGAGCAAATTCCAAACTATGTAATAAGACTAAGTGCTTGTTATGATATTTATCTACTAGCTACTAACTCCTACATATACCCTACCATGTTATGTAAAAACCTATGCCGACCTACTAAGTATATGAAAGCATAAATAAATGTGAAGTGATATGTTAAGAGAGTATGTTAGTCACATGTCGGCTATACATATCCCGATATGTGACACTTGATCATGGGCGAAATATGCCCCTCCCTTTGAAGCAACATTATCCTCAATGTTAGAAAATCTACATCTTGTTGCATGAATGCTTCATCTTCCCACGCCGCATCTTTGTTATCCATATTCTTTCACTTGACCGTATACTTAGTAATGACCGTTGTCTTCAACCTCTTAGTGCAAGTTTGAATAACGCCTTTAGACTCCAAGATGATTCCGATCTCTTCATCAAGCTAAGGTAATATTGATTGGGTTGACACCTTCACAAATGAATTTCTTTAAGCAAGAAACATAGAAGATTGAATGTATTTTGGTTGACTAACAGAGCTTCAATCAGATGCCACATTACCAATTCTTTTCAACACTTGATAAAGAAATATAATATTTATGTGAATGCTTGGTATCCTTCTTTTATTGTTTCGAGGAGAGTTGCTTATACACTTACAATCACACAAAATAGTCTCCAACTTCAAAGTGTCATTCAAGACGGTGGAGATCAACTTGTGCTAAGCAATTGTGCAATCGGGCCTCTTGGAGACCTAATTGAGAGCTTAGGCTTGATGGTGATATGGCCAACCTATGTGGTTATTTATATGATGTCCTCATTATGTTTTTACCATGTTTTGATGATTTATTCATTATGAAGGCTGACCTATATGATATGAGACCAAGAGACATGTATATAAATAGTTATAAAGCTCATTTATGTGAGTGAGAGACATGGGTGTGTAGTGAATTTTGGAAGGAAGGGTAGACTATAAGGGAGAAATGAAGAGTATGAAGCCTTGAAAATGATGAAGGATGCTACCATGATGCTGATTTGATGACGCGAGATGAAGAAGGACATCCATTCATGACCTAGTTGAGAAGAAGACCTAGTTTGTGTGTATGGGCTTGAGCGAGCTAGAGGAGAGTATGAGGATGCTATGATGGGTCAAGAACAGAGCAAGGAAGAGATATGAGGAGATGAGTAGGGCAAAGAAGAAGGATCTACAAGTCATTAGAGACCTAATCAACATATGAAGATGCAAGTTTGAGCGAGAAAGAAGAGAGAGAAGTTTAAGAGAGTTTTGAGTGCATGGAGTTGAATTAGTGATCACCATCGAGCTATTGGAACAACAAATCAAAAGTTGGCTTCATATTCGGTGGTCGAGTTGGTGTTTGGTCATCTTAGGGGGTTGTAGCCTCCTTGTGGGGTTGGTGCCTCACTAAATCAGGGGTTGGTGCTCCTCAGGGGTTGGTGTCTCACTAAAGAAATCTTGTGTGATGTGTAATATTCACATAAGTCCTTTGTTTTGAGTAATATAAGCAGAGGTTCAATGGGTTTTCTTCCCCTTGAGGGTTTCCCACTTCATATCTTGTGTTCATGTGTACTCTCTTGCTTTATGTTTCTATGGATGGTTGTTTCATGGTTAATATGCACACATTGGTTAATGAATGTTGGATATGATGTATGCAAGCTAAGTTAACTGAAGTAAAATTTTTGTAAGACTCGATTCACCCCAATTTTTGTGATCCCAACAATTGTATCGAGCAAAGTCCTTCAAGAAATTTTAACTACTTGAAGGAGATCATCGAAGCACATGTATGATAGGTAGTCCAATTTAAGATGAAGTAACTCCTTTGGTCAGAATGAGAGCATACTTGAAACCCTTGGGGTTTGATATATGGCACTCCATCTATGATGTTTGCACTCCTATCTCTAAGTTTCCACCTGATATAGTTGATGAGAACACTAACGATGATGACAAAGCTTATCTTGAAGCAGAGTTGAAGATGATCTTGAAAGTGTTCTGATGTATGTGGCCCTAAAGAAGATGATGAAGATGTTGATGATGACCTGTAGCGAGTTTCAGGATGTTTTAGACATGATTGAACCTATAAAAGAAAAGGAAGAAGCATAAGAGTGTAAAGAAGCCCTAATCATGATGACAAACTATGAAGTGATCCAAGAGAGCCTCAAGTAGAGATAAAAATCTATGAGAAGCTACTCAATATGGTTGAGGTATGGCAAAATGAAGGTGATGTTCCAAACAATGCTGTGAATGCCCTAAATGCATGTAAGTTGAAATACAAAGTTAATATGCCTAAGGAGAAATCAAGTAGCAGTAATCATAAGCATGAAGAAGTCTTCATCCAGGTAAAGAAGCCATTTGAAGTTGTTATCAACAATCCACCACCAAGGAAGAAGAGAAGGAGAGGTTGTCATCATCCTAGGTATGTGATACATTTTAGTGTTTATCATTTCTTCTACAAACAACATGAACATAAGACTATGGACAAGAATTAAAAGGAGCTTGGTGGTTGTGTTAATCACATGATAAGTGTTCTTGAAGAATGAAAGGTTAGGTTGATACTCTCAAAATTTGCAATGGAAGGCATAGTTACATAAAGAGAAACGTATGATCAAAGTTAGAATCTTGATCAATCTTGGCATAGCTGCTAGAAGATCTACAAAGTTGTGGGAAGATCTTTGAACCGATAGTCTATTTAAGATGTGTGATGACCTAATCGCTTATGTGACACCAAGAATTTGTGTAGAACTCATCGGTATGAAGTCACAAAATTTATAAAGTTACAATGTACAATCATCAATGATGATCAAGTCTAGGATACAGTGGTATCACAGGGTTGTTTTATAACTTGGAGATGATGTGATATCAATACAATGAGAAGGAGAGTGATTTTATGATCCATCAAGATGATTTTGCTTGAAAAGACATTTGGAGCTTGACACAACATCTAGGTTTGTTGAGAAATTTTGAGGTATGATACATCAGTAGATGTATAATGTTTGTGGTAGTCATTTCAAGAGTTGAAGAACTCCAAAGTGAATTGAGTAAAGTTTGCAAGAAGGAAGCCATGATGGAGACCTTTAGAAGATGATCAAGATGACCACAAGG
This sequence comes from Taxus wallichiana var. yunnanensis, assembly GCA_018340775.1. Taxonomy (NCBI): domain Eukaryota; kingdom Viridiplantae; phylum Streptophyta; class Pinopsida; order Cupressales; family Taxaceae; genus Taxus; species Taxus wallichiana. The sequence goes on along the minus strand of CM031239.1, from coordinate 757,257,558 downwards.
ATGTTTTTAAGATTAAGGATCGGTTGACATGTTTCAAGAAGATCTAGATTGCAGGAAGGAGTACATTACATGGAGTATGAAGGTTGAAGGGTTACAATCATGAGAACAAAGTACCACAAGCTGAAGCTACAAGTATGTTGCAGGGTTGAGTGGCAAGTTCAAGAGTTTGCAAAAGTTGTCTACATGTATAAGGATTGTTCACAATCATGTTGCATGATGTATCACCTACTTTTCATTACTTCAAACAATGGGAGATTTTTATTTTATATTCCCAAAACTAACATCTACCTTCATGATTTAAATGTATATACTAACATAAATGTATAAAGTAACATTTAAATCTAGCAACAATGCATTACAATTCATCAGATAACAAATCAATTTAACATGTGCATATCTATGGGTCAACTAGATCCATTGATCCCCCATAGGTTACTCTTTTGAGTTTGTATACCGAATATACATTCAAGACTCTTCTCGATATTGATTTACAAGTGTTGATCTAAGTGTCTACCTGAATTCACCAATTGAATCTGCTTGACATCTCACACTTTTGTTAGAACTAGGTGCATCATGATAGTGTAATGAATTACACTACTTCGGCCAAAGTTTAAGAGTCATGCATTGCATGCTTAGTTTCAAGACGACACATTCGTCAACAGAAACTTGTCCCATCACCATGTCATCTAGTTCAGTTATCAAAATTAAAACAATTAGTTAAGTTAATTTAATTTCAAGTTATGCACAAGGTACAAAACTTGTTCAACCTGTGTGATGAATCACATTTGTGCCAACTTAGGTTGCCTATGGGAGAGAAAGTGCTCACATAACGACTTGTGTCATCACATAATCAATTTCTTCCCATACCAATGAAGTTGGTACAGAGGTGACTAGACCGAATAGGAAAAACAACCTTTACATCTTAGCACAACTCAATTCCTTATTGATTATGACATGCGTAATAAATGGAGCTCGAGGGACAACTTATGATATCTACTATATGGCGGTATTCATTGAATGACCTGTATCATTCGATGAACACTGCACTACAATAGCCATCCGAAGTTGGCTTGTCGAGTCCCATGTATTAGGAGTGTCGTAACTTATTTTTTACATTGAATTAGTTTTACGACAGGTTTAACTTTCATAACACAACAATATTTCATCGTAATAATTATTCGATCCTAAGGTCCATAACTTAGTTTCAATAAATAATTGTAATCATTCCATAAGTTTATTTATGTACATTCATTAAGCATCTTAATATAATTAGGGCAGCAAACTGCATTATTAATGCAATCCCTAATTTATTTAAATTATGACAATGTCGTTTTAATTGCTTAAGTACAAGTTAATTGAACTCATCAACTGAATATAATTCAATCATTCCTAATAATATCGTTTACATGCTTATGACTATATAATAAATAGTCATTAATCATTTACCATAATACAAGAGTTCAATCATACAACTATAAAATAATAAACCACATTCATTTATTTTAATGGTTTATATCTCATAATCCTTCATATAGCTTTAATTCTATTATATCTGTTAAAGCTAATTCACATAAGTATTCATAACTCATTAAATCCGATTGATTAAGTCAAATCAATGTAATTCTTTGTTGGGTCAAAGGAACTGTAATAATTTATATGATCAACCAAGATATTTATTACAACAATATCCAAAATTGAATACAAAACTTTTATTTCTTTTCCCAAAAATTATACAAAATCTTTAGAGGCCATAATGCCTTTCAACAAATTATACAATGAAGCACAAGCTCACTTTTACAAACAATTAAGTAATGAATACATATTTCAATCATAATCAACAAGAAATCAACATAGCCATTTAAAAATCATCCGCTAGATAAGACTTAAATTCGCCATCTGTAAAAATGTTAGGCAATGGTTAGTTCGAAAGAACTGGCATGAAAAGGTCATCCATCTTATCTTTATGATTTATAGCACTAAATATTTCAATGAACATAATTCACTAATCAACATAATCTGAAATTCATTAAAGAGAATAACCAATCTTTTTCCCTTTTTATTCTTTTTCCTTTCTTTCATAATCCATTAAAAAGGAACATATGATTTATCAAACTCAAAATCATTAAAAGAATAATTCAAATACTAACAGATCTTAAATATGAATTCCATATTCCCTAAACATATCTAACTATGTTTATTTCCCAAACAGGGTTATAAAATAATAGCGAAGTAAGTATCAACAAATCATCCATGTTTCTACCAACATCATATATTACTATGATGAGTCAAAGAGACAATCATTCAATCCACACAACCTTCATTCAAAGTTCATATAATTGATTTAAGAAGAAAAGAGTATTATATCACTCAAGTCCCATCTTAATAATAATATTAAGAGTTTATATTCGTAAGGATAATAATTAAAATATCCAAACACAATACCTTAATATCATCAAAACCTTAACCTTATCGAATAACCTTAACTTATCCGAAACACATTATTCCTTCACACAAAAGTAAGAGTACAAACACTGTTTTTATGATAATAATTTATTTGAAAAAAGTACCTAAATATTATCAAATAACCTTAACTATTCCGAATCACCTCAAAACATTTAAACAGGACTAACAACATTCATGTGGAAGGATTCAACCAAGCCTAAGGGTCGACTAAGTGTAATAATCATTTGGACCAAGTCCAAAAATTCCTTCACGCCCAAATACACCAACACCCATTGGTTTGACTGAACCAAAATAATATCAAAAGTTCATAACCCTTCACACTGATGGTGTTTGGTAAATGAAACACAAACAACACCGACCATTGGGTGGTCCTTTTAAAACAAATAAAAAAATAAATGGAAGTGTTGAAGTGACAAGAGTTTCCTGGACTGGGTAAGTAACTCGACCCCCATCATAAAACAATAACACACACCAAAACAAGTTGGCGATCGCATCGTAGAACAACAAGAAAACCACCACATTAATCTCAAACCATAATCCCTTATGGGTTGGATTTCAAATGACTTGCATATGAATATAACAATGAATATCCTAACAAGAGAAAACACTAATAATTCATGTGAAGTAAATAATGACTCGGCTATAGGTAAGACTGAATCAAAATGAATTCATAATTGATACTATTATCAAAATAGCTCTATGAGAAGAAAGATAAAAACTCCATAAACAAACCTTAAAATACTGAAACAAAAAACGGGTGTTCGAGTAACTCAAAGACATTAACATCATCCTCCAAATACACAAACTCAATTAATCTATAAACAGTTCAAGTTATCAAGTTGAGCATGCACAACGACTAAACAAACATTCAAAGCTCTAGCCAAGTTAACATGACAACCCTAAAACTACTCGACCCTTCACATTCGTGGTCATATACAAACAGAATAATAAGAATGCAATAAAAATAAGTAGATAGGGTATACATAACCCAAGATACACAATCTCCTAACCATGGCTGAACTATCAAGACGATGTATAAATAACCCAACCACACACAGTCATGATAACATGCATACAATAAAATATGTAGATAAAATATTACACATCCAATTATACATTCGTAGGAAAATGATCAAGCTTAGATCTAAACAACCCATTTATGAATCACCATTGTTAAAAACATTAACACAGAAGACCAATTTTCTTCACTCTGTCATTAAAATATCTAAATGCTATAAATGATAAAGATGAGTAGGAGATGATATCATGCCTGAAAATGCTCACAAAGGTCTTCCTTATCAAATTATTTACAATGACCGTGCCTGCTTTCTTCCTTCCAGCCAACTTCTAAAAACTCACAAGAAAACTAGACAAGAATATATCTTCTAATCGACCCCAGAGTTCCATTAAATCCATAACTCGACCTTAAATATTTCCATGAAAACTAACTAAAGTTGAAATCAAATGCAAGGCCTAAAAACACATTTGCACAATAATAACCATGACCAAATTTGCATGCAGAGCTCGCATGGCGAGCAAAAAGACCAAAAAGAACAATGAACCAAAAATAATCACTTTTTTAGCAAGAGCTTCCTCAAGAAGAATCTAGGTTCTCCCGAGGGCTTATGGGAACGACACTAAACTCATTAAAAGCTTCCAATATCATTTCCCCTATTTTCCTCTCTAACTCCTAGTTAACTATTGATCGTAAACTTTGCAATCCCAATTTTCTCGACTTCAAATCTCCACCATCCGCTTGGCGGTTATCCACCATCTGATGGTTGAGGACTGATTCAAAACAAGCCCTAATAACTTGCTAAGTCAGTACGTTGGCCGAAGTGGGCTATGCCAAGTTTAACTTTGCTCGGGTGGTGGTTAAGGTGGCCGGCTTGCTACGAGCTTGGGTGGGGCTCGGCCAACCCGCCAACCCACCCTACTTAAACATTACCTCTACAATATAGACTCGACCTTAATAAGGTCTAACTTAAACTAAAATCCAACAACCATAGTGTATATAGCTATATATATACACTTGTATATACATATGTATATGTGTGTGTGTGTATATATATATCTATATATATTTATATATATATCTATATATTCATATGTATATGTATATGTGTATATATATATATATATATATATATATAGAGAAAGGGACCATCTCGAGACTTGTGAGATGGACCTCCTGAAAAGCCGGTTCTTGCTACTACCTTTCAAAGCTACTCTAATGCAAGTGATACACCTAATCTAACCATTCCAAGGAACCAGAAGAAACCCAGATCTAACTCCACCATTAAAACTCCATGAAACACAACATCCTATACCTACAAATGTGAAATACATGCACATGGAACAAATTTGAAAGGGAGAGGCATGGGAACAACAAAACAATGCAAAGGGTTGAAGAAACACCACAAAAACATTTTTATTGCTCTAAAAGGTGCACAGACCATTACATTTTTTCTCAGAGGCACAAATCCACTTGCTAGGCATAGGAGAAGGTTTTTACTCAAATGGAGTTAGGAAACAAATTTTGACAGAGTTTCCCTATGCCCAATGTCTCTCCTTCTCAAATGAGAAGTGTTACAATATATAGAAGTTTAGAATGATGAAAAAATAGAGAGAAAGGAGGAAAATGGACCCTGTTTTGAGAATTCAACCACCCACCATTAATGCCCTACAAATCTACCTATAATCTATCAAATCTGCCTCTCCATGTCTACTTTGGCATGTTGGAGAAGGAAGAATAGCGAATCAAATCAAATCTAGGTTGTTGAAACAATCAGATCCCGTATTGATGGCTTGAAAGATGTTTTCCCATTTTTCACCCACCAACACCTACTAAAAATGATATTTTATGCTTCCATGGCATAGAGGAGGTCGAGATCTTTCCAACGGTGCCAAATTTGTTGGGTTTTGGGCACTGGTCAAAAGATATGTCCATTTGAATGTTTGAGTCGGGTCCATACAAAAATGGCAAAAACTAGTTAGCAAAATGGGTCCATGCAGGCCCGAAACTCACTTTGTGCCTTTTGGCACCAAAATAAAAATGCAAAAATGCAAAAATTTCCCCGTAGCCCCACAATTCACTTTTGGAAAAAAATCATCTTTGGGCCCACCGTCCACATTTTCCATTTGGGAAAAAAATCACTCCAAGGCCCATCGGCCCACATGCAATTGAGGCTTGACACATGGCTCTCCTAGGGCATCGGTGGAGGTGTGGCTCATTTTTTCACTTTACGCCTTCTCGGGAAAAAAATTCAAATTACCTCCATGACCCACCTTCCCGCTTTGACTTTTCAACATGGACACATGTCCCTTTGCGGGCCTTAGGCATTTTTCTTCATTTGGCTTTAAGATCCCCATGGGCTTGCAGGCCCAAATTCACTTTGCACCCTATTTGCAAAAAGCACAAAAGTTCCAAAACTCCCAGAGACATTTGACGCCCACACCAAATTTACTTTGGGAAAATTTCCCTTTCAGGCCCCCCGCATTTTTTCCATTTGGGAAAAGTCTCAAATATCTCCCACCGCCCCACCTCTCCGCATTGGCAAAAATCCTTAAAAACTCCCATGTCGGTCCACTTTTGGGCAAAAATACCTTCCAAGGCCCACCGGCCCATAACTTGCAAAATATGAGGAGTTAGAAGGACTTCTTTATATTTTTGGAAAGGGGAAGAAATTTCCCATCTAATGAAGATGCTTTTAGGAAACCTTAAGTGCTTAGAATATCTAAAAAATTGGATTGAAGCACTAAAAGAGGGAAAATGGGTGCAGTTAACCAAAAATAAGCATGAGCTTATTTTGGATAACAATTTGGTGACTCATAGGGGACATCTTCCTACTAGATGAAAAGATCAGTGGCCTTGAAGCATCCATTGGGCATGGAGTCTACCTGGTAAACACAAATCTGATCTGAACTTTGAAAATCTGATCCCTGAGCCACTTGGAAACCACTAAAATTGGGGTTGATCTCTCCAAATGCCATTTTCAATGCACTATGCAAGAGAAAAAAAACACCACAACACACTATGTACAAAATTGAAATCATACACACCCCAAGTGGGATATGTAGAGTGTGCACAAGCACTTCTTCTACTAAAAGAAACCTACCTACTCTATTTTAACCAGAGAGAAAGAGAGCTCAAACAAATCCTAACCTAGCAGGGAGAAGTAGCTTCCTTTTCTCAAAAGGGGAGCCATGCAAATGATTTGACACTGAATATGGCTGCTTGCATGAGTGAAAAACTGACTATAAGCTTGGTCCTCCACCCAAATCATCAAGGTGTCAACTGAAACAAGACAAATACCTCTTTTAGTTGCTCTGTATTTGGATTGAAGAGGTATTGCAGCTGATCCTTGGTACTTTGAAACTCATCCTCATGCTCAAAAGTAAGCATGACTAGTTTTGGCTTCTCCCTTGGCTCCAATGAAGCCAAGTACTGATTGGGCAAGGTCTGATCCTTTGAATTTTCCCACTGTTCTGATATTTAACTCCAAGAATGGAGTCTTCTGGCAGATCTTCTTGGATGGATGGTGTGGAAGAGATGATGACATCCTCTTGCTCTTTCTTTTCCTCCTCTTGTGAAGAACATGGAAGATTCCTGTCTTCCAACCTTGGTTCCAGAGGGCTGTTGTGAAATGCAGGTTGTTGTCCTTCCTTGAATGCTCTCCTTCATGGTAGCAAGCTCATGTACTTGGAAGGTGGATGATGGAGGAGAAAATGATGTGATCTCCATGGGCTCTTCTCCATCAAAGCAATCCTCCAAGTCAGACAGATAATCTACCTCCTTGTTGTCCTGCTTGCATGTGCTTAACCTCCTCCATGGTGTCCTCCTAATTTGAAACTTGCTCACCATGGTTCCCCTCATCTTCAAACATGAAGTTTGAAAGCTCAAACTCTTCTTCAACATTAGAGTTTGAAGGGGATGAAGTGGGAGGAAGAACTGAAGGTTCTTTTATGGCCTTCTCCACACTTGAGCCTCTAAAACTGTATGGTCCTCCTCCATCATGGGTTCATCAATCAAATCAGGCCCTTGAAATGAAAGCAAAAAATCTTCAATGATGCTTTCTTCATTGAGTGGCTTCAACTTTGATTTGATCTCTCCCAGTTGCTCCTCTTCAATGGGACTTGGAGCTGATTGTTCCTCCTCCTCAATTGGTTGTGCAGCTTGGATTGGATCAACATTCTCTTCAAAAAAGTGCCATCATGGACACTACATTCAGGGAAAAAATGATTGTTGATCATCTCCTTCTTGTTCTTGTTCTTGTTCTTCTTCTGCAAACTCAGCCTCAGCCACCACTGGCTCTTCAACCTTGACCTCCTCTATAGGCTTAACCATCAAGGGGATCTTTGTAAACCCAAATTTGAGCCCAACTCTTCAAATTTTCTATCATTTCTTTTTTGTTGGGCTCCTCTTCTTGTTTTCTCTTGACTGGATTCTTGAGTTTCTTCCCAACATGGATTTGGGAAATGCAAGAGGAGTGGTAGGTTGAGATTCAACCAGTTTTTTTGTTTTTTGGTGGAGAGGGAAGTGGAACTTCTTGTTTCTTTAGAGGGAATGACTTCTTGGAAGGGAAAAGGGAAGAAGAATTAAGATGAGATGGAAGATTAGGAGATGGAGAAGGAAATCAACACTTGGGGCAGCAAGTGAGGGGCTTGACTCTTGACACTGCTGAAATGATATTGATTGAGAAAGAGGAAAATAAAAGCTATGAGGTGGTGGACTTACCCATTGACAAGGTTGTCTTGTATCCAACTCATAAGCCTCAATCTCCTCATCCATTGTGTAAGTTGAGGCAACATTTCAACCATGAAGTCAAGCTTCTCTTGAGGGCTGTAATGTCTTGGAAAAGGGCCTTCCCATGGACAAGGTGCCCTACAACCAATCCTAAATGCCTTCATTTGTATTGTAGCCCTTGATTGAACCATGCCAGCCTCCATTTTTTGAATCTTCTCCAGCAGATTAACTTCTTCAGGTGTGGAACTACCTCAAAATTATATATCCATGCTCTATAATAGTTGTATAGTTTGGAAAATGACCAAACTGATTTGAATTGGCAATGCTCACCTGGGTATATCCATAGTGCTCATTTTCATCTGATCAAACCTTTCTGGAGGTGTATGTGAAATAACATTGAGATGGATCTAATATTGTTTTGCTGCAAGTGTGAATTCCAAGATGGAAATGAAGTCATGATTGCACAACCTCATGGAATGGAAGAAAATGAAAGATGTGGAAGAAAATGAATGAAAATGGATGGAAAAAGGTCTACAACTTTAGAGATTGGGTTGTTGACTAGATGGAGTCACCAGATGTGCTTTGCATGTGCCTCCAAAGGTTGAATCTCACCAAGAACACATCAACTTGATGAAATGAAGTGGTAAGGTGCTTCAAACCTATCCCACACCTTGGAAAGATGAGAAAATCTAACCTCAAAAAATTGTTAGTGCAGAATCACAACACCCCGAATGGCCTTGTTGTGAGTGGGGCATTCGGTGTGATTACACAACATGGGACCATCTCTCAAGTTGTGGGACTTGCAAAAACTTGAGATGGACCTCCGAGAAAGCTGGTTCTTGCTTCCTAATCTACCTACCACAAGCTACTCTAATGCAGGAAAAATCTAACTAATCCTAATCTAACCATTCCAAGGAACCAGAGAGAAAGAGAGAGTGAAAGAAATCCTACACTAAAGTGGTGATACACCAGAGAAGGAAAGGGGTGAGATACTCTATTGAGGGAGGATGAAACAGAGGAAAAAGGAGATGGGAAGGTCAGATAAAGTGACACAAACCCATATCCAAATCCATGATCAAAACTCCATGAAACACAACACCCTACACCTACAAATGTGAAATACATGCACAGGGAACAAATTTGAAAGGGAGAGGCATGGGAACAACAAAATAATGCAAAGGGTTGAAGAAACACCACAAAACACATTTTTATTGCTCTTAAAGGGTGCACACAACCATTACATTTTTGCTCAGAGGCACAAATCCACTTTCCAGGTAGGAGAAGGTTTTTACTCAAATGGAGTCAGGAAACAAATTTTGATAGAGTTTCCCTACACCTAGAATGTCTCTCCTTCTCAAATGAGAAGTGTTACAATATATAGAAGTTTAGAATGATGAAAAAATAGAGAGAAAGGAGGAAAATGGACCTTGTTTTGAGAATTCAACCACCCACCATTAATGCCCTACAAATCCACCTATAATCTTATCAAATCTGCCTCTCCATGTCTACTTTGGCATGTTGGAGAAGGAAGAATAGCGAATCAAATCAAATCTGGGTTGTTGAAACAATCAGATCCCATATTGATGGCTTGAAAGATGTTTTCCCATTTTCACCCACCAACACCTACTAAAAATGATATTTTATGCTTCCATGGCATAGAGGAGGTCGAGATCTTTCCAACGGTGCCAAATTTGTTGGGTTTTGAGCACTGGGTCAAAAGATATGTCTATTTGAATGTTTGAATCGGTCCATACAAAAAAATGGTGAAAACCAGTTAGCGAACGAATGGGTCCACGGGCCCGAAACTCACTTTGTGCCTTTTGGCACCAAAATACAAAATGCAAAAATTACCCCGCAGCCCCATAATTCACTTTTGGCAAAAAATCATCTTCGGGCCATCACGGCCCACATTTTCCATTTGGGAAAAAAATCACTCCAAGGCCCACCGGCCCACATGCAATTGAGGCTTGACACGTGGCTCCCTAGGCATCGGCGGAGGTGTGGCTCATTTTTTCACTTTACACCTTCTCGGGAAAAAATTTCAAATTGCCTCCGATGACCCGCCTTCCCGCTTTGACTTTTCAACATGGACACGTGTCCCTTTGCAGGCCTTAGGCATTTTTCTTCATTTGGCTTTAAGATCCCCATGGGCTTGCATGGGCCCAAAATTCACTTTGCACCCTATTTGCAAAAAGTCACAAAAAGTTCCAAAACTCCCCGCAGACCCACCCACTTTTGGCATTTGGGAAAATTTTCCTCTTCGGGCCCGCCCCACATTTTCCATTTGGGTGAAAAGTCTCAAAAATCTCCCCGCCCCCCTCTCCGCATTGGCAAAAATCCTTAAAAACTCCTGGGTCCACTTTTGGGCAAAAATACCTTCCAAGGCCCGCCGGCCCATAACTTGAAAAATATGAGGAGTTAGAAGGACTTCTTTATATTTTTGGAAAGGGGAAGAAATTTCCTATCTATGGAAATGTTTTCAGAAACCTTAAGTGCTTAGAATATCTAAAAAATTGGATTGAAGCACTAAAGGAGGGAAAATGGGTGCAGTTAACCAAAAATAAGACTTTCCACCCATTAAAAAGAGGAACACTACACACGTAACACACCACAAAAATGCCACCAAAACTAATATGCAGCCCCATCGTTGGTGACTGACGAGAGGTCGTTGAATGACCTCCTTCCTCCATTGCCTTCGTCCCTCCAATAGATGATGCCGCTCACTCAAAAATATGTTCTTGTGTCTTAGGAGTTTCCACATTGGATTTATTGGTATAGTATCCCTCACACAATGTGAAACAACTTATTTTTCGTACATCGTGTACCAAAATGCGTCTCAGTAAGGCAATTTTTTTGAACTTTTACAATGACTAACTCTCGACAACAAAATATATTTGAATTTTATTTTTGACTCTTTTAGCAACATAAAATGACACTTACAATTACATGACTTTGACAATAGATTTAATTTTGACAAAACAACGAGGACTAGATGATACTTGACTTTTGATGACACATTTTAGAATTTGATAATACAAACCCACAAAAACTTAATTATTTTGACAATTGACAACTTTTACGATATTATAATTACCTAATGACTTATTGAATTACAATAACACATATACTAATGGACCATAAAAAAATTATCACTATTTTGACCATTTAACTTAAAGAATAATCCTTACCCATGATACAACCTATTGACATATAGTTGAAAAGTAATAATACCAATAAAATTACTAATTGAAAAACTTGACATCCAAAAGCATACTTTTGAATGTCCACAACTTTTACTTTGAGTATTCTTCTTTACATTAATCCGACGAAAAATAATATGCAATGGACCTAACTCAACTTTTCTAATTTAAATGTATGCTAATGTTGAAAGATAGCTTTTACCAACAAAATGAAATCGTTGAACAACATGATTTAATGATCTAGTGGTGTTTTTGGTGGCGTCATGGGAATTGAAGGAGGACTAAAAGGAGGAGATCTTTGCTGGGATCAAATTTTAATGTTGAGTTCAAAGAGAGCTCAGACCTTGATAATCAAAGGAATAAGTATGAATCCAATTGAAATTTATGGCTGAGTCTGATGTAGATCTCGCTCAAGCCGGCAACAAAGGCATTGAATATCGTGTGAGTCGTCCTCTACTTAAGAAAGACACCAGATCTCAAAATGCTCCAATGTTTCTAAAGAATCTTGCAAGATTCAAATCTTGAAGAACTTATATATTCTAAACAACCATATTTGATATGAAGTCGTTAAAGCGCATGTGAAGATATGGAAAATGGTAGTTCTGAAAGGAATCCACACGAGGCTGAGGAAGAATGTATAGGGTGGTAAGATTTAAATTTTCTTCTTCACAAGCCCATCCAGATACGCTGAGCGGAATATGCAAAAAATAAGGTGACACTAAATAATGTGTATCTTCAATTTATGTGAAATAAATTACACACAATAATGGAGACTGGAATATCATGGATCGGGGAAAACAAAACATATCAAATTCCCCCCTATTAATTAACAAAAACAAACAGACCTTTCCATCACAGAAACCCCTCTCTCTCTGATGCTAAATGAAAATGTTTGGAGAGTTACTCACGAAAACACCATAAAACTTCTCTATTCAACATAATAGAAAGTTACATATTTATAGGATGAGGATTTCCTATTATTAAGGAGTCTCCCAATAGTTGTACGAGTTGTTCAAACAACTCAACCATATACCAAACAACCCCTTATTTATCTCTCACCTAAATAGTTATATACGTGGGTTGGTTCAACCACCCAATCCTCACGTATAATTACATATAGATTAACACACAATATATTAACCCATACAATATCAATGTGAGCACAATAATATTTCCTAACAATGATCAATGAAGCAATCAAACAAAATAAATCAAATCATTATTATCAACTTTATAAATAATGAAATCAACATGTTTTTAACAGCAAACATAAATGTTATTGCTATAAATTCATCAAGTCAAGCATGATAACCACACAATATCACCTACAGCCAGACAAAGTATTCATTCATCCAAGGTGAACTAGCAGGGTATGACACATGAATGATTTATTTTAAGGCAAGATAAAATGTGTTTTGAATATTGTTGGCCTCATGAAAGGTGAATAGTACTTCATGAACAAGATATGCTTCATATGTTATGATATTTTTTTCATCACTCATTATGTCAAGATATGGTTTGGTATTATTGAGAGAAGGGTTGTGCATTCATTCAGATTGATATCTGAGTTAAATCCTAGAAGGTATTCTTTGTGACTATGTTCTCAAGGTTTTCCTCTTTTGTAAGAATTAAGTATGTGAAAAAGATTGAGAATGAGTTAAATCCTAGAAGGTATTCTTTGTGACTATGTTCTCAAGTTTTTCCTCTTTTGTAAGAATTAAGTATGTGAAAAAATATTGATATAAGCTTGTAAGATGAAAAAGGTAGACCTCAAAGTAAGTGTTCTTGAGTGTGTGATCAATTCTAGGAGGCATGACAAGACAAATAAGGTACCATAATGAGATTATACCATGATAAGATTAAGTCATGTTGTCACGCTTATCACAAGGTAGTTATACACGTTGGAGAAGTGTTATAGTATGATATTAGGGGAGTTTCCATCATGAATAAGTTCAAAGGTTGTTTTTGAAATATGAAGTGTGCATCAAATATTTTCAAAGGGTCTCGTGTACAATCATTGAAAGAATGGATTTCATATATGGATCAATGCGGTATGAAAATGAAAAGAGATTTGCAAAGGTGTTTGACGGTTTCAAGCTATGTTTTAGATCTAAAAATGTGCTTTGAATATATGATCTAAACATTATCTATTCGTAAAAGTTTGTCATGAAGCTCTCTTGTAGAAAAATAATATTATAAGCTCCTCGAAGGTGTCTTGAGGCTCTCCAAAGAACATAAGGTACAATATCTAGAAGTTGCATCAAAATATATAGTCATGAAGGCTGTGCTAGAGGTATGTTGCTTATGACTTATGGTTAGAAAAATAAGTTGACTCATATATGTGAGAATGATCATAGATTCTATAGTTTATTCTTCCGGGCATACAAAGTATCCTATGGTAATATAAGCTCTAGGACAAGTTGAGACACCATTGAAGTTGGTGTGATGGTCAATAAGTGGATTCTTTTTACAACAATTGTCAAACACATGTCTCTTAGAGTAGTTAGGTGAAGATAAACATGAATCTATAATGCTTCAAGGTATATACATGGTCTAAGACATGGATCTATTATGTGACTTGAATGTGATTGAGAATCCTATAAATTGTTGAAAGAATGAGGTATATTGGTACAAGAAAGTCTCAATCCTAGATGGAGTATGTTTTGATTCATGAAGTCATGTGCATCATGAATGAGATATATGAAGCATTGCAGTGAGAAGGACTGGGTATGGTGTGTGGAATCAAGGAGACACGTTTAGATTCTTTTAAGAAGGTAATCTAAGCTTGTAAGATGTAAAAGGTGCTATCCAAATAAATAAAGTGATGCATTTCAAGGCCTAGTAGGACAAGGGCTTCATTGAGTATGAAGATCTATGCGAAGTTTAAAGAAGGAAAATGGAATCATAAGGTACATTCCTTAATATGGTATTTATCTAGCTAGTGGATTCAGCTTTGATGTTGATGCACATGTTTCGCTCTAATGTTTCACTTTTGGGAATAGAGTTGTTTCTATCCTTTCATTCCTTTTAGAAACAGATAAGGGTTAGGGCTAGGAGGAATACCTGTTGAATGTCGAGATGGTGTGTGCGTACCGTAGAGAGAGATCAGGTCGATTGTGAAGAACCCCTTTTTGTCTTGGAAGGACTACCTGCAAATAAGAACACAAGACCACAAGATTTTGATTAGACAATAAATGAGGGAACTGCCTTGGGCCCAGGAAATATAAAACTTCCTTTCGAAGGTGGTCAGTTCCCCTGCTAATATGAATTAACACAGAAGATTGTAAAATAACAGTTTAATTACCTCGTTGAAACAAGTAGGGGGAAAGGCTGGTTTTTGGTTGTAGTCAGGATAACCGATACCGGTTTCTGCTAACCGATATCGGTAGGGGCTATGTTTGTAAAGGGGGTTGTAAGGTGGTTGTGTTGTTTGTAAGGCTGGTATATGAACGGGATTAGGTAATGGGGTGATGAGAGGTAAGTGGATGATAGTTAGGTAAAATGTGTTGCTGGGTAGTAGATCTAGGAATAGATTTATAACGGCTGTGATTAAAAAGTCTAAGAAATATTAAAATGAGAACACACAAGATGCAACTTACTGGTTATTGACGAGGATGCAGGTCCAAGAACTGTGATGACAAAGGTAGAACTCAAGTAGTATGGCCTGATACCCAGAAGATGAGATGTCTCCCTCCCAATGATCAGATGAGTGTCACAGGGCTCTGAGTGGCAGTCTTGGGCTTGATCTCCTTTTGCTGCAAACTCTTCTTGTTTCTTCACTTGTCTCTGCTCAGCCAAGTAAAGATCCGGATTCTCTTGATCGCTTCTGATGATCCTGATTGATCCAAAAATCCTTCGACCTTTGTTTCTGATTAGGGAAGGTCATTTACAGGGAACCGATGGCGGTTACGTAACCGACGGCGGTCGAGTAGAACTGCATATCGGTTAGGACAAAGTGGGCTATTTTTAGTAAAATAGCCAACTTTCCTCGCTTTTCTCTTGAGAGATTAGTTACGAGCTTGGTCAAGTAGCTACAAGGTCGATTTTGGGTGCGAGTAAGGAGGCATTAATCATGGGTGTGGATGTAAACCAAGTTTTAGGTCTTAATTAGGTTAGTTTAGGGTTAGGGCTAGGTCATGATGAGGTGGCAAAATGAGGTGGCAGGTAAGGCGACGTGGATTTATTAATTATAAAGTAATTAATAAATAATTGTGTAAGGTTTAGGTGATGGGGTTAGGTTGCGAAATGAGATGCGGGTCACGGGGGTCGTAAACACAAATTTGGTGTCTACAACACAATCCTGAGGGAGATGACATGTGCGCTGGATTGAACAAAAGGCTACTTTGGGTGGATAAAAGTGTATGTTGTTGATGTTGGGCGAAGTAGTTAAGTGGTACGGCCTTGGGTCGGGCTAATTGATGAGTGAGGGCCGTGGGTCGGGCCAAATGGTTGGGGTGAGGCCTTGGCTCGGGCCAAATGGCTAGGGTGAGGCCTTGGGTGGGCCGGATGGGTAGGGTGAGGCCTTGGGTCGGGCCAAGTTGTTGGGTTGTGGCCTTGGTCGGGCCAAATGGTCAGTGCGGCCTTGGTCGGGCCGGATGGGTAGGGTGAGGCCTTGGGTCGTGCCAAATGGTTAGGGTGAGGCCTTGGGTCGGGCCGATGGGTAGGGTGAGGCCTTGGGTGGGTCGGATGGGTAGGGTGAGGCCTTGGGTCGGCCAAATGGTTGGGGTGCGCAAAGATTGGTCGGGCCGGATGGGTAGGGTGAGGCCTTGGGTCGGGCCAAATGGTTGGGGTGAGGCCTTGGGTCGGGCCAAATGGTTAGGGTGAGGCCTTGGGTCGGGCCGGATGGGTAGGGTGAGGCCTTGGGTCGGGCCAAGTTGTTGGGTTGTGGCCTTGGGTCGGGCCAAATGGTTGGGGTGCGGCCTTGGGTCGGGCCGGATGGGTAGGGTGAGGCCTTGGGTCGGGCCAAATGGTTAGGGTGAGGCCTTGGGTCGGGCCGGATGGGTAGGGTGAGGCCTTGGGTCGGGCCGGATGGGTAGGGTGAGGCCTTGGGTCGGGCCGGATGGTTGGGGTGTGGCCTTGGGTCGGGCTGGATGGGTAGGGTGAGGCCTTGGGTCGGGCCAAATGGTTGGGGTGCGGCCTTGGGTCGGGCCAAATGGTTAGGATGAGGCCTTGGGTCGGGCCAAATGGTTAGGGTGAGGCCTTGGGTTGGGCCAAGTGGGTAACAAAGGGTTTGCAGCAAAGGTTGATATAGGTGATGTTTGCGAGAAATTGGGGGAAGAGCTGGAATAAAACCGATGTCGATTGTCTAGGACCGATATCGGTTAGGTGACCGATACCGGTTCCTTAGGGCACAATATAACCGATATCGGTTATAGGTCAAAAACCTATAAAAAGAAAAATACGGCCTGTCATTGTCACATTTGCAATTTGAAAAACTGATTTGAGTGGTCTGAGGTGGATTATTGAGATTAGTGCATTTGTCAGCTGAGGTGGCACTGTTGGAGTGGAGGAGTGAGTTGTGAGTGGGCCCGAGTGAGGAGGAGGCAGCAGTTGATTGGTGGAGGACCCAGAAGAGGACAGTTAGAGCCATGGCACAGCCAGGAGGAGCAGGAGGGGCTGGACCACCTGGACCACCACCACCCATCCCACCACGACGACGTGTCGTCGTACCGGTAAGTTCGAAACCGTGCATTGTGTTTGTTTTAATGTTATGAAGCTAGATTTGGGTTTTGGGTAGGAATAGAAGTTTTTTAGAAAATAATTAATAAATGGAAATGATTGGAAAAAGGGAGAGGGTAGATAGGTGAAAGAGGCCAAGGCGGTAGGGTGGGTAGGTTTTTAGGGTGTTTGGGTGGGTACAGAGGGAAAAATAGGGAAAAAGGGAATTGGGGAGCCGCGTCGGGTTCGGCTCGGCAAATTTGCAGTGACCGATGTCGGTCGCTAAGCGACCGGCATCGGTCCCAAAATTTTAGGGGCAGGGTGGGTCTGTAGGTGACCGGTGGCGGTCGGTCGTTGACCGGCGTCGGTGGATAGGCCCGGTGTCGGTCATAAGTGACCGGTACCGGTCCTGACTTAGGTTTATTTCAATTTGTTGGTGTGGGTTGTGATTTTGTTTTTGAGTTTTTGGATGTGGTTTGGGTATTTGGGCATGGTGTAGGTTGTTTGAGTATGGTTTGGGTTGTGTTGTTGTTTTAAGTTTTTAGATGTGGTTAGGGTATTTGGGCATGGTTTGGGTCGTTTGAGTATGGTGTGGGTTGTTTGTTTGGGTGTGAAGAGGGAGGGGGATAGCGTAGAAGTTTTTAGGGGAAGATAGATGGGCGTAGACGTGTGGTATGGAGTCGGGTTGTGGTTAGGTGGATAAGAAAGGGGATATAGAGAGGTAAAGTAGATGTTGTGATAAAGAGTAGGGCTAATGTAGTGGGTTGGTTTGAGAGAGGCATAGGCTCGGCGTCGAGAGGAATGAGAACAACGCCGGCTCCTCCGCCGCGCTTGGCATTTGGATCCATCAAAGAAGAGGGTCATTGGATACGAATCCTCACTGAGTGAAAGAGTGGCGATGAGTTCGTCGGGAAAGTAAAATTGGTAAATTGTTCCCCAGGTAAAGGGGCTTCTGTAAGTTGGTCTGCGATGGTTTGTCCTTTGATTGATTTTTGGTGGACAAACTCAAGGTTGAGGTCAACGAGGAGCATAAGACATCAGGGTGATGCGTTGGTTTAGATGAGGTTTGGCATACATATAATGGATGGGGTCCGTGTTAGTGATGACAATTTTTTTGTGATTCAGAAGGTAGTGTCGGAGTTTGGTGGCCACGAATGATAGGGCTAGGCACAACTTTTCTACATGTGTATACCTAGTCTCATAATCTACCAAAGTACGACTTATATAATAAATGGCTTGTTCGCAGTTCTCGGAGTCATGATGTGCAAGCATGGCCCCTACAGCGTGGTCAGTGGTGGAAAGGTAAAGGTAGAAAGGGTGATCGTCCTGAGGTGGGATAAGCACGGGTGGCTGCAAGAGATAAGTTTTTAGAGCCTCAAAGGCTTGATGACATTCTTCGCTCCAGTGAAAGGCAATGTCCTTTTTAAGAAGGTGATGGAAAGGTTGACATCGATCCGAGAGTTGGGAGATGAAACATCGGATAGATTGTAGCTTACCTTGTAAACTACGCAATTGTTTGAGATTAGTAGGTGGGGGCATTTCTAGGATAGCTTTGACTTTAGATGGGTCGACCTCAATGCCACGCAAAGAGACGATAAAACCAAGAAGTTTTCCCGAAAGGACACCGAAGACACATTTCTTTGGTTGAAGGCGGACAAAATATTGTAACAGTGATCAAAAATAATGGTTAAAACATCGAGATGTTCACTACGATGTTTAGATTTGCCAAGAAGATCATCGACGTAATCTTCAAGGATAGTGTGCATAATGTCATGAAAAATGTAGGTCATAGCCCGCTGATAGGTTGCACCAGCATTCTTAAGGCCAAATGGCATTACACGATAATAGAAGGTTCCCCAAGGAGTTATGAAGGTAGTTTTATGTTGATCGGCAGGGGCAACCAAAATTTGGTTATATCCTGAAAAGCCATCCATGAGAGAGAGCATCTCATGGCCTGCGGTGAGATCAACAAGTTGGTCAATACTAGGTAGGGGGAAGTCATCTTTAGGGTAAGCGAGGTTAAGATCCTGGAAATCCGTGCATATCCGAAGTCCCCCCGTCGCTTTAGTGACAGGTACGATGTTAGAAATCCATTGAGGATAGTCAATAGGTAGGATGAAGGAAACAGAAAGGAGTCGTTGAAGCTCCTCTTTGACCAAGAGGGCAATGTGTGGATGCATTTTTCTCAATTTCTGTTTAATTGGCTTGGAATCGGGTTTCAGGGTAATGTTATGGACAGCAATGTCAGGATCAATTCCTGGCATGTCAGCGTAGGACCAAGCGAAAGCTTGGTTGCGAGCACGGAGAAAGGTAGTAAAGGTGACTTGTTCTGATGCGTTAAGGGATTGTCCGATCTTCACAATGTGAGGATCCTCCTCCGTGTGGATGTTGATTTCTATAGTAGACTCGTTCAACATGGTTTGAGTTTCAGATGGTAAGGCGCGTTGAATATAAGAGTCATCCGCACCAAGGTAAGTGAGGATGGAGTCATCATCCTGGCACTCAACAACGTTAATTGAAGGTGAGTCCTCTTCAATCATGTCTGGATATAGAAGGGGAATAGAAGAGGGGTCCTCATTATCGCGTTGATAAGTGAGAGGACCTAGGAAGATAGCATTTATGAAAAAAAAAAGTTAGGAGGGATAGATTCGGGATCTATCGACTCTGTGGGTGATGAAGGTAAAATGGGTGATGATGGTTCAGTAGGGGTGACATCGTCCTCTTCCAGAAGGCAACTGACATGAGGTTCCTTCGGTGTAAGTGTTCCCGGAAATCCGAGACCACTACGATCATTGTGCTTGCATGTAGTTACGGGAATGATTGTATGTTGGCCTTGTTCATAAAGACCAAAACCAAAGCCTTTCCAAGCACAACGAGTCAAGAAGGTGAGGGCGAAACGACGATTTGTCAAGTATTGAAAATCGGATTGAAAGGAACCACACCAAGAGGAGGTTCAGGGGTAACGGAAGATGCGTCAACACCCCCATATGTTAGGTTGGTGCGGCAATGAGGTGGTCCGTAGGGGATTACTTCCCCCACACGACGGTCATAGGTAGGATGTGCATGTACTTGTCCGTACTCCTGTGGGGTAGGGAAAGAACTAATGTTATATAGGCGATACTCCCCCAGCGTAAGGCGTTGAAAAACATCCACTAAGGGATCTGAGGTTGGGATGTCATCCGCGGGGAGGGAAGTGGTATTTGCAATGGTGGTTTCATTGGTTGAAGGCGTAGGTGCGGTTGATGTGGATGGTTGGGTTGGATGAATGGGTGTCTTGATTGGTACAAGCACATCATTAGGGCGATATAACATATTGCAGGTTTTGAAGGGGGGAGGATCAGCTTTTACGGTGTAGGACTTCCCCTCGTACTCAAATTTTATACATCTATGTAAGGTGGAGGGAACGCATCCCATAGCCCGGATCCAGGGGCGGCCTAATAACATGTTATATTGGAATTCTCCCTCAAGGACATAGAAGAGCTCAGGTAAAGTACGTGGTCCTACATGAATGTTAAGGATCACGGTGCCTAAGGTAGAGGTAATAGCATCATTGAATGACCGCAACATGATGGGGTTGGCACACATGTAGCTAGAAGGGATATTCATTTGTTGGAAGGATTTTGAAGAAATGATGTTTAGACTAGCGCCCCCGTCGATCATCACACGACGTACCCGGATGTCCCGGACGTAAGCTGAGATGAAAAGAGTAGGATCAGGATCTTCTGTACCAAAGTCAACAATTTCGTCTTCGGAGAAAAACCGACAAAATGAATTATGTTGTTCGAAAATAGAAGTGGTTGGGGTGGTAGGTTGTTTAGTGAGGGAAGCAACGTGATTGGGTGTTAGAATGGAGGTAACAGGTAGGGTTTCATTAGGTAAGACCTCGATCCCTTGAAGAATTTCAACGAGAGCTTGTCGATGAGATTCAGAAGTCTGAATGAGATCATATAGTGTCATTTTTACAGGCGATTGGTGAAGTTGTTTGATCATGGCTCGGTGGGCAACTCCATTAGAGACGGGGTAAGTGGGTCCATGAATAACCACTTTGGGTGGTGGTGCAATCGGGATGGTGGACGGAGAAAGAGAGGATGCAGGTGCACTTTCTTTCACTTTCTCGTTGTTCTTCTGCGCTCGAGTAGCAACACTAATCATATTAATTTCGTGGACATGAGATGAGGAAGATGGTCGGGATAAATCATGGTCTTCGAGAGGTGGGGTTGTAATAATGATAGATACTGGTGAGGCGGGGATAGGTGGTATAGGAGAGGGAATTGAAGCTAAAGGTCTCTCCCTTCGTAAGTTGTCTTTCTTAACCTTTCTATCTGAGAGAGGTGACTGATGAAGGATGGTTTTGATAGCTTTGCATCCCTCCACATCATGTCTGTGTGTGTGGTAAGCGCAGATTTTAGACTCATCATAACCTCGTAGGTAGAGGTTTAGACGGGTCATAAGGTCTAAGTGGGGGTAGGGAAATGGTCTCATTATCCACCAACATAGCAAGGATTTTGGCATAAGATCCTTTGAGTGGGTCAAAATCGGAGGAGGATGAGGGTATTGATTGAGCAGATTTCGGTAATGTTTTGGCATAGTTGGTTCAGTACGGGTGGTGGTTTAGCCAAGGGGTGTTGACACGTGGTTTTCACTAAACATGGTTTCTTTGGCGCAGGAGCTACGTTCAATTGGTTAGATGATGAGGCTACAGATGATGTGGTAGCGGGAAACAACCACGGAGAAAGGGGAGTGACAGAAAATAAATCCTTTGATGATGGAGTTTGTTTAGGGTTGATGGGTGAACAGGATACGTGGGGTGACAATGTTGATATACCCTTAGATCTCTGTATGGGTGCAGAAGGCGTAGGTCGTTTTAAAGAAAACGCAGGAGGTATGATATATTGATGCAAGGTGGAGGGATGAGGTCCCAATATGGAAGGTAGGTGTGACGATGATGGTTTTGATTGTGATAGAGGCACGGATTGAGTTTGTCTCCTAAGTGGAGGGGCGGCTTTATTTTTGGATAAATCTAGTCGCTTAGGCGGGTGTGTTAGACTGGGTATTGGTGAGGTCCCAAGTGTAGGGGAAGATTTGGTTAAGCTGACAGAGGTGGATGAGATACTTGGTAGAGATGCGGGGGGTGATGATGAGGACATAGGCATTTTGAGTTTCTGTAAACACTTTGGGTATATGGTAGAGGCGTCTGGATCGGTCATCTGCATTTGAGTAGAATAGGGGGTACCCAAACGTTCCCATAGGACTCGTCTATCTTCTGGAGAATGACAGTCTTCAGGTGTGAATGGGAATTTTGGTATGGAAGAAAGGTGGGTTGTGATTCCGGTCCACTGTGGGTGTGATACAGGGGGTAGATGAGGCACTGTATCAATAGGTGTTAAGAGGTCAACCGGTCGCTGAAAAGATTTAGGCGATGAAGAACTAATAGGTAGGAGGGCATGTTTAAGAGGATCTGTCATGGTTAAAGAATTTGGTGATGTCGGTGCAAGGGGTTTCTCGTCTAAGGATGTCAAAAGGAGTGGCGAGCCTTCCTCTTGTGCAGCAAGAGCGGTAGAAGGGGACGTTTGGGAAATAGATAGGTTAGATAACATCCGCTCGCAGTCTTGTAGGGATGTGGTGTAAGAAGACTCATCTATGAGAAGAGAACTCTGGGCAGTTAACTCCTTTATAGGTAAAGGAATGATTTCGCTTTGGCTTGATGGTGGTGAAGGAGGTTCGGGCCCCTGTGTCAGTGAAGAGGCTTGATTCAAAATTTTCTCGATAGAGGCTTTTGGCTGGGAGTCGAAGACTGCATGGATCTCATGAACACTCTCCTCGGCTAAGATATCCTGGTTTACATTACTGTTAGAAGAGTGATTCGGGAATGGTTTGTTGAAGATTTTCAAATTTCGGTTGGCAGGGGCATTAGGATTATCGAGGGTTATATCCCCTGCGTCAACCATTTCCTGCACTATGTTTTTCAACATCTTGCAGTTTTCATGACTATGTCCTTTCACGCGGTGAAAGTTACAGAAGTCATTTTCTTTGTACCAGGAAGGTATAGCGCGAGTGGAGTCAAACCCGGAGTGAGGTTTAACAGGAGGCAAGGTGATAGCTCCGGCTTTGAGCAATTTTTCCAAGATGACACCATAAGTTTCTCCCAAGGGAGTGTAATTGATGGGCTCGGCTTTGTACTTATAGGTGGTTTTTAGTGGAGTATTAGACGGTGCTTGAGATTTGACCATCACCGCGTGGACAACTCCTTTTGATTTAGAAGAAGTGGATGCATGAGGAGTGGTGGTGTTTGGTTTGTTGGTAGAATCTGGAGTTCGAAATTGGGGTTTTTGTTGCGCAACCGCAATTTCTCTTCTTCTAAGGCTCGAATTTCTAGCTTCCGAGCCATGGTAAAGGCCTCGTCAAATGTGCGGAAAGTTTGAATTTGAAGAGTAGGAGAAATGTGCTTAGCACATGCCCGTGTAAAAAGTTTGATAAGTTCAGCCTGAGGCAAGGCATACGTAAGTTGGTTGATAAGGCCGCGCCATCGTCCAACGAAATCTGCGATAGATTTGTCTTCGGTGTCGGATGGCATAAAGATTAGTGATAGATACTTTCTTGGAAATGTTAATGGAGAAATGATCCAAGAAAGATTGGGCTAGTTGGTTAAAAGAGAAGATTGAGTGTTGGGTTAAAGCACTGTACCACTCTAAGGCGGGTCTTGATAAGGACATGGGAAAGGTGCGGAGTAGTAAAGCATCGTCATGAGCAATCGAGATAGCGAGCATGTCTAAATGATCGCAAGTGTTGTTGAGGGGTCCTCCTTACTATTAAAACGAGTAAATTTCAGCAATTCCCATCGAGGAGGATATGAATGAAGGGGGACGAAAGGGTGAATAGGCTCTAAAAAACTTGCTCATATGTCAAGGTGCTACGACTTCCCAAACAAAAGCCTCCGTTTTTGCATTTTGTCCATCATTTGTTTGATGAAATCGTGGTTGGATGAGATGATGGTGTGGTTGTGGTAAACGGAGGCAAATTGGGCCAAGGGCCACCGCTAGACAATGGTGGGGTTAAATGTTGATAAGGTATGGAGGACGAATGTGTTGAGGCAACCGAATAGGGATGTCCTATATAAGCTGTTGAGGTTACCGGATATGTGTGTGGAAATGAAAAGGTGGGCGGAGCTTGAGAAGGAAAGCTCGTGTGGATAGGTGGCAGAGAGCAAGTCATGAAACAGGAGCAGTCTGAAGGAGACGAGGTAGGAGCAGTCGGTGGTAATGACATGTTGGGCCCAAGATTAACCAAAGGAAAGCCAATCTGTGTCGTATGAACCTCTGAAGCCGTCGGATTGGGAGACGGGGCTAGAGATGCAGGGAGCAATGCGGTGTTATCAGGCGGAGTGGGAGCTAAATGAGCAGCTATACTAATGGGCATGCCAACAAGGAGTTGACCATCGGGCGTACGGTCAGGGGCATGAGACAAATAGTATTGTACAGCGCTAGGGTTAGCATCCAGAAATTTGGCAAATTCCTTATCTCCTACAGGAATTTTGGGGATCTCACTGGTGTCCGTAGGGTTCCCTATAGAATGTGAAGGGGGTGATTCAGGCAAAGGCACAGAGCAAGCATGTGAAACCATGGCGGTGGCTTGCTTTCGAGTGATAACAACCATGGACAGGAGTACACAGTAGGGTTTCAATCTATCAAGAACAGAAACAGACTCAGAATGGTGAAATTGGTAAGTTACTGGTTTGTCAGAACCAGTAAAAACGATAATCGATATCATCGATCGCTAACCAATGATATCGGTTAGACTATAGCCGATGTCATCGATTAACCGATGTCGATGTAATAAGACTGGTATAAGAAAACACAAGAAGCTACTGATTTGATTGTTAACAACGCTCAGTGCATTTATCAAATTGTTCTAAGGTAATCACAGAAGACAGTGTATAACAGAGAAAATAGAACTGAAAACAAGCAAGATGCACACGCAAATCCAGAGACTAACCCTAGGGTTAATTTTAATTATTGTGGGCTTATGCCTTTAGACGTGGAATGATGTCAATCTTGAACAAAAGAATTAGGGGAAATGTCAAGTTTGTTTTGGCTTATAAGGTTACCTCAATCGGGCGGAGGAATACCACGGAAAAAGGGGGATGTTTGAGTGTTGAGTTAATTGTGAAGTGAATCGGTATGTTTTGTGCGGTGAAAGTAAGATCAATATCTTGTCAATACCGTGGAAATCACCCCCACGTGTACGACCTGTTACTTAATCTATGTTCACTAGAATTGAAAACAACAAGCAAGAATGTGATGCACGTGTTTTAAAACCCAAATCGAAAATGATATTCGATGAAGCAAAAGAGATGACTTTCACTAATGCAAGATGTAAAAGTAAAGCAAGTTCTTTTATCAAAATAACAAAATACCTTGTGAATATCTTTTAGAAGAAGAAAACAGCAGATATGCTCCCTATATGAAAGCAAGCAAGAAAGAAAGAAACCCAAAATGGGTCCCACCGGGCGTGCCAAAATGTTTCGCTCGGAATGTTTCAGCTTTTTGGGAATAGAGTTGCTTCTATCCTTTCATTCCTTTTAGAAACAGATAAGGGTTAGGGCTAGGAGGAATACCTGTTGAATGTCGAGATGGTGTGCGCGTACCGTAGAGAGAGATCAGGTCGATTGCGAAGAACCCCTTTTGTCTTGGAAGGACTACCTGCAAATAAGAACACAAGACCACAAGATTTTGATTAGACAATAAATGAGGGAACTGCCTTGGGCCTAGGAAATATAAAACTTCCTTTCGAAGGTGGTCAGTTCCCCTGCTAATATGAATTA
Source organism: Taxus wallichiana var. yunnanensis (assembly GCA_018340775.1). Taxonomy (NCBI): domain Eukaryota; kingdom Viridiplantae; phylum Streptophyta; class Pinopsida; order Cupressales; family Taxaceae; genus Taxus; species Taxus wallichiana. Next base: position 757,231,670 of record CM031239.1, on the reverse strand, counting down.
ACACAAAAGATTGTAAAATAACAGTTTAATTACCTCGTTGAAACAAGTAGGGGGAAAGGCTGGTTTTTGGTTGTAGTCAGGATAACCGATACCGGTTTCTGCTAACCGATATCGGTAGGGGCTATGTTTGTAAAGGGGGTTGTAAGGTGGTTGTGTTGTTTGTAAGGCTGGTATATGAACGGGATTAGGTAATGGGGTGATGAGAGGTAAGTGGATGATAGTTAGGTAAAATGTGTTGCTGGGTAGTAGATCTAGGAATAGATTTATAACGGCTATGATTAAAAAGTCTAAGAAATATTAAAATGAGAACACACAAGATGCAACTTACTGGTTATTGACGAGGATGCAGGTCCAAGAACTGTGATGACAAAGGCAGAACTCAAGTAGTATGGCCTGATACCCAGAAGATGAGATGTCTCCCTCCCAATGATCAGATGAGTGTCACAGGGCTCTGAGTGGCAGTCTTGGGCTTGATCTCCTTTTGCTGCAAACTCTTCTTGTTTCTTCACTTGTCTCTGCTCAGCCAAGTAAAGATCCGGATTCTCTTGATCGCTTCTGATGATCCTGATTGATCCAAAATCCTTCGACCTTTGTTTCGATTAGGAAGGTCATTTACGAGGAACCGATGGCGCTTTATGTAATCGACGGCGGTCGAGTAGAACTGGTATCGGTTAGGAAAAAGTGGGCTATTTTTAGTAAAATAGCCAACTTTCCCTGCTTTTCTCCTGAGGGATTAGTTGCGGGCTTGGTCAAGTAGCTACAAGGTCGGTTTTGGGTGCGAGTAAGGAGGCATTAGTCATGGGTGTGGATGTAAACCAAGTTTTAGGTCTTAATTAGGTTAGTTTAGGGTTAGGGCTAGGTCATGATGAGGTGGCAAAATGAGGTGGTAGGTAAGGTGATGTGGATTTATTAATTATAAAGTAATTAATAAATAATTGTGTAAGGTTTAGGTGATGGGGTTAGGTTGCAAAATGAGATGCGGGTCACAGGGGGTCGTAAAACACAAATTTGGTGTCTACAAAGACAAATCCTAGAGGGAGATGACATGTTCTTAAGGTTCTTAAAGACATAGGTATGTGATTTAAGATTGTGCTCTTGATCATCTAGATGTCAAAGATCTTCTCTGTTTTGTTGATGGCTTGGAAAGTATGAAATATTGATAGCAATGTATGTGCTACCCTATAGAATCAAGTGGATGTATTATCTTAGGGGGATAAACCTTGTTTCTCTATGTTATTCAAGGTCAAAAGGTTAAGGTATACTCTTTTGATGTGATAGCTTCATAAGAAGGTGTATTAATCTCATCAGTTTGTAGTTGAAGATAGAAGACAATGAATACTTTTGTTACATGTTTGAAGGATCATCAAGAATGTGAAAATTAGTTTAGAGTTGCAACGAAAGACAAGAAATCTAGGACTCAAAAAAGTATAAAAATGTATGAAGGACAGATGGAAAAGGCCTTGTAAGTTATTGACAAGAAATTTTGTGTCATAAGGATTGACATTGTTATAAATTCATTTAGATGAGTTTGGACACTATTTGGCTTGATCTAGATGTTTGATAATCATGGTAATACATCAAGGAGGTGTCTTGATGGTCCTAAAGGTAGTGGAATAGGTGGATAGCTTAGTGATAGTCTTCAAGTAAAGGTAAATGATTTTGTTTCTGAATTTATTCAAATTGAGTACATGCTAGATCTACATGATAAATAGCTTGTTGCAATGAGTGTGGTAGTATTGGTTTATCAAAGAGAGTGTGGTGAAGGTGTCTACAAGAGATATTTGTTATGAAAAAGCATACTTGATTGGATACAATATTACAAGGTAGCCTGGAGATATTTGTTATGAAAAACATACTTGATTGGATACAATCTCCCCCTTGTTAACTTTTAAACTAAGAGTTAAAAAGGGGAGATAGTTGAATAACATGAAGATTGAAGCCAAAATGAGGAATGTATTCGTTTAGGGGAGTAATTTATTTTTCTCATATTAGGTCCATGGATCAGCAACATTTGAGGTTAGAACAAGAAGTGAGTGCAAATCAACGTGAAACAAGTAAGTAAGTCTATTTTTACATTGTTGTCAAGTTGTTTTTCATGTCAATATTATCATGTAGCCTTTGTAATTAGATTTCAAAGGGGAAGAGTATGCTTAGAAAAATGAAAAGAGGTCTGTAGAGAGTCTTATTGGTACTTTCTGTATGGTTACCATCAATGTTTATGAAGGTGATTGCCATAAATGACAAAGGGGAGATTGTTGGACTTAGTGTATTAGTTGTTGTCATTGATATCAAGTGTCAAATTGATGTCAAAGGGATTCTTGAGGCAACAATAGGTTTCTAGTGTCATGGAGTAGTGGTATGATGAGTTGCGTGGTTGTGGATGTATGATGATTAGGTGTGTTTGCATGTTCTTGGTGCATGTTTCTACCTTGTATGGTCATGGTATGAGCTCAAAATATTATTGAAGGTTCCTATGAAGTATAAATTTTTTATAATGATAATTCAAGGGTGTTATTAAGTCTATAAGATGTTGTCAAGGTCATATCTCTTGAATCATGTGTTGAAGGAAGCCATTGTAGGCCTAGTATTAGACCTAACATGAGAAGATGTTGAGGTAGCATGAAAAATGAAGCGAGAGAAGGTCAAGGACAGCATGATGATTGTGTTTTTAGGTTGCATGACATGTGTGGAAGATTTCAAAAGTCACAAATCAAGTTAATAATGCAAGTACATGGTCCTTTACAACATGTTCATTAAAGACAAGGCTAGTTTGAATGGGTAAATATTAGTGGTGGAGAGTTTTAGAGGTTTCAGGATAAGAATGAGGTTTAGAAAACATGTATGAGGTCCCTCTAGTGCTTTGAAATTTTTTTAAGCTAGTAAGTTGAAATAATTTCAAGAAAAGTCATTTTTAGTCATATCGAGTTCTTAGAAGGCAATTTCTAGTTCAAAGGTCAACTTTGGAGGATCTCTGGGGAAGGTATGATTTGCATGGGAGTTTGAGAATTTGGTTGATGTTAGTACATGTAACTAATAAGATTTAACAAGAATAATGAGGTCATTTGGTTGTCAGAGTTTTATGAACCATCGTTAACACCAAAACAACTCTGTTATGGTTTCAAAACCCTAGGTTGAAAGTGACTTGAGGAAAAATGATTGTACATGTCCAAAATTGATTTATTTTTCCAGTATGATGATTATAATAATAGGGATCATTCAAATTTACATTGATGTGTTTTAAAGCTTATGACTATATGTGGGCCCCACCCAAAAAGGAATTTTTGGAGATTTTCCGTTTATGAAATTTTTTCCATTGAACCTAATGACTAAATTACTATTTATGGAATTTTGGGAGTTTTAATACATGTCCATGATAGTTTCAAATCATGGTTTAGGTCCTAAGATGCAAAAATATGCCCTATCTTTGAAGACTAATTTTTAGGGATGGAAAGGCGGTTTTGAAAATTTTGCTTATAGAAGAGTTTAGAGGAATATACATCTGATTTATGGTTTTATGAGAAGATGATGATGTAGATGAATTAAAGATATTTCCATTGATATATGATACTTGCACGGTTGAGGTCATTTGAGGTGGCTTTGAGCCTCATTTTTGAAGACTAGGTTTTGGTGCACAAGAATGACCATGTTCTTGAGATGGTTTCATGCCATGAGATGACATTATAGGATGATTCATGGTTGCTGGAGGTTTTATAAAAAAATTATAAGTGTGATTCATGCTTTGGTGGAGTTGGTTTTTCTCTTGAACCTTCATGTTTTGCATGGTTGCTTGTTTTGGTGCAATTAGGCCTCTTAGAGACATAATTGAGAGTTTTGGGCTTGATGGTGATATGATGGACCTATGTGGTTATTTATATGATGTCATCATTATGTTTTTATCATGATTATTTATTCATTATTTAGGCCAACCTAAATGATATGAGACCAAGAGACAAGTATATAAGATGTTATAAGGCTCATTTGTGTGAGTGAGAGACATGGGTGTGTAGAAAATTTTGGAAGGAAGAGTAGAATATGAGGGGATAAATGAAGAGTATGAAGCCTTGAAAATGATGAAGGATGCTACCATGATGATGATCTGATGATGGCGAGCTGAAGAAGGTCATCCATACATGACCTAGTTGAGAAGAAGACCTAGTTTGTGTGCATGGGCTTGAGCGAGCTAGAGGACAGTATGAGGATGCTATGATGGATCAAGAATAGAGAAAGAGAAGAGGTATGAGGAGATGAGTAGGGAAGAGAATAATGAACTACAAGTCATTAGACATAATCAGCATATGAAGATGTAATTTTGACCGAGAAGGAAGAGAGAGAAGTTTGAGAGAGTTTTGAATGCATGGAGTTGAATTAGTGATCACCATCATTTGTTAGAGCAAAAAATCAAAAGTTATCTTCATCTTCAGGTGGATGAGTTGGTGCTTGGTTATCTTAGGGGTTATATCCTCCATATGGGGTTGGTGCGTCACTAAACCAATAATTAGTGCTCCTTTAGGGTTGGTGCCCTACTAAACTAGGGGTTGGTGCTCCTTATGGGGTTGGTGCCTCACTAAAGAAATCTTGTGTGATGTGTAATATTCACATAAGTCCTTTGTTTTGAGTAATATAAGAAGAGGTTTAGTGGGTTTTCTTCCCCTTAAGGGTTTTCCACTTCATATCTTGTGTTCATGTGTACTCTTTTGCTTTATCTTTCTATGTATGATTGTTTCATGGTTAATATGCACATATTAGTTAATGATATTGAATGAATGTTTGATATGATGTATGCATGCTAAGTTAACTAAAGCAGACTTTTTGTAAAAATAATTCATCCTCCTTCTCCGTCTCTATGCTTCCAACATGTATGGATGGGATTCTTTTCATTTAGGGAAATGGGCTAGTAATAGATTCTCCCTCTTCTTATCTAGTTCACCTTATCAAAAACATGGAATCCAGATAACTATATATAGATGGTTGTGTGGTGATAGAAGATGAGTTTTTAGGCTAGTGTACGATGATCGAACTAAGCTTGAAAATCAATGCTTGAAACTTTATCCAAAGTAAAATATTAACTGATTACATTATCTCGATCACCAATCCCTAAATAAACAATGTCGGATACCATGTGGAGGCTGCACAAGTGTCTTATAGGTAGGCACTTAGGAGATGCACATAGTTCTCATAACCTGTAAAAGGTTAAACCAAGTATACAAAAGTATACACACTCGGTTAGAGTGACTTAAGGGAGATTGTGGAGATATGGATATACCCTTACAATTACACATGGTTATTATATGTTATTAGATGTATTACAAATATTTAACTATGCTCGATTATTCAACAATAAGCTAAATAATGATGTTAAACATTGGTAGCATTAATTGTATATTAAGGGTATTTAATTTTTTTTTCCTTTAAATTGGTTGATCATAACAAGGTGTTACTATTTGGTAGCAGATCAATAGGTTTATTAGCTCTTGGACTCAATGGGTTCATAACACTAACATACATCTTATCCTTTCATTAATAGGGTATGATGGTCGAAGAAGGGTTAGCAATGAAACTGGAACTAGTTCAGCTAATGTTGAAGGTTCGATGGTTGATAAGTTAGATGAAATTCTCACATTCCTTTAGGACACTCGTAATCGGATAGCTACCTTGGAGCAGTAGGTAGGGGTGAAAATGAAGAGCATGAGGAAGAACAACCTGAACAACATAAGGAATAACAACCATAACAACATGATGATGACAATGAGTGAGGGGATAAAAGAGCTCACTTGGCTGCTGAACTATCTAGAGACATAAAAAGGATCAGCCCACCCAAATTTGATGGAACTACCTTGGGGATGGTGCTAAAAATTGGTTAAGTGAAATGGAGAAGTACTTTGAAATAAGGTATTTTTATGAAGAAAACTAAAGTAGTATGGGGTGCTTTCCAACTCTCTAATGAAGCATCTTCATGGTGGGATAACCATAAGATGGAATTGGGAGTAGATATTGCCTCCATCACTTGGGAGTAGTTCAAAGTATATTTTCATCAATGTTGGTTGCCTCAACTTTATTTTGATCAGAAAATGTCGAATTTCAGAACTTAACTCAAGGAAAATTAAGTGTTATGGAGTATTGGGAACGTTTTACAAGGATATTAAAATACGAGCCCCATTACAAAAAAGAGAAAATTTTAAGATTCGCAGTTCATCATGGGATTAAACCAAAACATAAGAGGTGAGATGGATGTTCATGGACCATCTATAATGGAAGCAATGTTTGGAAAGGCTATAAGACAGAACATAAATTATAATCCATTTTAGCCTTTAGGGAAGAGAAACGTAAGAAGAGTGTTAGCTCACCTGCACCACTTTCTCCTAGGAAAACTTGGTGGAAGAAAGAGGGAAACAAAATGAATTATGCTAGGAAAATACAACTAAACCTATTGTAAACACAAGAAATAATGAGCAGAACAATGTTGCTTTTGGAGAAAATAAATTTGAAAGGAAAGGGCCATTGGGGATGTTTCAAATGTGACGATGATCGATGCAAACAATTGTCCCCAAAAGAATCAAGGGAATAACCAACAGTAAAGAATTCATGCTGCAGTGGGTAATCACCAAGTAGAAAAACAAGCTACCCCAATAGAAGTTTTAGGTAAGATTTATGGTTTTCCGATTCTTCGTTTTGTTTGACACTTTAGTCTGCTACCGAGTGTTTTATTTCAAGTAAGTTAGTTGGAAAATTATCTAAGAAAGATAGATTTATGGAAAACACTTGGATTATCTAATACAAGAATGATGTTATTCATACGGTGGACTAATGTTTGTTTGAAGCAACATTGGAATTACCTAGTTTTACCACTAAACTTAACCTTTATGTGACTCCTTTAGGATCTTATGATATCATAATAGGAGTAAATTGGCTATCTAAACACAAGGAAATAGTGGATTAATTTGAGAAGTGTATAGAATGTCTTGATGACACATAGAAAAACCATCATTTAGGGCATTAAGAGAGATTTTGAAGTTAGAAAAATCTCTGCAATACAACTAAAGAAAGCCAAAAACAAAGGTTGCATGTTGTACGCTATTAAGATCTCAAATTTTAGTGAGGAAGGTAAGAATTCTTTGGAATATTTTCCACTTTTATGTGATTTTAAGGATGTATTTCTAGAATAATTTCCTGGACTTCCTCCTAAAAGAGAGTTTGACTTCACAATTGACATTAAACCAAGAACATAACCAATATCAAGAGCACCTTATAAAATGAAGACAATAGAGTTGGTTGAACTAAAAGCACAACTACATGAACTTTTGTCAAAAATATTAATCTAACCTAGTGTATCTCCTTGGGGAGAACCGGTCATTTAAAAAGAAGGATGGAATGTTAAGGTTATGCATTGACTATCACATGCTTAACAAAGAAACGATAAAGAATATATATCCTTTTCCAAGAATTGATGATCTCTTCAATCAAATGAGAGATGCATCTATTTACTCTAAGATTGATTTACGATCTGGTTATCATCAGTTAAGAATAAAATATGAGGATATTCACAAAACAACATTCAAGACACACTATGGGCATTATGAGTTCACTATTTTTCCATTTGTGCTCACTAATGCACCAAATTTAGTCACAAAATCATGCACTTTAGACATTTATTTATCCCGGTCTCATACTACTATTTAGAAGGTTCTTGAGGAAAAAAAGTACTAATTAACCCCCATCCTTTAAACACTTTATTTCATCATTATGAACCTCTTCCACCCTTATGCCCAGTCATATTCTATCATCCCGCGCTATTTTAGCCTCGGCTAGGGCACCCGTGGGCACCCCAATACCACTAGGGGAGCCGTGATCCTTCTAGAGTTTTCCCGCCACTCTTTTGGCTCTTTCTACCATTTTACATCTTTATCTTTCTTATGGTTGGCATTTTTGGGGTTTATTACGAAATTAGACCAAGAGAACCCTATAAATATAAAGTTATGAGACCATAATGAGGGACCTAACATCACTTACCACTATCACTCCATCTAGAGTTACATCCATCTATTGCATTGGAGATCATTTGCATCCAAATAGCTCCATCATTAAGGCACAAGGTCTTTTATTTAGCTCGGAGTATTTGTGACATTTAGGCGGGATAAAGAAGTTAATGAGAAACACAATGAGGGTTTCGATCACCTCCCGACCCTATAAAAACTAGTTTCGAGAGATTTTACACGCAGAGCAGGGGCACCTAGACTATAGACCAGAGCACCCACAGCACCGTAGACCTCCTCCAAGCACCCTAGTCTAGTTGTATCCTCTAGATTCATCCTTCTAAGGGCTTACGCACGCTCATTCCTACTCCTAATTTTCCTAGTTACCTCTGTGACACTCTCCGAAAAACATCTATTATCACCGAGTTAATTCCTCACTCTCTTTTATACATTAGGTTAGCATTTCCTTTTGCATAGTTGTTTAGCTTGCTTACATACTTCTTTATTGTATTTATTTACTTTATTTACAACTGTTCATATCTTAGATTAACTATCCCTACACTATTTAGTTAGTCCATTTTAGTAAATAATTTTGGTGAACCTGACTCAATCATACACAATTCTAGGTTACTCCTTCCCTCACCTTTCTAGTGTTTCTTTTGCTTCACCATGGATCATTCTCATGAGGAATTCACTGAATCTCACCTTAAATCCATCAATGATCACCTTGCCAAGCATCCCCAAGATCTAGATTTACTTTTGCATGTTGCTTGTGAGGAAGCTACTAACTTGGAAGACATTATTGCCTTTACTGCCATACCCACTTATGTTGTCACTCAATCGCTTGCTTTCTACTCTTCATCATATTTCCATTATTTATGTTTTTGTTCTTATTCCTACTAATCACTTTATACCACCCTTACTTTCTCATGTATGAAAAGTTTCATCTGTGGGAAATCAAGACCTAACTTCTCTTTATCACGATCTTCAAGCTCAAATTCATAAGCTGCAATAGGCCACCATGCACACATAATCATATTTACATTCTACTTTGTTATTGCGTAATCCTTTTGCACCTATCATCTCCACTTATCCATTTCCTCCTAGATTTTTCACCCTAAGCTTCCATTGGCCCAACTAGATTAGATCTATTTGTCCAATCCAAAGATCTCGTTACCCTTTCCATTTTCAATGGGCATGGTGACCCACAAGAACACCTTAGAGCATTCCATGTCGCTTGTCTTGACTTCATCGATGATCATATCCTTTTAGCCAAGATATTTCCTCGTAGTCTCCACGATTATGTGATGTGTTGGTTTTACGACTTACCTGTTCACTTAGTAAGCTCCTTTACACATTTAGTTGATGCATTTCTTACTAATTTTTCTATCAACATCGGATCTAAAATTTCTTATGTCTAGCTAGCACAACTTAAACAAGGCTCAAATGAACAACTCACTAACTATGTTTTAAGGTATAAGAACAATTTAGCTAAGATGAAAAACATGCTTTCCGACTCTAAAATTTAGGATTTATGTATTCATAGTCTATACCCACCTATCCAAGAGAGTGTTCTCTTCGAATCCTGTAATTCGTTCGATCAAGTTTTTCATACTCCTAAACTTTGTGAGACTGAAATCCTATCCATTGGAAATCTTAAGTATCAAGAATAGATTTCATCTTCCACTTGTTTTCCTAACAAGACCCATTTAAACCTTCAACAACTAAACCAAACGATGCTAAAATTACTATCAACACCGTCAATCCTTCGAAGGAGGTTCAACCACAACAATCTTGGTGCATATTTAACACCCATCACATGGCTCCCCATATTAAATTGAGACAACTTCTATAAAGAAACCTTATTACACTTCCCCCTCCCCTTGAGTTTGACCCATTGTGACCAAAAGGTAGGAACTACAATGAGAAATTTCACAATGATTATCATCGCTGTGTAGGACATTATACAAATTGATGCAAAACTTCAACAATCATCCAAGAATTAATTGACAACAAAAAAATCGAGTTCCCATAGTCTTCTAACTCCACCCTTATCAATGACAAGGGAAAAAAATCTTTTTAACAATGAGTCTTAACAACGTGACAAGACAACAACAAACTCTTCCGCTAATCATGCGTATCACACGATATCATCTCTTGGATTAGGTGCTCTAGATTTCTTAGTTGCTAATGCTAAGGCTTCACCACCAATCGTTTATTTTTCCAGCCTCAATTATCACACTAAGTTTACATCTCATAATTTACACATCCATGCATCTATTGGCTCAATCTCCATGAAAAACACTAAGGTTTACTCATCATGGCCCCTCTATCCCAAATCAAATACCCTTTCATGAAATCCTTTGCATTGTTAAGATAAATGTTACTATTGGCCCTCTCATTATGCTTGTACCTTTCATGGTTGGAAATAAAGTTGAGGGATGCGACATTATTCTTGGTCTCAATTGATTCGAAATCTATCATTTTTATGAATTATCTACGACTCAAATTTGTTTACAACAATCAGGTCATCTCTATTGATGGTGTCCCTCCATCTACTCCATGGCCACCATCTCCTTGCACAATATCTAATACATCACCTACCTTGTCTAGAGCATCACACTTTATGCTACTCAAAGCACAATCTACTCCTATTTTTCCTACATCTAGTGCATGTTATCTATCACTCCTTAAGGCTATCGGGTATCCTTTGTCCCAAATCGAATACCCTTTCGCTAAACCCTTTGGCATTGTTTAACTACATGTTACATTTGGCCCTCTCACTATGCTTGTACCTTTCCTAGTTGGAAATGCAGTTGAGAGGTGTGACATGCTTCTTTGTCTAAATTGGATTCGTCACTCACAATCTATCATTTATATGAATCATCTACGAATCAAATTTATTTAGAACAATCAAGTCATCTCTATTGATGGTGTCCCTCCATCTACTCCGTGGCCACCATCTCCTCACATGGTATCTAGTGCATCCCCTACCTCATCTAGTGCATCACACTTTATGCTACTCAAAGAACAATCTACTCCCACTTCACCTACTCGTAAGTCCATCTCCATGACCACATCAATTGAATAGCCCTATACATTAGTATAGGCCTATTCCTCGACAATTACTACATCTTGGCATAGATCACCACCTCATTTTATTCCACACGGATCTTCTTCACCTTTGCATTCTGTATCACATAAATATCCATCACCCACACATTTTATGGCACCAAAAATTCTACATACATTCATCACTCACATCTACATAGGTTTCATTCACCACCACTACGCCAATCTAACATACCTACACTATTAGATCATGGCCACACACTTTCATCTCCTACATCGATGAAGGACCTTCATCCTTCACCATAATTGATTGGTTCATTCATTCACACATACTTGGGGGCATGAAAATCCATCTCCCCCACCTCATCTTAGCATAGTCACAATCATCATCTTTTACATTCTTATACATTCATATCCTCACATTAGGCATATTCATCATATATTCTAGCATCATCTTGTGCTTTAATTCACTCTTGGCTATTGAGGGATTACTACCACACTGAACCCCACACACTACACTATAGGCTCTATACATTATGTTTTATCACACATCCTGCATCATACACCATACACCATACATTCCCCATGTTCATCTACAACATTGTGTAATTTCCATATTCATACATTGTACATAATACTAGTCCTCACCTTACGTTTTTGCATCATACGATATTGCCTCACATCCTATACATATATGTATACCATACATCACACACTGTGTATCTCCATATTACTCATATTCTACACATTATGTTAGTCTTCAACATGCATGTGTCTAGCATTACATTCATCCCTACATACTACATTACTCATCTATCTACATGTATTACATTAAGTGTTATAAATTTTATTGATCTACCATCACCTTTTACACACCACATTTTTACATATTATCTTCATCCCATGGTTTTCTTTTATCATTACACATAATACATTGTCTTCTACACACTGCATTCACCTCCCTATGATGTACTTTAGTTCCTCAGTCCATAATTGACTCTAGAGGGTTTACAAATAAAATGGACCTTACACATTTACTACTTTCCCTTTCACCATGCGACATTCCTAGGTTACTGACATGCTTTAGGCTAAATCATCACATATTCTATATTTTTGTAGTAGTATACACCTTAGGTTACATCACTACTTCCAACTATTCATCTCATAGTGACATACGCTTTAGGATAAATCGTCACCTATTCTATCATTTTCTAGTGGTCTACACCTTAGGTTACATCACCACACCCTCCTTACATTTTGTAGTGATATATGCTTAGTGTTAAATCATCACTCATCTATTCATCTTATATTAATATACGCTTAGGATAAATCATCACTCTTACATTCATTTAGTCGTGATATACACTTTGGTTATAAGGTTCATGCACACATCATCGCTAGGTTGCATCTCATCACCACTCCTACACATTCCTCACAACGCATTAGACACAACACACACTACTTGACCATTTATCGATGACGTACTCTCATTTACGGTTCATTCTTGACTGCTAAGGGGGAAAACAAATGAAACTCATTGCATAAATTTCCATCCACTGGGGGGGCATGCAGATCCTATCACTCCATTTTGCATTCCATTTCATCCATCCACAACATGCTGCATATTATGGTTGCTTTTAATCTTGCTTACTTTTGTTGTTCATGATCAATTTATTACACATGCTAGTTTGATTACTTGTATGTCATTTATCTATACCATCCACACATGCACATTCATACCTTCTTCTTGTTGTGATTGCAGATACATGTCTCTTACATGCATCATAGATGCTCACCTTCTACCCTTCTTACATTGGTCGCTAGGGGCATCCACATTTGGCTCTTTTAGGTGTTATATTTTCATTTTGTACATAACACTTTACATTATTTGATTATACACACTTTTGACATACTAGTTATCTTTCTAAGATGCTAACGGGTGCTTCATGTGAAACATTTGTTATACAGGGATATTTTTTTCCATACTTGTTTGTTACATTGTTTGCTATTATTTGCCATTGTATGCGGGCCTTTCCCTTTGTTTGGTGTACGCACTTGTTTCTTGTTTGAGGCCATGGTGGTCTTGTGTGTCTTTTGCGACATTGTGAGTAATGTCCCATATTTACAATCCAATTTATGTGAATCACTTATCTTATTATGTGTTTACATTACTTTACTTGAAGCTTACACACTTCGCTTTACGTAGCTTATACACTTTGTTTTCTACATGCATGCGTGTTTACACTTGTTTTTGGATAGCCTTATTGTTTGTGCTTGCCTTGGTTTCAACCATGAACTTTTACGGTTACAACATACATGCGCTTAGTCATCTTTTGGGGCCACATTATTTTATAAGTGACGCTTGCATGTGCCCTTAAAGAGGGGGCATCATTGTGGGTTTACATAATAACACAACGTATTTACACCGGTTCGATTCGGTGCACTTTCTAACCTTGGCATTGTGTGTTACATACATCGAGTGGGTTCAAACCAATCTACGAACCCTATACACAGTGAATTTTATAGGACATGGTGTCCTTAGCATTACAGGGAAGTAGTTACGTGGTTTTGAGGTTACAATGGGTGTGCCTCTCTACACTACTTCGACCAATGGTGTCGGATCACCCAAAAAACTAGGGCATACAAAGATATCTACACATATTCAAGGAAGAAGTTAGAGCTTGGAGGACATAAAGCATTTCCTCCCTACACTTCTTCATTCTATGGCATGAGATTGCCCTAAAAACTCGTAGTACAGATATCCTTCTACACTTTCTCTCTCAACATGGATCAGGTGCACATGTTCCATTTACATTTATATTTACATTTTCCATTTACATTTATATTTACATTTTCCATTTACATTTACGTATTTTACATACAAATGCATCTTTTACATAAATTTTTACACTTATATACACAGATATTTGACTACTTGATAATTTTTTCCTTATAGGTCTCGACGTATGAGAAACAAACAATCAAATGGGGGTAAAAAAACAACAAGCAAAAACAACATTCCGCGACATCACACATGCTTTACTAACCATGCAGGTACACTACACACCGTAGTAGCTACACATGAGTTCCACCCTAGGTTCACTCTCATCACTTTTTTGTTGTGCATTTTTCATCTTTAGTTTCCACGCTCCTTTATCTTTTTATCATTTCATGCTTTATCTTGTCCTTCGGCGCACGTTCTTCATCATTCTACATTGGCATCAGGTACACATCTCTATCTACTTTATGTTATCGATATTTCCACTCACCAACATAAAGTGGGGGTAAAATGTAGTCACAAAATCATGCTCTTTAGAAATTTATTTATCCCGGTCTCAAAGTACTATTTAGAAGGTCCTTGAGGGAAAAAACTACTAATTAACCCTCGTCCTTTGACCAATTTTTTTTTCATCAATACGAACCTCTTGTACCCTTATGCCCAGTCATATTTTGTCATCCCACATTATTTTAGACTCGGCTGGGGTGCCTAGATTAATCTTGGGGCACTTGTGGGCGCCTCGGTCCCACCAGGGGCACCTCACTCTTAGATTTTTCTTGCCACTCTTTGGGATCTTTCTAGCCATTTTACATCTTTATATTTCATGTGGTTAGCATTTTCAGGGTTAATTACAAAATTAGACCAAGAGAACCCTATAAATATAAATTTATGAGACCATAATGAGGAACCTAGCATCACTTACTACTATCCCTCCATCTAGAGGTGCATCCATCTAATGTATTAGAGATCACTTGCATCCAAATAGCTCCATCATGAAGGCATAATGTCTTTTATTCATCTAGAGCATTGGCGACATTCAACGTAGGAAAAAAAAGTTACAAAGTTGATGCGACACACGGTGAGGGTTTCGAGACCACCTCCGACCCTATAAAACCAATTTCGAGCTTTTGCACAAACCAGGGAACCTAGATTGCAGAAAGCGAGTTCCCGTAGGCATCATAGACCTCCTTCATGTTCCCGCACCTCCTCCAGGGTTCCCGGATATCCTCCACACACCCTAGTCTAGATAGATCCTCTAGATCCACCCTTTTGAAGACTTCTGCATAGTCGTTTCTACTCCTAATTTTCCCGAGTTACCTCTGCGACACTTTCCTCGACAGGCATCTATTATTAGCTGATTTCTTTGCTCACTCTCTTTTGCACATTAGGTTAGTATTTCCTTTTTCATAGTTTTTAGCTTGCTTACATACTTATTTAATACATTTATTTACTTTATTTATAGCTGTTCATAGCTTAGATTAACTATCCCCACACTACTTAGTTAGTCCATTTTAGTTAATCACCATCAAAATTTATGAACCTTATGAATAATATTTTTCAAGAGTTCTTAGATAAGTTTGTTTTATTTTTCCTTGATGATATTTTGATTTTCTCAAATAACGTAGATGAACACAACGAACACTTAAGAATAACATAAGAAGTATCGAGAAAAAGGAAACTCTATGGTAATATTTCAAAATGTTCCTTTTATAAAAGAGAAGTACAATATCTTGGCCATATCATAAATAGGGATGAGATTTCTGTTGACCCATCAAAAATCAAAGCTATTACTAAGTGGCCAACACCTAAAAACGTACATGAGGTAAGAATTTTTATGGGATTGGCTGGGTACTATAGAAAATTTGTTAAAGACTTTTCAAGAGTGGCTAGACCAATTAATTCATTACAAAAAAAGATAAAATTTTTGTATGGACTGAAAATGTGAGAGTGCATTTAACTTGTTGAAAGAAAAACTTACATCTGCACCTATATTAAAGGTTTTGGATCCCAATGGAAAATTTACTGTGGTTACTAATGCCTCAAGTGAAGGATTGGGTGGAATACTTCTTCAAAATGACCATGTAATTGCATATGAAAGTAGAAAAATGAATGTGCATGAGAAAAACTATGATCCCCACGACTTAGAGCTTACTACCATAGTCCATGCCTTACAAATATGGAGGCATTATTTGTTAGGAAATCCATTTGAACTGAAAACAAATCATTTGGGGCTGAAATACATTTTTATGCAACCCAATTTAAATGTAAGACAACGTAGGTGGCTGGAATTTCTATCCCAATATGACTTTGATATTAGTTACATCAAGGGAAAATAAAATTGAGTGGTGATGCCTTTGAGCCATAGGAAGCGAGAAGCATATTTCAGAATCGTGAGCCTTAAAACTCAGTTTAAGGAAGAATTTAAGAAACAACTTCAAGTTGATTCTTACTATCAACAAGTGAAAACTACGTTAGAAACAAATTTGAATGATATAAGGTACAAGGGTTTTAGGTTCAAAAATGAAGGAATTTTACGATTTAACAAAAAAGTATATGTGCCCTTGGGTAGTGATCTTAGAGTGAAATTCCTACAAGAATTTCATGATGCATCATATTCCAAGCATCCACAAGTTACAAAGTTGTTGGCTGATGTTAAAAAAATTATTTTTGGAAAAGGATGAATAAGGATATGATAGAATTTTTTATTAATAGTTTGGAATGCCAATGTGTAAAGCAAGAACACTTACATCCTGTAGGTCTACTATATCCTCACAGTATTCCACAATATAAATGACATGTAATCAATATAGATTTTGTGCAAGGACTGCCACTATCCAAAAATAAACATTATATGATTTAGGCAGTAGTGGATAAACAAACCGAAGTAGGTCATTTCATATTGGAAAATATAAAGGAGGATTCCCCACTACTTACAAAAAGGTTTGTACATGAGATTTTTTGATTGCATGGAATTTTGGAACTAATCATTTTAGATAGGGATCCAAGGATGACCTCTCGGTTTTGGTAAATATTGAATTCTACATTGGGAAACGAATCAAATTTTAGTTCATCTTATCATCTTGAAACTGATGGACAAGAAAAAAGAGTGAACCAAGTTTTGGAAGATATGCTCAGAATGTATTGCATGGATCAACAATACAAATGGGAGGAATATCTACCATTGGTTGAATTTTCTTACAATAACACTTACCACTCCTCGCTGAAAATGTCTCCATTTGAAGTGTTGTATGACAGAAAGTCTATAACTTCTATTATCTAGGATAACACAAAGGAAAAAGAGGTGGTGGGTTTGAAAATGTTGACTAAAATGGAAGAGAAAGTTAAGCTCATTTATGAGTGGTTGAAAGAAGCTACTGATAGGTAGAAAAGCTACGCTGATTTAAAAGGACTGATAGAAAATTTGAGCAAGAGACAAGGTCTTTTTGAGGGTAAAACCCAAAAATAGCTCTATTTCATTTGGCAAAGTTGCCAAGTTATCTCCTAGATATGTAAGACCCTTTGAAGTCCTAGAAGTTATAAGTTCGGTGGCTTACAAATTAGCCTTACCTCCTGCATTGTCCAGGATGCACAATATTTTTCATATATATTTTCTTAAAAATATGTTTCTAATATATCACATATTATTAATTGGAACTCATTATAGGTTCAAGACCCGAGAATCATCATAGTTGAACCAATAAGAGTGTTGGAAACTCACAAACAATGTCTCAAAAATTGAGAAGTTTCTCAATGGAAGGTCTAATGAGACCAATATTCTAAGAGCAATGCAACTTGGGAGAATATGAATGATATAATGTCTATTTTCCTTACTTGTTTAAGTAAACAAAACTGTTGTTTTTGATAATTTGGAATGGATTCATAGAAAACTATTCGATACCTATTTTAAATAAATGACAATTTAAGCCTTATTGAAAGAATTTTTGGGAATTACTTGCTGAGACTTGGTTGATACAACCAAGTTTTAGAACTTTGATTGGTAAAATTCTAGAAAAAAATCCAATTGATGAAAAAAACTGAATTGTATTATATAGTTTTATCTATGAATTTTGGTTATGATTGATATATTTGTTAGTGTAGAATCACAACACCCTGGATGCCTGCAACTAGATGGGTTGAGACTCTCAGTGTGATTACACAACATGGAGCATCTATCAAAGTGTGATACCTTGTGAGTTGAGAGAGCTCTTCGGATTAAGGCTGGTTCCTATTCCTTTGTTCAGGTGCACACAAATATATTGTAGAGGATCTATTCTAAATATAATCTATTCTACCAAGGAGACAGGGTTGAGGAGATGTAAGAAAATAAACTAAGCTAACAAGGTGATGCACCAAAGGAATGTTAGACCCTCGTTTTGCAGTTTAACACAGACCACGAAATGCAATACAAACACTATGCACATGATGACCAAATTGCAATAAGAGATCAAAGAGACAACAACGAATACATGAGAGGGTCAAGAAAAATCCACAAACACACACACACACACACACATACACACACACACATATATTATTGCTCAAAATTTGATACAATATATTACAGTAGCCAAGAAGTAGAACTTTCATTACAACCCGAAGGAGAGGTTAGAAAAGCTCCACAAATCCTTCTATGAACAAAAGAAGAAGGGAGGGTGCAAAACAGAAATGTCCAACCCTTTACAATGAGCCCCAACCCTACCTTTATAGATTCGGCATAGAAGGGAGAAGAAGAGAGAAGCCAAAAACTAGTTCAAATTTCAACTACTATCATCAATGCCTCCTACAAATCCACCCCAAATCTGTCATGTCTGCAATAATTACTCATTCGGCACCTCGAAGGAGGAGGAACAACGGATCAAATCAAATCCGATCTGGTTGTTGGGGGCAAATAGATCCTGTATTAATGACACGAAGACATTTCTTATTTTTCACCCACTTAACCTCTCCAAAATTAAAGTTTCAGATCTTCATGGCATAGATGAGGCCGAGATCTTTCCAACGGTGCCAGATTTGTTGGATTTTGAGCACTAAGTCAAAATATATGCCCATTTGAAATTTGAATCGGGTTCGTACAAAATGGTGGGAACTAGCTACCAAAACGGACCCCCCTTTTGAAACCGGACACATGGAGGGCTGGTGCATGTTTGAGGGCTGCCTTTGTATTTTTCTTTTGAAGTTGCGCCGGGTTGACATGTGGCTTCTTCCGTAGCTCTTGGAATTTTCAACGACCGTTCCTACTTTTCTTGGGCCCTAAATACATGGTGAGATGGCGCTTGTTTGGAGTCCCGCCTCGGCCGACACGTGGTTGCTTCCACTAGCACATTTATACTTAGTATTTTTTGAGGCCAACCCTATTTTCCTTTTGACTTCTAGCTGTTGACTCTACCCCTCTTTGGACCTGGGACACGTGGGGGCCTGACGCTTGTTAGAGTCTACCCTTTTGGATTCAATCTCTGGAGGTGCACCATTTGGACACTTGGTAGCGGCTCTTCTGCTCCTCCATACTTAGTCATTTTTATGGCTCGTTCTGAGTCATTTCAAATATCAATGACTTCAAGCCTTCGCCGTTTATTTTCCTTTGAGCCTCTAGTTTCTTTGACACTATCTTCTCCTTCCTTGACCCTTATTTTCATTTTAGAGCCCGCATGTAATTTGTTTGTTGGATTTGAAGTACGGGTTTTCTCGACAAAGCCGTTTCTTGAATTTCTTCTTGCACTGGGTCATTTGATCTTTCGCAAGCCCTGCCCACTCCATTGTAGAGTCCCATTGCAACATGTTTGTAGGATTTGAACATGATTTCTTTGGTTTCTTCTATACAGGGTTGTGGCTGGTCAATTTTGTCGGGGAACAAAATAGTGATAACAATTTGGTGACTCGCAGGGTATCTGCTTGCTAGATGAAGAGATCAGTAGCCTTGAAGCATCCATTGGGCGTGGAGTCAAGAATGATGGCCTGATACTGATCCTACCTCTAATTCATGAGCTTGACCATTTGCACTCTCAATTTTCATAAGAAATCTTGAAACAAGGCTTCTGAGAGTAGAAAATTGCTTTGACCAGGGCTTTCATTTGTCCTTGAATGAACTGTTTGAAGACAAATTTTTAGTTTCTCTACATTTGTTTTATTTTGAAATAGCAACTATTACAGAAACTATGGGTCTCTCTCTACCATGAATACTGAAAGGGATAACATGTTCACTTGGAGGCACATTGAACTATGTACCGACGCAACCTGGAGCAACAAAGAACCTATGTCATGGCACTTAGGAAAACAAAACTACACTACAACAAAACAAACGTGCATACACACTTAGGGAAATTAAAATCCTATGCTAATATTTATAGGGGTGGAAACCTCCCAATTAGTAGCAATGTTTGAGATGGATCCCATTCACTAGGATCTGCAATTCTTCACCATCCAATTTAGCCATTGGAAAGCATTTCTACTCTTGCACTCTATGATCATGTAAGGGCCACTCTAGATGGCATCAAATTTGGAGTGTTTTCCTAGCTTTTCTCGATTTGCATCCCATTTTAGAAATAAGTCCCCTTCCTGAAAGGTCGTCATTATTGCCTTCTTGTTAAAACTCTTTTTATCAATGTCCAATCCTTTTCCATGACTCGCATTACATGCTCTCTTGCCACTCCTACCTCCATCCACTCCGCATACCGGATTGCCATGGGTTCAAACTCAGCTAGCTCTAACTGTTTCATGAGTTCCAAAGTAGGAAATTCTAATGAGATGGGAAATACTGCCTCTTTTCCATATACAAGCTTGTATGGTGAGCTCCCTGTGGATCTTTTGGATGTGACCCTATCAACCCATAGAGCTGATTTGAGCCTTGTATGCCAAGTCCTTTGATTTTCATCAAGAGTCCTTCTGATAATCCTTAATAGGTTCTTATTTGTGGACTCTGCTTGGCCATTACCTTGAGGGTAATAATTTGATGAGGTGCTAAGATACACACCATTCCTAACTACCCATTCAGTGATCCTTGTACCAAGGAATGCCAATGCATTATCTGATATAATAGTGGCAGGGACTCCAAACCTAGTGGCTATTCCTTCATAAAAATCCAAGATGTTGGATTCATTTACTTCTTTTAGTGCCACTGCTTTAGTCCACTTGGTGAAATAGTCTGTCATAGTGAGTATCCACTTGTGGCCTTGGCTTGAATTTGGGTTAATCACCCCAATGAAGTCTAGTCCCCATTGCATGAATGGATGTTCCACTGAAATGGGATGAAGGGGAAGGGCTGCTAACTTCTCCTTTCCTGTGAAGAATGCACATTTTTACACTTCTTGATCCATGAATAATAGTCCCTGAACACTGTAGGCCAATAATAACCAGCTTTCATGATCTTGAGAGCTATTACTCGAGGGGAAAAGTGACCTCCTACTTCTCCATCATGGAATTCATGCAACACTCTCTCAATCTAGCCTGTCTCAATGCATCTTAATAGAATACCATTGATATCCTTCTTAAACAAGACACCACCAACAAGCACATATGGGATAGCTTGTAGTCTAAAGTATCTTCTCTTTGCCTTGTTCCATTCTAGAGGGCACAAACTGTTTGAAGGTAATGCACCAAGGCTTGGGTCTAACATGGAGCAGGTGCATCATTAGTTGGTTGTTCTTGATCATTTTGTAGAAAAAGGATAGCCTCCTTTTCACCTACTGACTCAGCTTGATGCTTGGAGGTGAGCTATTCACGCAGTCCCTTGCCTCTAACTAGTTTGGTCACCTTGATCTCAATGTCATATTCCATTACTCGGGTGATCCAACCTGCCCTCTTCTCATTCAAATCCTTATTTAAAAGGAAGTCCTTAACACCAACATGAGATACTAGCAGTTGAATCTTGTTATTTGAGACCAAGTGTCTGAACTTCTTTAAGATCCTAATAACAACAAGGAACTGTTTTTCAATGAAAGAGTATTTTACCTCATATTCATCTAAGCTCGATCAAGATAGCTATGGGTTGCTCCGAACCTTCATTGTTGGGCTGGACCAAGATGGTTGAGATGGTTTCTGACCCTCCAAAAGCATATAACATGAAGTCTTTTGAGAAGTCTGGGTTAATGAGAGTTGGAGCCTGTGATATTGTGAGCTTAATGGCCTCAAAACTCTCTTTACCCTTTACTATCCATTTAAATGCAAGACTCTTCTTTAACATCATTGTTAAAGGCTTCACAAGAGTAGCAAAGTCGGGTATAAACCGCGAACAAAGTTTATCCTCCCCAAGAATCTTTGGAGAGACTTTTTATGTTGTGGCAATGGAAGTGTCCTGGATGGCTTCAACTCTTTCAGGATCAATTGCTAACCCTTCTCTAGAGACAATGTGGCCCAAAAATTTCCCTTCATGAGCCAGAACACACACTTTTTTGGGTTTAATGACACCCCAAACCTTCTACATCTCTGAAATACCTATCTAAGGTGAAAGAGATGGTCTGCAACATTTTTTGAAAAGACAGTGATATCATCTAGGTACACCAGGACTATGTTGTTGATCAAGCCTTTGAATGCCATATCCATAGCTCGCTGAAATGTTGCTCCAACATTTGATAGTCCAAATGGCATTTTCTTATAAGCATATGTACCCAATTTGGTGGTGAAGGCTGTCTTGAATTGATATTATTCTTTCACCATTATTTTGTTATAGTTTGAATACCCATCTAACAATGAAAACCTCTCAGAACTAGATACAACTTGTAATATTTGTTCCATTGATGGAAGTGGGTAGTGGTCCTTAAGTGATGCTCTGTTTTGATCAAGAAAGTCCACACACAACCTGATTTCTCCATTTTTATTTCTCATAGGTACCAAGTTAGCAACCCAACTCGAATGCTTGATAGGAAAAATGATACTAGCCTCAATTAGCTTGTTCAATTCTTTTCTCACGAGAGGCTCAATGTGGGGATTTATTAGCCTTTGATTTTTTCTAAAAGGCTTAGCTCCTGGGTCCAACTCGACGGTGTGCTATGCCAAATTTGGGTTGAAACCTATTAAATCTTTATAAGTCTAGGTAAATACATCTAGGAACTCGTGATAGATTTGAACAAATTCATATTTTTCTTGTTGAGTGCTTACCCTGCCAATCTGCAATGCTTTGCCTTCTTCTATAAAAATAGTTTTGAATATTCACCCTTTACCTGATGATTTTCCTTCTCTTTTGAGTAATTGGTCATTTGGGTTGAAGATTGATTCCAAAATGACAAGACCCTTTGGTAGTTTATTGGTCCTTAGTTGTACCACTTGATCTCCATATCTGCTACTCCAATTTGTCTTGATTCCTGGAGGAGAACTTAGCTTCCTCTTGTAGAAAGTTGACAATTTGTTGATCATTTTCAAAGACTTTCCAACTTGTGTTGTTTTCTGGGACAATTGACCTTACAACCAGCTTGATATGGGGCTGATGCTTATCATTCTTGATACTCTCCACAACATCAAATGCTGCCCCAATTGCTGCCAATATGTTTGCTGCTTCATTCTTCTTCCTTGGGATGGAGTTAATGCTGAATGCCTCAAAATATTCAATGAGGTCCCATACCCGGTTCTTGTAACTCTTTAATAGGTCATTCTTAGCAGCATTTTTTCCTCGGACATGATTAGCAACTAGTTCATTATTACAAAACACTTGACAGTTCTTGACTCCTCTTTTCCTTGACCACTGTAGTCCATGGACCAAAGCCTCATACTCTACTATATTGTTTGAAAAAATTGGAAATGTAAAGCTGAGTAGTATTTCATACCTTGGGGGGAAATAAGCATAGCTCATGCTCCAGCTCCTTGTCTACTTCTCAAGCCATCAAATAATGACCATATATCTCATTGTCATCTTTTTGGTCTGGCTTAATGATGTCGGGAAGAGGCTAATTTCCTTCATGAAAACAATAGACTCCTAGCTCAGACTCCTCCATCTCTTTATAGGGGTCAAAATCATGTCTCTTGTTTGCCCATTCATCGAGAGTCAAGTCTAGGATACACCCCACCTTGGTATCTAGCCTCACAAGTGCTTGGGAGGTCCTCCAAATCAAAGGCTAAACAATTTGCATTGATTGGGCTGGGTACATAAGACTCAATATGGTAATCTGCAATGGGCTTAGATCTGATTGTGGCCTTAGCTCCATACCTTGTTCGAAAAGCATGTACAACCAAATGATATTTTTGCAATACAATCACATTAGGGCATGCATGTAGTCTAAGGATCAAATCTTTTGATGACTTCATTAGTTATCACTTCTATCCCATCCAATTGCACTACCCCTCTGGATATGAATTTGTATTGGAGATCCAGTTGATCAGCTATTTTCTTTGGCATTATAGAGCTACTTGCCCCGAATCAATCATGCAATTGTGTACCAATTTGTCCCCAATGATCAATGAAACATAAAATGGAGGTGGATTCAGATTCTTACCTTGTTGTCCTCCATGGTTTCCTTCGGGATGAGCTGCATTGGTAAGCACTTTCTCTTGCTGGTTAGGGGGCTGATTTGAGCTTGACCAATTGGCCATAGTAGTCTACAACAAATCTCTCTATCCTAGAATGGCTAATGACTCCCACATTGAGATGTTCACATTTTTCTTCTTCATTTGTTCAATGATATTAAATGAGCTATCCTTTTACTTCCCCTTTCCTGGCACATTTTTCTCTTGCACATGGGTTGTCACAACTAGTGTCTGAGTGGATTTGGTAGGTGGCTTGGACTGACTCTACATATTGGGAGTTGCATTTTGAGTGCCAATACCTTGTGGAGTAATGGAGGGTTGAGGATTACTTGAGTTTGGTGATTTTCCTTCTCCAATATTTCTCTTCTTGGACCGTGTATGGGCAACTATACTTTGAGAAGGGGCCTGATTCATTCCACATAAGTCTTCAGCTTGCCAATTAACAAGCATAGTTTCACTTGGAGGTGCTTCTTGTTGAACTCCTTACTACTGATTTTCTTCTTGACTAGACTCTTATGACACACCACTGGTCTATACCATCAAGGCCTAGTTTAGTGCACCATTGAAGCACATTGATTGGTTATGTGGCTGATTACATGGAAAACACCAATCATATTATTGGGCCATATTGTTTTGTGTTGGGACCAAGGCCCTTGATGTTGAAGTTGTGTTTGGATCATATGACTAGAAAGGCCTAACAACTTGAGGTTTTCCTTGGCTTTGGTTTTGATTTACAACCTGAGTTGGTGGCCTATTTTACTGATATGGGGGTCTAGCCTGATACTAATTCTGAGGTTGATATGGCCTAGAATTCTAAGTTTGGTTCCTCTTGATAGTTACTAACTCATTCCCTAGGTTATGCAACTATTTCATAAATTCTTGAATCTCTTTTGAGGTACTAGAGGATGATGTGGAGGCTTTAGCTGAACTTTGATTCCTAGGAGTAGGCATAGGAGCTAATGTGGGTGTCTGGTTGGTGCTTGGGTTTCCTAATTCTAGATATAGAGGCATGGGTGGCCTAGGAGCAAGTTTTCTAGCTTGAATTAAACAATTTTCAGCTCTTATGGAAATACTATAGGCTGCAGGTAAGGCTGTGCCTCCCATTGATTGAATCATTAAAGCAATATCAAAATTTAGTGCTCTAAAGAAGTATAAGAAGGCACTTGTTATCCAAAATGTGCCCCCCTGCTCATTTTGTGGCTAACTCCTCCCATTCTTCCCTCTCTTGTGCTTTAGTCACAAAATTTTTATTTCAAGCACTCAAAACCTTCTGGAAGTGGCACCATTGGATAGAGCTCTTTCTCAGCTTTCCAGAAAGGTAAAGTTTTCCTCCTAACTCCATGTATTTTTGAAGTTATGGCTCAGCGGAGTTTTTTTGGAAAAATTTCCCCTGAAAGGCCTGCGGCCAATGAGATGCCGCCATGTGGCACCTAGAGTGGCGGAGCGCGGGGAAATTTTGGAAAATTTTCCAAATGACCAAAAAGGTGCAAAAATTCAAATTTTTGCCCGCCAACCCGATTTGGCCCTGTTTTGCCCTAAAACTTCAAATGGCCATATCTTTCGATCCAGAGCTTAGTTTTTCACGTTCTTTATATCAATGGAAAGATGGTGAAATTCTCTACAAGATTCTAGGGTTAATTTTGCATTTTGGTGGAGTTTGGAGAGATAAAATTAAGAAACACCTCTGGCACGTGGTCATGGACAGAAATGACGTTTCAACCACCGTTTTTAATGAAGAATGGCTCGCATTCTCTCCCAGCATGGTTAAAAATGTCAGGGAATGGGTCTGTCAGGGCACCCATGCTGTTTTGATGGCATTTTGGTCAATGGTTGAACCCCTTGCACATTTTCCCATGTTTCTCTCTCCTGGGGTCGTGGTTTGCACTGTAAAAGCCAGAATGAGTTCATTTTGCAAAGGGAGACACTTTTTCAGCTCTGCAACTTCCTTTTTCTTCCTCCTTGGTAGAATTTGTGAAGAAATTTTACCTTTCCATGTAATGCAACACCTTTTCTTGCCTCTGGATCACTGTAATGTACTGTATTGGATCTGAGATGTTGATATATGTTCTGTGATTAAAATCCCTCAATCCTTTCATATATCTATCATTGCTTTCTTGATCTTTCATTACATTTTGAGAATTTGTGCATGTTTTGTGTGTGTTTCCTTGTGGATTGTGTATTTCATGTAGCATCAGGTGTCTACAACTCCTTTGGTGCATCACCTATTAGCATTAGTTCTTTCTTTTTTGCATTTTCTATCCTTGTCCCTTTGGAATTTAGAGTAGATTTAGGAGTTTAAACCTCTGCAATTGTGCAAGTAAATAGCTGATCAGAGGAGTTGAGGAACCAACCTCTAATTTGGAGATTCCTCTTCCATTTTTACAAGTCCCACACTTGGGAAGAGGATTCAATGTTGTGCAATCACACTGGATGCTTAGAATGATCAAACTAGAAGCCTGATCAACATCCAGGGGGTGCTGCTGATTTGCAACAACAGTTTTGGCACACCTGGTGGGACCTTAGAGGTCTTCCACTTTATCTTTGATAGGTTGGTGTGTTCCTGTTAAAGATTTAGCCTTTTGGAGGCACTTTCAAAAGCACATCCTGGCGACTCCATCCGTAAACAACTCATTCTCTAAGTTCAGAGACTGCTTTTCCATTCATTTCCATCCATTCTTCTTTCCATCATTTTCATTCTTTTCCATTCCATGAAGTTGTGCAATCATGACTTCATTTCCATCATGGAATTCACATTTACAACAGTAGTATATCACACCTCCAACATGTTTTACAAATCCTCCAAATCAGCATTTTGATCAAATTCAAAATCAGCATGTCTACCTATATGAGTAGCAGTGCCAAAGTCAGTTTGGATATGAAGCATGTCAAGCACAAGGGTATGCTGGTTGTGAGGGCAGTCAAGAAGAAAATGCAGATCTGCTGGAACAAATCCAAAAGATGGAGGTAAACATGGTGCAATCCAGGGCTCAAGCACAAATGAAAGCATTTAGAATCAGTTGTAGAGCACCTTGTCCATGGGTGGGACCTTTTCCAAGGCATTACAGCCCTCAAGAGAAGCTAGACTTCATGATTACAACACTACCATTTCTTGCAAAGTGGACTAAAGGAATAAAGGTGTATGAGAGGAGTATTCAACAACCTTGTCAACAGGTAAGCACACCATCTCATGCCTTTTCTCTCCCTCTTTCCCAATCTATTTTATCTCAGCAGTGTTAAGTTTTAAACTCTCCATCTGCTGTCCCAAGTGTTGAATCCATTTCTCCATTCCCTAGTCTTCCACCCCATCTCAATTCTTCTATCCTTTTCCCTTCCAAACAGCCATTCCCTCCAAAGAAACAAGAGTTCCTACCTCCTCCACCACCACAAAAAATTACAAAATCAATTGAGTTACAATCCACTTCTCCTCTTGCATTCCCAAATCCATGTTGGGAGGATAAAAATCAGAATGCCAATCAAGGAAAATAGCAGCAGAAAGAAGAGCCAAACAAGGATGAAGAAATTCAAAGTCTGAAGAGTTGGGCTCTTAAATTGGGATTACAAAATCCCTTGATGGTGAAACCAATAGAGGATGTTGAAGTTGGAGAACAAGTGGAAAACAAGGCTGATTTTATAACAGCAGTGAAGCGAGAAAAACAATAGTTTGTTGGTGATGAGTTGGGTGTCCATGTTGGCACTTTGCCCAAAGAAAATTCTGATCCAGGTTTGCACTTTGCAAAATCAGCCATCGAGAAGGAAGGAAAACCATCTCAAAACCCCATCTTTGAGGAGAAAATGGATGAGGTCAAGTCAGTTTTTACAACAGTAGAAGAAGGAAGCATTATTGATACATTTTTGCTTTCATTTGAAGGGGCTGATTTGATTGATGAAGCCATTATGGAGGTGAACAAAACAGGTCTAAATTGTGAGAAAAAGGCACAAGAAATTTCATGCTTCTCTCCCACTTCATCTCTCCAACAATCTAATTTTTGGGATGAGTTTGGATTGACAAGTTTCATGTTTGAAAATGAAGTTATACAGGGTGAAGAAAATGCAGATTTGGAGGCCACCATACAAGAGGGAGAGACTTTGCTGCAGCAAGACATTCAAGAGTTTGATTTGCCATCAGACTTAGAAGAATGTTTAGATGAAGAGCTAGCTGAAATTACCATGTTTCCTTCTTCACCATTCGTTCTCCAACAACAAAAACTTGTTGCCATGGACAAAAGAGTTCAAGGACAATAGCCTACAGTTTACAACATGCCTCTTGAATCAAAGCTAGAAGAATTTGATCTTCCAAAAGCTACAATGGAGGAGCTCCAAAGCCAACAATGTATTGCAGTAGGTAACAACAATGCAAAGCAACTTCATTGGATGTTGCAATCAATAACGAGGAGTTGCACACTATAGAGGAGTTCCATGTTGCCATGAAGGAAGAGAAAGGGCAGAAAAGTCCTACCATTGCTTCCACATCACCCACCCAAGAAGGTCTACAAGAAGACTCCATTTTTGGAGTTGAAAATCAGAGCTATGGGCATATCAAATGGATCATACCTTGCCCAATAAGGTATTTGACTTCATTGGAGTCAAAGGAGAAGTCACAACCAGTCATGCTTGCTTCTAAGCATGAGGGTGAGCTATAAAGTACCAAGGATCAGCTGTCATACCTCTTCAATCCAAATGTAGAGCAACTAAAAGAGGTATTGGATTTGTTTTCAGTTGACACCTTGATGATTTGGGTAGAAGACCAGCTTCTTGTTGATTTTCCACTCATCCAATCAGCCATGTTCAGTGCCAAATCAGTTGCATGGTTGCAACTTTTGAGAAAGGGAAGCTATTTCTCCCAACCAGTTGCAGGGTTTGTTTAGCCCACTTTTGCTTCCAGTTAGAGTAGGATAGGTAGTTTTTCTTTCAGTAAAAGAAGTGCTTGTGCACACTCTGCATGTTCCATTTTGGAGCATGTATGACCTTTAGTTTTGTACATAGTTTTTGTGGTGCTGGTTTTGCTCTTGTATAGTCCATTTCAATGGGTTTCCAAGTGGCTTAGAGAGGAGGTTTTCAAAGTTCAGATCAGTTTGTAGGCTAAAACTCATGACTCCATGCCCAATGGATGCTTCAGGCAACTGGTAACTTCATCCAGCAGGCAGATGCCCCTTTGAGTCGCCAAAATTGTTATCCAAAATGTGCCCCCTGCTCATTTTGTGGCTAACTCCTCCCATTCTTCCCTCTCTTGTGCCTCAGTCACAAAATTTTTCTTTCAGGCACTCAAAACCTTCTGGAAGTGGCACCATTGGATAGAGCTCTTTCTCAACTTTCCAGAAAGGTAAAGTTTTCCTCCTAACTCCATGTATTTTTGAAGTTATGGCTCGGTGGAGTTTTTTGGAAAAAATTTCCCTTGAAAGGCCCGCGGCCAATGAGATGCCGCCACATGGCACCTAGAGTGGCGGAGCGTGGGGAAATTTTGGAAAATTTTCCAAATGACCAAAAAGGTGCAAAAATTCAAATTTTTGCCCGCCAACCCGATTTGGCCCTGTTTTGCCCTAAAACTTCAAATGGCCATATCTTTCGATCCAGAGCTCGTTTTTCACGTTCTTTATATAAATGGAAAGCTGGTGAAATTCTCTACAAGATTTTGGGGTCAATTTTGTATTTTGGTGGATTTTGGAGAGAGAAAATCAAGAAACACCTTTGGCACGTGGTCATGGACATAAATGACGTTTCAACCACCGTTTTTAATGAAGAATGGCTCGCATTCTCTCCCAGCATGGTTAAAAATGTCAGGGAATGGGTCTGTCAGGGCACCCATGCTATTTTGATGGCATTTTGGTCAATGGTTGAACCCCTTACATTTTTTCCCGTGTTTCTCTCTCCTGGGGTCGTGGTTTGCACTGTAAAAGCTAGAATGAGTTCATTTTGCAAAAGGAGACACTTTTTCAGCTCTGCAACTTCCTTTTTCTTCCTCCTTGGCAGAATTTGTGAAGAAATTTTACCTTTCCATGTAATGCAACACCTTTTCTTGCCTCTAGATCACTGTAATGTACTGTATTGGATCTGAGATGTTGATATATGTTTTGTGATTAAAATCCCTCAATCCTTTCATATATCTATCATTGCTTTCTTGATCTTTCATTACATTTTGAGCATTTGTGCATGTTTTGTGCTATGTTTCCTTGTGGATTGTGTATTTCATGCAGCATCAGGTGTCTACAACTCCTTTGGTGCATCACCTATTAGCATTAGTTCTTTCTTTTTGGATTTTCTACCCTTGTCCCTTTGGAATTTAGAGTAGATTTAGGAGTTTAAACCTCTGTAATTGTGCAAGTAAAATAGCTGATCAGAGGAGTTGAGGAACCAACCTCTAATCTGGAGATTCCTCTTCCATTTTGCAAGTCCCACACTTGGGAAGAGGATTCAATGTTGTGCAATCACACTTTGGATGCTAGTATGATCAAACTAGAAATCGATCAACATCCAGGGGTACCGCTGATTTTCCACAACAACACCTTCATCTCGTGGGCTTTACAACCACTAGAATCCTATCCCATATCCTTTGAAATATGAGGTTGAAATTTGGCAACTGCTCATTAGGGGCTCTCTTGATTATTGTCAGTTTCTCCAAAAAGGATAGACTATCCCCCTTTTCTCCAAATTGGTAATGAAGAGCTCTACATAGATGGTCCCAATTATGAATAGAGCCTGTTGTTAGACTCCTGAACCATTATGAAGCTTTACTCTTGAGTGAAGTGGCTAGCAACTTGACTGCAATGTCCATTTCAGTGATCTCATGGATTACACAGACATTTGCAATGTCTTAAATGTGGTCACCAGGAGAAGTCTGGTTCTCTCCAGTGAAATGTGGGATGCTCTTTAAAGTTACCACTGGGACTGGATTTTTTACATTCGAGTGAGTGGGATGCTACCGATGAAATTGACATAAGGATTTTTTTGTGCCATCCTAATCATCCTGAGCACCCTTCTTGATTGAAAGAATGAACTACTAGGAGGAGGTGTTGACAAGGCTTTATTTGGTGGAGATGGAGACCTCTGGGCTCTTCTTCCCCTTCTTTTTCTGTCTGGAGACAAGTGCAGATAGAAAACCGTCCCTATTCTTTGGTTCTTGAACTTGTTTGTGTTCTTTTCATGAACTCAAAAGTTTGCGATACTCAAGCTAGTGGATTTTGTCCCTTTTGGAGTCTCCAGATGTGTAGTTTCAAAGCTTCTTAAAAGCTAAAACTTGCAATAAGTGCACATTAATATTGCTTCCATAAGAAATGGAGACCTCTTGTCCAACCGGGCATGCCAAAATAGTTAGTGCAAAATCACAACACCCATGGATTCCTGCAACCAAATGGGTTGAGACTCTTAGTGTGATTGCACAACATGGAGCATCTCTCAAAGTGTGGGACCTTATGAATTGAGAGAGCTCTCCGATTAAGGCTAGTTCCTATTCCTCTGTTCAGGTGCACACAAATATATTACAGAGGATCTATTCTAAATCTACTCTATTCTACTAAGGAGACAGGGTTGAGGAGATGAAAGAAAATAAACTAAGATAACGAGGTGATGCACCAAAGGAATGTTAGACCCTCGTTTTGCAGTTTAACACAAACCACGAAATGTAATACAAACACTATGCACAGATGACCAAATTGCAATAAGAGATTAGAGAGACAACAATGAATACATGAGAGGGTCGAAAAAATCCACAAACACACACACACACACACACACATATATTATTGCTCAAAAGTTGATACAGTATATTACAATGAGCCAAGAAGAAGAACTTGCATTACAACCTAAAGGAGAGGTTAGAAAAGCTCCAAAAATCCTTCTGTGAACAAAAGAAGAAGGGAGGGCGCAAAATAGAAATTTCCAACCCTTTACAATGATAGCCCCCAACTCGCCTTTATAGATTCGACATAGAAGGGAGAAGAAGAGAGAAGCCGGAAAACTAGTTCAAAGTTCAACTACTATCATCAATGCCTCCTATAAATTCACCCCAAATATGTCGTGTCTACATCAATTACTCGTTTAGTGCCTCAAAGGAGGAGGAACATCGATCAAATCAAAACCGATATGGTTTTGGGGGCAAATAGATCCTATATTAATGACACGAAGATGTTTCTTCATTTTTCACCCACTTAACCTCTCCAAAATTAAAGTTTTAGATCTTCATGGCATAGATGAGGCTGAGATCTTTCCAATGGTGCCAGATTTGTCGATTTCGAGTACTGAGTCAAAAGATATGCCCATTTGAAATTTAAATCGGGTCCGTACAAAATGGTGGGAACCAGTTGCCAAAACAGATCCCCTTTTCAAACCTGGACACGTGGAGGGCTGACGATGTTTGAGGGCTGCCTTTGTATTTTTCTTTTGAAGTTGCACTGGGTTGACACATGGATTCTTCCACAACTCTTGGACTTTTCAACGGCCATTCCTACTTTTCTCGGGCCCTGAATACGTGGCGAGATGACACTCATTTGGGTCTCCGCTTTTGGAGTCCGACTCAGGACATGTGGTTGCTTCTGCTAGCACCTTTATACTTGATCTTTTTTAAGGCCCTCCTAATCGTATTTTGAATTATAGCTATTGACTCTGCCCCTCTTTGGACTCGGGACACGTGCGGGCCTCGGCGCTTTGTCGAGTTTGCCCTTTTGGATTCAATCTCTGGAGGTGCACCATTTGGACTGGCAATGTCCAATGTCTCCTCCATACTTAGTCAGTTTTAGGGCTCGTTTTGAGTCATTTTAGAGCCCGATGACTTTGAGCCTCTGGTTTCTTTGACACTGTCTTCTCCTTCCCCAACCCTTCTTTTCATTTTAGAGCCCACCTGCAATCTGTTTGCTGGATTTGAAGCATAGGTTTGCTTGACAGAGCCGTTTCTTGAATTTCTTCTTGCATGGGGTGTTTGATCTTTCGCAGGCCCTGCCACTCCATTGTAGAGTCCCACTGCAACATGTTTGCATGATTTGAATGTGATTTCTCTGGTTTCTTCTGTGCGGGGTCGTGGCTGGTCAATTTTGTCGGGGAACAAAATAGTGATAACAATATTAGGAATTATTATAATTAAATCTTCGGATTATGATTCTTTTAGAGGAGAAGTATGTAACATCCTGAATGTAATTAAATTCATTATTGAATTATTATGATCATTAATCCCCCTTGTTAATGAATGTTTGGTATGATTTAATGAACTAACATAGATATCTTAAATACATGTGTCTAAAAGACACCAAGAGATACCAATCTCGAGGTGCCGATTAATATCTCTCATGTCTTTTAGACAAATGTATTTAAGATATCGATGCTAGTTTACATATTTATTTTAATTTTTAATGTTTGTTATGAACTAAATATATTGTGTAAACCATCATTTAAAAATGAAGAAAATATAAAATACATTTATTTTTAAATATAATTAATTAATTAATTCAAATATTTATTTTTATTTAATATTTTTAATGTTTGTTGTAATTAAATATATTTTGATTTTTTTTTTAAATATAAAATTGTATTTATTAAATTTTAATTACAAATATAAAACATTTATTTATATGTTTTATTTATAAAACACATCAAACTAACATAAAATAAAAATACATCTAAAAGTAAAAATAAATTAAAACTAATCTAAAAGTAAAAATACATTTAAAAGTAAAAACTAAATTTACCCTAATCTAAACATCACAATACATCTAAAAGTAAAGAATAAAATAAAATAAAATAAAATAAAACTAACTTAAAAGTAAAAATACATCTAAAAGTAAAAACTAAAATAAAACTAACCTAAAAGTAAAAATACATTTAAAAGTAAAAACTAAAATAAAACTAACCTAAAAGTAAAAATACATCTAAAATTAAAAACTAAAATAAAACTAACCTAAAAGTAAAAACTAAAATAAAACTAAAAATACATAGTAAAAATACATTTAAAAACTATAGATTCACACTTATTCACACCTATTATTTATTCGGCACTAAATATCTTCCTTACTTACATGTAAAAGTAAAAAATACATCCAAAAGTAAAAATCTAAAAATTGTTACTTACCTAACTTGAATTTCCTTCACGTAATAACATCGCACAATTATTTACCGATTAACACTTGTTATCTTTCACATCCTTCCGGTAATAACCCCACACAATTATTTACCCATTAACACTTGTTATCTTTCACACTATTAAAATAACTTACATTTCCATGTATAAATACATAATCATATATTTATTTTATTTATTAAACATTGAGTCAAACATTGAAAAATAAATTATTTTAACCATTAAATATTTTTTTCAACGCACGCCATTACATTCCTCGTTCCACCGTAAGACACCTCTGTGTGTGTGTGTGTGTGTGTGTGTGTGTGTGTGTGTGTGTGTGTGTGTGTGTGTGTGTGTGTGTGTGTGTGTGTGTGTGTGTGTGTTGTGTTTTGTTTGTGCATTGTGGCATATTATGTGCTTAGATTAATATGTGAGCATTAACACTGCTCGTATAATCTATGCATTTATGGAGTTTAGTTTGGTTGATTATGTGGCATTATTAATTGGTTAATAGAATGATGTGAGGTGGAGATTGGACCCACCCCACCATGCAATTTATGTGGTTTTAAAGTTTATCAAAATTAGATTAAAACCTAAGTTGCATGACATATTTGTGGCATATGAGTTTTATAGTTTAAGACACGAAGGGACATGGCATTTAAGGAGGTTGGTTGAAATTAATGCGATAAACATGGATGCCTTGGGAAACACTAGGTTCTTTGAGAAGCTTGGTCATGCAAGTAGACACATTGTTTAATTTTCTTTTGGTTGTTGTGGAGCTCTGTTTAAGGGTTGTGCATGGAGTTTTTAGGAGAATAAATTGTTTGGTGACTATTGCATTAATATTTCATTGTTGTTATCCCCGATACTATGGAATTTTTATTGTTTAAATATGTGTTTGAAGGATTTAATGGAACTCATAGTGTTTTAAAGTTTTCAACTTGGAAAAGTGTAGAGAAAATTTAAAAACACAATACATAGGCATGGGTTTTTGGGTCATATATCGATGGAAGTTGCATGAATGTCTTCTAGGTAGGTACTTAGGAGATACACCTAGTTATCATAACATGTAAAAGTGTAAACCAAGTATATAAGATTATACACACTTGATTAAAGTGACTTAAGGGAGATCATGGAGATCTGGATATACCCTTACAACTGCACATGGTTATTATATGTTATCATATGGATTACAAATATTTGAAACATGTTGGATTATTCAAAGATAAAGCTAAATGATAATGTTAAACATTGGTAACATTGATTGTATATTAAGGGTATGTTTTAAAAAAATACCTTAAATTTGTTGATCATAACAAGGGTGTTACATGTGTGGTGGACTAGAATAATAAGTGTGTCAAGTAATAAGATGTATTGGTGATATGTAAACTCTTCAACTTTGGAATCATCCACAGAATCACAAGTTAAACATTGCTATTCTAATTTCTATTAGAAAATGATAGAGATAACTAGTGAATGAATTATACTTATGCTTAGAATCCACAATTGCAGGAAAGGAAAGAATTTAAGCTCATAAACACCAAAAAGTTTTATCCTGAAACCTCCAGAGGAGGAAAAACTAGTCAAGAAGGGAAATTTCTCTTTCTTCCCACTTTTATTGGCCAATTCAAAATAACAAGTACAAAATTTACAATAAGTATGAAAGAGAAGTAGATAATATCTCACACTTCCTCCCAAATACTTGTTTGCTTTGTCTCAACACTCCTTTCTTCTACAAAAACACAATTCCAACACTAAGAACTTCTTTCTCACTTGCTTTCATGATTTGATGATCCTATTCTCTTCTACATACATGTATTTATAGCCTTTCTCATGTCCTCCCATGCACTGGAGAATGGGAAAGGTCATGGAGGAGAAGAGACACAGACAACCTTCCAAATTCTAGGTTGTTCGTTTCATTTTTTTTTTCTATTTGAAAGAGCCAAGACCACCACCCAAAGTAGACCGACGGTCCTAGGAACGCCACCACAGGTTGGCGACAGGTTCTATAACCGCCGCTCTGCATAGAGCAGAGAAGCTGTTACTAAAAAGAAAAAACCTTCGTGTGTTATTTTTCCTTCTTTGTGTTGACTGATTTTATGAAGTAGAGTCATTTTGGATCCCTATGGATCACATCTCCCCTACTTAGGAGGTTTTTGGTCCCATAAAAGCTTAGTGGGGGAGTAGATGAGGAAATAATTCCCTCACTTGATACTTCAAGTACCACCGATCCTACCTTGGTGTATTTACTTTCAGTCTAATCTGCTAAGACTCCTGTGGACCTCTCATAATCTCTCTCGACCTTCTCATTGTAGCACTACATCCTACTCCAATTCACCTCGTGAGTCTAAGACACAATCCTCAATGGAAGGTGGAAACTATAGTCCTTCATCTTCATCTAGCATGGATGGCTCATATAGGTGCAAGTTCTCATAGTTTACTACAAAGTACATCCTCATAAATGATGACAAGTCAAGTCAAAAAGCATTTTCTCCATCCTAATCTAATATGGTGAAGGGCCCATATCGTAGTGGCTTGAGCTACCATGCTTGACCTTGTAGTCTCTCCTTTCTCAAGTAAATCCAAACTCTATCTCCAAAATGAAACTTATGTTCTCTCCTATGCTTTGATCGTGCCTAGCTTTTTACTTGGCTTGTAATTTATCTAGCTGTTCTTTGACTTTGAGATGGATTTGTTTGATCCTCTCAATATTTTTTTTTCTCTAGTCACCTTTGTGTCTCATGTCCCCTCCTCATCCTACTTTGTCCAACTAATATGTCTAGCAAATTTTTAGGTAGATATCCCAAGCATGCTTCAAATGGTGACTTCATAGTGGATGTGTGTACTACCTAGTTATAGGAATGCTGAATGTAGGCTAAGGAATCATCCCAAGTCCTGGGGTATTTGATGTTATACCCTCTGATCAACTGTACCAAAGTCTTGTTCACCACCTTTGTCTTTCCATCTATTTGTGGATGGAAAGTCAGTACTCCTCTGTAACCTGGCATCCATCTTGTCCCAAAAAGTAGTCAAAAACTTCCCCAAGAACTTGGAATATCTCATGTAAACAATATACTTTGGCAAACCAAAATGCACCCATACATTAGCAAAGAAAAGATCTGCTGTCGCATGTGATTTTAATGTCTTTTTACATGCCATAAGAATACACATATTCCTGAATCTATCAACAAAAAAATAGAGATAGTCATGGCCATGTTTAGACATAGGTAATCCTCCTAAAAATCCATAGAAATGCCTCCCACGAGACGAGTAGGTACTGGAAAAGGCATATACAAATCCTCCTTCCTAGTCTTAGGCTTACTGGTACACAAAGTTGACATCCACGTATAAATTTTGATACTTCTTCCTACATATTGGGCCAATACACATACCTTTGCAAGTGGGCTAGGGTCTTATCAACACAAAAATGTCCTGCTACTTTCGAGGTATGCGATTCCCTCATCAATAAAAGTCTTTCTTCTTTAGGCACAAAAAGCTTCCCTCATTGGTAGAGAGCCAGCCACCCTTGAGATAAAAATCTTCAATCCTTGTCCTTTCAATCCCTTGGGACTCCAACTTCTAAAATGTCACCCCAAAGTCTTTGTCTTGGGCATATGCCTCTCCGTAATCTTCCTTCATGAAGGGCTCAATTTGAGAGATAGTGGCCAAACAGAAAACTTCTCTGTGTGGGTGGCCTAGACAACATGTCTGCCATAAAATTTTTACTACCCTTCTTGTATTTGATCACCAAATGGAACTGCTGATGGAACCCCATCCATTTGTAGTGCCTTACCCGCTACAATTTAGACTGTGCTTAAAAATACTGGAGAGGTTTGTGGTCGGTGTGCACAATAATTTCTTTACCAAAAAATAATGCTTCCATTTTTAATTGTCGAACTAGTGCATACATTTCCTTATCATATACTGAATATCCTTTAACTGCTGAAGTGAAAGTTTCGAATGATAGCATATGGGTTTACCTCCTTGAAGCAACACTGTGCCCATAGCGTAATCACTGACATCAATCTCTACTTTGAAAGGCTACTACAAATAAGGAAGATTAAGTACTAGAGCATGAATAATCTTGTATTTCAATAAATCATAGGATTTGTCTTGTTCCTTACCCCCATTCAAGACCCTTTTTCTTTGTGGCCAATATGTGTAGAGGTGCTGCAATCGTGGAGAAGCCCAAAATGAACTTCGCATGTCTTTGTACTACTCCCACAAAACTCCTAGTATATGCGGCTCCTGTTGGTGTTGGCCAATTAGTGATATCTTCCACCTTCTTTGGATCCACTCATTCTCTTCTCCTCAAATTACGTGTCCAAGATAGACAAGTGACTGTTTGGAAAATTCACATTTATTCATATTACAAAGCAATTGTTTATCCTTGAGAACTTGAAAGAATTGCTATAAATGAGTTAGATTTTCTTCCCATGTGGCACTAAAAATCAAGATATCATCTAGATATACAATGACACATGAATCTATGAAATCCCACAATACATCATTCATCAATCTCATAAATGTAGTGGGTGTATTGCATAACCCAAAAGGAAGTACTAACCATTCATACAAACCTTGTTTTGTCTTGAAGGAAGTCTTCCATATATCCTCCTCCTTCATTCTAACTTGGTGATAACCAGACTTGAGATCCAACTTCATGAAAAATTTGGCATGATGAAGCTGTCCAAGAGATCATCTATGCAGGGAAGTGTATATCTGTTATTTATTGTGATCTTGTTCAAAGCACGGTAGTCGATGCACATTCTCCAAGAACCATCCTTCTTTGCACCATCACAATAGGAAAACTGCATGATGAGGTTCTCGAATGTATCACCCCTTGGTCTAGTAGTTCCTAGAGTTGTTTCTTTACTTCAGTACTCTCAAGAAAGGATTTCCTATACAACTAGATGTTTAGTAGAGGGGAATCTAGCAATAGCCGAATATCATGCTCTACTTCCTGTTTTGGTGGTAACCCACTGGGAGCCTGAAATACTTCCCCCGAAAAGACTAAATAATAATATCCAAATCATGCTTTCCTTGGTCAGAAATATTTGAAAATTCTACCCCATCTTGTTTATCCTTTAACAAAAGTAAACAAAACTGATTATAATTTGCTTGAATAAGTCATTTTTCTTAGTTAGCACTCACCATAAGAACCCATGTCTTATGTTGGTGTACCCATTTTGTAGCTGATCCCATCCTTGACCCATCTATACTAGTTTTCCCTTCTCATAAATATAACATCCCTAATATACAAGTAAGGACTCCTAAATACAACATCAAAAGCATCAAGTGGAATAACTTCAGCTTCCAAAACATCAATATACTGGGAATTTATCCCAAACTTGACCTTACATCTTATTTTTACCTAAATTTCAACACCCTTCTTCACCCAAACCAAAGGATAAGTATGTGGCTACTCGTAAGTCTCAAGAGTAAGCTTCTTTAAAAATGCTTCAGAAATCAAGTTAGACTGAGAACCGTACCAACCAAAGCATATACCTTAGTTCTCTTGATTTGGATTTTGATCTAGAATATTCTACTCATCTCCTCTTCTTCGGCTGTCCATGTTGGTGGTCAGTGCATCCGAGCCTTTCGTATACATCGAGTCATCTTCAATTTCTACCTCCCCTTCTATTTTTATAGTTGTCATGGACTTCTTTGAGTCCTTGGTTTGGTTCTTCGATGTAACTTCCAACATGTAGTGTCAAGGTATGACCATTGATATATACAGTTCTTGGGATCTTCACAAGTATTTAAAGTAGTAGCAACTTTCTTACCTTTCCTTTCCACTTACCCTTTAATTGTTTGCACATACTCTTTTTCTCGCTGAATTGTCGACTACTTTTCCCTTGTCTCTTCTTCTCCTTGCTTCTTTTCATCATCTATGTAGTATGCCTACACACATGCCTCGTTGAGGTATTTGGGATTTGTGGAGATGACTTTTATTCAAAGGTGAGTGTGAAGTCCTCCTAAGTACTTAGTTAGAATGTCCTCATCCTCCAAGTACATGTTTAGCAACATGGCCTACCTCCGAAACTCTGTAGTATAGTCCTACACACTTTTACCACTACCTTGTCTAAAATACTACCATTTAATCATTTGGTTAGTCTTGTGGCCAATAGGATAGAAGTTAGCTCTAAGTAATTCCTTAAATTCTTGCCAAGATTTCACAATAGGATGCTTCTTCTTTTCACAAGTGGTTAGATGGGTTTCCCACCAAACCAAAGCGTGTCCCTCCATTTTGAGATGTGCAAAGGTGATCCTTTGCACCTTAGTGACATTATGGATGCTAAAGTAGACTTCTAACTGTTTTAACCATTTATCAAGCAACTCTACATCTACTTTTCCTTCAAATATTTTAATCTCAACTTTTGTCTCAACTTTAAAGGGAGTATGATCAGATTTTACCTTTTCTCTTGCATTTGAAGTATCTTCTTCATGATCTTCCCCATAACTTCCCTCATGGTGGCTCCTTCCTATGCCAAAATTTTCAGCTAAGCCCCAACCAATGAGTCCATGGTGTCTTGCTTGAAAAAATATTTATTCTACAAATCGGCAAGCTCTTCTTGCCTTCTAAACATCCTATCCATCATGGTCTCCAACATCTTGATTCTACGGACCAAGTTATCTTCCTCCATTTGTCCCCGAATTCTCTATTTCCACTTCTTTGTAGAAATTTCTGGATCGCAAGGTAAATCCTCTTCACCTTTAGATCTTGTCACTGTCATACAAATACAAGAACGAATACCAAAGTCTTGGATACTTGTTAGATCTTATACCAAAATGATCTGTAAACTCTTCAACTTTGGACTTATCCACAGAATCACAAGTTAAACATTATTGTTCTACTTTCTATTAGAAAATGACAGAGAAAGCTAGTGAATGAATTATACTTATTCTTAGAATCCACAATTGTAGGAAAGGAAAGAATTTAAGCTCATAAACATCAACAAGTTTTATCCTGGAAACCTCTAGAGGAGGAAAAAAACCATTGGGAAGGGAATTTTCTCTTTTTCCCACTTTTATCAGCTAATTCAAGATAACAAGTACAAAATTTACAATAAGCATGAAAGAGAAGTAGATAATATCTCACACTTCCTCCCAAATACTTATTTGCTCTGTCTCAACACTCCTTTCTTCTACAAAACACAATTCCAACACTAAGAACTTCTTGCTCACTTGCTTTCATGCTTCAATGATCCTATTCTATTTTACATACATGTATTTATAGCCTTTCTCATGTCCTCCCATGCACTTTGGAGAAAGGGAAAGGTCATTGGAGAAGAGGCACATGACAACCTTCCAAATTTTTGGTTGTTCATTTCATATTTTTGTTTTCTATCTAAAAGAGCTAGGACCGCCGCCCAAAGTAGACCAAAGGTCCCGTGGACTGCCACTCTGCATAGAGCGGTGGTCCTATTACTAAAAAGACAGAACCTCTCGTGTGTTATTTTTCCTTCTTCATGTTGACTAATTTGATGAAGTAGAGTCATTTTGGATCCCTATGGATCAATTGGAGAATATGTGTAGGTAGAATGTGCACTAGAGGACTGGTGTAGGAGCATAAGGAATGATGATGGTGAAAATTATTACATGGTGATATAGGCTTATGAAAATACCTAGAGATGTGAGATGTATTGAGTACAACCAAAGGCCTAATGTGAGACCTAGGAGAATCAAAGTAATTAGGGTTAGGATGAAGGAGTATGGGCCTATGAAGGAGATTAGGAGTACTAGAGATGTGAGGGTCAATGTATGAAAGAAAAACTTATGCATATATGCACTAAGACTAGACAAGCTAGTAGGAGGAACCTCGGGGGAACACCTCTAATTATTATAACATATTCATCATGAATTAACTTAACACATTGGTGGAGTATCAAGGGAATAACCCTAAGAGAAAGTAACCAAAGGATATCTAATTGGAAGGCACCAAAAATAAGAGTATAAGAAACCAATAATGAAATGGATGTAGTGAAAGTGTAAATAGTGATAGGTAAAGTGATGTGGAAATAGTGAGGATTAACATCAAGTGTTAGATTCTGTGTGGAAATTCCGAGAGAGTGGAGTAATATGAGGGAGAAGATATTACCCTTATTGTGTGGATCAACCAAAACATTTTATGTAGGTACTTGATTTATAGAGATAGAAATGGATAACATGTCCGAACTAAGTGCGTCATATATATTAGAGTCATCAAAAGTAATAATTGGTGTAGAAGAATGTGTGTGAGTGATAAAACTAATCATTAAATCCAAGGGGTGATCATAAGAGGGAGGTGGAGGAACCACATAATAAGTGTTGTGCATTTCATAATTTAATTTATCAATGTCATGTTTGGGCAATTGGATCATTAAATACTTTAACTTATTAATGTTATTGATTTTCATGGAAGATTAAATGGGCTCATCACATTAAATAGATTTAGAATTGATAAAATCATAGATAACATGACGAATCTTTAGATATTTATCGATGGGGTGACTAGTACATTAGTGATAATCACAATAGGAATTGGCATAAACACACTTACTTTGGGGCTTACTCATATCAACCTTAAACGATGGAGGGAGAGATATGAGATTCCATATGAGTAAATATTTCAAATATAATGTGAGGATGACTTGGTAAATAGGT
Organism: Taxus wallichiana var. yunnanensis; assembly: GCA_018340775.1. Classification (NCBI taxonomy): domain Eukaryota; kingdom Viridiplantae; phylum Streptophyta; class Pinopsida; order Cupressales; family Taxaceae; genus Taxus; species Taxus wallichiana. The sequence continues at coordinate 757,188,712 of CM031239.1, read as the reverse complement.
AAAATGGAATTTTGTGGGCTGAAATTGCAACTTGATAGGTTGAGAAATAACATTTGTCTTGTCATTAGAATAAATTTTAACATCATTATCCTTTCATTTGAATGTTGGTTTGCTAGAGAACATGACATTAGATGTAGTGGGAGAAGTAGTAGTGTACTTGAGGTTTTTCATGTGTAACAACTTAGTGTCATGATCTTTCAAAGTGTGACATAGATGTTCAAAAGATCAAAACTTTTAAAACATGTTTGAGTCTTGCAAAGGATAAATAAAAATTGTGTAAATAATTATTTTAACTCATAATCAGTTAAAATATTGTTCATTTTAATGAGAGTAGTCTTATAGTGCAAAATAAAATCATTGATAGGTTCATTAGACCCTTTTTGTAGTTTATCCAATTGTGCATAAGATATTTTGTCCCCAATGTTGATAGAAAATTGTGCCAAAAATAAATTTTCCAAAACAGTAGATGAGTATATAGAATCAAATGAGGATATCTTAGAAACATTATAGTGTGAAGTCCTGAAGGCTTTAAAGGAAATCCTTGGTGAGAAATATGTGATTAGAAGCACAACCAAAGCAAGCAATATGAAATAAGAAAATATACTTGGCGGGATCCCCTTTGCCATCATATATAGGAAGATTAAGGGAAATAAAACCAATATGAAAATGATAAGAAACTACTTTAGGTTCGAGTGGATTGTGAAGAAACTATGTATAATCCATGGTGTGAGAAGAAGTGGATGCACCTTGTTGTAATTGTAAGATTTGTGTTTGTAAAGTATGAACAAGGGATTCAAGGGTTTTTGTGCTAGAAGATGATACATGTGAACCATAAGGAGTAGATGTGGGCTGCATGGTGATAACTATGGTTAGAGGGACATGCATAGAAACATTGGGTAGTGATTGATGAGGTTTCTCCAAAGAGGTAGACACCACCATTGTAGGAAAAATAGATGTGGCAGTATGTGGTAGTCAAACGTGTCTAAGTTGATCAAGGATAATATATAGTAAAAGATTGATGTTAGCAGTGTTTTATTACAAGAATTGGCCAAATTTCTGGGCATCAACATCAAGAAGACCCTATTCATGGTGGTTATGGTGAGAATTAGAACCTTCACATCGGGAAAGGTTGATGTGAAGAATGAAAACAACATTGGAGATGACATCAATAACATTAATGGATGGAGAAGTGGGGGCCATAATGATGATAGGTTAGGGTGAAGGTGCAATAGGAAGATTAATGAGATTTGGATTAGTTATTGGGAGGGGAAATATTGAAGATAAACAAGGGATGTATTAAGATTAAATTTAAAAAGGGAAATGAAAGAAAATTCACATTTAGGGTGATTCCTAAGATATTTAAGGAAGGATGTGGGTTTGTCATGAGAAGAATCCATTATAAAAAAGTAGTAGGATAAGATTAGATTAGTATGCCTAATATATAGGGAACTAAGAAGATCCTAGATTAGGTTAAGGGTTTGATCATAGGTGGGTTCACCATAATGTTTACACCCTTTTTAGATTAAGACTATGTTAATAGAAATTTCATTTAAAGGTTTAAGGAAGCACACATACTTAGTCAATTTGAGCACCCAGGGTAGAACACGTGAAAAGCATGATCGGTTACATGGATAAGGTGCCAGCCTGGTGATAGGTTGGCCCCGAAAGAGCATGCCTTGGATGGAATCTTCTAGAAGAACATCATGAGATAAAGTGGAAAGCTCAGGCCTGGAGAAGCATGCTCACATGAAGGACCACATTCACACTTGGCACCAGATCTGAGGGTGCTTGGAAGGTGAGTTGGTAGTGTAGGAGAATTATAAATACAAGTGCCTGCGAGTAAAAGATATACAAGTTTGAGATATAGCGGGTTAGAGAGAGTTTGAGAATTATATAGATTTGAGATATGAGTATGGTGAGCAGAGCTCTGAGAGATGCTGTGAAGGACTCTGTTAGTGGATAATTGATTCAAGAGAGAATGTCTTGGGCATGGAGTTGTAATTTTTCTTTTTGATAGCTTAGTTACACAAGTCCAGTGATATGCATGACTACGGTCTACTCTCTGTGACACTCTGTAATGAATCAATGAATGTAATGAGGTTACCGATATAATATATACATGAATATCAATGGTTCTAATGCATATTTCTCTCTTATAAGTTCTCTTTCCTTTCATGCTATGAATGAATGCTTGTATAATTCTTTTTGTCATAATGCATGTTCTGATTCTATTAAAACACTCGGTCTGAAGTGACTACAAGGATCTAGAGGCCGTTCTAAGCCCTATGGTTCTTGTATGTTTAACCTCCCTCATGAAAAACTCTTACACTAATCATAGATGATGTTTCCCACTAAACTCACATAAAAGAGAGACTCGGTACCCATGCGTGCCTCGGGTGAGCACTCAACTTTCTGGGTGATAGGCCGGCGCATGGGGGATTCCTTCCTTTTGTGATGGGAGTAAAAATGACTACATCTTGGTTCCATTTTCAGGGACCTCTTTTCAAAGTTGTAGTGGGATATAACATACATCATGATCTGTGTAGTGAGTAATGATAGAGCGGTTAACATTGGAAAATGTTGAATCATGGTTCAAGAGCATGGAGGATGAATTTTCTCAGAGATTCAACACTTGGACCTGAGTTTAATGCATGTAGATGGGTAGAAGAGAACCTCTACCATGATCTATATGAGACCTTCTTCTATGCTGCTTCCCAGTAGAACTATATGAATGGCTTTCAGCCTATGCATCTAGATCAAGTTGGCATTATGGATCACATGTGTGGACCAAAGAAGACTACCAAAGGTTGCAGGATGTAGATCTGACATGGACCCATGTTGTAGATCATTGGTGGAGAGGAGTACTTGACTAGTTACACTCTGAGTACGCCATTTCCATGTATTCTTGTCCAGAGGTTGTTGAGTTTGAATTTATGTGAGAACCTAGAGGAACATTTCTACATGTTATTCCTCTAGCTATGAAGATATTGATGGTTACCATGAGTTTAGAGGCTTTCCCAATGGCCGGCTAAACCATTCTGAGCACTGGGTAAGGGAGCTTGGGTGGAGGAAGATGGAAGATATCATGACAGAGAAGGAGAGGGAAGAGAGACGATGGCTCAAGTATAGTGAAGCACGTGAAAGGGAGATTGCTAGATGATGTGAGGCTGCTAGTGTGATGGATCTATGGAGACAGACATTGCGGGAAGGAGTTGAGGTTCACGTGGAAGACATGGAACCTGAGTAGTCTATGTGCTACCCCATCTTGGCAAGCACGTGAGGGAGACCCCTTCGGCTTCTAGTGAGAGTTCATCACATGGAGAAAGGAGAGTCATTGGCACATATCTAAACCCACCCAGTGACCGAGCCACAGGCTTGGTTTTCCCAAACTAGGAAGAAGTGTTATTGACCCAGTTGATATCAGTGGAAGAGACAGATCCACACCTAGGAGATACAATTTTACAGTCCCTTCTTCTATGGCTGCACATATTCTAGTATTTGGAGGAGTCTTTGGACAAGGAGCAAGTGTACAAGCTTTTGGTCTCACATCAGGGAGTGGTGGGACACAAGTAGTGGGAGTGGGGTGCTATCACAGACCATCGGCACATAGTTTAGTGGGACCATGGGGGTGCTTGGCACAACTCCTACAGCCCTATTGGACCCAGTGGTTCTAGTGGATCTAGTGGCTCTGGAGGCACAGGACCCGTGGACCTGGTGGATCAGGTGGTGGAGGAAACACCGGAGGGAACCAAGGCTCTGGCTCGGGAGGACAGGGACCCCAGCCACCACCTCAAGTATTCTTTGAAATGTCTCTACATTTACCAGATTACAGGGGCATTGAGGATGTTGCGGAACATGTTCACAAGTGTGAACTACTATATGCACACGAAGGGTATCACAACCCCAGAATGGAAGGCTAGTCAGTTTGTAACCATGTTGCAAGGGCACGCGCACATAGCTGGTATAGGAAGTATGACCCTCATCAAATGGTGGTGGACTATACTACCTTAAAGAATGCATTCTTGGTAGAGTTCCACATTCCTGAGTTTGAGTAGAAGAGCATCAACACTTTGAAGGAGATTCAACAAGGAATGGCAGAGAGTGTGTGGGAGTATGATGCATGCTTTAAAACTCTCTTGTCTAAATTATCATATGATATTCATCCTTCTCAGCATGCACAATGGTTTGTTGGAGGATTGATCACCCCTTTTAGAAGGGCCTTGTCTCATAAAACTTTTACAGACCCACGTGAAGCATTGGAAGCTTCCCTACACATGCCAAAGCTATTGGTAGTATAGATACTGCATTAGCCCATTCTTGAGGCTCAGATTGCTGCTATGGAAAAGTAGTTGGAAAAATTATCTACGAACTCAGCCCATGAGACTCACAGTGGTTTGTGGTGCACATATTGTGAAATAGAGGGGACACGTTAAGGATAATTTCCCCGGAGGATGGTACATGTTGTGTGATAGTGATTGTGAAATTTTCATGGGGACCATGATGCAAGTAGATGTCCCTTGCTAGCAGTACGTGATCAGGAAGAATGTATCTTGTTATTGCAAAATTTACCTCTACAACCCATGATACTAAGGACTATAGGCTCATTGATCAGATCCATGAGGCCATTGATCATGGGGTGCACCAAACCAGCATTTCCAGTGGTTCCAAGGATAATGATCACCATTATGAGGAGCACATAGAAGGAGGCACATGCATGGAAGAGGTTTTTGAGGAGGATTCCATGGTCGAGGTAACCATGAGGAGGAAGGAGTGAGTTCCCATGTGGAACATGTTTCAACTGTGGATCTACAGAACATTACAAACGTGAGTGCCCGAACCTGTTGTAGTGCTCATGGTGTGGGAAGAAGCATAAGTATGAGGAGTGCCTAATTATTTGAGCATATGAATCAAAGCACCGAAAGGACAAGGGCATTGTGATGGTCAGTATTAAGAAGGAAGACATATAGTGGATGCCTCGGGTAACACGGGATGAAGGTTTGGAGCCTATCTTGGTAATAACAAGGGTAGAAGCCATGTGCACAGAGAGAGTACCAAGATAGAAAACCCTAGTTTCAAGGGAGGAGGTCATTCATGGAAAGTATCCAGACCCATGCATCAAAAGGAGATATATCAAGACACCATGGATGTTATTCAGAGCTTACAAGGGGAGATCCAATGTCTAAAGGAGCAATCCAGGAGGGAGGAACAAGGAAGGAGAGTCGAGGTGCAAAAGGATGACCTGGATGAGGTCAAGGAGGTGTGTAAAATGCTAAGGTAGGAGAATATCATTCCCTTGCTAGGATCCTGGTTGAGAGAGAAGGTACCACACACCGAGAGAGAGCAGAGATAGGTCTTACATGTGAACCTTCCCCCTCACAACCTCGACTATGACAAGGAGATTACATTTGAATGCAGTTGTAGATGGATGGCTCCTCAACAATATCCTCATTGACACAGGTGCGAGGTTAATGTTCTGACTTTGGATGCATGGCATCAGATGGGAAGACCTGCATTACAGCCATCTTCAAATGTGTTGTATATGGCAAACAAGACTAAGGAAATGCCCATCGGTGTCTTGAAGGATGCAACTATTACTATCCAGGGAGCCAAGTTTACTGGGGACTTCAAAGTCTTGGCACTCACCGAGGTGGACAATTTCCCAGCACTACTTGGGTGCCCTTGGTGTTACAAGAACAATGCGGACCTTCGGTTCAACAAAGGGTACATCAGCTTTGAGAACAAGGAGGAATGGGTCATTATACCCTTGGCTGATGGGAAGTTGACACCATATATTGAACCATTGGGAGAGGAAGTTCTGACAGGATTTATGTGCACTCAATCAGAGACCCTGAGATGATACACCCTACTAATGGGGTTATCCAGTTTGAAGATGCTCAATCAATGAGTGATACCACCAGTCTAGCATGTGACAATTGGGTGCATGGAACTTACAAATTAATGGGATGGTAGTTGAGAGGGTCGGTGACCAAGGTGACTAAGGCACACATGGTTAGGCACCTTGGAGGAAAAGAACTACCCAAGTATTCAGGAGGAGCCTTCCCTGAGATCTTTCTTGCAGGAGGTGGAAGCTCAATGGAAGGATGAGAAAGGAATGGAGGGGGATGTTAAGTTATGTCTTGCTCTTGGCACAATAGCTCGGTGGTGGGCCACACATCAGGAGAGCCTTTTAGAGTGGCGTGAGGTAAGAATTGCTCTCTCTCATCATATTTTCTAGGAGCAATGTACCCACCATCATCAAGGAGTACCATGGGAAGGAGCCCACCTCTTTCCATATCCAGGAGTGTGAATGGTCTAGAGAGAAGTGTGGAAGCTTTTCCACCATCCCTCTGGGTGCACAAGTTGTATTCTACACTACAGGGTTACGCACATGCATGGTACATTCATTCGAGAGACACACCACCAGACAAGGAATTGGCAAGAGCTCATGGCTGACCTTATTCAAACCTTTGAATATCGAGTACCAAGCCATCGGTTGATAAGGCCTTGTAGGGTATCAAGCACCTTACCATGGGGGATAGTGCCAGGATGGAAGATAGGCTATTGGAATTACTAGGTGAACCAGGATTGGAGGCACATTTTGAAGAAGAAGAGGAAGCAAGAAGAGTTACAGCTTGAGCACATGTTTGGAAAAAGAGAAGGGAAAGTTGGTATATGTGATTGATGGAGAGGAATCGAAAAACTTAGATGTTAGCCATTCTTGTAGGGATGCGAGGTAGTGGATAGTGTAGATACTCACGCGCGTGCCTACCATGAGCCTTTAAAAATGAAGAAAGTTAACATCGGTTCGGAGAAGAACCTAAGGAAGCTATTATTGGGGATTACTAGATAGAGAAGGAAGTATCAAAGATCATTGATCTGCTTTGTGTGAATTTGAGGATTTATTCCCACATGGGTACCATGAGCTCAAAGGTGTTCACCACTCCTTGGGAGAGATGAAGATAAAACTAAGGATGGTGCACACCTGGTTAGAAAAAGGCCCTACCGATGAATCCCAACTTGTGCATGAAGGTCAAGGAGGAGATAGAAAAAATGATAGCTTTTGGGATCATTGAGGTAGTGGAAGAATCGAGTGGATAAGCCCGATGGTAATCAACATCAAGAAGGATGGGTGGATTAGAATTTGTGTGGATTATAGGGAATTGAATGTAGTTTGTGTCATTGATCCATTTCCACCCCCTTCACTAAAGAAATTTTGGAAGGAGTCATTGGGCATGAAATCTATTCCTTTACGGATGGATTTTCAGGGTACCACCAAGTCTGGATTGCAAAGGAAGACCAGGAGAAGACAAATTTTCACCACCGAGTGGGGAAGTTTTACATATACGGTCATGCCCTTTGGGTTGAAGAATGCACCTGCTATCTTTTCGTGCATAGTGGTGCAAGCATTCCAGGACTTCATCCATAAGTTTCTTCAGGTCTATTTGGATGATTGGATAGTATATGGTCTGGTTAAAGACCATTGTGACAATTTGAGGTTAATGTTTGAGAGGTGTAGGTAGTTGAGGATATCCCTCAACATTAAGAAATGTGTGTTTGCTACACCCTTTGGGACTTTATTGGGGCATATCATATGTAAGGAGGGCTTTTGGTAGATCCCACTAAGGTTGCAGTTATTGTGGGGTTAAGGGAGCCTACTAGCCAGAGCACAGTGCATGCGTGGATTCCTTGGGCATATGGGCTATTACAAAAATTCATTAAGGGATATGCCAAGATCACCACACCTTTAGAGGAGCTACTTAGACATAAAAGTGCCTTCCATTGGGGAGAGGCACAAGAGGGGCATTTGATACATTAAAAGATAGGCTTATCACCGCACCTATTTTACATTTTCCCTCTTGGGACAAGCCCTTCCATGTCCATGTAGATGCCTCAGGGACCACCATTGGAGTAGTGCTTACATAGCCAAGTGAAGGGATTGTTGATCATCCTCTGTGTTTTGCAAGCAGAAGCTGACACCAACAGAGAAAAACTATACCACAACCGAGCGCGAGGCATTGTCAATGATCTACGCTCTTCAAGTTTAGATAGTATCTTGGCAACACCCTTTGTGTTTTACACCAACCACATGGCATTAAAATATTTAGTGAACAAGCCTATTCTACAAGGACGCATATGTCGATGGGTGTTGTTGTTTCAAGAGTTTGAATTCACCATTGTAGTGAAGCCCAGAAAAAGCAAACTATGGGCCTGATCATCTGTCAAGAATTGATTCAGGGAGGATGCGCAGAGTATTGAGGAAGCAATGCCAGATGCACAACTATTTAGGTTACGTGGTGCACCCTCGGATTTGGAAGAGATTGCAATATTTTTAAAGGAAGGTGTGGCACTGGAAGGAATGAAGACATTGGAAAAGAAGTAGTTGGCCATACGCATCGCACCCTACATGTTAATCAGTGGAGACTTATACAAGTTGGGACGTGATGAAGTTTTGCATAGATGTGTCTTAGAGCATGAGCACCTGCCATCATGGAGGAAGCACACGGAGGAAGTGTGGGTGGGCATTATGCAGGTGATGCCACCACACACAAGATATTAATGGTAGGTTTGTGGTGGGAAACCTTGTACAAATATTGTAGAGACTATTGTAAAGTGTGTGACCATTGTCGAGCATTGGAAAACCAGGAAGGAGAGATGAAATGCCTTTGCCCTATTCCTAGCATGCGGAGCCTTTTGAAAAGTGGGTGATAGACTTTGTAGGACCTATTGCACCAGCAACATGTAGGACTGGGTCACGTTATGTCATCACTTGCATGGATTATCTCACAAGGTGGGTAGAGGCAGCCCCAACTAAAGACTTACACATGGCAACAATAATGGCAAGGTTCTTATGGGAAAACATTATCACAGGTATGGATGCCCTTTGAGTTTGACCAGTGATAGGGGTACACATTTCTTGAATGAGACCATGAGGATCCTATTATCAGAGTTCATGGTGGCTCATCACAAGACTACACCCTATCACCCACAAGAAAATGGAACCGCGGAAGCATTCAACAAGATACTAAGTCATACCTTGACCAAAATTTGTGATGTCGGAAGACAAGATTGGGATGACAAAGTATCGGCAGTATTATGGGCTTACAGACAACGTATAAAAGGCTGAAACAAAGCCACACCTTTTCAATTGGTGTTTGGCATGGAAGCTATTTTTTTGCAGTTGAATTTATGTTGCCTTCTCTATGAATAGCACACGAGAGGGTTAGCCAATGAACAAGCGCTGGAAGAAAGGATTGATGAGTTAATAAAACTGGATGAGAGATGATCACTCACCCGATGGAGCCAAACAATGGAAAAGGAAAAGCAAAAAGGCTTGGCATGATCACCACATTAGAAACAAGAAGTTTGAGGTTGGGATGGTGTTACTATATGATTCCAAGTTTTTGCACCATCCAGGGAAGTTGAAAGTCCATTGGTTGGGTCCTTACACAATCTCGTACATCCTTGATTCGGGGCGTGCCATATTACTGAGCAGCTATTGGATGGGATGAAGTTTCCTGGACACTTCAATGGGAGTAGGCTGAAGCCCTACTATAAATAAGTCTTCTTGGTGTTTGTAAATAAGGTAGTTTTTCTAGTTAGTTTAGAAGTTTCCTTTATGCATTTTCCCTTTCTTGTGTTTCCCTTTCACGTTGTTGTTTTGTTTTGCACCTTGGGCACTAGTAACCTTATTGCTATTTTTGAGAATTTGTGAGTGCGCAGAGGACCACACATCATTTTAAGTGTGGGGTGGAGAAATGTAAAGGAGCACATGATTAAAGTACCAAGGAAGTTGTGTTGAAAAGCCTTGTTGAATGGCCCGGTTGAAAGAGGTATATAAAGAAAAAGATGGAAGAACGGTTGGTGCCAGGGTAAAGCTACTTGTAGATCCCACGTACTAAGGAGGAAAAAGTGCATTTAAAGCAACACAAGGTAGGTGAGAGAAAGAATCAGATAGAAGAAGTGCCTTCGGCATGGGTTACGCGCATGCAAGAGTCTCCTGTCAGGTTGGATTGGTTGTGCTGCTAAAAGGTTGGAGGAGTTTTCGCGCAGGGATGGGCACGTGAGTGAAGGCGCTGAAGATGGGATTTGTTTGAAAAATCCACATTAAATGAACAAAGTATGGTGGTAGGTGAAGTAGCATTTAATGTTTAAAAAGAGAAAAACTATAAGTAAAGGGTCGGGGCTCTCATTTTTACTTTGTGAAATAGAGGAGTTTGAGATATAAGTGAGTTCTATAAACTAGGGTTTTCAGATTCGATCGAGTGAAGGAAGATCTATGAGATTGAAGCATGAGCAGCCAGTTTTTGAGTTTGTGAACTAGGAAGGGGTTACATGGCATGGAAAGAGTTGAAGAGGTGTTGTCTTGTGAAGATTTTATCCCAGTTAGGGTTCGAAAAACTAGGGCATGGGTTCAGAAGAGTTATATCATGGATTTGAGATCGGAGGATTGGAAGAAGTAAGACAGAGTAACAAGGAGAGAGTAGTAGTAAAAAGACCTCAACCATGGCACCCAAGAAAGGAAAGGGCAAGGCCAAGGCCAAACAACAAGAACCCGAGGTAAACACAAATGAAGAATGGTATGCAGAGATGCAATACCCAGATGGGGTGATGATGGGGAAGGAATGGGAATCCCACCTAAGAAGTGTACCTATTAGTGACTATAATCACCACACAAACACAATAGAAAAGGAAATGGCACTGGAATTAGTGTGCCCCACTAGCAAAATGAACACCAGAGGGTTTGCCAATATACAATGATGATGTTAAGGTCAAAATGGAGAAGGTAGGGCTTTACGCAACTCTATGAGTTGCCTTATTTTGGAAAGCCAGAGCACCTGTACCAATGGTTGATGTCACGGGTACATGAAGATTATTTCCACTTTGCAGGGCACAAGATGCACATTACTCCCCAGCTTATTTCACAATTTATAGGCCTCATATGTGAGGGAGATAGCTTGGAAGATGACCTTGGTGACAAGGAGGCTATTCAAGAGACCATCACCGAGTATGCCTGCAAGAAGGGGTCATGATATTATGACATTTCAGACATCAAGGACCCCATGATGAAAATGGCCACACATCTTTGGTGACTAAGCTGAATGGCCAGGAGAGGTGGACATAGGTCAACAAACCTTGGCTACATGTTTGCAGAAAAATTATAGAAGGCACCATATACACCTATCTACATACATCACGTAGAAGAAATTGTTAAGTGTGCAAAGGAAGGGGACAGATCCTCTTCGGAAACATCTTACTCACCATTGTATTCATGGAGATTGGGGTGCCTGACACACTAGAAAAATTTGTATGGGAGTACCCCACCGAGGATCCTTCACCCACGAAGAGGTTCAAAAGTATGCCTGCGATACAATGACAACACCCCACAAGGCATGGGCTGGAGAAATGGTACACGCACCTGAGGAACACATTCGGGGTAGAGTGGAGAATCCCTAAACAACTCCCAGTAGCCACCGAGGGGGAAGCCAAATTCATGGTTTATCAACACTTCTTCTTGGGTAGATTCAAGCTATAGATGAATCATGGAGCCCTTGGTGCAAGCTCCCTTCATTCACTACTCAATACTTCCAAGTGGGAGTGAATAGATTTAAGGAGTCAAAGAAGCTAAGGCTGGAGCTAGGTAGTCTAGACCGGGAACATAGGGAGATGAGAAAGAAGCTGAATTACCCCGGTGGTAAGCATGCATACGTGGAAAAGTACATGTCGCACGAGATCCAGATGACTAGGCCGATAACACTACCCATCGCTGGAGGAGCCGCGGCACGCGTGTACCTCTATATAAGGCCAAAAGTTTGAGAAGGGTGCGTATCTAGAGAATGAAGTCTCCATACCTGAGGATCCCATGGAGAGAAAGAAGCCCACACCCAAGAAGAGGGGAAGAGAGGAAAAAGCACCAAGTGTGCCAACTACTCAGATAGTGAGCATGCCATCCACAAGCACTAAGCCAAGCACTTACATATGAGAGAAATAAGTCTCTGGTGAAGGAAAAGATGCTAGAGGTAGAGGCACCTAGACCCATCACCAAGGAAGGGTCACCTGAGGAAGAAGATAAGGCCGAATCCCTTGATCAGGAGCCACCTCTCAGGAAAAAGTAGAGGGTGGATAAGGAAGTTGACTCGGAGGTGACCGATAGCTTGGAAAAATACTTGGGAGAAAGAGAAGATGAGAGTGAGGAAGATGACGACAAGGAAGAAGAGGCAGAGAAAGACCAGGAGCCACATGTGTTTAGCATCTATGACTCGAAAGAGGAGAGTGGAGATGAGAAGTAGGAGTTCATATTCATGTGGTGCAAGGGCACACAGATGAGGAAGACACCAAAGACATGAAGGGGATGAGGAGGTTGCCAGGGAAAAGTAGGGAGCCATAAGTTTTACAAAGGAGTAGATCACTGAGGTGGTGGAAAGAGAAGCACAGAAAAATGCTCAAAGTCCTGTAGACCAAGAGTTGGAGCACAACATGGACATAGTGTTGAAGGAAGGGAAGGAGGAGAACATCAAAAAAAGCATGCATGACAGCCTGGGAGGCCCCACTCTCTGATAGTAAGCTTCCCCAAAGGCACGCGCTCGGGCAGAAGAACTCTTGATGCAGAATAGAGACAAGTAATGGGCTATGTTGATGACACAAAGAAGGTGTTACGCACGTGATTCCAAAGCACTATACCCATGGAAAGGCTCCTAGCCATGGGGTCTTTTGAAAAGGATGGCACATACCCCAGAACCAAGAAGATGCTCTCTTGGGCATTTGAGTCCCACATTGATGAGCCAAACTTTGAAGTCTACTAAGGAGCTCATCACATTGCCAGAATCTAAGGGGGTCAATCCCTTAGTGAATGCTCAGAGCTCTCGGATGAGCAAGTCTGTAATGCACTTAACAAGGTCATGGTGAGACCGAGGCTAGATTATTCACGCACAAATGATAGGATCAGAGTGCTTGGAGGGAAAGTTAGGGAAGAAGGAAGAAGAACTGGAAAAGGCCAAGAGCTTGAAACAAGAAGAACTAATCAGCACATAGTTAAGGCATGAGTTAAAGGAAGAGAAGATAAAGGTGCAGAAGTGTACAAGAAAATGGAGTCTATCAAAGGTGCCATCCTTTTGAAGCACCCAGACTTAGCACCACCCACACAGAAGTACTCATCCCTCCTGGAGTGTATAGAAGATCTAACACATCCTCACTATGGAGAGATGACCTTTGCCCTAGAATCTATAGAAGAAGTGGCCACACACTTGAAAGAGGAGGACATATTGAAAGTGGTAGTGCTCATTGCCAGTATAGCCAAGTACTCATGGAGGTTAAGGTCATTTCCCAATCTATGGAGGCCACATATGATACATGCGTAGACAGGGATAAGGTGGCAAGCTCCTTGGTCACCACACTTGAAGCAAGAGTTAAAAGAGTTCCAAGAAAAGAACAAGGGGAATAGGGCGGAGAGGGACAAGGTTCTAGCCAAAGTAGAGAAGAAATCAGAGGCAATTGAGGCTTTAAGGAGCTCAATTAAGGCCCAACTAAAGGAACTATACCCCCAGATTACTAGGAGGATGGATAAACTCGAGGACTGGGAAAAGAGATGGAACAGATCATGGACACTTTGGGCACCCAGGGAATTGGCCTGAGTTTTGATGAAGTGAGCACCCTGGTGGGTGACCTCTCTAGAAGGCACAGGGTGAGGTCAAAGAGTGGAATAAGCTAGAGGCCGATTTGTGAAAATATTTCCCTAGCTTGCTGAATTGATGCTCCCCCCCATTCTTCATTCTTTCCCCAATTCTTTCATTCCTTATTCTTTGTAAAGTGTAAGACTATTCATTGATTCCCTAGACAACATGCATCTTGGTTAAGTAAAGTGTTTCCGAGGATGGAGAAATAGGCATAGTGTGGGGTGATGTTGGACCCCTGTAATATTAACCAAGTATGAAGGCATATAGGCACACAGAGGTCCCAGTTATGAAAAGGCACGCAAGGAAAAAGTGCACAAGAGAAAAGGTTTAAGGAAGCACATAACATGCGTGACGCGTGAAAGGAGGCTCAAGACTTAGTCAATTTGAGCACCTGGGTGGGAAGAACACGTGAAAAGCATGATCGGTTGTGCATGTGGATAAGATGCCAGCCTGGTGATAGGTTGGCCCAGAAAGAGCATGCCTTGGATGGAATCTTCTAGAAGAACATCATGAGATAAAGTGGAAAGCTCAGGCCTAGAGAAGCATGCTCACATGGACCACATTCGACACTTGGCACCAGATCTGAGGGCACTTTGGAAGGTGAGTTGGTAGTGTAGGAGAATTATAAATACAAGTGCCTGCCGAGTAAAAGATATAGAGACTAGGAGTTTGATATACATGGCGAGTTTGAGAGAGCGGATAGTATAGATCTAGAGAGCTGAGCTCTGAGATCTGCTGAGAGAATCTGACTCTATTAATGGATAATTGATCCAGAGAGAATGTCTTGGGCATGGAGTTGTAATTTTTCTTTTGATAGCTTAGTTACACAAGTCCAGTGATATGCATGACTCATGGTCTACTCTCTGTGACACTCTGTAATGAATCAATGAATGTAATGAGGTTACCGATATAATATATACGTGAAATCAATGGTTCTAATGCATATTTTCTCTCTTATAAGTTCTCTTTCCTTTCATGCTATGAATGAATGCTTGTATAATTCTTTCTGTCATAATGCATGTTCTGATTCTGTTAAAACACTCGGTCAAAGTGACTGCAAGGATCTAGAGGCCGTTCTGAGCCCTATGGTTCTTGTATGTTTCAACCTCCCACATGAAAACTCTTACACTTTACAATTATAGGAAGTGAGTGTATTAATTTATTCCATAAGATTTCCATGTTAGTAAATAAGGTAGTGTTTACTTGCTTTTATAGGTCTTTGTAGATGATTTATTCACGAATGGTCGAACCAATTGAAGTATAAGACCCCAAAAAATATAAAAATTTGAAATTAGATTTGAAATAATTGTTGGTCCAATACCATACAAGTTGGCTTAGAATAGATAAAATTCCTAACTAAACTATATGGCTTGACCGAGGACAGAACTCGTGCAAAATGAAGTTTGGGACTTGTCAATTGATGTTTGTTTATGGATTTTATGTATTGTATTCTTAGAGTTTTTCAAAATGTTAATGTGCAAGGATAGACAAGCTAAAAACGATACCTCTAAAAGTGCTAAGTGAAAATGAGATGGTTTTTATCATGACAAGAGTGAATTTTCAAATCAAGTGTTGTCAAAGTTCAAATTTCCAAATTTGAGTGTATACATATTTCTCTCATCACCACACACAATATATATATATATTTAATCACCTTTTCACATTTGGTTTGTCATGGAAATAACTTGAGAATTCAATTGCACTAATTAAATGTGTCATTTTACCTATCTATAATGACCTAGTGGTCGATAGTGTTTATTGAGAAAGTCATGTGTAGGAATCAGTTAAATTATTTTTCAATGAGTCATCGGATAGTATTAGTTCCAAATATTAATTTACAATTCTCATAAGGTATAGATGTTTGTATCTATATTTCCCCATTTTAATATAACTAGATTTTTTGTCCCTTCTCCCCTTTTATGTATAGTAATAAATGTGAACCTATGTGCCATATGTAAAAAAATTGTGCATTAAATTCCAATCAAGATGCTAATATAAAATTAGTCGATAAAATAAATTAAAAATTAGAAGTGAAAAACATGTACACATATTTTCCCTCTTTGTTAAATGTGAGGAAAAATATATCTAAAGAGTAAAAATACATGAAAATGTATTTACATGTTTTTCCTTAATGTTTTATGTGAGGTAAGAGCAACCAAATATAAATAATACTACAACAACTGGTATTTCTATTTAAAAGATAGAAATCATCTACAAACATTGGCATGTTGAGTGAATCATGTAAAACATCCACAATAGTTAGGCCTACTAAGTGAAGCTATGTGTAACCATCTACAACATTTGGGCCAACTATGTAAATCCATATAAGTATCTTATGAATTTTTATGTAGATTTATTAATGTATTAATTCTATGCATACCATCATACGGTGTCATCTAAACCAATGTATGTGAAATATACATGAATGTGTTAGAAAAGCCCATAATTTTCCCTAATTTTAGTTAAGATATTTTTCAAAGGATAACTTAGCTCAAAATAGAAAGTGTTAGTAATGTAAAATTGAAGTAACACTATAATCAATGATATAAAATAACATTATTGTATCAACTAACATGGTAAAATGTGTAAATATCGAAATTGTAAACATGAAATATAGGGCTTCAAAAATAACAAAATCTTTCATTCTATAAATAAAAAAACCTCATATTGAAAAAATAAATAAGGAAAATACTTGCACTTACTAATTGAATATCTCCTTTGTTGTGAGGATTTACTTTTGTTTGCTTGATTATGGGTGTTTAAGCATTCATGCAAAATTTTGGCAGCATGTACCTATAATGGATGATTGGATGAATGGATGCTTGGTTTCTAAATGATTATTAGATGTCCATAAAGTGCACACTACTTATCATGCGGTGCTACCACCACCCTCTTATGATCACCCCTTAGATGCAATGATTACAATTATCATTGATACATCATCTTCTACATCATTCATTACTTTCTATGACTCTGATATTGATGAAATGTTTGTCTTTAATACTCTCTATATTCTTCTCTCTATTATTTAGGTACCTATCCATGTTTGTTTTAGTTAATCCACACAATAAATATAATGCATTCTCTCTCTCACACTACTTTAATTTCTTGTCATTTCTACACAAAATATCACATTTGGCACTAATCCTTGACATCAAATCATTACTATAGCCATCATTGTTAGTTTTATCACTAGTTAGAATTCATTCTTTGTTTTTGCCACTCTTCTTTCTAGTAGATTACATCTAGGTCTCGCTCTGCTACATGATATTTTGGATATTCCTTCTATCATCCACCAATGTGTCAAGTTTATTCATCACCAATAGGTTATCACAAGCTTAGAGGTATTTCCTTTGAGGCTCCTTCCTTAGTTTACCTAGTCATCCTTCTATAGTTACTATTCCTACACCTATTACATATATAGATAGGTCTTTGGTTTTGCATAATGACTCTCACAAGTTTATACCTCCTAGGTTTCTTCCTAGGTCTATAGTTCTACTGCTACTTTTCACAACTCTAGTGTAGACAAAAATCACACACTTACTATTATTTACTATACCGCTAAGTATGTTGTTTTATCACTAGTTAGAATTCATTCTTTGTTTTTGCCACTCTTCTTTTCTAGTAGATTACATCTAGGTCTCGCTCTGCTACATGATATTTTGGATATTCCTTCTATCATCCACCAATGTGTCAAGTTTATTCATCACCAATAGGTTATCACAGCTTAGAGGTATTTCCTTTGAGGCTCCTTCCCTTAGTTTACCTAGTCATCCTTCTATAGTTACTATTCCTACACCTATTACATATATAGATAGGTCTTTGGTTTTGCATAATGACTCTCACAAGTTTATACCTCCTAGGTTTCTTCCTAGGTCTATAGTTCTACCTGCTACTTTTCACAACTCTAGTGTAGACAAAAAATCACACACTTACTATTATTTACTATACCGCTAAGTATGTTGTTTTATATACGGATCTTGCGTAAGAAGATTATTCATTGGTGACCCATTCCATAGTCCATCCTCTTGTATTTTTTCTTTCTATTCCTTTTATCTTGCACACTTATCACTCATACACTTAGTTTTGGTCAGGTCACAAGGATCCCTATCTCACCTCTATAAATTTATCGTCACTCTTCTCTGGACACTAGCAACTAGGAATGGACACTAAGCAACCGTGAATGGACACTAGCACCAGAACTCTTGTCCATCCCGGGAGCCCATGTCTTTTTGTATTTGATCTTATTTTTGACATTTGAGGTTAGTATTTTCGGTTTTCCCTCTCATACCCCGATGTACTAGTCAGCATGTTGGGTCATTAGTGTTGAAATTCAAGCATGAGATCCCTATACAAACAAAACATACATACCATTATAAGGGAAACCAATTATTAACAAGGGATAGATATGTACATATATCAAGGGACTACATTTGGGCACATTACTCTGCATACACACTCCATAGGAAAGGGGAGTTCATTCTATTCCATCCACACATTTACATTTTATCTAGCTACTACCACCGCTATGTTGGCATCATCGGCGCAAGGGAAACCTAGGAGAACTATTGCACACACAAACACATATAACTACATTAGGTCCGAGATGTAGTGAAATGATCAATCAAAAGTTCACTATTGTGACAATTGAGGACAGTCTAACCCTCATTTTGCATATTTGTTTTTAGGATTTGATGTCTTTTTGAGGGTTTTGTAGGAGGATATTTGTGTGCAGATTTACAGTACCTCACCCATCCAAGTGTGAAATACAGAGACCAAAGGATAAAAAGTGTGAATCCATAACGACCATATCGTAACCAAGTTTCAAAATTTTCTGCAGACTCAGAACCCGAGAATAGGCTCCGAGAGCCCACGGGTGCCCCCGTCCCTCTCTAGGCACCCATTCCACCAATTCCACATCTACTACATTTTTATATGGTTTATTGTGATGGTATGTGATTTTGTTTCGTCACATTGTCTAGTCCAAACTCACTTTGTGAGATAAGTGAAATTAAGATAAGTACCTTACCCCTCTCATTTCCTTTCATAGTTAAAATTAAATAAATTGTGTAACGTTTATATTTCATAGTATATCATTTACAATAGATCTTTGCATTTATATTTAAATAAAATATTTTGATTTTATTGAATCATTTTGGTGAACCCGTAGCTTATAACTCCTTTCCCTAGGATCCACTAAAACCCTAATGGATAAGGATAACTCTTATCCTCCTAGGCTAGTAATGCCTCATGTGAGCATTAATCCTATATATGATGAGGAAACCGTACGATGGAAAAGTGACAAGTGAGCATGGGAATCTACAAGTAACTTTTCCTCGCACCCGACCTCCCGAGGTCATGCCGAGACAGCCGGTGGGGATTGAATATGTGTGGGATGTAGAAAAACTAGTTAGGAAATCTAATGTCTTCGACGCACACTAGTGAAAATTGTGAATCTAAGGAAAGAAGGCCCTCCTAACTTGAACTAGTGTGATAGATCGATTAACAAGGATGACTGCTCGAAGGATCCAATCAATATCGAGCTCTAGCGTGATTTGGTCCATGGGTTGTGGAATACGTGGAAAATGACCTGGGATAGTTTCGTATATGTCTCCGATAAGGTCATAGGTTGGATGGTAAATATAATTGACTCCACGGGTGGTTCTCTCGCCTAGTCCAGAACTCCTTAGCTTCGTTAGCTGCTATGTCTAACAAGGATAACTGTTCGATGATGATAGGTGGAAGTGGAGTAGATTTGAATACTAATGTACGTAGGCCAACATCTATGTCTGATTCACCTATGGACTCATTGGGTTGTGAGACTTGTGGGTCACAACCGTAGATTTGTGTTTGTTGTGGTCCTGCTATGGTCATGTGTGGATTTAGTCTCTAATCCCTAGTATCCAATAGTCATACACTTTCTCAGCCTCTATATTCAGATTTAACAGTTGTGTGATCTTTTCAGAGTATCTCATAGGTGTTTGCGTAACTTGAATTCTCAAGCTGGTATCTATATCTGTGAGAGTGTCTTCTGCGTCTAGCTGTGGGACCAAAGGATCACAACTAAATGTCTACTCTTTCAAACCCTTCCACAATCATGCGGATATGAATCTAGGGTAATTTATAGTTTGGTTGATTTGACCAAAATGTGTGTGCTTGGTCGTCTTCTATGTTTAACCCTTGCAGGTTGGCAACTGATTTGTTATAAGTTTACCGTTGTTTGAAAGACTTGGATCCTAAGATTCTGATCTATATTAGTTATGGCTGTGACGAGATTGGGTTGGGGCACGATTGGCTTGAATACGTATTCCCTGGGCTCTCTAGGTCCCGTGATTGTCATACAAAATCCACAATGTAAACTAAATGTAGCAAAGTAAAATTAACTATGTGAAGTATATCTATAACATATATGACTTCTATATTTTTGTATTTTTCTGATGAATTTTATAAATGAATTTGAAGGAGCAGCTATTTTAATATATCTAGAAATTGACAATTAATCTAGTGACGAATTTTAAAACAAACAAAGTAACCGAGTATAGCTACTTGCCTGTGCAGTTGTAAATCTATTCTAAACAATGAAATAACTGATCTAATATATTTGAAAGACTCTCGATCCTACCTCAGAAGTGAGGAAAGAATCATAGTCTCTCGAAACTATCAATCCTCACACTTCCTCAAATATCGAAAGTAAAATTGATTGAAATAAAGTGATTAGCGACTCTATTTGATATGCTTCTAATTTAGAACTTTGAAAGCTAGAACCTCGGATTCCGCAGAACAATGGCAAATCTGATGATGTGTGTGATCTTGTCCCCTCAAGCAGTGACCTCCTCACTCCTTCATGTTCACGTGGATCTAGAAAAGCATGCAATGCTAGCATCAATGTAGTAGATATTGGGACAAAGACAACTTAGGATACAGACTGAATACGATGTGAGTAGGAGAGAGATAGCGCAAGAGTACAGAGCTTGGGTTATGTAATTCCTAGTGGGATCTATTGCGAGTCATGTAACATAAAACATCCAGAACCTGAAACTATCTTGTTTGAAGAACAAAACCTGCAACTTTAATGGCTTCCTAATGAAAAACATACTATCTTACTCCAATGGATTGGATGAAATATCAACAACACTTGCACAAGATGGATATGTGGCTTCCTAATAGCAAAACAACACTAACTAAGCATGCAATGAAAGAAACTAAGAATTCTAAGCAAAATGAAAGACTAATCTATTGCAATAAGAAATTCAGAGGCAAATTTTGAGGGGCCATTTGCTTGAGCACAAGCCAACTATTTATAGCATTTGTATTTACCCAAGGTAAAAACCAAATTGAACTCTTAAACTATAAACAATGGCAAAACACTATTCCAGGGAACCAGAATCATTAATGCAAGCCCAACGCGGTAAAAGAAATTTGGTAAAAGTTGAAATTTACATGAGTCATGTTAAAAGAGCATTCCAAAAAATGCGTAAAGGACCACTTCCCGAGCAGGTGGCGGTTACAGGACTGCCGCCATGAGTAGGGCGGCGGTCACGAGACCGCCACCTGTGCAGGCGGCGAGGTTTCATAATCGAAGAGCAAAAGGTAAAGAAAAGAGGGGAAAAGAGAAAAACAAAGCACGTGGGGGCTAAACGGGGCATGCGGGATGATAACACATACTTGTAGAGATTTTCCGGATCCCGAACACCTTGCGAGGAGACCTGTATCATCATTGGGGCACGTGTCACATTATTTCGACAGTGCAATACCCAAAATTTTGGGTACATACATATTTCCCCCTCGGAGAAGCGTTTTAGCCATGAAGAGGTGTAAAACGGTGGGTCGAGTATGGTGGTCCCAAAATGGGAAGTTGGAAGTTATACCTGATACGTCCGTGTGTTGAAATGACGCCATCCAAAATTCCCGCTCCTTGTAAAACGAAAAGAGAACTCAAGTGTAGATAGACAAGATAGATCGGAAAATAAATGCTAAAATAATGGGAAATGAGGACGTACCATTTGTGCGGGGGTAAGAACTTACCTCCATCGGCACTCCAAACCTGCAAAAAAAACATTCAAAACAAGTCAGCTGCTATATATATGAAAGTGGGCCCATTTTCCTATTCATTTGCGCATGTTGATTTGATTGATTCTGAGCTCTGGGACCCATGGTGACGGTTTCTTACGAGAGTAGAGTCAAAATGTTCGTGGCAAGATAGCAATCATGCCTCCGCGTGCAGATCATCGACCTGTGAGATCACAGGTTAGTTCTCCTCAATTTATTGTTTTTACCCCCAAAATTTTAAAATGCTAAAATCTTTGTCATGGGGGGGTTATTTTCGAAAATGTTAGGTTCAAAAGGTCTATCTAGGGGGTGCCTACTGGGTAGGCTTTGTTTTTAGTTAAAATGGTCTCTTTTCACGTTTTTTGTCCTTTTTAGGATATAAAACCCGCGTGGGTTTTCGGGACACGACTTCAGCCTTATTCAGGGTGGTGGTTACAAGACCGCCACTCTTAAGGTGGCGATTGCGAAACCACCACCCTGCTCAGGGTGGCGGTTCTTCACAGAATGTCAAAAGAACACTTGTTTGAGATTATTTTTGCATTTTTAGCATTTCTACGTGTTTTCATGATTTTTCTAATGTCATTCGGATGCTAACTTACTTTGTTTTGTGTGTTTTTGGGTGTATGTAGGCGAGAGAGGAGTACATTCGGTGGAGCCGAGAGAGGGAGTGTGACTGGCTCCCAGCAGTGCTAGACGCCCTTTCACAGACGAGCAGGATACTTTACAGAGGGCTGGTATACTACGTATATGGCGAGTACCACATGTTGCACCATCCATTCACATACTCTGTGACTTATTTTCCTACCGAGATGCTAATTAGAACACCTTCCGATTACTGTGGGTACGAGGTGAGTGGACCATCACACCGGAGGATGTTTACCGTATCCTGGGGGTCCCGATCATCGTGAGGTAACTCACCCTTGAGACAGCAGGTTCATGGGCCTAGATAGCATAGTGGGCTTCTTACATGGGAGATGCAGTCATCTCCATGGGTTCGAAGAAGGGGGTCAGAGTTCGGTCTATTCCTAGTTTGCCCATCCCCTTGCTTCACCAGGCTATTATGGGGATCCTTGCCTCGAGATTGATCGGGGACAAGGGAGGAGACACACTGCTATATTGCTGGTCCCCCATCATTGCACAGATCGAGTGTCATGGCTGGATTTATGCCTGGGGAGTAGATATACTTGGGACTACCTACCATGACTTATACAGGGTAGTCCGTTTAAAGAGGCAGTATTTGAGCCACCCGACCCTGGTTATGAGTTGGGTTTATGAGCACTTCATCCCCTATGGCAGAGGTGTAGAGGTGACAGATCCCAGAGTTGTGAGGGGAGCGGATGGATAGATATGTCAGTGCTCGATCACCTCATCAACCAGCTTGCTTCTCTGACCACCAATGACATGGAGGCCACACCATATCAGACCATGGCAAGTATATGGGGCGAGGAGGCTCTTACTTTGATCTCCTACTCCACCACAGGGTAGCTTATTGACAAAGTGGGGTGAGTGGAGATACACCCCTTTGGCCGAGTTCCTCAGCAGTTTGGCCTACCTTACATGGGCATGCTTCCCCTGGTAGTGCCAATATACAGTCCTTTGAGAGGCCAAAGGGGGTCCTAAAGGCCGGGTTGGATAATGTTACACCCGCATTCCTATTGAAACCAGGAGGGTAGTACGTGCTCACGGGAGAGCCGGAGTTCCTCACGCCACCCCTACTTCAGATTGCCGCGGGTCCTGCCCATAGTAGCGATGACCCCATCGACATAGACTCCAAGTCTGAGGGGTTCATAGGGGGAGAGACAGAGGAGGAGACTGAGGAGGACAGTGATCCTGAGTGACATGAAACTCAAGATATCATGCAGGCAGAGAGAGCAGAGCAGAGTGTAGAGAGAGTGACTCTGGTTTTAGAGGAGCCACTCTCCCAGGGCCATGGTGGGGAGGATGAGTCCGTTGTGTAGATGCCGCATCACTCCAGGCCACAGGGGAGCACCTCGGTCCAATGGCAAAGATATGTGGCGTGGTGCGACCCTAGAGATCCATCCTGGAGGCCTGGTGATCCGAGTAAGTTACCACCCTTCCTTTTAATGTTTGTTTTTAATTAGGATTGCCTTAGTTTCTATCTCTCCTTTTGTTTACACTTGTGTTTTATCTCTTGTTTTATTTCTAATTTGTTTTCTCCTTTGTTTGCAGAGACCGCCGATGAGTGGCAAGACTTGATTCGTAGGGTATGCACCAATACCCTAATGATTCCCATGGAGAGGACCCGTGGAGCTATCTGTGGATGCCGGGGAGCCCTCAACAGCTGGCAGACATACTGACATCTTTGCCCCTGTCTGGCATGTGGCCAGGATGGTATCAACTCTCCATACGGAGCTAGCGGGGTATAGGACAGTCGAGCGCCTGATGAGGAGTCATTCTCGTGGTGAGACTGCAGCTGCCCCTCGGGATCCTGAGCCCTCTGTGCACTCAGAGCGCCGGCGTAGCCGAGTCCTAGGCATGGGCGTGCACCTTCAGAGGGGTCTCATAGGGATTGAGAAGCCACTTGGCTCTCCTAGATTTTTGTATGATATTTTTGTATATCCTGGGCTCTTTGAGCGTTTTGACCATGCTTAGCGCATGATGGCATTGTACAGGAATTTTGATCATTTATATATATATATATATATATTCTTTTGGATCAGACTTTTGGCATTTATGGCTTTGTTTCCATTCCCTTATGTGAACTATGATGTTATGCTTATATGCTTTTTAGAATGTATGCAATGGAGAACAAATGATACAAATGTTTACTTTCTTTTTGTATTTCATGATGCTGATATATGATAATGTAGATACAATGTGATTTTGAATCTTAGCTTCGTAAGCAACTTTGGGTACTTCATATTTGTTTTGGCAAAGTGGTGAAGATAAGCCAGTATGATGAGTAGATAAACCTGCCCCTCTCCTAACCCCATGCAACTAGTAAGATACAAGGGCTCATCACCGAGAGCTGAAAAGGGAACAAGTTATGAAATGTGTTGAAATGATATTGATGAAAGATAGACAAAAATTTGGCGGAACCAAATTAGGATGCTACAAGCCTACTCCACTCGAGTGACTTCATAGTTTTGGGATGTAACTTGCTTTGTGGTTTATCTAGACTTAGACCCGTAGATGGCCACATGGTAGACAAAATCTGGGTTTTAGGATTTTTAATTCTCTTGGAATTTTGGACATCCGATTCATTTGTTTTTGACTCAAGACTTCAAGATTTGAATTGTTTGTTTATGACCTTTTGCGTTTGCTTGTCAAGAGGACCCCCCACACCTTGCCCCATGCTACTAGTAAGAAGCATGGGTTTATCACCATAGGTAAGGCATAGGTAAGTAAGGGAATTTCCATCCTTTCCCAACCCTACGTCACTAGTAAGAGACGCAAGCTCATCACCGAAGGTTGGTGGGGCAAGGAAATGTGTAAATTTAAAATTTTCTGTTTGATCTATATTTGACTTGTTTATTTGAGAAAAATGTCAGTGTGTTCTTATTTCCAAAGAGATATACGTATGGGATAGATGTGACACCATGAAGCTTCTAGAACAGACCATAGGCAAGACACCTATCCTAAGAAGAAACCAAAAGTGAGAATAAACCCGCAGATCTTGGTATGGTTACCGTTAAGACCTTGTCATATCTAGCTTTATTTGATGAAGTGATTCCGAAATAGTTTGATGATATCATGGAAATAGAGAAGTATGATTAGAGTGTTTATGCCAACAACATCATGAGTTTGTAATGAATTACTTTGAGAATAAATTCCTTGATCACAAATTTGTATGAAACAAGCGGACAAAATGATCCTAACTATATGAAGATGCAATGTAGATATAATTATACAAGTAGTACTAGTTGCTTACGCGTAGAATTGTTTGAGGTGTAGGGAATTGACTGTTTCACCAAATTCCTCACCTTCCAGCTGTACATAGGAGATATGCACCATTTCCATAGTCCTTCATGACTCGGTATGGGCCCAACCATTTGGGCCGGAACTTCCTTCCTTCGCCGGTCTTTTTGTCGATCCAGGCTATCTCTAGCCTTAGAACTAGATCACCTTCATATATGTCGCGTTCATAGACTTTCTTGTTATACTGCCAGCACATTCGGTCAGCATAGACTCTGTGCCACTGTTCAACATCTATCCTAGCTTCATCTAGGCTTTCTAGTTGGGAGAGACATGCTTCTCTGTAAGCGTCTTCGTCTAGAATCCCTTGTAATGAGATACGGAGACTGGGTATTTCAACCTCAAGTGGGAGAACTACTTCTACCCCGAATACCAGTGAAAAGGAGTGGCTCCTGTTGGTGTTCTTATTGAGGTTTGGTGGGCCCATAAGGCCGGATATAACTTCAAATGCCAATCTCACTTGTTTTCTTTCACCGTTTTAAGGAGAATGGCTTTTAATGTTTTATTTGTCGCCTCAGCCTGTCCATTGGCTTGGGGGTAATACAAGGAGGCCGTATGATGGCTTATTTTAAATTTATTACATAATTCGTGAACTTTGTCATTCTTAAAAGAAGTCCCATTATCTGAGATAATGACTTGCGGGATACCGTACCTGCAAATGATTTGGTTCAAAATGAACTTGGCGATTACAGAACCCGACACAGTAGTAAGAGGCATAGCCTCTACCCACTTGGTAAAATATTCGGTGGCCGTGATTATGAAATTATGGCCATCTGTAGATGAGGGAGAGAATTTCCCTATTAAATCTAGGCCCCACATAGAAAAGGGCCATGGAGTAGTGATTGGTTGTAGAGCTTGTGTCGGCATGTGAATCTCATGAGAGAATTCTTGGCACTTATGACACCTTCGTACAAAATCTACTGTGTTGTGTTCTAGAGTAGGCCAGAAATAGCCCATTTGATGTATTTTTCGAGTGGTGGCATGGCCACCGAAGTGGCCTCCACACATTCCACTGTGAGATTCGTGGAGAATCCTCTTGGATTCTTCTATGTCGACACATCTTAGAAGCATTCCATCAAATGCTTTTCGATAGAGCACTTGCTCTATGATGACGTATTTAGCTACGATAATGCGTAAACACCTTTTTCGTTGTGGTGTAGCACCTTCTAGATACGTATGGTCCATGATATAATTAATAATATCAGTGTACCAAGGACACTCAGAGATAGAAGGTCGGGTTTTGATGTAGTATATGCACTCATCGGAAAGTCCAGATCTACTAGATCACCTCCATCTAATGGATTATCAGCTAACCAATCTGTGATGATTTGTCCTTTAACCGAATTTTGATTTATGAATGTTAATTCAAATTCACCCATTAAGGTTATAAAGTGTCCAGCCCTTTTAGACAAGGACCCTTGTGTGAGAAAAGTTCGTAGAAATGTTCTATCTTTACAATGACCTTTGTTTCTTGATTAATCATGTAATGTCTTAAGTGTTTGATTGCAAAAGACTATGGCGAGGCATTCTTGTTCTGCTTGCATATAGCATGTTTCATAGTCGAGCAATGTCCGGCTAATGAAATAGATCACACGCGTCTCTCTTTGTCATTGTCTTCTTGAGCCAACATACAAAGCAATGAGACATTGGTGGCTCGTGAATAAAATTAATGGGTGATCTCGCTTAGGTGGCATTAGTGTGGGTGGTGATAACAAGAAGCGCTTAATCACGTTGAAAGCTTCATTGCGGTCTTCGATCCAATCAATGCTATAATCTTTCTTGAGTATATTGTTGATTGGATGAATGGTGAAACTTAAGTCTGGGATGAATCTCCAAATTGCGCCAAGTTTTCGAGAAATGACTGATTCCAGATTCATCCGAAGGTGGGACCAATTCAAGAACAACTTTAATTTTGGTTGGGTCAACATCGATCCCGCGTGATGATATAATGTAACCTAGGAGCTTTCCTCCTGTCACACCAAAGACACATTTTTCTGGATTTAGCGTGACTTCGTATTCTATCAGACATGAAAGAATGACGCGAAGCACTTCTGGATGGTCACGATGCTTCTTGGCCTTGGCCAACAAGTCATCTACATAGGATTCCACAATTTTATGAATAATATCATGAAATATATACGTCATAGCTTGCTGGTACGTAGCGCCAGCGTTCTTGAGACCGAATGGCATAACAACATAGTAATAGGTTCCCCAAGGAGTTATAAACGTGGTTTTAGCTTGATCTTGTTCGATATTCTGATTTGATTGTATCCCAAGAATCCATCCATGAGAGATAAAAGCTCAAATCCAGCTGTTGCGTCAATAATGACATCTATAGATGGTAATGGGAAGTCGTCTTTAGGACATGCCTTGTTAATGTCTCGGAAGTCTACACAGATGCGTATCTTCCCATTCTTTTTGAGAATGGGAACGATATTAGATACCCATTGAGAGTAATTGACTGGTTTGATGAATCCTACTTGGAGGAGTTTCATTACCTCCTCTTTCACCATGAGAGCTACCTTGGGTTTCATTGGTCTCGATTTTTGTTTAATCGGTTTTACATCTGATTTAGTGATGAGGTTGTGCACCGCAATGTGTGGTGCAACCCCTGTCATTTCTTTATAATTAAATGCAAAAGCCTTCTGATGTTCCTTGAGGATCCGAGTGTGTATTTCTACTTCTAATGGAGTTAACAAGGATCCTAACTTCAATATCCTTGGTTCATCTTCCGTTCCGATGTTAATATCAATTGTTTCTTCGATTAAAGAAGCGTTACCTTCTTCAAACTCAGGCGGGGCTGGAGGTAGTTCCAGATCATCTCCGTTCTCGACTATGTATATGCTGAGTTCCTTTTGTGGGGGAAGCTCTGTCATGGGATTTCAAGTAGGAGGATGAATGCGGGATTAGGGATAAATCTACCACGTGATGGGTGAGATGTAACGCCGCATAGGCATTCAAGAAATCAAGAGTGGTTGTATCACTATCGATGTGGTCTAGGATAGTAGATTTGTTTTCATTTCCATTTAAAAGAGGATTTGACATTGTTTTTATCAGTGGTTCAATATGAAGGGATACCATGAAACGGGTGTCCTCTAACTTACTATTTGGAGTAAAGTGTGATGCTGAGGTTGTTATTGAATCGGCGAGAAGATTTTGTTCTCGTGGGATTGCTTTGATTGATATAAAGTCAAATTCCTTGCTTAAATTTAGTACAACTATTTTGTAGAGTTGTAAGTGCTCGGCTTTGGTTTCATACATCTCAACAACTTGATTTGCTACCAATTGTGAGTCTCCTAACACTCTGATGTTATCAACACCGATTCTCTTAGCTAAGATGAGGCCAAGGAGGAGGGCTTCGTACTCAGTGCCGTTGTTTGTGCATTCAAAATTTAGTTTAAAGGCAAATGGTAGGACTTTTCTTCGGGAGAAGTAAGGATTACCCTGCCTCTCTAAAATAACGACATTTAGCTCCATCGAAATGGAGAGTCCAATAATTAGCTGGGAATATGGGTGTTGGGATATTTTTTGTGTTAACATCTTTTACCTCTACCATGCAAAGATCTACTATTGGGAGAGAACCGACACCTAGGGTGTACCCCATGCCTACGAGAATCAAATGGTAGGAACATTGGTAGATCCTGTTCTAGTAATTCAAAATTTTTTTTGCAGTAGTTCCTAAGGATACTGTTTCTACAATTTTAGCCTCATCTTCGAGGGTTGGGATTGTCTTGGCTAGACTCATGGCTTCAAGATCTGTCATAGGTACCAAATTTTCTTCTAGTTTCACGTCGGTAGGTTTATTAAGTTGGTTCATTGGGAGTTCAAACTTTGAGTGCATGCCTGGTCTTTTCTTAAGGTCACCAGTGTGTACATCGAATGGTTTTGGATCACCTTTGGCTATGACTATCTTTCCTAAGTGTAAAAACCTTACTTCTTGAAATAGCGTATAAGGGATTGCCTTCATACTTGTATCCATGGTCGGCCAGAATCATATTATAGTTAGTTTCCTGATCTATAATATAAAACTCAGTCAGGATTGTTTTGGGTCCTAAGGTGACCGGTAGTATTATAGTTCCAATTGAAGTGGCTTTAAGGCTGTCATAGCCTCTTAGTGTATTTCAAGTTGTGGAACAATTTGTTTCTCCATACCCTAGCTTTTGAAGGAAAGAAAAAGGGACTATGTTAACTACTGCCCCATCATCAACCATCGTGCGTTTCACATAATTGTTATAAACCCACACTTACAAGTGTAAGGATGGATCACCTTGGCATGCAATCTTAGCATCTCATGTTGGCATTTTATTTACTTCGAATATGAATTCGGTGTCCCTATCCAAATGCCTCGGAGGGTTGATATCAAAGTCTATATGGTTTACCCGTGTTTCGGGAGGTGGAGTGATGCTAATTAGATGACCTAAACCCAATGATTCTAAAAGATTAGCCCTATGAGTAGGAGAGTTCTTCAATAAATCTAAAAGGAGATGTGCGAGAAGGTTTTCATTCGATCATTAATTAAGTCATAAGCACCCATGGGTTTTATTAATACTTGTTGGATATTTTCTATTTCTAGCGGGTAGCTTGGACTTAGCCGAGAGGAATACTCTCATGTCCTTATTACGACTTCTACAGGTAGTTCGACATCTAACTCCACTAAACTCGACTATCTTAGGTCATGGCTGACTTCCTAATTGTGGCATGACTAACGGATTCGGTGAAATTGAGGCTTCATGATCATTGTTTCCCGTAATTATAGCCTTGTTTGTCCCATTTGGATTTATCTTGTTGTTGTTGTGATTTGGGAGTGGATCATTGAAGATCTGGGAGGGTGCATTTTTAGGGAAACTACCCCTATAAAAGTATTTGGTGTTGGTGATGTAGGACATGCCAAGAACATATCTATAAATTTTTTTCTTTGTTCCTCCGGTAAATGTTGCATAAATTTATTGTAGTCATGGTACGTTCTAGTGTTATGGCCTCGATTTTGTGAAACCACAATACGAGTTAGGATTGTAATTCCTAGTTTGTTTGCTCGGTGTATATTGTGGCCTAAAACTTTGATCAAACCGTTGCCTATTAAAGTTTTACGTTTGTTGTCTTTGGTTTGAATTCTGGTTTTGATACCCAGTTGAATTTTGGTTTGGATCCCATGTAGGGCTTCACCATTGTTGTTATTGTTGTTGTGGATGATTAAAATCCACTGTATTGATTGTTGGAGTAAAGTTGTTGTTTCATTGGTTGTTTATTTGTGGTGGAGTATTCACAACATTTACCTTTCTAGCCTGATCAGTTACTCCATCTGTTGTCACTCCGTGATTTTTATTAAGGATTTTAGGTCCTTGATTGACATTCGTGGTAGTAGGATAAGTTGTAGTGTTCTGGTTGGAAGTGATTAACCTCCCATTTGCTCCATATGTTTTGCGACCACTATCAATTGCCACTTGATCTATTCGAGAGCACTCTCAAGTACTTCATCGTAAGTTCTTAGTGGGAACTTCAACTTCTTCCTTCACTTCTCTGTTGAGAGAATGAAGGAATAAATCACATAGTTCCATTTGGTCCATATTTGGAGCACTTGCCGAAGAATAAAGAACTGTACGCCACCTCTGGATGAAATGGGCGACAGATTCATTGTGTTCTTGCTTGATGTGTAAGAATTCCCTGATTCCTGTTCTTAATAGTTTGTTCATGTCAAATGCCTTGATGAACTCTAAAATGAGTTGCTTGAATGAATGGATGGAAGCCTCAGGTATTCTATAATACCAATCGAGAGCGATACCTTCCAAGGTTTTGGGAAATATTTTAGCAACAACCCCATCCCAAGGGAGTAGTTCTCGGATGGCTATGGCGTAAGCTTTGATATGTGCATTCGGATCTCCCTCACCTTTGTACTTGGGAAAATTGGGAAGAGGTCTTGGAAGCATGACGCTTCGTATGGTGAAATCTAAGGGCTCTTTCAAGTATTTTGAATATGTCCCTATCGCATAGGTTTCGACCATTGATGGTGCCTATTGAGGGAGTGGAGGTGGAATGGGTTGTTGATATGGCATAGCGTACATGTTGGCGGGGGCGTAAGGAAACCCCTGTGTTTGAGGAATCATGCCGGGAGAGGAGAACATATCCCCTTGTGGTGATTTAGAGTACATGTTTAAGTATGAAGGGGTATTGTCCAAGAATGGATTATTTTGTACTAGATCAGGAGGTTTCAGAATGGTGTTAGAAATGACGATTCTAGTCGGCGTTTGTTGTGAATACTGAGGGGTCACGCCTAACGTACCTATTCCTGTGAGGAGGTCTATTTGGCTAGGATTAGAATTTCCTGCCTGCATGAGTTGAGAATGGTGATTTGCCTGAGCAAGTTCTAACCCCCTCACTTTTTCTACTAATGTTGAAATGAATTCATTTGGTGAAGTCATGATATTTTGCCTTAGCGATGTTTGTTGTATATCATGGTGTTGTATAGGCATGTGATATCCTGCTATGAACTAATCACTGCCCTGCCAAGTTTCCCCAAGGGCATTTCCTATATGTAATGGCATGGAGGTATTTCCTTGAAAAGAGACCTCGGGTTGTGTTTGTAAACTCCCTATAGGTGGGTACATACCTTGGGAATGTTGTTCATTCCTGGCATAATGTATCAAATGTTCATTATCTAAAACCAGGTATGGGTCAGCTTGTCTACTAATTTGTGGTCTAAGTAGTACCTGAGGAGATGAACTAGACTCTCCTATGAGCATCATATTGTTTGAGCCTGAAGGCTCTGTTTGTTGTGTTTGAGTAAATTGATCCAAATCCTCTGTTTGGAAATATGAGCTATATCTGACCCTTGGAGTTTGTGTTGACAACTGGTTAGTTGAGTAGTTGTCACCCCATACTGAGAGCGAGGGTGATGATTGTCTATTCAGTTGATCGTAGTATACCTCAAGACCTAAGAGAGGCCTACCACATGCATCGAATCCTGACATATTCGGGGGGTATATGAATACCCATAGAATAATGGGAAGGAGCAAAGGTGATGGTGAAAGTTGACGAGGTAGTAAAGATGAAAAATTCATTTTAATTTAAAAGAACTAGTAGAAATCTGACTCCAAATCAGAAAGTAGAAAGGTTCACGTCGGGTTCACCAATTTTGTACGATGGAAAAGTGACAAGCAAGCATGGGAATCTACAAGTAACTTTTCCTCACACCCGACCTCCCGAGGTTGTGCCGAGACAGCTGGTGGGGATTGAATATGTGTGGGATGTAGACAAACTAGTTAGGCAATTTGATGTCTTTGACGCGCACTAGTGGAAATTAGGAATCTAAGGCAAAGAAGGCCCTCCTAACCTGAACTGGTGTGATAGATCAATCAGCAAGGATGACTGCTCGAAGGCTCCAATCAATATCAAGCTCTGGCATGATTCGGTCTATGGGTTGTGGAATACATGGAAAATGACCTGGGATAGTTTCGTATATGTCTCCAAATAAGGTCATAGGGTGGATGGTAAATATAATTGACTTAACGGGTGGTTCTCTAGCCTAGTCCGAACTCCTTAGCTTCGTTATGTACTATATTTAACAAGGATAATTGTTCGATGATGATAGGTGGAAGTGGAGTAGATCTGAATACTAATGTACATAGGCCAGCATCTATGTCTGATTCACCTATGGACTCATTGGGATGTGAGACTTGTGGGTCACAACCGTAGATTTGTATTTTTGTGGTCCTGCTATGGTCATGTGCAGATTTAGTCTCTAATCCCTAGTATCTAATAGTCATATGCTTTCTTAGCCTCTATATTCAGATTTAACAGTTGTGTGATCTTTTCAGAGTATCTCACAGGTGTTTGTGCAACCTGAATTATCAAGCTGGTATCTATATCTGTGAGAGTGTCTCCTGTGTCTGGCTGTGGGACCAAAGGATCACAACCAAATGTCTGCTCTCTTTCAAACCCTTCCACAGTCATGCAGATATGAATCTAGGGTAATCTGTAGTTTGGTTGATTTGACCAAAACGTGTGTGCTTGGTCATCTTCTATGTTTAACCCATGTAGTTGGAAACTGATTTGTTGTAAGTTTACTGTTGTTTGGAAGACTTGGATCCTAAGATTTTGATCTATATCAGTTATGGCTATGACGAGATTGGGTTGGGGCACGATTGGCTTGAATACATATTCCCTGGGCTCTCTAGGTCCCGTGATCGTCATACAAAAGCCACAATGTAAAATAAGTGCAACAAAGTAAAATTAACTACGTGAAGTATATCTATAACATATATGAATTCTATATTTTTGTATTTTTCTCGATGAATTTTATAAATGAATTTGAAGGAGCAGCTATTTTAATATATATCTAGAAATTGACAATTAATCTAGTGATGAATTTTAAAACAAACAAAGTAACCAAGTATAGATACTTGCACATGCGATTGTAAACCTATTCTAAACAATGAAATAACTGATCTAATTTATTTGAAAGACTCTCGATCCTACCTCAGAAGTGAGGAAAGAATCATAGTCTCTCAGAAACTATCAATCCTCACAGCTTCCCTGGCAATATCAAAAGTAAAATTGACTGAAATAAAGTGATTGGCTACTCTATTTGATATGATTCTAATTTAGAACTTTGAAAGCTAGAACTTGGATTCTACGAGCAATGTGGAGAATCCGATGATGTGTGTGATCTTGTCCCCTCAGTGTGACCTCCTCGCTCCTTTGTGTTCACATGGATCCAAAAAATCATGTAATGCTAGCATCAACAGAAGTAGATATTGGGACAAAGGAAGCTTAGGACACAGACCGAATACGATGCGATTAGGAGAGAGATAGTGCAAGAGTACGAGCTTGGGTTATGTAATTCCTAGCGGGATCTATTGCGAGTCATGCAACATAAAACATCCAGAACCTGAAACTATCTTATTTGAAGAACAAAACCTGCAACTTTAATGGTTTCCTAATGAAAAACATACTATCTTACTCCAATGGATTGGATGAAATATCAACAACACTTGCACAAGATGGATATGTGGCTTCCTTATAGCAAAACAACACTAACTAAGCATGTAATGAAAGAAATGAAGAATTCTAAGCAAAATGAAAGACTAATCTATTGCAATGAGAAATTCAGAGGAAAATTTTGAGGGGCCGTTTTCTTGAGCACAAGCCAACTATTTATAGCATTTGTATTTACCCAAGGTAAAAACCAAATTGAACTCTTAAACTATAAACAATGGCAAAACACTATTCCAGGGAACCAGAATCATTAATGCAAGCCCAAGGCGGTGAAAAAAAGGCTGGTAAACATTGAAATTTACATGAGTCATGTTAAAAGAGCATTTTGGAAAATGTGTAAAGGACCGCCGCACTGAAAGGCGGGGTATTGGTTAGAGGACAATAACTTGATCGGGGTGGCGGTCATGAGACCTCCGCGCAAGTAGTGTGGTGGTTTCGTAACTAAAGAGAAAAAGGCAAAGAAAAGAGGGGAAAAGAGAAAAGCAAAGCATGCGGGGGCTAAGCGGGGCATGCGAGATGATAACACATACTTGGAGAGCTTTTCCGGATCCCAAACACCTTGCGAGGAGACCTGTATCATCATTAGGGCATGTGTCACATTATTCCGATGGTGTAGTACCCTACAATTTTGGGTACATACGAAACCATAGTTGAAATAAAACTTTATATTTCAACGTTGTTCTTTTGGATGATACTCAAAGACAACTCTTAGCTAATGAATGAAATGTGCCTACTAGGTTTGATCATTCCGTTATTAGCATTGTTTCGATCTGAAAGATTTTCTAGTTGTAGACCTTATTATTCAGCCACCACACTCCACCTTCGCTATTTATAATGAGAACCTAGATGATGCTATTATTAGTTTTATGCTTAATCTTTATGATGATGCTTTAGCTATAAAACAAGATACAATTTAAACATGTGCATGTTGTTGTTTCTCATACTAGTCGGGATGATTCTATAGCTGCATCTCATACTCATATTTTTGAAAATGTTTCTTATGAGGCATCGATACTAGTTCTACTCCTTCATTATATATTGATGATATGCTTAATGAAATCCTTGCATCTCTAATCCTTCTATGATATCGATGATACTCATACTAGTCATGATTCTAATTCTTTGCATATTGCTAAATGTGAATCCCCCGATCTCGATTTCATATTCTTATGAGATTGTCTCTAGTATCATGCTTGATTCATGTCATTATATCTCTTCATCTCCTAATAATTCTGCTAATGCTAGTCCTACTACTTGTATCAATACTCCACGTGCTTCACCACCTATTACTTCTTCAACACCTACTCCTAGTGTCCCCTTATCATTGACATCTTCCATTTCTCCTCTTAATATCCCTATGATCACTCATAATGGAAAGATCCAACCACTCAATACACTACTCCCATCTACTTCCATTCCTTCACATGAAATTTTATCACTCATGCATGTTGTTGAACAATTGCAATCTCAGGTTCAATATCTCACCCTATTTCACAAAAGATTCACAATTCATCATTTCCTAAGGATTTCATTATGCCTACATTTACATACTTTGATGGTAATGAAATCCTTATTTACATCTTAAGAATTATCATCTAGCTATGGCTTCTTATTCTAATGATCGATTATTGCTAAAATATTTTCACCATAGTCTTATTGATGACACTCTCCAATGGTACACACATTTACCCTTTGGATTTATTAGTACCTATTGCGAGATGGAAGAAGATTTCCTTCAACACTTTATAATAAAACATTGACCTAAAGTCACATATGATCATCTCCATGGCTTACATCAAGGAAAAAATACCTATTATTGGTTACATTTTGTGCTTCAATGCTTGCATGCATCAGTTAGTCTTCCGACCATTTACCTAGAAAATAAATTCATCTTCTATCATGTCTTGATTCCCGTCTTAAAAAATTATTGTAATACGATACATGTGAATCATTCACGCCCTTGTGCTATAAGGTCATTGAATTAGAACAAGATCTCATTGCTGTACATGTCATAGATCCTCCTCTTATTGCTACTACTGTTGCACCATCTAGTTCCGATCCACTTCCATTTGTTGAGCATCCCTCTAGGACTTCATTTCCCCCAACTCATAAGAAATGCAAGTCTTCTCCATTGCATAAGCATCCTTTATCTCTTCCATCGCGTCGGGATTCACCTCCAACTTCGTAACTCCTTCGTGGGATCCATTACACTTTTCTCATCACGCTAGGCCTCATGATGTGCTTGAGTAACTTACTTGATAAGCATTTGATTTGTTTACCTTATAATAAATATCTTCCACCTCAACTCCTATAATTCCAACATGATCAAACCTATTGTAACTATCATTATATCAATGACCATCGTGACAATGATGATTTGTTCCCTTCATGATCGATTACAACAATTAGAAGACAAAGGTGTCATTTCCTTTAGCTCTCACTCTCGTGAGTGGTCTATATCTCTACTAATATGCAAATGTGTTGTTAATCCATTTGATTTGTATTCTTCATCTAGTGCTAAGGTCATTATTCATCCACCACCACAAGTAACTACTCATGCGTGCTCTCCATCTTATCCATTCACCTTCTTTGCACACTATCTAATCCGCTACATCATGATATTACTACACATTGGCTACTTAAGTTGTAATCATCTCATGCTTCCTACCACCGCATCAACCATCATTGGAACTATTTCACATGACATTCAGTTCAGTTTATACACTCATACTACTTATGCTCCACATGCTTCCACCACTCCACGCCTTCTTGGTCTTTAATAGGTGATTTTATTACCTTACCCCTGATGACACACTCATGTTCTTATGGTTCTTACATGACTGTTGAGGGATATGTTCTAATAAAAACCTCACTATATCTTTGTACCCTACATCAAAATATATATATATCTAATGTATACTATCATATCACTTCCCGATGATGCACTCTTTCTTTCTTGTATTCCCGACCCGAGGGGTATTATATAAATGAACCTTATCATCCATACACAAGGGCACCACTATTTTACTTCCTCCCCTCTACTCATCATACTAACACATGCTTTGATACATTATTATGATCATATCATTCACATATTATTTCACATTATTAATTTCTACTTCATCATGCATACAATACACTTCTTCATCAATTACCTATTATACATCACAATCATACTACATACATCATCTATAATCATACATACTATCTCATCATCATCAACAACTACGCATTGCCAATCATATCAACAAAACAATCATCACAATATCACACACAAAATATAACATTAATAATCAACACATTAGACATCCACATATGCATACCAAAACATCACATCGCATAATCAATAAAACATCAAGTAAATCAAACATACACCAATACTCTATATATATAAATATCGATCACCATCATAGTTACAAAAATGCTAATACTGGTGGGAAATCCTTCATACATCTCTATAACAGTACATATAGATCATATATCATCATCAATATCACTATCTATCACTGCGAGACCTATAGAGCTAGAAGCTTCGCCGCTAACCTACGCCACCGATCGCAGCCTATATATCTCTTTATATGACTACAAAATAGTGTATTTTCATTTGACTACTCTATAAAATGACCTTGAAACTCCATGAAACATACAAATACAACCTATGCTAAGGAAATCCACCTGTAACCTCTCTACCTCACCATGTCTCCTCTCCTACCTCGTCTCTCTTTCTTAGTAACATTGTACATATAGCCAACACTAGCGCCATCTTTGGATTAAAAAAGTGTGCATGCTCAACCACAATCACTTCCATCCACTCAAGCATACCACCACCTATAAGTAGATCAGTGGGCACATTCAACATCAATTTTTGAATGGATGTGTCCACAATCGATCATGACCAATACACATTGCCTACAACCATAGATAAACACATTAGAAAACAACAAAAAATTCACAACCAAATAACTAACCAATAAAACATCGCTATATAAATACTCATGATTTTCTATCGCTTTCGCTATGCTATCGGGAGCATGAAATTTCGCCTCTACTCCTCCCTCTAGTGGTGCTCCTACAAAATTTGTAAAAACTTGAAACAAAAAAACCCATCGATGTGATGCCCACCATGCACAGTAGGCCTCTCTGTACACCCTACGTCATCTACATATATTACCTCTATTTCCACATCTACCTCGCTGGCACAGGAGGTACTAGTTGCACTATTGCGGGCCATGGTATAGCTATGGCCCTTCTTGGTACCCTAATTACCCTCAACCAGACACAATCACCCTTGGGAACCGATCCTCTAACCATATACTTTGTCATATAAATCGTAGCTCTACTACATCTTCTAACCATCTTCCATAGTCTTGGTATGGCCTCCATATCATGGCCTCTGGCCCCATCTAATCTATCATCACTCTATAGGTATACGTATCCATATTTTTGCCATGAAAACCTACCCATCTACTAGAAAACATGTCGGCCTCACCCACTATCCTCACGGTGGCCTCAATATCACAATATGCTCATTGGCCCATAAATGAAATAGTGTGGTAGCTCCAATACCACCCACGTGCTCCTCCTATATAAATATATATGGATATAGATACCGGTGGGCCAATACACATCTTTCCCGGACATACCTCATACCATCCTCCTCTATCTCGACGATAGATGTCATGCATCTTATACAAGACACCTCCACCACCACCCTCCATCTAAAATGATGATGCAATCATAACGACAATGAAACTCCAAAATCGTGGAACCCTTGAACTCAATATAGTATCTAGGCTAATGTGGACCTCAGCGTGAACTCGGGCCCCTATAAAATATAGATTAGAAGCCCTCATCTACCTCTCTGCATCATGTTAAACCATCACCTAAACCCTCTCACCAAAAATAGGTAGTCTCCATATGTGATACATGTCCTCCGAGTCACCGTAATCTCCCTATAGGTAACTAAAAGGTAATAGTGTTTACACACCACCTCTCGTATAGAGCTATGATCATAGGCATATTATGGGGCATATCCCCATCCTCACTATGTGCTATATGCCAACACGATCTAGAACATCCCATTCCTCACATTAGGGTCGATATTTCCTTTTACATAATTGTTTAGCCTACTTACATACTTATTTGTTGCATTTATTTACTTTATTTAAAGCTATTCATAGCTTAGATTAACTATATATATACTACCTAGTTAGTGCATTTTGTTTTATCATTTTGGTGAACCCGACTCGATCATACACGCTTCTAGGTTATTCCTTCTTTCCTCACCATTCTAGGGTTTATTTTTCTTCACCATGGCTCACTCTCATGAGGAATTTACTGAAGCTCACCTTAAAGCCATCAATGATCACCTTGTTGAGCATCCCCAAGATCTAGATTTACTTTTGCATGTTGCTCACGAGGAAGCTACTAACTTGGCAGAACTCATTGTATCTATTGCTATACCCAATTCTGTTATCACTCAACCACTTACTTCTAATCCTCCTATTTCTAATTTGAGGCACGTTCACACACTTAGAGCTCAAAATCACACTTGCACAATAATCAAATGAGTTTCCTATTCACTTTTTCACATTACTATTTATAGTAACTTTCTATCACTTACAACGTTGTAGCCATTATTCACACCCATCCTTCAAACTAATAATCGTTACATGATTTTGGTAATATCTTACACATCCTTACTCTGATTTTTATCTTGTTTGCCTCATTCCCTTTAGAATTATTCCTACTACTGTATCGTACACACTTCACACACCTTATACTTATGTTTCAAACTGTCTCAACTTTATACACACACACACACCTTTGCAATACATACATTCACTATTAAATCAATCCACGCTTCCTTTCGGTTTAAAATTCATTCTCATCATTAGTCTTCCTTTCGTCAAAAGGGGGCATATAATCGGGGTCATCTTATAATCCCCTTCACACCATTGTTATATGGTCATTATACATTCCTAATTCAATTTTTTCATACATCATGCAACATTTCACACCAATTTCTAGTGATTCCCCCTAATGACCTAATCTTGGGGAAACAAGCGTAAAATCTCTCCATGAGTAACCAACCAATTACTCACACATATTCAAATACTAAAAACACAAAATTTATAATATTATAAGTCACATCAATCAATCAACATGACAAAACTTATTTATAATCCCGGATGATCCAACTTGGGAGTTGTAGTCAAAAATCATGCACTTTAAACATTTATTTATCCCGGTCTCATACTACTATTTAGAAGGTTCTTGAGGGAAAAAGTACTAATTAATCCCCATCCTTTGGCAACTTAATTTTATTTTATTTCATCATTATGAACCTCTTGCACTTATGCCTAGTCGATTGTATCATCCCTCATTATTTTAGCCTCGGTTGGGGCACCTAAACTAGTACTACTGTGCCCATGGGTACCACTGGTCCCACTAGGGTCTCCTTGATCCTTCTAGAGTTTTCCTGCCACTCTTTGGGCTCTTTCTAGCTATTTTACATCTTTATCTTTCTTATGGTCAGCCTTTTCAGGGTCAATTACAAAATTAGAACAAAAGAACCCTATAAATATAAAGTTATGCTACCATAATGAGGGAACTAACATCACTTACTACTTTCACTCCATCTAGAGTTGCATCCATATATTGCATTGGAGATCACTTACATCCACGTAGATCCATCATCAAGGAATAAGGCTAGGACATTTGCATCACACTTCATAGGGGAGGTATTCTATTCTATTCCATGCACACATTCTATTACATTTTATACACATAGTTATTGCTCACTACTTCACAAAGTGTGAATGGCACAAGAACAACCTATGGCATGTTCACACACACTTGCACATAGAACTACATCGGGTCTGAGATGTAGTGCAACGCTCAATTAGTAAGTCCACCATTGTGGTAGTGAGGATAGTCTGACCCCTTCATATGCATTATTCATTTTTAGGGTTTGATGCTTGTTTTGGGGTCTTGTAGGTATTCTATTCAACTTAGAGTGTTGGAAAATTCAAAGCATGCCAATGAAGTTGATGCGGCAAATAACGAAGGTTTTAGACCACCTTCCCACTTTGTGTAAAAACTAGTTTTAGAGCTTTTTGCACTGAGACCAAGGTGCCTAGATTGTAGACCATGAGTGGTGTAGGTGCCCTAGACCTCCTCTAGGAACCCCGGTCTAGCTAGATCCTCTAGATCCATCCTTTTTGGGACTTCTACACAGTTGTTCCTACTCCTAATTTTCCCAGTTACCTCTGCGATACTCTCTCTGAAGATATTTGCTATTAGCCGAGTTCTTTCCTAGCTCTCTTTTGCACATTATGGTTAGCATTTCCTTTTGCATAATTGTTTAGCTTGCTTACATACTTATTTAATGAATTTATTTACTTTATTTAAAGCTGTTCATAGCTTAGATTAACTATCTATATACTACCTAGTTAGTTGATTTTGGTTTATCATTTTGGTGAACCTGAATCGATCATACACTCTTCTAGGTTACTCCTTCTTCCCTCACCTTTCTAGGGTTTATTTTTCTTCACCATGGCTCATTATCATGAGGAATTAAGCTGTATCTCACCTTAAAGCCATCAATGATCACCTTGCCGAGCATCCCTAAGATCTATATTTACTTTTGCATGTTGCTCATGCGAGGAAGCTACTAACTTGGAAGAACTCATTGCCTCTATTACTATACTCAATTTTGTTATCACTCAACCACTTACTTCTAATCCTCCTCCTATTTCTAATTTGAGGCATGTTCACACACTCGAGATCAAAATCACACTTGCACAATAATCAAATGAGTTTCCTATTCAATTTTTCACATTACTATTTATAGTAACTTTCTATCACTTACAACGCTATAGCCATTATTCACACCCATCCTTTGAACTAATAATCATTGGATGATTTTAGTCATATCTCGTGCATCCTTACTCCAATTTTTATCTCATTTGCCTCATTCCCTTTAGAATTCTTGCTATTAATGTATCATACACACTTCACACATGTTATACTTATGTTTGAAACTGTCTCAACTTTATATACACACACACCTTTCAATACATACATTCATTATTACATCATTCCACGCTTTGTTTTGGTTCAACATTTGTTCTCATCATCATTTGCCTTTCACCAAAAGGGGGCATACAATCAAGGTCATCTTATAATCCACTTCACACCATTATACGATCATTATAAATTCCTAATTAAATTTTTTTCATACATCATGTGACATTTCACACCAATTTCTAGCGATTCCCCTAATGACCTAATGCGGGAAACAAGCGTAAAATCTCTCCATAAGTAACCAACCAATTAATCATGCACATTCAAATCCTGAAAACACAAAATTTATACTATTATAAGTCACATCAATCAATCAACACGAAAAAACTTATTTATCCTCCCGGATGATCCAACTTGGGAGTTGTAGTCACAAAATCATGCACTTTAGACATTTATTTATCCCGGTCTCATACTACTATTTAGAAGGTCCTTGAGGGAAAAAATTACTAATTAATCCTCGTCCTTTGGCAA
Organism: Taxus wallichiana var. yunnanensis; assembly: GCA_018340775.1. Lineage (NCBI taxonomy): Eukaryota > Viridiplantae > Streptophyta > Pinopsida > Cupressales > Taxaceae > Taxus > Taxus wallichiana. Next base: position 757,145,507 of record CM031239.1, on the reverse strand, counting down.
ATTTATTTATTTTTAGTTTGTCATTACAAACCTCTTGCACCCTTATGCCTAGTCATATTCTGTCATCCCTCATTATTTTAGCCTCGGTTGGGGCACCCAAACTAGTACTAATGCACCCGTGGGCACCCTGGTCCCACTAGGGGCTCCTCAATCCTTCTAGAGTTTTCCCACCACTCTTTGGGATATTTATAGCCATTTTACATCTTTATCTTTCTTGAGGTAAGCCTTTTTAGGGTTAATTACGAAATTAGACTAAGAGAACCACTGTAAATATAAAGTTATGGGACGATAATGAGGGACCTAACATCACTTCCTACTATCACTCCATCTAGATTTGCATCCATCTATTGCATTGGATCAATTTCATCCACATAGCTCCATCATCAAGGAACAAGGCTAGGACATCTACATCACACTTCATAGGGGAGGGATTCTATTCTATTCCATGCACACATTCTATTAAATTTTCTACACATAGTTATTACTCGCTACTTCACAAAGTGCGACTGGCACAAGAGCAACCTAGGTCATGTTCACACACACTTGCACATAGAACTACATTGGGTCCGAGAGATGTAGTGTAACATTCGATTAGTAAGTCCATCATTGTGGCAGTGAGGACAACTCGACCCCCTTCATATGCATTATTGATTTTTAGGGTTTGGTGCTTGTATTGGGGTCTTGTAGGTATTTTATTCAACTTGGAGTATTGGTGACATTCAATGCATGCCAACGAAGTTGATGCAACAAAAAATGAGAATGTTTCATACCAGTTTTAGAGATTTTTCACAGGACAGGTGCCCGATTCTAGACTAGAGCGCATGCAGGTGCCTTTAACCTCCTCTAGGTGCCCCAATCTAACTAGATCCTCCAGATTCATCCTTTTTGGGACTTCTACACACTCGTTCCTACTCCTAATTTTCTAATTACCTTTGCAAAACTCTCCAAAAGGAATTTGTTATTAGCCGAGTTCTTTCCTAACTCTCGTTTGCACATTAGTGTTAGCATTTCATTTTACACAATTATTTAGCTTGCTTACATACTTATTTATTACATTTATTTACTTTATTTAAAGTTGTTCATAGCTTAGATTACCTATATATATACTACCTAGTTAGTCCATTTTAGTTTATCATTTTGGTGAACCTGAATCGATCATACATGTTCTAAGTTACTCCTTCCCTCTCCTTTCTAGGGTTTCTTTTTATTCACCATGGATCATTCTCATGAGGAATTCACTAAAGCTCATGTTAAATCCATGAATGATCACCTTGCTAAGAATCCCCAAGATCTAGATTTAATTTTACATGTTGCTCATGAGGAAGCTACTAACTTGGAAGAACTCACTTCCTCTCTTTGCCATACCAAATTTTGTTATCACTCAACCGCTTACTTCTACTCTTCCTCCTATTTCCACTATTCTTGTTTCTATTCCTACTCCTACTAATCACTTTACGCCACCCTTATTTTCTCATGTAGGAAAAGTATCATCTATGGGAAATCAAGACCTAACTTCTCTCTATCACAATCTTCAAGCTCAAATTTGTAAGTTCAACAAGCCACCACACATGCATCACCATCTTTAGATTCTACTTTGTTATTGCATACTCCTTTCACACCTATCATCTCTACTTATCTACTTCCTCCTAACTTTTTCACCCCTAAGCTTCCCATTTTCAATGGGCATGGTGACCCACAGGAACATCTTAGAGAATTCCATGTTGCTTTTCTTGACTTTGTCGATGACCATATCCTTTTAGCCAAGATATTTCCTCGTAGTCCTCATGACTATGCAATGCATTGGTTTTATGACTTACCTCTTCACTCACTAAAATCCTTTACAAATTTACAGATGCATTTCTTACTCATTTTTCTATCAACATCGACTCTAATATTTCTTATGCCTAGCTAGCACAACTTAAACAAGGCTCAAATGAACACCTCGCTAACTATGTTTTAAGGTATAAGAATAATTTAGCTAAGATGACGAAAATGCTTTCCAACTTTGAGCTTCAAGATTTATTTATTCAGAGTCTATTACCACCTCTACAAGAGAGTGTTCTATTTGAATCCTCTCCTTTGTTTGATCAACTTTTTCATACTCTTAAGCTTCATGAGACTAAAATCCTATCCATTGGAAAGCTTAAGTATCAAGAACAAACTTCATCTTCCACTCATTTTCCCAACAAGATGCCATTTAAGCCTTCTACAACTAAACCAACTAATGCTAAAATTACTATCAACACCATCACTCCTTCTAAAGAGGTTCAACCACATCAACATTGGTGCACATTTAGCACCCTTCCCATGTCTCCCCATATTATATCGAGACAAATTCTCAAAAGTAACCTTATTACACTTCCCCACCCCTCGATTTCGACCCATAACAACCAAAAGGTAGGAACTACAATGAGAAATTTCACTGTGATTATCATCACTGTGTAGAAAATTCTACAAATCAATGCCTAAAACTCTGAACAATCATCCAAAAATTAATTGAAAACAACAAATTCGAGCTCCCGAGTCTTATAGCTCCACCTCCGCCAATGAAAAGGAAAACTCAAGATTTTTGAAAATGAATCTACACAATGTGACAAGACAACAACATACTCTTCCACTAATGATGCGTATCACGCAAAGATTGCTCGCTTGATCAAGAGCTCTAGACTTCTTAGTTGTTAATGCTAAAGCTTCACCACCAATCATTTCTTTTTCCAACATCAATTATCATGCTAAGTTTACATCTCATCATTTACACATCCATGTATTTATTGGCTCGACCTCCATCAATAACACTAAGGTTGACCCATCATGGCACATTAGTGTGTGTTTTATGTCACTCCTTAAGGATATCGGTATCTTCTATTCCAAATCGATTACCATTTTACAAAACCCTTTGGCGTTGTTAAGCTACATGTTACACTTGTCCCTCTCACTATGCTTGTACCTTTCATGGTTGGAAATACGGTTGAGGGAAGCGACATGCTTCTTGTTATCAATCATATTTTTCACTCAAAATTTATCATTTCTATGAGTCATCTACGAATCAAATTTATTTACAATAATCAAGTCATATTTATTGATGTTGTCCCTCCATCTACTTCGTGGCCACCATCTCCTCACATAGTATCCAATGCATACCCCTACCTTGTCTAGCACATCACACCCTATGATACTCAAAGAATAATCTACTCCTACTTTTCCCGATCACGTGTCCTCTCCATGACCACATCATTCCAATAGCCCTATACATCAATATAAGCATATTCCTTAGACGATTCTTGCGCATCGCGGCATAAATCACCACATTGTTTTATTCCTTGCGGCTATACTTCACCTTTGCACTCGTATCACGTAGATGTTCATCACCCACATATTTTATGGCACCAAATTTTTTTGGATACATTCATCCCTCACATGTGCATAGGATTCATTCACCACCACAACGTCTATCTACCATACCTCCACTATTAGAGCATGGTCACACGCTTTCATCTACTACATCAGATAAAGGACCTTCATCCTTCACCATAATTGGTTAGTTCATTCATTCACACATACTTGGGGGCATGACACTACACCTCTCCCCCACCTCGTCTTAACATAGTCAAAATAATAAGCTTATACATTATTATACATTCATATCCTTGTATTGGGCATATTCCTCATACATTCTAGTGTCATTACCCAATGACACACTCTTGTGCTTTGGTTCACACTTGACTCTTGAGGGATTACTACCACACCAAACCCCACACACTACATTATAGGATATACACATTACGTTTCATCACACATCACACATCACACATCATACACCATCCACCATCCACCATACACCATACATTTCCCGCATTTGTCTACAACATTGTGCCATTTCCATATTTATACATCATACATAATATTAGTCCTCACCTTACGCATTTTGAATCATACATATGTTGCCTCACATCCTATTCATAGGAATATACCATACATCATACACTACGCATCTCCACATTAATCATATTCTACAGATTATGTTAGTCTTCATCATGCATGCATCTAGCATTACATTCATCCCTACTTATTAGATTACTCATCTATCTACATGTATTACATTAAGTGTTATACATTACATTTTCTACATTGTACACATCTACCATCACATTTTACACACTATATTTTTACATATTCTCTTCATCCCATGGTCATATTTTATCATTACATATACTACATTATTTTCTACGCATTGCATTCACAACCCTATGATGCACTTTAGTTCCTCAGTCCATACTCGACTTCTGAGGGTTTCCAAATCAAATGGAACTTACACATTTACTACTTGACCTTTCACCATGCGACATTCCTAGGCTATTGATATAACATTTAGGATAAATTATCATTGATTCTATATTTTTATAGCAGTATACACCTTAGGTTACATCACCATTCCCTACCATCCATCTCGTAGTGACATACGCTATAGGATGAATCCTCACCTATTCTATCATTTTCTAGTGGTCTACACCTTAGGTTACATCACCACTCCCTACTATTCATTTCATAGTGACATACGCTCTAGGATAAATCATCACCTATTCTATCATTTTCTAGTGGTCTACACCTTAGGTTACATCACCACACCCTCCTTACATTTTGTAGTGATATACACTTAGTGCTAAATCATCACTCATCCATTCATCTTATAGTGATATACGCTTAGGCTAAATCATCCTCTTACATTCATTTAGTCATGATATATGCTTTGACTATAAGGTTCACACACACCTCATTGCTAGGTCACATCTCATCACCACACCTACACATTCCTCACAGCATGTTAGACACAACACACACTACTAGACCATTTCCCGATGACACACTCTCATTTACGGTTCATTCTTGATCACGAGGGGGAAATAAAATGATCATCATTGCATGAATTTCCATCCACTCGGGGGGCACGCGGCTCCTATCACTCTATTTTTCATTGCATTCCATCCATCCACAATGTTTTTCATATTATGGTTGCTTATACTCTTGCTTACTTTTGTTTTTCATGATCACTTTATTAAAAATTCTAGTTTGATTACTTGTATGTCATTTATCTATACCATCCACACATGCACATTCACGCCTTCTTCTAGTTGTGATCACAAATACAAGTATCTTACATGTAGCATGGATGCTCACCTTCTACCCTTCCTACACTGGTCACTGGGGGCATCCACATTCGACTCTTCTATGTGCTATTGTTTCATTTTATAATTAACACTTTACATTACTTGCTTATACACGCTTTTGACATACTAGTTATCTTTCTAACATGCTAATGGGTGCTTCATGTGCAACATTTTTTATGCAAGGATTTTTTTCCATATTTGTTTGTTACATTGTTTGCTATTGTTTGCTATTGTATGTGAGCCTTACATTATGTTTGGTGTGCACACTTATTTATTTTTGCAGCCATGATGGCCTTGTGTGTCTTGTGACATCATGTGTGATATCCCATGTTTGCATCCTAATTTTTGTATCTTACTTGATTTCTTGCATGTTTACATTAATTTTCTTGGTAGCTTACACACTGTTTGTGTAGCTTATACACTATTTTCTACATGCATGCATGTTTACACTTATTTTTGGCTAGCCTTCTTGTTTATGTGTGCCTTGGTTTCTACCAAATTTTTTTTAGGGTTACAACATACATGCAGTTGGTCCTCTTTAGGGGCACATTCTCCTATTAGTGACATTGCATACACCCCCAAAGAGGGGGCATAATTTGGGGTTTACATACTAACACAATGTATTTACACTGGTTCAATTCAATGCAATTTCTGCCCTTAGCATTGTGGGTTACATACAATGAGTGGGTTCAAACTAGTCTACAAACCCCATACACAATGGATTTTATAGGACATGGTGTCCTTAGAATTTTGGGAAGCAGTTATAGGCTTGGAGGTTACAATGGGTGTGCCTCTCTACACTACTTTGTCCAATTGTTTTAGATTGCCCAAAAACTAGGACGTATAAAGATTTATACACACATTCAAGGAAGAAGTTAGAGATTGGAGGACACAAAGCATTTCCTCCCTACACTTCTTCGGCCTATGGTGTGAGATCGCCCTAAAAATTGTTGTACATGATATCCTTCTACACTTTCTCTCTCGACATGGATCAAATGCACATGTTCCATTTACATTATTTTATGTTTACATACACATTCACCTTTTACATAGTGTTTTTACACTTACATACATACATATTTGAATACTTGATCATTTTCTCTTCTTAGGTCCGATCATATGAGAAAGAAGCAATCAAATGAGTGTAAAAAAAAAAAAAAAACAACAACATTACACAATAATACACATGCTTTACTAATCATGTAGGTACAATACACAATGCAACATCTACACATGTGTTTTGCCCTAGGTTCACTCTCATCACTTTTTCTTTGCATATTTTTCATCTTTACCTCCATCTTTTTATCATTGCACACTTTTTCTAGTCCTTCACACACTTTTTCATCATTCTAGATTGGAATCGTGGTATGCATATGTATCTACTTTATGTTACTAAGCTTTCCACTCACCAACATAAAGTGGGGGGAAAATTTAGTCACAAAATCATGCATTTTAGACATTTATTTATCTCAGTCTCATACTACTATTTAGAAGGTTCTTGAGGGAAAAAAGTACTAATTAACCCCATCCTTTGGCCACTTTATTTTATTTTATTTCTTCATTACAAACCTCTTGCACCTTATGCCCAGTCAAATTCCATCATCTTGTGTTATTTTAGCTTGGCCTAGGGTGCTTAGATTAGTCTTATGCCCATGGGTGCCTTGGTCCCACTAGGGCGCCCGTTCCTTCTATAGTTTTCCCGCCACTCTTTGGGCTCTTTCTCTCTCATGTTACATCTTTATCTTTCTTGTGGTCAGCATTTTTAGGGTTAATTACAAACTTAGACCAAGAGAACCCTATAAATATAAAGTTATGAGATCATAATGAGGGACATAACATTACTTAATAATATCACTCCATCTAGATTTACATCCATCTATTGCATTGGAGATCACTTGCATCCACATAGCTCCATCATCAAGGAACAAAGATAGGGCATCTGCATCACACTTCATAGGGGTAGGAATTCTATTCTATTCCATGCACACATTCTATAACCTTTTCTACACATAGTTATTTCTCGCTACTTCACAAAGTGTGTCTGACACAAGAGCAACCTAGGTCATGTTCACACACACTTGCACATATAACTACATCAGGTCTGAGATGTAATGCAACAATCAGGTAGTAAGTCCACTATTGTGGCAACTGAGGATAGTCCAACCCCTTCATATGCATTATTCTTTAAGGTTTTGATGCTTGTTTTGGGGTCTTACATGTCTTTTATTTAGATCAAAGTATTGGTAACATTCAATGTAGGGCATAGAAGTTGATGCAATATAGAAAAAGGGTTTCGACCTCCTTCGACCCTATAAAAACTACTTTTAGAGATATTTCACAGACCATGGTGCCCATATTGCAAAAAAGCATCGTCAGCACCCCGCACCTCCTCTAGGTTCTCGAGTCTAGCTAGATCCTCCATATCCATTCTTTTTAGGACTTCTACATAGTCGTTCCTACTCTTGCTTTTCCCGATTACCTCTACAATACTCTCCGATAGGCATCTATTATCAGCTGAGTTATTTCCTCACTCTCTTTTGCACATTAGGGTTAACATTTCCTTTTGCATAGTTGTTTAGCTTGCTTACATACTTGTTTACTACATTTATTTACAACTATTCATATCTTATATTAAATTTATACATACTACCTAGTTAGTGCATTTTAGTTAATCATAAATTACATCATTGCTTTACCGATGACCCGACATGGGAAGTTATTCTACATATTGCGATTACTTCTATATGACCATACACATTAGGTCGACACCCACTGAGTGGGGGAAATGAGACGTCATTACCTTTCCTTTACTACTCCTCTATGGGTTATCACGTTTGATAAAAATTGGGTATAAAATCAAGAAAATTTAGTCTTTCATCCGTTTGTAGTGCCTAGATCTTTTAAGGATGTAGTTAAAGTTTGAGAGTAAAACTAGGCATATCTCCCTACACTCTTCCTCTAGTGACAGGATGCCCAAATCCTCGGTTATTCACATACACACAATTAGGTTAGGAATTGATCACTCCTTACCCCAACACATCTCCATCAATGAAAAACTTGAAATATCCAATCATTCAATATTGCAATCATAAATATCTCTTAGTGCTCCTCATAACAACCCCATGCCTCTCATTACACCACATGGATTAATACGCTGATCAATGGTTTGTCATGTTATCTGCTCCCTCTCAAAGCACATACTTCCACCATATATGCGCATAGTTTTGAAACGTGGGATCCTCTGGAATTATCTCAAGTATGCATCTCTATCTACTTTATGTTACAAAGATTTTTCTCATTGGCATAAAGTGGGGGAAAATGTAGCCACAAAATCACGTACTTAGTATTATTTACTATACCACTAAGTATGTTGTTTTATATAGGGATATTGCGTAAGAAGATTATTCATTGGTGACCCATTCCATAATCCATCCAATTGTATTTTTGGTTTCTATTTCTTTTATCTTGCACACTTATCACTCATACACTCGATTACGTAAGGTCACATGGATCCTTACATGTTAGTCTCTACTCATTTATCATCACTTCTCTCTGACACTAGTTCTCAAGATCCCGGACACTAGCACTGCACACTCCTTTCCATCCCGGATACCAATGCATTCTTTGTGTTTTATCTTATTTGTGAAATTTAAGGTTGGTCTTTCTGTTTTCCCTCTCATACCCCAAGGTACTAGCCGGTATGTCGGTCATTAGTGTCAAAATTCAAGCAAGATATTCCTATATAAACACAACATACATACCATTATAAGGGTGGGAAATTATTATCAAGGGATAGCTATCTACATATATCAATAGAATGCATTTGGGAACATTTCTCTGCATACACACTACATAGGAAGGGGAGTTCATTCTATTCCATCCACACATTTTCATTTTATCTAGATATCTGCACACTATCTTGACGTCATTAGCGCGAGGGAAACCTATGAGCACTATTGCAAACATAAGAACATAAAAATACATTGGGTATGAGATGTAGTGCAACACTCAGTCGTAAGTTCACCATTGTGACAAATGAGGACAGTCTAACTCCTCATTTTGCATATTTATTTTTAGGATTTGATGTCTTTTGAGGGTTTTGCGGGAGGATATTTGTGTACAGAATTACAGGTACCTCGGTGATCCAAGTGAGACATAAAGGTGACCAAAGGTAAATAAATGCAACTCCTAGTGACCATATCAGAACCAAGCTCCAACCTTTTCTATAGACCATCGCAACGAACCATAGAAAAATTAAGATAAGTACTTTACCTCTCTCGGTTCCTTTCATAGTTAAAATGAAATAAATTGTGTAACATTTATATTTTAGTATATATCATTTACAACATATCTTTGCATTTAGATTTAAATAAAATATCTAGATTTTATATAATCATCTAACACTTTTAGGTGTCTTAATAGGCCTTTAGTTACACACATTACCTCTCATGGCTCTCACTCTTCTAGGTCTTCATATAATAATTTGGTTTCATATGTTATTTTAATGGTTCTTCCCCTCACAAGATTATATCTAGGTATTCTAGTGCACACTCTCTCTCCCCTATTTCCTAAAGGACTTATAGTTCTCATAGCATTTATAGGATTACTCACTCTTACAGTCCTCCACACAGTCTTCTACTTCACTAACTACTCATACATTTTCTTCATCCCCTAGACCTTATTTTGTAATAATTACAACTATTTTACCCCTTGCATTTGGGCCACCTCCTTCCACATAATCGAGGCCTAAGCCTCCATCCACTTTGCCATTTTCTCCACCTCCTTTGAAGGTTCTCATTGTGTAGCTCAATGCCACTCCTCTTTTGTGTACATAACTAATAACTTTGAAAATATAGAAACATTAACATAGTTTCAAAATAACGTAACATTTATATACTTATAAAAATAAAAAGTTATGACATCTACATTTCACTTAAGTTATTATCATTTTAAATTATAAATGTTTCTCATCACTTTAGTTTGATAGATAGTATATTTCTTTACTCTTTACAAAATCACGTTCACGAGGTATATTGAGCTCTATGTGGGACATACACAAAGCGATATGATGATAGGTGTTGGATGACCCTTTACCCATACTTCCTATACATCTAGGGGCATTTATTTTACATTACATATAGATGTTGTTCTATTATAGTTCATTTCTACTTCCTCACCACTCTTTCTTACATATATTATGTACATGCTATCATTTGAGCTAATATGACTAATACATGTGTCTTATGCAGAATCGAAAACTCTTGTTTCATGTATTTTCACCTATATTGACTACTACATCATATCAACATGTTCGACAATATTATTTTCTACATACTTGATTGTGTTTGTATATTATTGCTTGTTTATTTCAATTATTGTGGCCTACATGTATTTATTGTCTTTTGATATTGAGGGTGTCCCTTGTTCGTTGATTTATGCCTAATTGTTTACTTTTGTTTGCATGCCCATAGGCCCCGATTATCTTATGACATTGTGGGAGTCTCATTTTTGAATCTTTACACCTTTTTTCTAATATTTTTTCACCCTTCTTGCATCTAAAATCACTATTGATGTACTTGTATTCTCCTACATGCATCAATACTATTGTTTATATTATCTCCACTATTTATATCTATTACTATCATTTCTATTATTATGTGTCATGATTTCCACCATGTGCAAAACCTGCATTTTGTAGGTATAGGTTATTTAGGGTTTCTACCCCTTAAAAATTCTACACTCTCCCATAGATTCTCAAACAATTTGTGCATGAGGACACATATTTTATTTTAAGCTAAATGCTCAACATGAATTTCACAATTTCCTCAAAAGAGAGGGCATTCATCCGAGTATATTTAACACTTACAACAAACACATGCATAATTATAGGGTAAAATACATGTAAAAATAGGGTATTGATACTCATAAACACATGTAGACACATACATTCAACAAAATATGCATATTTTCAAAACCATAAACTTTGTTCAAGATTGTATGTATGGTCCTAACCCTCCCACATGTTTTTTCCTAGGGGAAGTTACATCAAATTTATCAAAAGCCTCATATTTCACCTACAATTATAGGTTTTTGGTATATTTTTAGATTTGGTTTACTTAGCTCAAAATAATTACAAGGGGCATGAAGTACTTCAATCATTCTTCACCATGAAATTTAGTTTCTACTACAATTTTTGGAATCTTCGGGGCACGAGTTTCCTTTCTCCATTCAAATTTCATAATATTACCGTTATGATCAATGAAAATTACTAGACAATGAAAGATAAATGAAATAATACATAACAATACATTCTCTGGAACTTTCTTGCAAAAATCAAGAATATTATGAAGCACTTGAGCTTGTGAAAGATTAAGATGTTTAAATTGTGGATGCTTTTAATATGACTCTCCAAAGTGGATTTGCAATGCTATGAGATTGGATACACAAGGATGTGAGAGACAAATTTGGTAGAAGTTGGCTATAATTTTCATAAGCTTCCAAGGATTCTCTAGGGAGATTTGTAAAGGATATGGTCTGCTTTTATAGTTGAGGGTGAGGACGTTAAAATAGGATCAAAGTTTGACTAAGCTTCAGGTTAATAATTGTAATTACCTAGAATAGCAAGTAGACTTGGTCTATGGAATTGCATATTTGAAGGGGTAATGGACATTTGGATTAATAGAAGTTACACTTGGGAAGGTGGTTGTACGTGCAACTCAATTTCCCCACCTTTCTAGGATTCTATAAGTGCAGTCCAAGTGGAGTTGACTGGGATGAGGAAGTGGAGTCCAAGTGGAGTTAAATAGGATAGTGAAGTGGTATTTGATTAGGAAAATAGATGTATTTTCCTAATTAAGAACCTTGATTTAATTAGCTACAATGTGCAAGATAATTAATTAACCATTTATTTAATAAATGATAATTAACTTAGCTAAAGTGTGTTGGGAACTAATTTAATTAATCCCAGGGGTGAATGATTAATTAATTTGATTAATCAATCATAAGGGGATATGAACTAGGATAAGCTGGAAACAAGTATGTAATTTTAGGGTGTCTACATTTGCCCCTCTTTAAAGTGTTATTATGAAGTAATAACATTTTAAAGATAGTAGATATACACATATCGTGAGCGAAATATAGGGAGAAAAGATAGATGGTATATATTTTCCCGGTGAAGCATTTTGATGCCACAATGACTAGGGTGGTAAGAGAATGCCCCCTTAAGTGGGTGGGTGAAGTAGCAAAGTAGTGGATGGACACTTGATAGAAAGAAAACAAGGATGTAAGGAATTGTGCTTGTAACATGAACGACAATTGAGAGTATGAATATAAGAGAAACCTTTATTTTACTATTGCACAATAGAGTTATCACCATGATTATGAGAGATTACAGATGGTTAACCTAGATGCACGTAAAAAAACATACACAGAAGAGAATGAAAAGAGAAAAAGGAAAAAATACCCAATATACACAAAGGTGCAGGCATCAAGGTTATAATGGAATCAAAATGTTATAACACTACCAACAATTGGTCCAAAAGGTAAACATCAACAATGCAACAAAATGTCAAAAAGAATACAATCAACTATGCCCCTAATGTGTCCTACAATGATGATTAAGTAGATGCAAATGCCCCTAAGCAATAAAATTATGAAAGACATGGGAATAGGATCCGAATGGAAGAGAAGAGTAGCATAGATAATCCAAAAGATATTCTTTGTTGGATTCATTTTGTGAATTGATCTCGAGAGAAATTTCCTCGGGAAAATTTGTATCATGAAGGAAAAACAATTTTGGGACTTACCTCAAGCGAATTAGGAATCATGAAAAGGGAAGAATGTAGAGTGATAGTCATATGATTGGAATGATCACTTGGGTAGTCTTGTCTACAACCTAGATTTAACTACAGAAAACAAGATGATGCTTGCATAATTTTATTAATATGAAATCAAGCATTACAAACAAATGAGAGAGATGCAATATTTATAGATATTGGACAACTTCTATCTCATCCACAATATATGGAAGCAAATCACCTAATATGAGAAAATATGTAGAAATAACATATTGCCCCTAACTACCCCTATTGCCCCTCATGGAAATCATCTGGGAAAAAAATATGCAAGATAGAACATGATCCCACAAACATTGGGATGAGAACACTATCACTTAGTTAACTAACAACTAAGGATAACTAATACCTATTGACATAAGTTTAAAGTATTTAAATTAAATACTTTAACTTATTACATTTATTCAAATAAAAATAATGATGAATTAAGCTAAGTTTTATTCCTAACATTCCCCCCTTAATTCAACATGGTCTTAAGTGAATAGGAGAGAAATTATCTAAAACCCTCAAATTTACCTCGAGCAAGTGACTTTGTGAAGACATCTGCACGTTGCATATCTGTTGGGAAATATTGGAGCTGGATGTTGTTATTATGAACATGTTCATGAATGAAATGTACTTGCACCTCAATGTGTTTGGTGCACTCATGAAAAACTAGATTCCGAACAAGTTTTACTACTCCTTCGTTATCAACATGTAGGATAGTTGGATCTTTCTATGGTATTCCTAATCCTTCAAGTATACGTCAGAGCCATATCACTTCACAGACAACTCCACATGCTGCATGATATTATAATTCTATGGAGGACCTTCAAACAAAAGTCTTCTTCTTACTCCCCTATGATATCAATCTAGATCCCAAAAAGAATACAAATCCTGAAGTGGATTTCCTATCATCTATGTTTCCTACATGATCTGAATCTAAATATCCTATCAAGAAGAAGTTATTATTCTTCTTGTATTCTGACCATAGTCCATAGTTCCTATGATGTACCCCAAAGATCCACTTTTCTACTTTCTTTCTAGTGAGAAACCCTTGGTTCTTGTATGAACTGTGAAAGATAGCTGATTGCATAATTGATATCCGACCTAGTGTAGGTCAAGTAGATGAGACTCCCGATCAACTGCCAATAGAGAGTTACATTTACTTGTGGTGATGGATCTTTTTGAGATAGTCAAAGTCTTATCTCCATAGGTGTGGAAAATGGCTTATAATCGATCATATTGAATTTCTCGAGTGTTGTATTGGTGTATTTAAATTGTGACACAAAGATATGATTTTCTCTTTGCCAAACTTCAAGTCCAAGAAAATAATGTAGAAGCCCGAGATCAGTCATGTCGAATGATCATGTTAGATATTTCTTTGTTGACTCAATCATCCTCACTGATCCTCTAGTGATGACTAGATCATCGACATATACTACAATGATCACTATCTCCCCCTTGCTTTTGAGATAGAGATTAGGATCGTATGGACTCCTATTGAATCCATGTTGAATGAGATGCTCATCGATTTTTATGTACCATGCCCTGGGAGATTGCTTTAGACCATATAGTGATTTTATGAGTTTACATACCTTTTCCTCTTTACCTGGTATGAAAAAACCTTCTAGTTGAGTCATGTAAACTTCTTCCTGTAAATCACCATTAAGAAAGGAACTTTTCATATCCATTTGGTGTATTTTCCAAAAAAATTATGTAGCTAGAGAAAATATTAACTTGAAAGTTTTTATCTTAGCTATGGGAGTAAAAGTCTCCTCATAATCAATGCCTTCTTTTTGAACATATCCCTTAGCAACTAGTCTAGCCTTATTTTTCCGTCCACTTTGTAATTCATTTTGAATATCCATCTCGCATCTAATCAGATTTTCCCTGGTGGAAGATCTATAAGTTGCCATGTATTATTTTTCATAAGTGACTTATATTCTACATCTATAGAATATTTCTAAGGTTTAGACTGTAGGGCTTCTAAAACTAAGGAAGGTTCAATAGTTTAAACAAATTTACCCATTAAGGAAAAATTGACCTCATTTCGAGCCATACTATGAGTCCTCATTCCAATGGTAGATGTGTCGGGGACACTATCTAATTTTGCATCTCTAATCATACTTGTATACCATTTAGGCATACTTTTTGTGGTTCTTATGGGAGGTTGAATTTCATTATCTTCCCCATCATCACTTTGTCATCATCAAAGTGATTACAATCCTCTATTTTCACTGTAGGGATGATTTTTTCATCATGTGAGTGTATGGAAGGAGCATATACTTATTTCTTCTCAAAGAACTCAAAATATCGACTAGTGTATACCCTTCTTCTGTTCTTAGATTCATAAGTCTATAGCCAAGTGCTTCATCATTGTGTCCTAAGAAGATAAGTTTTTTTGATTTCATATCAAGCTTAGTTCTTTGTTTCTTATGAATGTGCATAATTTATTTACATCCAAAACTCTACGGTGTGAAATAAATGACTTATTACCTGACCATGCTTCCTATGGTGTTACTCCATCAAGATTTGAAGTGGGAACTCTGTTTAGTAAATAGACTTCCGTTTTAGCTGCTTCAGCCCAAAATGTTTTTGATAAAACTACATCATCAATCATACATCGCACCATATCCATGATAGTATGATTTCACCTTTCAAAAACACCATTTTTTTGCGGTGTGTGAGGAGGATCCATTTGATGACGAATGTCATGTGTTTTCAAAAAATCATTGAACTCATTGCTGGTGTATTCTCCCCCTCGATTTGAGCGGAGTGTTTTTATTTTCCTACCAGACTCTATTTCAACAAGGGCTTGGAACTTTTTGAAAGTTTAAAAAGCTTGGTATTTTGTAGAAAGACAATATATTCACATTTTTCTTGAATAATCATCAATAAAGAGCATGAAATATTGAAACCCAAAGTGGCTAGGTGTCATTGGTTTGCATAAATCGGTATGCACCAAGTCAAGTTTTTCCTTAGCCTCAAACATACTATGTTTGAATGGTGCTCTATTTTGTTTTCCTACTAAAAATGTTAAAATTTATCTCAGTACCTTATTTTAGAGGTGGTAAACCCCTAACGATGTTGTATCGATGAAGTGTGTCAAGATAGCCAAAAATCACATGTCTAAGTCTTTGATGCCATAGTTGAGTTGATGATGTATCATTGGCTACAAGTGCTTGATCATTTCATTGAACAAAATATAACTGAAACATTCTTCCCACATTTGAATCTTTTGTAACAATTTTGGAGCTTTATGAATTATCTCGAATTAGGCACATCTTTTTACCACCTTTACAATGAAAGTCAATTTTGAGATTGTGATCTAATAATTGACTCATGGATAACAATTTTTTGTTAAACCAAGGACATAAAGAACATCTGTAATTTTACAATTATGATGCCTAAGTGGTAGTGAAATGGAACCAATTCCTTCAACACTATATGATGTATCATGACCCAAATAGACATGATTTTTGGTGGGTGTTTTACTCATTGTGAAGAACCAATCTTTCTTTCCCGACATGTGTTGAGTTGCACCCGAGCCGCCATACCAAATTTGATTTATAGAATTGGATACTTCATTTGAATGTGCAGAATATAGGAAGGAATCATCATCAAATTGATCTTCCTATTTGGCTACATTTCATTGTTGAGTTGGTTTCTTCTTCCACTTATTTTTTTGTCCCTGTTTACTCTGTTGTTGACCAGATTTTATTGTTGGTAATTAATATTTTTACCACTTGATGATCCTTGTTGGAATGTGTTGTACCAACAATTTTTAACTCATGTACTTTTTGACCACAAATATGACATTTTGTTGGTCCTTTTGGCCTTGTTGAGTATTACCTTGCTTCTAAGGTTGTTTACTAGACTTAGCCTATTTTTTTACTTTTTGATTAGAAGCAAGTTCCTGCTCTTTAGTTTTAATAGTTGAGTGAATAACTTCCTCTTGTTGTAGCATATTCACTAACTCTTCAAAATTTGTTGTTTGACCAGTTATGTTTAACATGGTAACAAAAATTATATAAGGAGGAAGAGCTCTCAATACTATAGGCACGAGTGATGTGTCAATTACTTCTTCTTCCAAAGCTTGAAGTGATGCATGCAAAGTTACTACTCTTCTAAAAAACATTTCAACTTTTTTAGTTGGTTACATTTTCAAGTTCAATAGTTGACTCTGGAGATGAAGTATTGTGTTCTTATTTTTACTCATATACTATTTTCAACTTGTCCCAAGATTCTGTTCTATTGTGGTCTCATGAATATGAGGTCAGACTCATCATCAAACACTAAACAAGATTATTAACTTTGATTTTTGATTTACACGATCAAATGTAGCTTGTTGTGTAACATCAGTTGCAGATCTTGTTAATGTACTAGAAACAAGGAACCATAGATTTTCAAAATCAATTTGTGAGAAAATTTTTGTTTTCCATGTTGGATAAATGCAAAAGTTGAGAATATGGAAAAAAGAATTTTGGTGCCGTAATTGCGGCCATTGTGAAAAATGAATAATGAAATAAGAAGAATTGAACAATTTCCCCCCTTAAAGAATACACACCTCCTCCCAAAAATAATATTTTATTTATTTTGGTCACGTTTTTTTGGCCATGTATAATGAATTTTTGCACTATTAAGATCACAAATTTGGCTCTGTGGCTGATTTGTAAAAATTAAATGGCTCTTTTGGCTGATTTGAAAAAATTAAATTTTTGGACTCTTTGGCCTCTTTTGAAATACAAGAAATCTCTAATTTGTTCAATTTTTACAAAAAAATCTTATTAAAAGCTAGACCAAGATGTAGAGCTCGTAAAAATACACACTTTAAAAAAAATGACACCTCAATCTAAGGTACTAGTTGAAAGTTATGACTTTTTAAAATGCGATTTCAATATCTTTCTGGGCCCCTTTCCAAAACTGGATTTTTTTATACTTCTAATTTTTTTCTTCGGAAAATCCAAAAAAGGAATTAAAAAAGGGTTTTATAACAAAAACATGCGTAAGGCTTACATGCATGCGTACAACCTTGTTTTGTCCACCATCAACCTTGTTTCCTTCACCGCCCCTTCACCTTAAAAGCTCTATTCTATAGGGTTGCACAAGAATGGAGCTCCAATTCGCCAATGATGGTTTTGGTTGTAGATTGAAGACACACGGGCATATCAAGATATCCAACTCATTTTTTTATTTTGCAGGTGTGAATCAGTCAGGTAAATCCGCAGGTCTACAAGGTGAATCCATAGATATATGCAAATACCATAGCTACATGCAGGTTGTAGTTCGGTGGTGGATGTTTCTTTTTTTATTAAAATGAAACCTACACACCAAACCTAAATAGTGGTGCCTCCAAAATTGGGGTCCACTAAATTAAATCACACTAAACGAGATCTCTAAATTAGAGAAAAAAATCCTTGAAATAATTGTATATAGTTTTGTTTAAATACTTCATATGCAATGAACAGTATTAAAAAACAAATTGATACAATCACTTTGTTACCAATATTGGAGGTGCATCCAGGTATGCTGGCCTATGATTGCAGTTCCAAAAAAACCTTCCTGTGTAATTTTCTATAATGTTGCTTTTGTTGTGTGGAGTAGGGCAGGGGCTCTATGAAGAGGCTAGGGAAAATCTAGCTCCTCCTAGCTCAAGCTTCTTATTCCTCCTCCCTCAAAAATTCCTACACTTTCTCTGGATCAGAATACTACTCTGATACCAAATCTTGTCTGCAACCCATATTTAATTACAGAAAACAAGATGATGCTTGCATAATTTTATTAATATGAAATCAAGCATTACAAACAAATGAGAGAGCTGCAATATTTATAGATATTGGAAAACTTCTATCTCATCCAAAATATATGGAAGAAAATCACCTAATCTGAGCAAATATGTAGAAATAACATATTGCCCTAATCGCTCCTATCCTATTGCCCCTCATGGAAATCATCCACGAACAAAATATGCAAGATAGAACATGATCCCACAAACATTGGGATGAGAACACTATCACTTAGTTAACTAACAACTAATGATAACTAATACCTATTGACATAAGTTTAAAGTATTTAAATTAAATACTTAAATTATTACATTTATTCAAATATCAACTAATGATGAATTAAGCTAGGTTTTTATTCCTAATAGGTAGTAAATAAAGGTATGAATTTATCAAGATTGTGTTGAAATGTTGAATGTCCACTTCACGGGTTTTCAAATTGTAGGATTTATGTGATGATATGAATTTTTATTCTAATTTTTCTAAGTTTTGTACTTTTCTTGTTGAATTTTAAGGTTTATATGATTTTTTGAATTTTTGCAAGGGTTTATATGATTTAAGGAAAATAATTAATTGCTTATTTAATAAACCACAAGGAAAACACAACACGTACAAGTGATTAAAAGAAACCAAACAAACACCGCAAATAAACCCAATATGAACAAGAATGAACGATACCAAAATCATATGTGAATTAATATGCCAAGAATTTTCCTATAATTGATCTACAATAACAAAGTATCAAGAAAGTAATAAAGTACAAAATGTAAAAACATCATCACAATGTTGAAAAACGTAACTGCAACATAATTTACAAAAATGACATCTAATAAAACTCCTAATGTGTTCCACATGGAAGAAATAGACATTTATGAATACCCCCAAGTGATATTTTGGAACGCGAGAGGATTGGATGATGCTAAAGAGCGGAGTGATGCTTAGATACTCTTTTAGATCCTATTAAAGTTTGAACTATATTGGATTAAAATGCGAAATCCAAATGTGCCCGACAAAGTTATATTGTGAAAGGGAAAATAATTGATTATGGCGAGCATAGATATAAACCATGGGAATTACATGTGATTAGTGAAAGATGATCTGGAATGATCAGTAGGAGTGCCATAAAATAGCAAAATTGTTGAACTGTGTTATTTAGTTGCTGAAATTTTGTCAAAAATTTTCAGAATGTTTTTACTTGTTGCCAATTTTATACTGTTTTTGATTTTTTAAACATATTTGGATGTTTTTGTATTTTGAACATATTTAATTTTTTTTTTTTTATTTTTGACTTGGTAAATGATGCATAGTATGAACACATGTTCAAACAATTATAAGCATTTCATTCCATTCGTAGAATGTAGATGATGTAATGATAAGTTGTCTTGCACCACTTGTGGCTCCACATAACCAAGAATATGCAAGGGCTCATCATCGAGAGCCAAGTAGGATGTGATAACTAGGAGAATATTTATACAAAAATGAAGATGATGGATGCCAAGACACAAGGTGTAATAATGGTCCATGAGGGAAAGATGTGACTCATTTCCAGTCAAGATTATTTGATGATTCCAAGATGATTCCAATTTATAGGTTTTGACTAGACTTAGATCCATTGATGGCCTATTGATTGGAAAAATCTAGTTGAAGGAATTTTTGTCTCTCTTAACATGAAAAAATAAATTACTTCTTGGGATATATATGATTAAGCACTTTTGATTCATATTTTTTGAAGAATTTATTGGTTTGTTTTTGTAAAGGACCCCCTACATCTTTCCCCATACCACTAGTAAGAGACAAGGGCTCAACACCAAAGATAAAATGTAGGTGAGTAAGGATACCTGCCTCCATTTTTAGTCTCACACTACTAGTAAGAATTATGGGCTCATCACTATAAAATATGAAAGGTGTAAAATTAATTTATATATATTTTATATTTATATTGATTTTGCCTTGGTTATTGATATTGGAACATTATGCCCCATGTATCAACCACATGTGACTAGAAGGATGCAAGGGTTCAACACCATATACTGAGATGGACATTTAAAAAGGATTGGGTAAAGAAGTTTGTGCTTTCATTAAAGAGAGAGATTATTTGAAAGGAGGATTTTCCATCAGTAAGCTTTGAGAAAAAACCGTAGGTAAAAAGATATGAAATGGTAGAAACCATAACAAGGATGAGACACACAATTCCCAATAGGAACAAGATTAACTTGTGTCATGAAAGGTGAAGAATGTGAATATATGATAATTTTATGATTAAAATATATGCCAATGGATGAAACAATTAATTTTTTTGTTAAATGAGTTGACAATGAAAGTGGCATTCCCTAGTGCGGAGAGTACCCGCATGGAGAAGTTCTTACTTTTGCACTTCGATTTATGAATATTTCTTTAAGGAAATGTTTGATATGGATTTTTATTTACTTTTTTATTTTTTTAATTTTTCCGAGTTTTTGCATATGAGGAATTATAATAAACTCATTGGGAAAGAGGTTCATGTTTAGGAAAGTTGAATTGTCCTGATTTACAAGGCTTGAGCGGACAAGGTCCAAGTCAATGGATGTATGATTGGATAAGTATTCGATGGAATCAAAAGACCTATGTGATATTAGAGGAGGATTGTCGAGGAAGATAATATGTTGAAATTCATAGTAACTCTGTGAGTGGAAGAATGTGAGGAAAGAAGGATTGATCTCTAGATGTACATCTGAGGCTCCTTATAGGTCGTAGAGAAAATATTCAATGTTGCTCCTTTATGGCTATGGATTAATTGATTTGATGAAATATTTGTAATTAAATCTTGAAATTGTTGTGTAAGGATATTCTTGGGTATACATAACTCATGGAGTGCACATATATAGATGTCTTGACATGTAGGAATCATCATTGATGATACGCCTATAAGATTAATTTTTTGAGGTATTATGGACATGGGAGGCCACATTGTTGCAAGTGTCTAAAATTTTTATGGTTGTACCTCCACAACAAGACGAGAGATGTTAGGCATAATATCCAACGGTGAAATAATAAAATCAATCTCAATGGTGCTTGATGATGGACCCTCTTTTGTAGAGTCTATAATTATATCAAGGGTTGAAAGGGATTCTTGAAGGAAGGTAAAAATATCATGTGATAGTAGAAGGTTGTTTCCTGAAATAGGTTCAATGTATGTTTAGACTAACAAAATAAAATCTAGAGGAGAAATATATTGGTTTTGAGTTAGAGGTACTTGACTTGACCTTGTTTTCATGGTCTTGTTCAAATTGTATTACATACATGATTTGGGATAATGCTCAACTATTTGTGAGAAGTTGTGGTATTTGATGTGTCTTTGGTTTTGATAGCTTCATTATAAAGATCTATGGAAATGACTCTGTCATCAATTAAGTTTTGGATATAATGAAGAAGACTTAAAAAATGATCATCAATAGAATGGCCTTCAATGCAGTGGTATTCACAATATTTTGATTCATTATACCACTTAGGCTTAGGTTCCCCATTATAAAAGGGTCTTGTGATTGGATATTTGATCATGTTAGCCTTTTCTAATTGTTGAAAGGCACTAGAGATACTTTCTTCGAGGGGTGTAAACTTACATTTGACTTTGCGTGGAGTGGTGTCTTCGCTAGGTTGTATGATTGGATTTTTGGGTTAAGATCACAAGTTTTTCAACATGAAATTGTCAAAATATAGAGGTAGTTTTTCTCCCATTTCAAAGATATGAAGCAAGTATTTGTCTTTTTATTTTTGCAAAATGTCTTCAAATTTTGCTTGTTCTTTGAAGGAAAGATGTTCTAGTTGGTTTTCATTCTCTTCATTGGAACTAAGATGGAAATGATGTCCATATTATCTTCCGAATGGACTATAATCATGATGTCTTGTTCCCACCATGTTTTGAATAGGCAGCGAATGAAAAGAGGTATGATAGAAAATTCAACCCTTATCAAAGTAAATGCTAAGATGGAAGAGGGGGAATGAGATCAAATTTTCTTGACCCTTAATAAGTGAATATTAAGATGGAAGATGTGGAAATGAATCTCAAATATTCTTGACCCTTAAAAATTCAATGTTAATATGGAAGAGGTGGAAATGAAGCTCAAATTTTCTCGACCCTTAACAAAGTGAATGTTAAGATGGAAGAGGTGTTTGAGTTGATTAAACATATTCAACCTCTAGAAAAGTGAATGCTAGAATGGAAGAGGGTGATAAAAATATTGAACAATGTGACCCTTAGCAATGTGAATGTTAAGATGGAAGTGAGATTGAAAAGATTTTATTTTTTCAACCCTTAATGATGTGAATGTCAATATGGATGATAAAAGGAACGATAACCAGATCGTGCCAAGCCAAGAACACAGATGCTAATCAAACATCATGATCAATAAGATGCAATTAATTCGCGAATAACTTTATATAAACCTTTACAAAAAAATGGGTAGCAATTTCATATATTATTATGAAACTCAATGAAATAAAATGAGAATGGGCCTTGCTTATAAAGGCAAGGAATAATAATCTAAGAACCAAATGACACGGTCATAGATCAATAAATCATAAATCATGGAAAGAACTAGTCAAGTCCATAGATTTATGAGAGAACTAGACATCAAGGATCTAGTCAATACCATAGATCTAGGAAAGAACTAGTCAATACCATAGATCAAGGAAAGAACTATACCTAACAACTAGATAATATCTCCTAATATCTAAATAAATAAAAAGAAATATCCACACATAAGTGGGTGAGGATAAATAATGTACCTAGGTGAACATGAGCTAAGGTAAATACCTACTCTAACACCCCCCTCAAGTGAAGCTAGGGGCCAAAATAGAAGTGGCATATCCACAGTATGAGTCCCGAAACTAAGCTTGATGAGGTACTCATGTACAATATATCCATGAAGAAATCTCGAACCAAAAGAAGGAAAGAATCCTGCTATAAGGAAAGAGAAAGAAGAAGGAAGATGTTCTCATGAACACCCCCTAATAACAACTTCTGAAAACCCAAGCATTCCACGCAACTCAAGGTAGTGAGGTGATGCAAAAGGCTTCATAAAGATGTCTATAACCTGCTGCTGAGTCGAATGTACTCCAAACAAAGAACTCTATCCTGAATGTGCTGACAAATGAAATAGATGTGTATCTCAATATGCTTGGTTTGTTGGTGCTCAAATGGGTTGTGAGAAATGTGAATTACACTTTGGTTGTCACACCAAAGTACAATCGGCGAATCCTATGGGAATCCAAACTCTGTCAATAATTGACGAAGCCAAAGAATTTGCTGACTCACTGTAATTGCTACCCTATACTCTACCTCTAAAGATGAAAGTGCAATAGCTTGTTACTTTTTGCACACCCAAGCAATTGGAGAAGAACCAAGATAGAAAAGATAGCTAGAAGTGGAACGCCTGTCATCAATGAAACTTTCCAATCTGAATCTATACACCCAACCAACTGAGTAGAGCCCCTAGTGTAGTGTAGGCCAAAGTGGGAAGTGTCATGCAAATAGCATAAAATCCTTTTAGCAGTTTGCAGTGACTACTATGAGGAGAATGTGCAAACCGAGATACAATCCCTACTGCAAATGAAATATCAGGGTGAGTATGGGTCAAGTACATGAGACTCCCAACCAATTGCCTATACAACGTAGGATCAAAAAGTGGTGTGGTACATGTGGATGTAAGAGTAACTCCAGACTAAAAAGGAGATGGACTTGGCTTGCAATCAGCCATATCAAAGCACCTAAGAAGATCATGGGTGTACTTTTTCTAACTCAAATGAATCCCTGAATCTATCTAAGAAATATACAAACCAAGGAAATAATGTAATAGCCCAAGATCTGTCATGTCAAACTATGTAGAAAGAGCCCTCTGAATACTTTGAATGTGGGAAGAAGAGCTACCAGTAAGTAACATATCATCAACATACAAGACAAGTATCACAATATCCTCACCGACATGCTAGAGATACATTATATGATCGGAGTGGCAATGAACAAAACCAGTAGATAGAAGAAAAGAATCCATCTTCTCATACCAAGCCCGAGGGGCTTGTTTGAGACCGTAGAGAGACCTTCGGAGCCTACAAACAAGAGAAGAATCCTAAACAAATCTAGCCGGCTGCTCCATATATATTTCCTCTTGTAGATCTCCATGTAAGAAGGAACTCTTCACGTCCATCTGGTATACAGGCCACCCCTATGATGTAGTAATAACAAGTACAAGGCGTATAAAATCCATCTTGGCAATGGGTGCAAAAGTCTCAGAGTAATCAATACCTTCGACTTGTGAAAAACCCTTTGCAACAAGACAAGCCTTATACTTGTCAATGGACCCATCAGCTGCATATTTGGTTTGGTATACCCACTTACACCTAACCATCTTTATTCCTTTAGGAAGAGATACCAAATCCCAAGTATGATTCTTCATCAAAGAAGAATACTCAGCTGCTATCACATCATCCCACTCCGGTATCCCATGAGCCTTTGAAAAGACTGTGGATCCTCAGAAACTACTTGACATAAAAGTCTAGAACCTATAGAATGTGTGTGATGATGCCTAGTGGGTGGAAGATCCTCTATGAAAGGTGCTACCTCAGAAACTGTAGTACAATCCCACTTAGGCATAATGACAACATCAGTGGGAATAGGATCCTCAATGGAATCTATAACCTCCTCATCAATCTCCTCAAAGAAAGGATCCTCAAGATGAGATGAAGAAGAAGGAATGGAAAAAGATGAAGAATCATGAGGAGTGAAATGCTCATCAAATTGAACATGTGTTCAAAAAAGAACATCATGTGTATTAGGATCTAAAAGATGATAAGCTCTCATGTCCTCACAATACCCTACAAAGATCAAGGGTTTACTCTTCTTATCCAAAGATTTCCTTTTCTTCTTTGGCACAAAGGCCCAAGCATGGCTCCCAAAGACTCGAAAAAATGAGACATCTAGCTTAGTGTTGGACCAAGCTTCCTCTGGAGTCAAATGCTCAAGTGCTCTGAGTAGTGTGTGATTCTGAATATAGTTAGCACAATTAATTTCTTCTACCCAATAGATAGGAGGTATATCTCTAGAATGCATCATACAATTAGCCATTTCCTTCAAAGTTCTATTCTTCCTTTCTGCTAATCCATTTTGTTGTGGAGTATGAGGAACATAATGCTGGTGAATAATGCCTTGAGTTGCCAAAAATTTAGAAAACTCATTGTTGAAGTACTCCCCCCATTATTAGTGTAAAGGTTCTTTATGCTACTAGAAGATTGTTTCTTGACCAAAGCCTTGAAGACTTTGAAGTGTGAAAAAACATCACTTTTTTACTTGAGAAAATAAACCCAAGTACGCCTCGAGAAATTATCAATAAATGTAAGTGCATACTTAGCTCCATTGAAAGATGGGGTAGGAAAAACCATCAAGTCACTATGCATAAGCTCAAGTGGTGAAGAATCTCTCTTAGAAAAATTATTAGGAAAAGGATCTTGGTGTTGTTTCCCTAATGCACAACCATGAAAAACTCCCTCAAGACAAGAAAATCTAGGAAGACCATATACCATACCATGAGTGCTCAACTCCTTCAAATATATGTAATTGAGATGTCCAAATATTTCATGCCAAAGCTTACTCTCTGAATCAATGAGAAACCAATCCTGTCCCTATAGAAGAAGTGTCATCAAAACCCTCAAAGTGATATAGTCTATAATTTTGATCAACAATACCCTAAGCAACAAGTGAATAAGGCTCCAAAAAATTTCTTACTTCTGCCCCATGTGGTGTAAAAGTCATTGTTTTCCCTTGACCAGAATGACAATTTTGATATACATAAAGTAAATTTGTAGTGATGTTAGGAACATATAGTGCATCTTGGATATTGCCACCATCAAGTTGTATATCACCTTTTCCTCAAAATAAAGAAAGGAAGAATCTCCAACCTCAATTTTGGAAGTAGACCTCAAACCTAGAAAAAAAAGACTCCTTGGAAGAAGTCATGTGATGAGAAGCACCCAAATCTATAACCCAATTGTCTCGTAAGTGGTGATCGAGATCTTCCAACAACATTAAGTGCTTTTCCATGTTGATTAGAAGGAGGTTGAGTGGAGATAGAATTTTTAACACCTATGTTTCTTCATGACCGCAAAAAAGAGCATGAACGATAGACTTATTCTTGAATTTAGAAGACTCCTTGGGTTTTGAGTTGTTTTCTTTGGGTTTAGGAGCATTTTGAGATGGATAAGGTGTGGATTTTGTTTTACTTTTTGGTTTTCCCTTGCCCTTAGGATTAGATGCAACTAATGCCTTTTGAGAGGTGGATGTTGGTGTGTGTGTGGATCTGCCTCAGTCATCGTCCACATCACCTAGGTAAGTCATCTCGCCTTGCGAGAGTCATAGGTCTTAGGAAGTCAAATGACAAGTGTCAGATTCTGTCATAGAATCTGACATTGTCATTTATGTCAATACGTCATAGGAGTTACATTCCTTATTTGGAATTATAACTCCTCTTCTAGTGGCATCATATGCGTCAGTCAACGTCATATGCGTCAGTGGCGTCATTGATTTCTTTCCATGTTTAGGCATGGGGGTTACACAACACCCCTATTTGTACTTCCTATTTTTCGATCTATGAGCATGAGTAGACCCATTCTTCTTACTTGCAATCTTCTTTCCATTGTTTCAAATCTTGCATATCGTTGGCTGGCTTGAGGTTACCATCGGAGTGCAACTTCGTTGTGGTGCATCGCTTTTCGACATCGGTTCTCGCGAATCCCTCTTTCATGGTACTAGAGTTGGTTTCAGTAAACGTGCACTCTTCGTTTCTCAGTTGTTTATTACTTGGTTTCTTCTCATTTCCTCATGTGCAAGTTTTTTTCGATTATCATTTTGAATTATTGCTCACCTCGTATTGAGGTTTTTAGCGATTCTGCAAGTTAAGGTATTTGGTTGGTTTGTTTATCAATTTGAGTTCATATTTGGATATTTCTAGATCTTTGTGGGTCTGTTGTTTCGGTTATTTCTTGTTGGTTGTGTTTAGATTCATTCGACGGGGTAAAAGAAGAGCTCGTTTTTGGCATGGACCTGTGATTACTTGGTTGGGATCGTTGTTTTTCTTCACCGATGTATACTCGGACTATTCCGAGCTTCTTCCCCATCGTTGTGGTTCCTTACTTGTCTCAAAACGTTTTTGCAAAACCTCTCACGTTTTTGCCCGATCTCTCAAGTTTTGGGAGTCTACTCACGTTTTTGACCCTTGCGCATTCCCCACTTCAACGCTTCAACCTTTTATGACTTCTAGGTGTTTTTAACTGTTCCTGCATTTTTTCTATCCTCTGGCTGTTTTTTCAACCTGCTCTAGGCGTTTTTAACTCGTTTCTAGGTGTTTTTTCTATCCTCTGGCTGTTTTTTCAACTGCCCAGTGTGTTTTACTGCCGTCCTCGCTTATCTTTCTCTCCTTTCCTACATTTTCCCAGCTTCTCTCCGGCCGTTTTCCCTGCCTCTCAGTGTTTTCTTTTCACTTGGCCGCATTTTTACACGTACTAGCATTTTTGGACTGTTAAGGCATTTTTTTGGGCTGTTAAGGCATTTTTTGCATGTTACTGCGTTTTCTGTACCTGTTGGCATTTTTCCTATAGTGGAAAGTCACTCAGTTACTTATTTTTACCTGCCCTTCATCCCCACGTGGCTTTCTCGGTCCACTACTAGGTAATATCTCTCTAAAAATACTTTTTTTATTCACTTTTCTTAAAAAACGTGGTTGCATTCTTTTTATCTTATCACTCTTCTAAAAAAACATGTTGTTTCTTATTTTAAAAAGGTATACGGTAAAAACATTACATTTTATTGGCATTGTAAGTCTTTTGGCTTGTTTTATTATCCTTCCGTCGAGTGTCGAAGACGGCGTGTGAGGTCCGGATTGGCGGTGACTAATCCACCCTCACAATACAAACAAACCCTACCTCAAATTCCATGCCATTTCCAACGAGCATACATACGACACCTTTTTCATGTGTTTAGGGCACTTTTTTAATCTGCTTGTAGGCTTATTGGCCTTTTCCTCATCGATTCTGGGGTTGGTTTTTCTTGCTATAACTTTTGACTCGTTGCTCGGTTTTGAGAACTTATCTATTCAAAGTTGCATGTTTTTTCACACTCTAGATGATGGGATCATTAGTTTTGTAAACACACTAATTTTATAAAGTGATGCATTCAGGGGTGTCTTTGTATTGCTTAATTCAAATTCATTTTTCTTGAGCTTTGTATTCCTTTTGTGGACTTGTGAGCGCGTCCACCACAGGTCTTACAACAAAGGGATTATTTTGTGCGACGTGAGACACTTTGTTTCTCACAAAGCTCTTTCTTCCCCCTCTTGCTTCTCTCTTTACGTGCTTGCTTGCAAAGTGTCGATCTATCAAGCGCCCTACGAACCTTGATTGTTGTCTCCACCATTGCGCG
Source organism: Taxus wallichiana var. yunnanensis (assembly GCA_018340775.1). Lineage (NCBI taxonomy): Eukaryota > Viridiplantae > Streptophyta > Pinopsida > Cupressales > Taxaceae > Taxus > Taxus wallichiana. The sequence goes on along the minus strand of CM031239.1, from coordinate 757,116,280 downwards.
TTATTACACTAATTGCAAAGTGAGTGACAAACTGGTTCTCGGAACACAGTCGCATCTGGTTGTAATCAACACACTGAATTATAAAGTGCCAAACTTGGGGGGGTGTAATTTTGTTTTGGGGGGGTTGTTATTGTCCTGGGTGTTGTATTACATACAGACGCATTATCAGCCGAGTCCGACGTCTTGCATTTGTGCATCTTGCACTTTTTGATTCCGCATCATGGAGGGTGCTCTTTCTAGATTTGAGTGTCATAGGATCACCTTACAACCTCCGCCAATTCTTACTGGGAGAGAGAACTATTCAGCTTGGTGTGCTTCTATGGAACATTACTTCGCCTACAAGGGTCTTTCTCACTTCTTGGTTGGGCACTGTCCTTGCACCCAATGATCATCGTCATCTTAATGATTTTCTCAACAATTGTGACCGTGTCTTTGGTCACATGATGATGCATGTCTCTACATCTCAGTGGGTTCACATGGCAGACTCAGATCCACCCCACCATGTCTGGAGCATTCTTCAGTCCCTCTATGGAGACCCTTCACATACTACCGCATTGTTGTTGTTGCAGCTGATTCAGTTGTCTCCTCTATTTTTTCATGTGATGACAGTTCCACTGACACAGACTCGCTTGGTTCTACTTTTGATGATGAGGATTGTGCACCTAGTTCTGATGACGAGAGTACTACAGAGGAATCTTCTCCTCCTCTCACTATTCCAGAGAGTGTTGACACATCCCACATCTCATCATATATTGAGTAGTCTCTTATACAATATCATACAGTCATCACACCCACCTCTTTTCCACCTTCAGTGTTTGAGGCCCATTTCACTCCTCAACCTTCCTTGGATGACTCATACATATCTGACATCGCTCTTCTGTTTGTTGAGCCCCCTCATTGGGATGAGTATCTACCTGACCTTAGTTGTCTTTTCGCAGAGCACACTTGTGATGTACTACAGGTTCCTCATCCATCTACGGTATATTTCGAGAGAGTTCACCATCTCTATTGTTGGAGTGCCCCTTCTGGGACTCTTGCCACTTCCACTTTCCGGAGACCTTCATTGATCCACCCTTGCTTGTGGATCCCTTTTCTGTTGTGGGGGATGTTTTGTTACTTTCACATCAGTTGGACATCCTTTCTACAAGTGTTCACCCTTCATACTCTGACAGTTCTGCACTCATGACAATACCCTCGGCTCCTTTGCACTCACTTGCTAGACCTATGTCACACTTTCATGGACCAGACTCAGAGTTCTTCATGTTGCTGCCTTCAGTTTCCTTCATGGAGTGGGTAGATTTCCAACACATATTTTATGTCCTTCCTAAGGCAGACACAAAGTACGGTGCAGATGGCTTTTCTTCAGTCCAGAGGTAGAGGATCACATCATCGACATACAGTATGTTTAGACAGCTGATCAGGTTGCATACATTTTCACCAAGCCCTTCACTGAGGCAAAGTTTCTTCACTTGCGATCTCTTCTTGGGGTGAGGTCTCACGCTGCCCGCCATCTTCTTCGGGCTATATAGTCATCCTTCTTGTCCTCTTCTTCTTTCCCGAAAGATGTTTGTACATGGGCACCTTATCAGGCCTTTAGTTACCAGGGCCCATTGACACATCTTTCTTAGTTGTCTAGGGCAGTCTTCTTTTTTTCTGTTAACTTACCTTGACCTCTTCCTCGGCTTCGATGAAGGGGGCGTGTTGGTGTGTGTGACTGTCTAGTCATCGTCCACATCACCTAGGTGAGTCATCTCACCTTGTGAGAGTCATAGGTCTTAGGAAGTCAAATGACAAGTGTCAGATTCTGTCATAGAATCTGACATTATCATTTGCGTCAATACGTCATAGGAGTTACATTCCTTATTTGGAATTATAACTCCTCTTTTGGTGGCGTCATATCGTCGACAAGGATCAACATCATATGCATCCGTGGCATCATTGATTTCTTTCCTGTTTAGGCATGGGGGTTACATGAAAGACCCCTATTTTTACTTCCTATTTTTTGATCTATGAGCATGAGTAGACCCATTCTTCTTACTTGCAATCTTCTTTCCATTGTTTTGAATCTTGCATATGCGTTGGCTTGAGGTTACCATCGAGTGCAACCTCGTTGTGGTGCATCGATTTTCGACATCGGTTCTCGTGAATCCCTCTTTCAAAGTGGAAGACTCAAGGTGAGATGATTTGGATTCTTCCTAGTAAGTCTTTCACAAAATGTTTCTAAGTTAGGCATTTTGAAGGTGTCACCTAAGGCATCCATGCTAGAGAAAAAGGTAGAAGAAAAAATTTGGATGGTCCTCTCAACTTGGATAGAATCAAGTAAACACACTCTTCATCTTTCTTATCTCTTCCACTCCCATTCAACCGTGTCAAAAATGATTGAACTTGGTAAGATAGTCTATAATTGTTGGAAAATATTCAGGATTAAAAGAGGTGATCTCAATTTCAAGTTGCATGGCTCTCATATGATCCACCTTACCAAATAAATCCTCCAATTTCTCCCATATTTTGAAAGGAGAGTCACACTTTTCCAAATGAAATAAAAGACTATCACTTACATAAGTTCCTATCAAACCCATACACTCATCAAATTTGCATTGGTACTGAAATTTCTCATATTCTCTAGTGAACACTGGTTGTTTTTTAGAAGTTGAAGCCCACAATCCTTTCCGCTTGATTATTGTTTCCACTCTTGGTTTCCACATGTGGTAATTATGTGTTGTTAATGGCTCAACATGATCTAATGTAGAAGTAGATGCCATCCTAAAAAAAAAAAAAAATCACCAAAAGAAATGGCCCTCCTAGATTTTGGCACTTTATAATGAGTGCATGTTACAATATGACACTTTATAATTATAGTGAAATTCTCAAAATAAATATTTCTAATGGAAAGATCACAAAAAAACACTTTTGCAAAAAAATGGCACTCAAAACCGAGTTACCTATCAAAAGTTACAAGCTTTTCAATATTATGCTCTACTATTTATTTTAGTTGCCACTAAAATAGAATAAAATACTCTTGCCTTCACCACACAAATAAAATGAAATGGGACTGGAGTTAAGAACCTAATAGTAGGAATCACAATATTTAAGCCCTCATATGACCATACCATATGACCAGGGGCTAAAAATTTCAATGGGTGTGTGCAACTTACTATTTTGGGGTGTGTCACTGGTTTTTAAGAAAGTCACATCCACCGAAACCGTCTGCACATGCTAACCAAGAATGCTACAACCATAAAAATTAAAACCTAGATCCGAACTAAAAAAAAAAGTGGAAAAACCTGTAAAAACAATTTACTAGTTTTCCTTCGCATCTGCATGAATCCCGAGATAAGCCACCACGCTTTATGCAACAACAAAAAAAAAAAATGACTGCCTCCAGAAATGGTCAAGTTTATAGTCGATCTTAGGGTTTTCCACCTTTTAGATCCAATGGAAGCCTCTGTTTTACATAAAAATGTATGCAGCAACAAAATACGAGTAAATCCTGAAATATATGAATATATAAAAATTTATTTACAAAATAAAACTTATAGACGGATGTCAATAGCAATCTCCTGCTCTGATACCATAAAAGGAATGATAACCAGATCATGCCAAGCTAAGAACACAGATGCTAATCAAACATCACAATCAATAAGATGAAAGTAATTCACTAGAATAACTTTACATAAACCTTTGCAAACAAATGAGCAACAATATCATATATTATTATGGAACTCAATGAAATACAATGAGAATGAGCCTTGCTTATATAGGCAAGGAATAACAATCTAAGAACTAGTCAAGGTCATAGATCAAGCCATAAATCATGGAAAGAACTAGTCATCAAGGAACTATTCAACTCCATAGATTTATGAGAGAATTAGACATCAATGATCTAGTTAATACCATAGATCTAGGAAAGATCTAGTCAATACCATAGATCAAAGAAATAACTATACCTAACAACTAGATAATATCTCCTAATATCTAAATAAATAAAAATAAATATCCACACACATAAGTGGGTGAGGATAAATACAATAAAGGTAAATAATGTACCTAGGTGAACATGAGCTAAGGTAAATACCTACTCTAACAGATGAAGTATGAAATGATGATATACTACTCAACCCTTTACAACGTGAATGTAAATATGGAAGAGATTTGAAATCGAAGTTACTCAACCCTTAACAAAGAGAATGTTAAGGTGAAAGAGAATTTGCGATGAAATTTTTTTACTCTATTACTTACAAAATGAATGTAAGAAAAGAGGATTAGAAAATATTTGAAAAAAATTAACCCTTAACAATGTGAATGTTAAGATGGATGAGGATTTGAAAAGATTTTTATATTCGACCCTTAACAATGTGAATGTCAAGATGGATGAAGAGAAAAATATTTGAAAGAAAAATTCCGATTATGGAACTCTTAGCAAAAGAAATGCTAAGATGGGAGAATTATTGTATGAGTTAAGTGATGTGCTCAAAATTTTGACAAAGTGAATGTAAAAAGGAGATGAGACTTTGACAAGGTTAGTTTTCTCAACTCTTAACAAAATGAGTGTTAAGAGAAACAAAAGGGCGACTTTGCAACCCTTAACAAAATGATTATTGTTTAAGCTAGAACAGGCAATTGAAATGTTAGTTAGATGACTCTTAACAAAATGAGTGATAAAAGAGATGAAAAGGTTGAAAGGTTACTTGACCCTTTACAAGATGAATGTAAAAATGGAAGAGGTGACTGAGGTTGGCTTTATCAACTTGTGAAAAAATGATTGTTATAAGAAGAGACTTGAAATCATGATGAAAAATGATCAACTCTTAAAAAAAGGAGTGTTAAAATAATATACTTAGGAAAAATGATGAAAATACACAATTCATAACAAATTTAGTGTTAATAATGAAGGAAATAATAAAGATGATGAGGGTGCTTGACTCTTAATGAGATGGGTGTTAAGAGGGGAGATGAAACAAAGGAAGGGAATCACTCAAATAATGAAAATGTGAATGTTGAAGCTAGAAGTGAAGAAATGATGATAAAAAAGGTCCAAATGTCATGAAAGTGGAGACAAAAGATGAAGGGAAAGTGATTGATTAATGATCTAAAATTAAAGAAAAATGAATGATTTAAAAGAGAGGAGGGAAGATATGTTTGAATAGGTCGACAATTCAACAAAGTGAATGTGAAATGTGATGACATAAGATGATGAAATGCTTAAAGTGCAACAACATAGTATGAAACTTAAGACCTAGGAAAATGATAGATCAAGGTAAGCATGATGGTGCTTGAATGTGATAAAGCAAGTATCACGATATCAAGAATTAGATGAAGAAGGATGAAAATTCTTAAGTGCGGATACGGATGTCCACAAATCAAGAATTAGACTTGTTTACAAAGTGACAAGGTGGATAAGAGAGAAAATGTGTATAAGAAGAGTGGAACACAAACTTTACTAACATGTAAGAAAGATGAAAATGAGTCCAGATAAGGAGTATTTGGAAACTTGGAGAAGATACAAGAATGAATCCAATTAATGAGTATTTGGAAAAAGTAGAGAAGATACGAAAGTGAATCCAAATAAGAAGTATTTAGAAAATTAAAAATGAGAACATACAATACGAGTGTGAAACACAACTCACTTAACATGAAAAAGAAAGAAAAGGTAAAATGTTGTTTGTTTATGAAAGGTGGGCCTCTACCTTAGATTGGCTTGACAAGGCGTGGCTTCCTAGAATAATTTATCTCTCTAGGTATCAACAATATATCTGAGAGAGTCTAGTACTATTGATAGTTTTTGGATTTACTTTACCCCCTTTGATACAATGAGAAAAGATATTAATCATTTGGGGTCACCACTATGGATATCCGTGACTCTAATCTCACAATAGGCATACTAGTCAAGTGGGTGGAGGATCCCATTTCATTAGCTAGTACACTCAAGGCACCAAATACTTTGGGGTTCCTATGGTACTCCTTGAATGAGTTTCTAACCCCTAGTAAAGTACTTCCCATAGTTATGTCAAAAGAAGGGAATAATCCTAACTCCAAAAAAATTAATAAAATTAATTTTATAAATATTTACAAAAAGTGACAAAGGGGTTTTCTTGAATATGAAAAATTGCAATTATTAGTTTGATTGTTTTTAGAATAACCTCCTTTAGAGCCGGTCCTACAAAGAAGGATTAATGTGTTTTCTTGAGGTAGACAAAGAAGACAAGAAAATAGAAGCAAGCCCACATTTATGCTTTCCAAGATCACTTAAAAAGTGTGAGGAAAGAGCATACACATAAAATTACTTTGATTAAAAAAAAGTGGTATATTAATACTAAATAACACCTTAAAATGATCATGTTTTTGATTTCCAATATCACTCATAAAGTGCAAGGAAATATCATAAGCGTGATTTTGTTATGTTTAGAGAAAGACAAATAAAACTTTGGAAAGAAAATATGGAAACCTACACACAAGATTTAACAATTTGTAGCAAAAAATTAATCCAACGTACAAAAAAATGACAAGTGTTAGGAGAAATGAAACCATAATTTTTCTATATGTTTAAATTAGAAACTTATGTGTCCATTATATAGTTTATCTTGAGACCTTTGCATAAAAAAACATAGTTGTTTCAAGTTTGGGAGAAAAAGTCATGGCTTTTGAAAGATGGGTTACACTATCTCTATCACCGATACGCTAGTGCACATAATTGTTATGGTAGCACACATAGTGATACGCTAGTGCACATAGTTGTTATGCTAGCTAACATAGTGATATACTAGTTCACATTGTTTTATGGTAGCTCATTTTTTCATGTAACAATAGTGCAAACACTTCTAGATATGTTTAAACGTGAAAATACAGCCAAAAAGATGATTTTTTTACCTTCAGTACTTCACCGAGGACCTAAAACTTGGACAAAAAGGTTAGAAGAAGACAATGAACACAAAAACAATGTTAGATTACGAAAAGATAACCTAAAAGTGTGAAATGGAGTGTGGGAGTCCCACCGGACATGCTAGAATGTGAGAAATGAAACTTAGCGAGACAATGAAAGATAAATGATATAAAACACAACAATACCTTATATGTAACTTTTTTGCTAACCTTAAGAAGATTGTGAAGAACTTGGGCTTGTGAAATCTTAAGATGTTTGAATTGTGCATTTTTTGATATGAATATCTAAAGTGGATTTTCAATCATACGAGCTTCGATACATAATGATGCGAGAGGAAAATTTGGCAAAAGTGGCTATAACTTGCATAAGCTTCGGGGATTTTCCAGGAGATTTGTAAAGGAAATTGCCTGCTTTTATAGCTAAGGGTGAGGCCATGAAAAGAGGATAAAAGTTTGACTAAGCTTCAGGTTAATAATTATAATTACCTAGAATAGAAAGTAGACTTGGTTTATGTAATTACAGATTTGAAGGGAAATGGACATTTGGATTGGCGTAAGTTGCACATGGGAAGGTGGTTGTATGTGTAAATAAATTGCCCCAACCTTTCTAGGATTATAGAAGTGTAGTCTAAGTGGAGTTGAATAAAAGAAGGAATTGGAGTCCAAGTGGAGTTAACTAGGATAGTGAAGTGGTAGTTGATTAGGAAAATAGATGCATTTTCCTAATTAACTAAGTTAATTAGCTACAATGTGCAAGATGATTAATTAACTATTTATTTAATAAATGGTAATTAAATTATCTAAAGTGTGTTGGGAACTAATTTAATTAATCCCAGGGTGGATGATTGCTTAATTTGATTAAGCAATTGTAAGAGGATATGAACTAGGATAATATTGAAATAAGTATATAATTTTGGGTTGTCTACAATAGTTTTTATTCATTTTTGTGGCACATAGGAAGGGTATGGGAGTACAAGTTTTCTTTTTTACTATGTGTTCTTATTTACGGAATAAGTCTTGTTGATATCATGAGCACCTTATCCTTCCTCATAGCTAAAACAACCTAAATAGGATCAAATAAAGTGGACCATCCCCCTTTTCCCCAATGATAAATCTATGGGTCTTGTTTTTCAAGCATCCTAATTGGCCCTCTATGTAATGATACATGTCTCTTACACTTTCATGACAGACTATGACACTCCTTTGGTGAAATATGATGCCCAATAGTGGTTAGAAAACATTTACACCTTGAATGGGGTCATGTTGTTCCTATCTTAAGAAACTTTAATGTTTCAAAGGTTTGAAAGTTATAAATGTGCCTCCAAGATTCATGATAACCTTCTTTTGATTTTTTTTGATATTTATAAAGTTATAAGGGGTCAAAGGTACATCTAAAGTGATCAAAAGGACTCCCAAAATTTCAACCAAAAATAAAGGGTGTATTGAAATGTAAATATATACTTTTTCTATGGACCCACGTGATTCGACACCTTTTCAAACATCCATAGACCATTCATGTCATTAGTAAGGTCACCTAGGACAAGCGAGAGTTTGTAGGTGAAAACAAGGCATTTTTAGGACTATCATAAAAATTTTACTCTTATAAACATTTTTAAAGATCCTCCAAATTTATTTATGTTCTTAACACCCTCACTATTATATCTACAATTTTTTAGGTCCTAACTCAATCATCTTGCTAATTTGCAAAGCAAGAGAAGTGAAAACATTTTCCATCACCGATTCTGAGTGCAAACAAGACAACGAGGATATTAAAATATTGCTCTTCCAATAAATTACAACTATCCTTCCACTCTTCTAAATTATCTTAACACACAAAATAAGTCTTATAATAATTTTTGGAGCCATCCAAGGTCATCTTGAGCATTAAAATCCTAAAAATATTCGAGGATTTGTTTGTATTTTGGTTCATGAGTAGTTTTAAGAATGTCATACATATCTCATGCTTCCCAACCTTTTCTAAGATTTTCCAAGTTTTCGTAGGTTCTTAATACTTTGAAGAGTATATATACCAAGTTTCAGATTCACACTCATTCATCTTTAAAATCAAACACTTGGTTGAATTCAAGACTACCATGATGAAAATAAGGTTATTTTAGGGGGATCTTTTGGGTTTTCAAGCTCTCTAAACATTGTGAATACATATCATAGCCCTACATAACATCTAGTACCTTGAAAATATCATGAATAATATGTAGGAGTGAAGGTTTCAAGTCTAGGCGGTGCTCGGAGAGAGAGATTTGTGTTTCTAAGAATGATTTAAGGTATGTTTTATGATGATTTTGACTTAGTAAAATATGTTAACTACCCATTATGATAAGTAAACATGATTGAAATCTAATAGGTGGAAATTTGAATCCTTTGGAAACTAAGTTGGAAAAATTTATGAGTTATAAATGCATTAAATTCCAAGTAGATTAGGTCAAAGTTAGATCTTTCCTTAAAATGGCATTTACCAAGTAAATATTATCAAGATTAGGAAAGTGGCGCTTTGTCAAAATATGAAGCCACATCATAATTTATTAGGCTTGAGAAACCTTTCAAAAATGTATTTTAAAAGCATAGAGAGTCAAATTGACCCTTATTGTGCCATTGAAGATAATTTTGGCCCAATTTGGTGAGGATTGAGTTGATTATATGCATTTAATGCAGATATTTGGCTCTCCTTTTCCCATGCTCATTAAATTTTTGTTAAAAACATTAATGGTATACTTCTCTACTTATCATGCTAGATTCTATATAAATTATTGTAATTACATGATTAAGGTTCTTTTTAAAAGTTTAGAAGCAACTCTTCCTTTTTGAGTGCTCAAAATAATTCTTGCAAAACCTATGTAACATAGTTTTACGAAGTTTTGAAGCACATTTTTCATTGCGGGATTATGAATGGATAAGTTATTAATAGTTATATTAAATGTGTTCTCTTTCCTTTGGATGCACAAGTGTCCAATGTGAATATCTCTATCATCATGTAAATTTTAGTCTTGTTTTGAAAATATCATTATAAGTTCTTGTGTGCATTCTTTAAAAATTCATATGTTGAGGTATCTTTCTGTATTTTCAAGCCATATTAGTACCCTATTTCATTTTGACGCATCACCTAGTTTACACTTTGTATTATATGTCTAAACCTTGGTTCCTTGGACATATTATATTAGAACTAGTTAGTAGTAGATTATAGTGCTAGTTAGATTAATTACACTAGACTGGAGTAGAAGGAACCAACCTTTCCTCTAGAGATTGAGCTTAAAGGATCAATTTTACCACACTTTTAAGGTCACTCAATATTTCACTAAGATGTTGAGTCTAACTTTAACAAAGGGTGTAATCTCATGTGAGAATATTTTTGGTATGATTGGTGGGATGAATTTGAGTCATTTTAGATTCATTATGATAAGTTTCACTAATATTGGTGTGTGGTGTAGTGGTATCTATCCTTTGGAGGCATTATTTCAACACATCAGATGAATCCCAAATCTAGAGGTACTGGTTTCAAGTAGCATAGTAGTTATTTTTCACGAGAATAATAGAAAAAAATTCAACTAGAGGAGATCCTATTGAACACTTGCATCTCTCACCAAGGATAAGAAGATTGGGAATATTTTCTCAAATAAACCCATCTCCTCCCAAAAGAGGTTTTTCCACTCCTCCTCTTAGTAGAGAATTCTCTTTCCCCCTCATAAATTCAAGGCTTATCCAATTCATGGATCATGGATTTGGCTACTCATAATGATATGCTAGTTCTTGCCTCAAAGCATTCCATTTTTACTAGATAAAATTCAACTACTCCTATAGAAAATATTCAAGATATTGCTAATGTGTGTTCATTATATTTTTAATGGAATGATGATATAATAATAAGGATTTTAGCCTCATACCTCAAAGAAAAGGCACTAAAATAGTATAGGATATTGGCACCTACCTCAATTCACTCATGGGATGAACTTGGAGAAGCAATTTGTCAAAAAATTGGAGAAAGATTAGACATCTCTTTATTGGAGTACTTGAAAAATATCATGAGAGTTCTTACTAAATTAATGGTGGACTTCAACTTTAGATTTTAGAGGACTTGGGATAGGATTCCAAATATCCTAAATCCAACTTCTCAAGGTGTATTTTTATACTTTTTAAGATCTCTTAATTCGACATTTCAATAACGATTCAATCTATGGGAGCTATAACATTACCTAATGCATATGCAATAGCTATCGGGAAAAACATTGTCTAATATAAGCTTGTAAAATAGCCCTTATACCTTATGCACCTATTTTTCCATATTTACCCCAAAACGGTCATCTTTTTCTTTCTCCTTTTATTGATTCAAAATATTCATCATCCACCCATGTATATAATTATCCCAATATACTATATGATAATGATGGTCTTACAACTTTGATGAAGCATTTGTCTAATGAAATTGTCTCCCTTAAGAGACAACAAGCCCAAACTCATAAAACCTACCTATGGTTTAAAAATGTAAACTTCAAATAAAAGTTCAAATTAGGTGTATCAATAACAAAGAACTTAGTATCCTAACCAAATATATGGTCAGAATTACCAATCAACTAGATTTCAAGTTCATATTCCTAAATTTTCCCTTAAAGAAATTTATCCTACACAATAGCTTCTTGGTGTCATCATAAGAAAATATTTTGTTCTAAAACAAAATAATGTGATTCAGAAGGATGAGTGGTGTTTCCCATGTAACCAACCTCACAATAAAATTACTTTTGTAAATGGTTTGTACATTCAATCCCTCATGATATAGAATTCACTCAGTCAACAAGAATCATTGATGGAGGCTCAAAATCCTATTGTAGAAATGGTGTAATAAGTTACCCCTGAAGGTAACCTCATGTTTTTAATCCATATAAGTTTTGTGAAGTCAACCAAACTATTGATATTCCAAGTATACCTTGAATCCATTTCTACCCGATAACACAAGGCCAAAAAGATGCGATTAGGGACTACTCCTCGACCCTCTTTAGTGTAAGATGTATCTCTTCCTAAAGAGAAATAATATGTGGCATATTTAGGAAAGAATAGTAAATCATATTTTTCTAACAGGTCCACCGCTATAAAATAAGTTAATTATCAACCAAATACATATTTTCCAATGATGGAGAAAGAAATAAAGGAATCTTCAACATCTTTTATGAACAAGATTGTAGGCATCCCTTTTAACATTGTAGAACATATGAAGAAGAAAAACTTGAATGTGATTATGTGGGATGCATTTTATATCCCATCTCATAGGGATATGTTGTAATAATTATTAGAGAAATTAATTCCCTCATATGAATTAATCATGTCAATACAATCTCTTGAACTAGCCTATGCCAACCCAAGAATGAAAAAGTAAGTAGAGTAAAAAAACCACCCTTTTACATGTCCTTAATCATTAGAAAGTATTTAGTAAATAAATTTAGGATAGAATCCAACATTAGTACTTATGTTATGACCAAGAAAATAGCAAATACTTTAGGCATTAAATATAGTCCAGTTTCTAAAGGTGTTCTACAACTAGATGACACTATAGTTAAAACATTAGGAGTCATCAAAGAGCTTGAGTTGACCCTCCATTCTTGTACTAGTTTGACCATTACCTAAGACATGTCAAATATTGAACATATCCTTTCTTTTCCCTCTACTTGTAAAGATACTTCAAATCCAAGGTGGGTGGGTACTTGTCCTCTTACTTTTCTCATGTGATCTTGAAGACTACGTATGGAACAAGGTTTACCATCAAAGCTTAGCCCATTTCATCCCATCATGTTGAACCTTATGACCCCACCCATATCATATCTAATTTCATAGTTTAAGGGGAAGAATTAAGTGATTCAAAGTGAGAATACAAGAAGATGATCCACCTCATTTTATTACACAACCTTTTAATAGCTAAATGGGATATAGAGAATTATAGGTTTGAACCTTATGAAACAACTGAGGAGATTGGTTTGGGAACTTATTGTATCCAAGAAAATGATTCTTTTATTCCCTTTTCATGCAAGGAAGGAGATGATAGAGGAGGCTTATGGACAATGTTTTTGATGGATTAAAGAGTAGAGATGGGGTTGGAAAAATATGGTTTTGGTTTATCCAATTAGTAAGAAATCCTTTTTCCCCATAAATTACAGTTTACATGTTCTAAAAAAATTTTAGAGTATGAGGCATTGATTCATGGACTATTACTAGATGAGAAGAGAAAAATAAAAGTGTTGAAAGTGTTTAGGGGATATTGAGTTATTTTTACATTAATTAAGAGGAATGTTTTCTACCAAGAATAAGATCTTAAAGGATTATAGATGTAGAGTTTCAGATCTAATAGAAAATTTTAATGCTATCAACATAAAAGTGGTGCGAAGAAGACAAAATGGTGAAGATGATTAGATGTTAACTATAGGATTAAATATTTCTCCACCTAAGGACCTCACTTAGGGAAATTAATAGAAGGTTAAAATGGTGGTTAGACCACCCACTCCTAATAATTAAGTAAGTTGGAAATTATTTAGAAGTGGTGAGAAAATAGTCCGAGATCATCCAAAATGAGGCAAATTTCTCATTAGAACTACACTCAAGGTTGTAAGAAGGTTATGGTTATCATATCATTTAGTTGAAGACAAATAAGTTTTCTAGAGTACTGGTCACACTTAAAGAAATTAATCTTAGATTATGAGTTTAAGGGTGAGAATAAAAGCATGATGATAAAGGAAGAAGACTATCGAAGGTCATCATTACATAAGATAAAGAGATGATGGTAACAAAGGCATGTAGTGTAATAGAACAAAAATCCTTTATATCATTATGTCAACATTATAGTGATGTATTTTCCTAGAATTATGAGGACCAAAAGGATTTAATCTTGAAATTGTTCAATATACCATAGACTTATACCCCAATGGAAAGCCCAATAGGAAAAATTAAAGACTTCTAAAGCCTAAAATTGATACCTTTATGAAAAAATAATTATCTAAAATCATAGAAGAAAAAATCATCTTCCCTATTAAGTAATTTTCTTGGGTGGAAAATTAGTTCCTATTATTAAGGAAATTTGAGAAATTAGGCTTTGTGTTGACTTTAGGGACTGAATATATCCTCCCTTAAATATCACTATCCTTTTCCCTCCATGGATCAAATCTTACAAAAAAAAATAGAATTAAAATGGAATGAGAAGGGGGTGGTGAATAAGTCCATACAATAATTTAAATTCAGATTTCATATTTTATTAATAAAAAATCATAAATATTTAACCATCCATTAATGTGTGCATACAATAAATCATCACATGTGCAAAAAGCATAAGCAAGATATCAACACAAGACATAAGATATAAGTGAGAAACCATCAAGGGGAAGGAAACCCACTAAAACACAATATTATATTGATATGTTTCAAGGTTTAGTGAGGCACCAACCACACAAGGAGTACCAAACCCTATTTTAGTAGAGCACCAACCCTATAAGGAACACCAACCACTAATTTTGTGAAGCACTAACTCCAAAAGGAGGTTGCAACCCCCCAAGATGATCAAGCAAAAAATCAACCACATTATGATGATATGATATCTGATTTTTTTCTACCAAAACAGATGGAGACCAAGTATTGACTCATGAGTTCTTTAATTCTTCACTTAAACCCTAGGTGTCCAATCCTTCACAAAAATCATTTTCTTCACTTCTCATACCTTCAAACTCACGCACACACATGATTTATGATATTCCTTGACCAATAATACACTTTATCTAGCCTTAATTCATGATTCAAAACCTTGAAGTGTCACACACCTAGGTTACACCTTGCACACACACAACTAGCTTGCAAAAGCACCCAAAACAATGCTTTTATAAGCTCATCTTGATTTCAAATTCAAAAAAACCTTTTCCCTCCTTTGGATATACCATTAAATCAAGAAAACATCCAAAATTTAAATTAAAAAAGTCACAAGTGACCCAAGTAGGCCGTCTAGCTAAAAACCTCATTACATATGCCAAAAATGGCTCAAAACCCCATGTGCACAAAGATAAAATGCCCTTACATAAAAACCATACATATTCATGACCCATAAATAATTAAAATAAAATTTAACATTCATAAATGGTCACAATTTATCTCAACCAATCAAATTATTTCATTTAATGGGCCCAATACTCTTTGTACTTGTCAAAACTATTGTTTCCTACACCCTTCAACACCCTGGAAACTTCATTATGCCACAAAATAACTTAAAATAAACCAAACCATGTCATGTGACCACTTTATGTAATTTATAGAAAATGTAGAACACTTATAAGAAAATTATAATCCTTGAAACAATGACCAAATCAAATCACAACCACTTTTGTCTTAATCAAATCAACTTGCCAAAATAAATATTTCCAAAGATTGGCTCATAAAAACATTTTACAAACATTAAATAC
The DNA here is from genome assembly GCA_018340775.1 of Taxus wallichiana var. yunnanensis. Taxonomy (NCBI): domain Eukaryota; kingdom Viridiplantae; phylum Streptophyta; class Pinopsida; order Cupressales; family Taxaceae; genus Taxus; species Taxus wallichiana. The sequence goes on along the minus strand of CM031239.1, from coordinate 757,100,966 downwards.
TTATAAATGGATCAATTTATTAACATGAAACGTGATATAAAGCATCATCTAATCCATCTCATGCTTTAATCAACTCAAAACTTTTAGAAAAACACATCTTTTCCTGCACTAAAAATAACCTTCTTGTCTAAAGATTGACCTGAAAACTATAAAAACACCTCATCATGAGAAAAAATAATATCACTATAAATATCTATGAATCCTATTTCTAAAACATTTTTAATCATCTCAAAATTCCACATGTAGCTCCAGATATAATCACTTTACTAAACACTACTTTTTAAGGCCTCAAAACTACCCTTTAACTAGTCAAGTGGACCTCATTTGACCATGTAACTACATGAAAATGTCTTCAAAGCTCCATGGAAATCAAATAAGATCTTATAAATTCCATAACATCAATTTAGCTCATACCTCATTTGGACAACCTTGTCCCAAAACATTCTTCTTTAGAAAATGACCTGTTTGAGTGGGGCCCACTCATCATCATGACATATACCATAAATTTATGGAAAGATAATAGATTAATATACATCATACAATTATAAATTTTGATGAATCAATCAAAATTGGGTCATTATACCTCTTTTTCTGCAAGCTTCTCCTAGCTAGGGTTTAAGATGACTTTATCTTCTTAACATTCGTCCATAAAAAGATGACGAGATTACCTAATTATTTTTTTGAAACCTTATAGACTCACCATATAAATATCCCTGAAATATACAAGGTCCCATGCAAAGCACACAATTCAGGGTGAGCATCAGAAGATCAAATTCAAGCTAGAAAAACACTTGTTCTTGACCCTATCTCACATAAATTGCTATATCTTGCAAAATTCACATCCTAGCAACCTGAAATTTTTATCAAAGAACCATGAAACATTATTAAAACTTATAAAATCATAAAAATTTCATAACCATTCCTAAAAAATTTTAGACATTGAGACTTGTATATCAACACCTTAAGGTTTCTCACTGTAGAAGCTAGGGTCAACTATTTGAAAGAATGCTACTGACTCATCATGAAACCACTGAAAATGACCTAAACATAATTAATGAACCTTGATATACCTGAATGCAAGCATCAATGAGCCCATACATCTCCAAATCTCAATCTTATACCTCCTCACAACCATGCCTGCACCAAATAAGCACTTATAACATAACCAATCACCTATATCTGCACCATACCATTGCTATAAGTGCTCAAGAACTCTCAAAACCTAATATCCATCATGCCAAAATTATTCTCAAGAATCCAATAATATCATACCATCATGCAACAACAACTAGGCACCTAAATGGGCTTGTAAGAGCAAACATTCATCACTAAATCTCATTGTATCATCAAGTACACATTTGAATCATCATGATAAAATCATCCAAATCATTATATGACCAAAATCCATTATAACATTTGTCATTAATGTGGTTTTTACAAATTAAAAAACCTATAGGACCACATGCCAACAACAGTATTAGGGCTTAAGAGGTTCTCTCTTTTACATGAATATTTCGGATGTAATTAAATCTAGGTCAAGAAAGAAGATCAGCACAAGAAACATTTCACAACCAAATGGGGAAATTTTCTTATGGAAATATGTCAATTTGTCTAGCTAATTTTAGAGCCACTTTTCAAAGGGCCATGGAAATAAATTTAAAAAGGCTTTATCAACAAGTTTATCCATATCTATCTTGATGAAATTACAATATTCTCAAAATAAGGAGAAGATCATATGCAACACCTAAAACATGTATTCTAGAGGTGTGTCGAGAGTTTTGAGTATCACTTAACCCAAAGAAGTGCATATTTCTTATACAGCAAGGAAAAATATTGGTTCACATGGTCTCAAAAAAGTGTATATCTATTCATCTTGATAGGATCACAACCATCCTTTCTCTTTCTTTACCAACACATAAGAAAGCATTGCAATATTTCCTTGGAAAGATTAATTTTGTGAGGAAATTCAATCCTATTTTTTTAGGATTGGTTAAACACATAACTATAATTGTCAAGAAAGATATTACCTTAAAATGGACTAAGGAAAACAAAGAGAGCTTTAACAAGATTAAGGAAGTAATTTCTTAGGAACCTACACTCATTAACCCAAATTATGGGAGAGACTTCATCTCGTATGTATATGGGACCTAAAAAATAGTATTGTTTTTACATATAAATCATGAAGGTTTGAATGAATAGTTTACCTTTTAGCCAAAACACTTTGAAGGATTATGCATTGAGGCACACTCACATGGAAAAGTATTTTTCCATCATGAGAGACCTAAAAAAACTCAAACATGTGATTTACTACAACCATATTAAGGCATTGGTCTCTCATCCTAGTGTCATAGATTTCATCATGGGAGATAAGATCAGTTAGAAGAGTGCTAGATGGGTAGAAAAATTATGGACTATGATGTAGCTATTAGGGCTATAAACTGGTTTAAGTTAGATGACTTTGCTTGAATAATTTGCTATGGAAGCTAGTAGTGATCAAGAAGCTTTTTATTTCTTTGAAGAGCAAGAAGAACAACCGGAGGAGAAGGTAGAGGTAGTGGTAAAAATTGGAAAAATAACATGGAAAATTTCTTATCTACTGGTGAGTATCCTTTTGGCTTGGAAAAAATTAAGGGAAGGCACTTTAGGTTATAATATATTCCTTATGCATTGGTGGATGCGACGTCCTTCTTAGAAAAAACCTAGACGGAGTACTTCCGAGATGTGTTGAAAAGAGAAAGTGGTTAAAATTATCATTGAATTCCATGATGGTTTCTCTAGTGGTAACGTTTCTCCAAGATATACAACTATGAAGATCATGAGAGATGGGTACCTTTGTCCCACATTGTTCACATACTCACATAGATGGGTCAAGGAATGTAAATAGTGTTCTTTTTCACGAGTAAGAAGAGGTTAGCATTTATTTTACTCCATCCTATCCAATAAAACCAACCCTTATCTCAATGGGATCATAGCTTCATTGACATGGTGAATCCACATCTAGTGATGGTTACAGAGTGGGTGCTAACAAAAACAAATTACTTCACTAGATGGAAAAATTGTTGTGGTACTCAAACAGAAAATGATTTAGTTATCTTAGATTTATTGAAAATTATTGTAATAAGGTTTGGATTCCCTCAAACTATAATTCATAATAATTTCAAGGATTTCATGGGATTTAATATCTTTGATTGGGATCTCAAACATGGTGTATATCCAAAAATTTCTCCAACTATTACCCTCAAGGTAATGTCCTTGTTAGAGTCAACCAATAAGAACTTAATCAAGATAATGAAAAGGAAAATGGACATGAACTAAATGTAGTAGAATACAAATATCAAGAATTTTATTTAGACTCACAAAATCACACCCAAGAAAGTAATATGTAAATCTCTTTTTTTTTCTTGTGTATAGTATAGAGACTAGACTTTTATTATCTCTTGAGTTTCCTTCATTAGAACTATTCCATTAGTTAGAGTTATAAGGTGAAGATGAAAGAAAAGTAGGATGGAAGAGTTAGATAAGTTGGAAGAGTTAAGGAAGTCATCCATGACCAAGTTGGAAGAAAATCAAAATCTAACCAAGCAATGGTTTGATAGGAAATCTAGAGAGTGGACCTTGAAAGAAAGATCTTGTTTTGAAGTGGGACATGGATAAAGCCAAAACAAGAAGGAACTCCAAATTCTATACACTATAGAGTGGACTATACATCATCACAACATGTAAACAAGAAAATTCATTTGAGTTGTCAAAGATCAATGGGGAGATACTCCAAATATCAATTAATGAAATTTTACTTAAACCTTATTATTGAGAAAGTCATGGTTCACCTTGTACATAGTAAATTTAGTCATTCTCCTTCATTCTATTGTGTTATTTCTTTTCTTGTTGGAGGTTCCCTTTTTCTATCCTTATTTTTGATCAATGATTGAGATGCCCTACCTCAATCTTCTATGGTGATCTTCCTTGAATAAGTGTTGTATTGCATAAGTTTTCGGCACTTTTTACAATTCCAAGGGTTAAATGAGACGAGATGAGATAAATATAGGCTAGTAAGCACACATATATATAATTTATAAATATTTTGGTATACTCTTACACTCTTCTTATATACTATAACACTCTTCTAACAGACTCCAATGTTTTTAGGAGATTCCAACACTTTTACGGGAGACTCGACACTCAATAAAAGGTTAGAATATTTGAAAACAAAAGGAGAATGAGAATTAAAATGGAATATAAAGAGGATAGTTTTAGGGACCCATTACGAGCTTCTTTATATCAATCAAGATTTAAAGTGGAGTTCAAGAAGTTCAATCAAGCTTTATGGAGGTTAAAAGTGTTGATTACGGCCTGAGATGAGTATAAATGTTGAGAAGGTATTATATGCTTCTTTGCCAGGTCAAATGAGGTTTATAAAATACTTTCTTGATAAAAATTCTTGGGTCAGCTAGATGGATCAATGACACGTTTCCAAGGAATTAATGAAGGCTACTAGTTTCTTACACCTAGTAGGTAGGTGTCCCCTTAGAGGTCACCAAAAATGTTAATATTTTTATCCCCTTCTCCTTCCTCATAACTTAAACAACCTGAACAAGATCCAATCAAGTTAATAATACCCATTTCCCCTGTGATAAAGGCATGGTTCATTTTTTAAGCATCCCAATTGGCCCTCTATGCAATGATAAGGTCTATGATACTTTCTTAGAAAACTATAATGCTCCCATACGTACTCAGGAGATCATTAGGGGTTAGAAACAAATACACATTGAATGGGGTAATTCTGGTCCTTTATTTATCAAATTTAATGTTTCAAAGGTTTGAAAGTTCAAAAGGTGCCTCCAAGATTCATGATAGCCTTATTTTGGCAAATTTTGATATTTATAAAGGTATAAGGGGTCAAAGGTGCATCTAAAGTGATCAAAATGACTCATAAAAGGTAAACCACTAAGAAATGGTGTCTTTAAAGGTAAATATATAATTTTTATTCAATCTATGTGATTGATGCCTTTTCAATCATCCACGGGACATTCATGGAATTAGTAAGACCATCTAGGACCAAGGAGAGTTTACGGTGAAAACATGACAATTTTAGGAATTTCATGAAAATTATACTCTTTTGTACCTTTTGTGGGATCATACAAATTAATGTAGGTTCTTAATACCTAAATATTATATCTAAAAAAATTTAGGTTATAAATCAATCATATTGGGAATTTTCAAGCAAGAGAAGTGCAAACCATTATCATCACTAGTTCTGAGATGCAAACAAGGCACGAGGAGGAATGCCATGAGATTATTTATCTTCTAGTCACCTATATGGATCATCCACTCTTCTAAATGATATTTTAACATTAAATAAGTCTTATGCCAATTTTTTTGATACATATAAGGTCATCTTGAGCATCAAAATCATGAATGCAGATCGGAGTGAATTACATCTCGACTTGTGAAAAGATTTAGGATTGTCATAAATGTCTCATTCTTCCTTAGATTTCCCAGTATCCTCCAAATTTTGATAGGTTCTTAATATCCCCAATATGATATCTACTTAGTTTTATATTCATACTCATTCATCTTCAAACTCAAAAGCTTGGCAGAAGTCAAAACTACCATGAAGAAAATAAGGTGTTTTTAAGGGGTTGTTTTGGGTTTTAAGCTCTCTAATAATCATGAAGACATTTCATATCCATCCATTACCTCCATTGTCATGAAATTTTTATGAATAATATTCAAGAATGAAACTTTCAGGTATATTTCTTTGCTCGAGAGAGAGATTTATGTTCATAAGCATGATTTAAGGTTTGATTTATGATGATTTTGACTAAGTAAAACATGTTAACCCCCATTATTCTAAGTAAACATAATTAAAATATGAGGGATGGAGAGTTCTAGAAATTTTAGACCAAGTGAAAAACTTTGGGAGTGGAAAATTCATTAAATACCAAGTAGAGCACATCAAACTCAAATCTTTTCTTAAAAGGGAACATATAAATATTGGGAAAGTGGTAGTTGCTTATCAAAAGGTGAGGCCAAAAAAATTTATTAGGCTTGAGTAACCTTTTAAAAATGCATTTTGCAATAATGGAGAGTAAAGCTGACCTTTCTTGCGCCACCCAAGAGGATTTTGGGCCTGATTTGGTGAGGGTTGAGTTGATAAGGGAATTTAATGTAGTTAGTTGGATATCCTTTTCAAATACTCATTAAATAAGTTGGTTAAAATAATTAATAATTAATGGTTTTATTCTCTTCTTTTCATGATAGATTCTCTATACATTTTGTAGTGGCATGAATTATGGGTCTTTTCTAAAAGTTTAGAAGCATCTCTTACTTTTTGAGTGCTCAAACTAATGTTTGCAGACCTTTGTAACATAGTTTTATGAAAATTTCAAACACCTTTTACTTTGTGGGATTATGAATGATTAAGTTATTTATAGTCATTGAAAATGTTATCTATTTCCTTTGGATGCACAAGTGTCCAATTTTAATATCTCGATCCTCCTAAAACTTTCGGTCTTGTTTTGATTGTGTGATTCTAAGTTCTTGTGTGAATTATTTAAAAATTCATGTGATGAGTTATCTTTTTCTTTTTAAGTTAGATTAGTGCCCTATTTTAGTTTGGTGCATCACCTATTTTTCATTCAATTTTTTTATCTTTGTAAATCATTTTTCCTTGGACATATTAGATTAGAACTAGTTAGTAGTATATTATAGTGTTGGTAAGACTAGTTTTAGTTTATTGTAATAGGAGTCATGATTTCCTCTAGATATTGACCTTAAAGGATCCATTGTCCTACACTTTAAAGGTCAATCTATGTTTCACTAAGGTCTTGAGCCTCGATTGAGTAAAGTGTGCAATATCAAGTGATAATAGGACCTAGATCCATTGGCGTTATTTTTTCTATGGGGTTATGGAAGGTATTGAAATGGATAGGTTCTTCGTAGGAAGCCTTTGCTTTCCTCTTACACTCAAAGGGGAAGATATAAAATTTGTTGAATAACATTGATACCTAGTATTCTTCCTTAGTGGAATGTTTTGACACTTCATTATTATTCTTCTTTCCATGGTATTCCATGTTAGGTTGCATTTAACTAACACTCTATTTTCTCCTCGGTGCAATTGGGGATTGATAAACCCTAATCCTCCAAAAAATATAGTACTAAAAATCTTCAAGCACAAGCAAAGCACATGAGCTTCTCCATCTACATAATAAACATACATATTCTTCCTTGTTTACATCTCTTTCATTTAATTTTTATAAAAATGTAAATATTTCATGTTACACTTTACATTTGAGTTAAAGTTCAATTCTTTATCATGGACATTGAATACACTCTATGTTGCAGAGTTCAATCGGCGAGCATGACAACACCAAACATAAAATGACTCTACAAAATGAACTGTAAGAGAAGATAAAGTGTGTCTACACACTCATGTATCTTTTCCTTTAAGTATGTAATTTTATTTCATACTTAAAGGGGAGAAACATAGAAACTCAAATTTAGCAATTTACTCTTTGACACTATTAGTTTTGACAATGCACTCTTTCTAAGATAAATAAAACCTTACCATTCTTGTTTGGCACATTATAAGTTCTCTTGTTTATATTTTTATCTGTACACATTGACATGCCATCAAGTTCTAAGATTGCAATTATTAAAATCTATAGAAAAACATTAGTTGACAAGTTGCAAACTTAAAATTGCATGTTTTCCCTCCCTAGGAAGGGTCGTACAATTTGTTTAAGATGTTATATATGGTTCTATATGACTTGTAAATTCTTTGGCCGACATGTTGTCCAAATTTTATTTTGATTTCATATTATTTATTGGTTCTTATAATCCCTCGGGGTCAACCTTTATTTAATAAATCACCTATAAAACCCTATATAATTGAGTAAACACTACCTCATTTGCTAACCTAGAAATCATATGACACTACATTGATACACTCACTTCCAACATTTGTAAAATATTCCTAAGGCTCCTAAATATCACAATAACACACACACATTCATTAGGAATCAATCACTATAGGTATGAATCCTCTTACTTGCTCAAGGAGTCATCCTATCTCATTGAAAAACAATCAAACATCCCTTCTCTAAGTGTTTTAGTAAGAGCTAACTCAACTAAAGAATTATCAAGGAAAGTTTCCAAATCTAGTTGCATTCATTCATATATCACATGTCGGGTAGACAATGATATGTGGAAGTGAATGAGGGTACCTGAACCCAACTAATGTTTGTTTTGTAGGGTCTCTTTCCCATGGTTAGGGTTCAAGATCTCATTTAAAAAATTTCAAATATTTTTATGATATGATTGTAAATTAGGGTTTGATAATAAAAATAATTATAGTTACATGACCATCTCAAGAACTTGTAGAGTCTAAATTCAATTCAGTCCAAGACCGTACATAAGGGTCAAGACCATATGGTACAGTCCCTGGTAGAGTTGTGTGCTTCTATACTAGGGTAGTTTCTAGTCACGATTCAAGAAAAGAATAACCCTCAATCTCATATCTCCATGTTACAACACTCTACGCACTTAGAAATTCCTAAAACCATCTATAATCAACTAAGTGCACTCATCTCCTTATGTTTTCAATTTTGTATCTTGTTTAGTACATCAGTTACAAGTATTAATGCATTGTTATGATATTGGTAATTAATGTTGGAAGTTAATTAATCATAATAACCTCTTATTGCTAACCCTTACATCCTTTAGTGTACTTATTTCACTAATATTATATTTTACATATCTAATTAGGGTATAAAAATATACATATTTTTGTCACTTTGGATTGATAGGTATCATATCTTTTTAATCTTTACACACATTTGTTCATGTGATATATTAATCTCGATGCAATACATATATAGAGCAATACACAATGACAAGTGCTAAAGTTCCCTTTACTCAAAATTATTATACATCTAGGAGAATATATTCTACACTTTACCCATGTGCTATTATTCAATTATAGTTCCTTTTTACTTATTACACTTAATTACATATATTGTGTATATGTTATATTTTAAGCTAACATGACTAACATTTGTGTCTAAAAGGAACGATAACTAGATTGTACCAAGCCAAGAACTCATATGCTAATCAAACGCCAAAATCAATAAGATGAAAGTAATTTTCCGAATAACTTTACATAATTTTTGTAAAAAATGAGCAACAATATCATATATTATTATGGAACTCAATGAAATACAATGAGAATGGGCCTTGCTTATATAGGAAAGGAATAACAATCTAAGAACCAATCAAGGTCGTAGATCAAACCATAAATCAAGGAAATAACTAATCATCAAATAACTAGTCAAGACCATAGATTTAGGAGTGAACTAGACATCAAGGATCTAGTCAATACCATATATCAAGGAAATAATTATACCTAACAACTAGATAATATCCCCTAACATCTAAATAAATAAATGAAATATCCACACACATAAGTGGGTGAGGATAAATACAATAAAGGTAAATAAAGTACCTAGGTGAACATGAGCTAAGGTAAATACCTACTCTAACACCCCCCTCAAGTGAAGCTAGGGGCCAAAATAGAAGTGGCATGTCCACAATATGAGTCCCGAAAACTAGGCCTGATGAGGTACTCATGTACAATATATCCATGAAGAAATATTGAACCAAAAGAAGAAAAGAATCTTGCTAGAAGGAAAGAGAAAGAAGAAGAAGAAGAAGAAGAAGGAAGATGTTCTCATGAACACCCGCTAAGAACAACTTCTGAAAACTCAAGGTAGCGAGGTGATGCAAAAGGCTTCATAAAGATGTCTACAACATGCTGCTAAGTTGGAATGTACTCCAAGTAAAGAACTCCATCCTGAATGTGCTGAAAAATGAAGTGGATGTGTATCTCAATATGCTTGGTCCACTAGTGTTAAACCGTGTGGTGAGAAATGTGAATTTCACTTTGGTTGTCAAACAAAATTATAGTTAGTGAATCATGTGGGAATCCAAACTCACCAATAATCACAAATCCAAAGAATTTGTTGTCTCGCTGTAACTACTGCCATGTATTCTACCTCTAAAGATGAAAGTGCAATTACCTGGTGCTTTTTTCATGCCCAAGAATCGGAGAAGAACAAAGACAAAAAGATAGCCCAAGTGGAATGCCTATTATCAATATAACCTGCCCAATCTGATTTTTATACCAAACCAACTAAGTATAACCCTAGTGTAGTGTAAGCCAAACCGGGAAGTGCCCTACAAATAGCGCAAAAATCCTTTTAGCGACATGCCATGACTACTATGAGGATAATGTGTAAATTGAGATACAAGCCCCACTATGAATGAAATATCGGGGTGAGTATGGATCAAGTACATGAGAATCCTAACCAACTACCTATACAATGTAGGATCACAAAGTGGTGTGCTACATGTGGAAGTCGAGTAACCCTAGACTGAAAAGGAGATAGACTTGGCTTGTAATTAGCCATATCAAAGCGCCGAAGAAGATCATGGGTGTACTTTTGCTAACTCAAATGAATCCCTCAATATTTCTGAGAAATCTACAATCCAATGAAATAATGTAATAACCCAATATATGTCATGTCAAACTGTGTAGAAATAGCCCTCTGAAGAGTCTGAATGTGGGAATAAAATCTTCCAATAAGTAACAGATCATAAACATACAAGATAAGTATCACAATATCCTCACCAACATGTTACATGTTGGATGTTGAGATACACTATATGATTAGAGTGGAAACGAAAAAAAAACTAGTAGATAGAAGAAAAAAATCCATCTTTTCATACTAAGCCTGAGGGGCTTGTTTGAGACCGTAGAGAGACCTTCGATCCTTAAAACAAGAGAAGAATCCTAAACAAATCTAGCTAGTTGCTCCATGTATATTTCCTCTTGTAAATCTACATGTAAAAGGCACTATTCACGCCCATCTAGTATACGAGGCCACCTGTGATGCAATAATAGCAAGTACAAGGTGTACATAATCCATCTTGGAAATGAGGAAAAAGTCTCATAGTAACCAATACCTTCAACTTATGAAAAACCCTTTACAATAAGGCGATATTTATACTTGTCAATGGACCCATCAGCTGCATATTTAGTTAAGTATACCCACTTATGTGTAACCATATTTCTTCCTTTAGGAAGAGATACCAAATCCCAAATCCGATTCTTCATCAAAGAAGAATACTCAGCCGCCATCACATCATCCCAGCCCTATATCCCATGAACCTTTGAAAATACCATGGATCCTCGGAAAATTCATGACAAAAAGTCCAACACCGTAGAATGTGCGTGATGATGCCTAGTGGGTGGAATATCCTGTATGAAAGGTGCTACCTCAGAAAATGTAGTACGATCCCACTTAGGCATAGTGACAACATCAATGGGAATATGATCTTCAATGACATCTATAACCTCCTCATCAACCTCCTTAAAGAAAGGATCCTCAAGATGAGATGAAGAAGAAGGAGGCATGGAAGAAGATGAAGAATCATGAGGAGTGAAGCACTCATCAAACTGAACATGTGTTCGAAAAGAATTTCATGAGTATCGAATCTAGAAGTCTATAATTTCTCATGTCCTCACAAAACCCTACAAAGATCAAGGGTTTTCTCTTCTTATCCAAAGTTTTCCTTTTCTTCTTTGGCACAAAGGCCTAAGCATGGCCAATCACCCTATCTTCTATTATGTATCCTTATTTACAAAATTAGGCCTAGATATGTTTTTAGTAGTGTGGTTTGTTCAATTATGGAAGGTATCTAAATGGTTAATTTATATGTAGGAAATCCTTCCTTTCCTCTTACATTCAAAGGGGAAGATATCAAAATTGTTAAATAACTTTGATACATGGTATTCTTCCTTCATGGAGTGATTCCATACCTCTCTCTTCTTCTTCTCCCCCACTCTCTCTCTCCTCCATTCGTGTTGGGTTACATGCACCCAATGCTCTGATTTCTCCTTAGAATAATTGAGAACTTATCACTCCAATACTTCAAAAAAATCAACAATCCAAGTCTCCAATTACAAGCAAAGAATGATAGTTTATCCCTCATAAAAATAGGTGTATTCGTTCCATGTTTTGCATATCTTTATTTCACTTTCTCGTAAATGACAATTTTACATATTACGCTTTACATTTTAGTTTAAGTTCAATTTTATACTATGAAAATTGAATACACTTTGTGTTGCAAGTTTCATCAAGGAGCATGCCAAAACCCACACAATGGTGCACTAAAAACAAACTCTGAGAAAAGAAAAAGTGTGTCTACAAACACATGTATCTTTTAATTTAAGCACGTAATTTTCATTTCATACTTAAAGAGTGGAAAATGTAGACACTCAAATTTGGTGATTTCCCCTTTGACATTATTTTTGATAATGCAATCTAGTTAAGAAAACACACTCTTTATATCCCTTCTTAGTACATCTTGAGGTATCTTGTGTAAATTGGTTATTCATACATTATAATATATCGACATATTATGAGAGTTAAATGCATAAAATACATAGAGAATCTCCACTTGATAGGATGCAACATTTAGTTTTATTTTTTTCATCTTCCAAAAAAATCTACTTTTGTCACTTTATGGAATCCAAAGATCGCCTACTTTTATGGTTTTGGATAGACATATCCTCCATATGATATTTTAATTTAATATTCTTTGTTGGATCACTTAATCCCTTTAGGTCATCCTATCCAAGATAATTTACCTTCAAAACACTATATAAGGAAGTTAAATTCACCTCATTTACTAACTTGGCATTCTCATGAAATCCTTTTGTTAACACTAGAACTAAAGGCACCTAAGGCTCCATAAATATCACCAAATATTATGCATAATAATTAGGGTATCAATAGATATAGGTATGAAGCATCCTACCAAGTCAAGGATTCAACTTCCCTCATTTGTAAGCACTCAAACATCCTTATTTCTAAGCATTTTCAAATAAGTTCCAATTTCCAAATCATATTTGCATTCATTTAGATATCACATAATAAGTATATAAAAATGGGAAGTTCGAGGCCTCTTTGGAGTAGTGAAAACATTGATAGTATAAGGATTGAACTTTAACCCAAGTAATAGATATTTTTATAGGATTTCCTACCTGTTGGCAAAATAATCTGTGTAGGATGGATTATGGAATTTTCACCATTGATCTGGGACTAGGTCCCTCCTCTTAGGAATGGGGAGGATCCCATTTATTGGATACATGAAATGTAAAATATGTGGTGGCCGTAGGCCAAGGATCACACAGGAATACTCCACTAAACATTGGAAAATTGATTGTATAGGATACAAGGGATGAATTTTCTTAGAGAGAGGTGAAGGGGAGTTATGAATATAGAGAGGAAGGCTTATTATAATGAATAGGCACTCTAAAATTTTAATTATATTAACCAGAGTAGGTCCACATCCAATAGGAAGAAAATAATCATGTAAGCAATAGAAATACTAATAAATCGTAGACACAAAGTCTGCATATATTCATTAATCATATACTCAAAGTTCCTTTTTGGTTGTACAAGATTACAATGCTTACAAAGTTAAAAATAGGAAGTAGAGGAACATATATGAGAATAAAATAAATAGATTATTGCTTGTAGTGAGAGAAAAATAGCTATCAACCCTTTGGAATGGAGAAACCACCCCAATATATAGATTTAAAAATGTCTCTTCCTCTCCCCCACATGATTTTTCACATTCCCATCACTTGTGACCTTTCATATTCCTATAGGAATAAAAATAAGTCCCTTTCTTATTAATGAAAGATAAATTTTACAATGTAAAATTAAAAGGTCACTTAAGTGAATAAGATAAAAAAGTCAAAAATTACATTCCCAATGAAGAATTAGAACATAGAGAGAGGGAGGATGAGAGAGAAGAAGAGAGTGGTAAATATGAAGATAAAAATCCTCTGATGATAAAGATCCCACTCCGGAGAATTATAAGGAAATTCTCTTGGAATAAGCTCATTTCCCTTCACTTCCTTACTAAAACAAGTCTGAGTGCCACCTTCTCCACTGTGGAATACAAACACAACCCAAAGTGCCAATCCAAGTCTCGAGATGCCACCAAGGGTCTTGCATTGGTTGAACTAGACTTGATGATATCTTATAGTATTAGAGATTGATCTTCGAATTCCCACAGGATTTCAAAATATATTCAATGAAAGAAAAGGGATCTTCTTCCTCTTTCTTGAACAAGTCTCGGAAAGACATACATATATCTTCTAAGGATGATTGTTTGATGAGCGAAGGTGATTTGAGCTTTTACACACTATTGCTGACACTTTTCAAGACCTCAGATGAATGTCTCCACAAGAATCAAGCTATGAGATAACATCCTTTATCATATCATATCTAGCACTCATTTTTGAGACCATATTGGAGAAAAATTGTCAGAGATAGAGGTGAATACATTTTTCTCACTAAGGAGTGAGAATCAAGACAACTCATTTTAGACACCAATGGGAACACACTATCCCAAAGGGGGAATTTTATCTCCTCCTTTTTCATTTTCACCTTGGACATAATGGTAAGGGAAAATTTGAATATTGAGAGAACCTTAGGTAGTAGTACCTTTCCCTTTTCAAGAATCTTCCCCACCCATTTGTTGTTAGATCTCCCTTGTATGGTGTACCCTTGAGCTCTCTTGATCACTTGAGGGTCAAAATTATTTATGGTAGAGACGGAATTTTCTAGGGAAATAGTATTTTATTGGGTTCTAGGAAGCATTATATATATGAAATGAGGGTTCTCACATTCTCTTCCAGGTTGCTCAACAAACTCATTTTGTTCTCTTCATTTCTGGAAAGCATGTGTGATGTAGAATTTTTGAATAGGTGTAAATATCCCTAATGTGTATCTTATCCCAAAGAAAATCTAGTCATATTGTAATTATCTTGTGTCATTTATGCCATGGGTTTTACAATTTTTGGTCGTGTAAATTCCACATATTGATATCTAGAAGCTTCAGTGAAGAAACAAGAAGTTTTTGTGATTTCTTGGTTTACTTGGTCTTGATGTATTTTGAGATGGCCTCAAACTTATGTGTGGAATATTTTTACACCATTATTGACTCACTTCTAAGCAACTCCTACACCCATACAAATGTTTGAGCCATAGTAGACATAAAATTGGGAATATGGGGAACTTTAAAGTGCTTAATAAGGAATCATGACTTGCTCATGATGAGATGACTCCACCACCGAGAAGGAAACACTTGGATTTTGGTGATGAATATGAGATTGTGATGGATAAATTTCACCTAACTCAAGGGGTTCAATGGTATTTTCAATGATTGTTTCCTTATTGTGAAGTTTCTTAGGGAGAAGCTTCATGACACTCATCCTCCATAATTTTCCTCTTGGAGGATTATTTTGAATGAATATAGCTTATTGCTTTCTTAGATGCCTTGAGGGAGGAAGCATGATAAAATTTCCTACATGGAAACAAAAGATCATTGGAATTAAAAAAGGAAGATTTATTTCACTTGAAGCATTCTTTTGATCTTTAGATAACTTCCATTGTCCTTTGTTTGATATCATCTAATTCCTATGAAGATTATACATTAGAAAAATTCATTTTCCCAACCCTAATGTTGGAACAGATCATGAAGAAATAACCAAAGTAATCAAACTTCTCTCAATACAAGGATACTAACATGTTAATGAGGAAGCCACATCCATAACTCCTTTCACAGGCTAAGCATCCATTCTAAGAAAAGACAAATGAAATGACACAGAACTAACTTCCCTAAGAGTAACGCACATAAAGTGCTAAATTAAATGAGAGAAACCCACTTAAGATCAACAAGATCTTAACTAAGGTAACAACATAGCTCAAAGTTGGGAATCAATAAACGATCCTAGCATAAGAAAAAAAAAAATCATATAACAAGTAAATCAATCTATCCTTCCTCCACAAAAGTAAAATCACCATTCATGTTTCCACCGAATAGAAATGAATCGATCCAATACTTATAATCTCAATGAAAGAAATAAAGGAGAGTGACTTAGACTCTGTTCAAGCTAGTTCCTCAAGGAACTATCAATTAAAAATGAGAAGGGAAATAAAAAGGATCATTTGAACAACTTTCTTTCACTTAAGTTCAACAACACCCAACGATTCAGAGAAATGATTCCCGTATCTATAAAGATCTTCCAAGGTAACCAAAAGCCTAGAATGGGTTTATGAAAATAAGAAGTAAATACAACAAAGCGTTACCTTAAAACTTTTGAATTCATTCCTTTTGTGCAACTTAACCAGACAAGGCTCATTGAATGGAAAAGACAACAAAAATTCCCCAAAAAAAAAAGTACTCCAAATCCAACACGAGATGGGTATTCCACTCAAAAGGAAAAATAGTCATGAACCAGTTGAACCAAAAATTGGTCTCTACTTCCAATACCAAGGAAACTATCCAAAGCAAAGAACCCACTTTAACCTGAACAATGGCATAATGCTAAATTGAAGACTCCTTCAAGCTAGATTCTAACAACATAATAATGGAAGCATGCAAATTAAACCCACAAATTTCTATAAACCCTATAAGCTGTTTAAAGCTCAAACAACTATTAATTTGATACTCATTCAAACAAATATCATTCATAGATCCTTTCCAATGTCCAAAAGATCCAATTATAAACAAGTTAGCATAACTACAATAATCAACACTTCCATATTTATTTTCCCATACATCAACAAAAAAATAGTTTGTGTTCGAGATAAACAAACAAACACCGATGAAGCAAGTGTTATGTTTGTGGAGCCTATTTGCATGTTAGAATGTGGTACACCTTCTATGTGTTACACTCAGGTATTTTCATGGGTGGTTTATTAACCTATGGGTAATGGGTAACCGTTATGGGCTGTTTTTGGGCCCATGGTTTTTTCGGTCTTTTGCCCATTGTTTTGATACCCATGGTTTTTTCCCTTGGTTTTGATACCCACGGTTTTGTATCAAACTGCTTAAGCATTTGTCTATTTATATGGTCTTATGCATATGATAGATGTACAAGTAAATGTATTGCAGATGTGTTTTGAATTTGGGTGTGAATTCTGTAGAGTTTGTTGAGCATAGCTCTAAACGGATCTGGGTATTGTATTGAGAGAGTGGAGGCTTGTAATAAAATTTGAGCAAGTGATTCTTGGTGGACGTAGCCCAAATTGGGTGAACCACGTTAAATCTTGTCTTTCTATGTTGTGTTATTTATTCTACACTTTTATTTGAGATCTATAATATTTTCTGCATATTAGTTTCTATTGTTGCGATTCTATAAGGGATTATTCTGCATATTTTATCTCTTATTTCCTAACAATTGGTATCAGAGCCTGGTTTGGTTTGCTGAAGTGTTGAATCACAGGGAAAGTTTTTAGCTTGAGTGGGAGCTATGGCAGATGAAGGAAGATCTAGGGTTGATAAATTCAATGGGCATAATTTCAGTCTTTGGAAGATGCAGATGGAAGATTACCTTTATCAAAAGGATCTTTATACTCCACTGTCTGAGAAGGTGAACAAACCCTCGAGTATGACAGATGCAGAATGGGATTTGCTTTGGATGGGAAGGCACTTGGGACAATCCGGCAGTGCCTTGTATCTTCGGTATTATTTAATGTTTCAAAGGAAAAGACTACAAAATATCTAATGGATGCATTAGGGAAGTTGTATGAAAAACCCTCTGCCTCTAACAAGATATTTTTAATGAAAAAGTTGTTTAATATGAAGATGTCTGAGAATAGTTCAGTAGAAATCATTTAAATGATTTAAATACGATTGTGAATATGCTAGCTTCAGATTCTGATAGAATTTGATGAAGAAGTTAGGGCTTTATTAATTCTATGCTCTTTACCTGAGAGTTGGAATAGCCTGGTAATGGCGGTAAGTAACTCGGTTCCAGCTAACTCGAAGTTGAAGTTTGAGGATGTTGTAGGGGTGATTCTAAGTGAGGAAATGCGAAGAAAAAGCTTTGGGAATCTTCTACTTCAGGGAATTCTTTGTGATGGGGAAACTAGAGGGAGATAGAAGAATAGAGGAAACCATGGAAAATCAAAAGATCGGGCAAGGTCAAAATCCAAGAACAAGATTGTATGCTAGAATTGTGGAAAGCCTAGGCATGCAAAGAAGGACTGTTGGGAGCTTCAAAATAAGAAGAAACAATAGGAAGAAAACAAGGAGGAAAATGTGGCATCGGGTAATGTATGTCGGGGATGCTTTGATTCTTTCTTTGCATAATATTACTGAATCTTGGGTTTTAGATTCAGGGGCTTCTTTTCATGCTACTCCACATAGGCATTATTTTGTTGATTATGTTCAAGGGGATTTTGGGCATGTTTTTCTTGGTGATGATGAGCCTTGCAGTATAGTTGGAAAAGGTTCTATTCAGTTAAGATGCGAGAATGGGAATACATGGCTATTGAAGGATGTTAGACATGTGCCTACATTAAGGAGAAATTTGATATCGGCGGGGAAATTGGGAAGTGATGGTTGTACTGTGATATTTACAGCTAACTCTTGGAAGGTTATTAAGGGTGCTCTTGTGGTGGCAAGAGGTAAGAAGGTTGGAACCTTGTATTTAACCACTGATAGTACTAAATGATTGTAATCTCATGGCTTTAGATGCAGATACAACATTATGGCACTATAGGCTCGGTCATATGAGCCATAAGGGCATGGACATCATAAAGAAGAATTTTCCTGGATATACAAAAACAAGTTTGGAGTTCTGTGAGGACTGCATATATGGGAAATAGAAGTGAGTAAGGTTTCTCAAGGTTGGACCTACAAAGAAAGAGAGTAAGTTAGAGCTAGTGCATTCTGATGTGTGGGGGCCAACTCAGGTATCATCTCTTGGGGTTCAAGTTATTATGTTACTTTTATTGATGATGCAACAAGGAAAGTTTGGGTTTATTGTATTAGAAACAAATATGATGTATTTGACACTTTTGTTAAATGGAAAGCCTTGGTAGAGAATGAAACAGTCTTAAGCTAAAATGTCTCAGGTCAGATAATGGAGGGGAGTATTGCAGCAATGAATTTAATGATTATTGTTCTAAGAATGGAATCCATAGGTAAAAGATGGTTCCAGGAACTCCGCAGTAGAATGGGGTATCAGAAAGGATGAACAGAACAATAATGGAACATGCTAGGAGCATGAGATTACATGCAGGACTACCTCTTTCTTTTTGGGCAGAAGCGGTGAGCACAGCGGTGTACTTGATAAACAGAGGACCCTCAAGTGCCTTGGATGGAGGCATACCTAAGGAGGCTTGGTATGGTAAGAAAGTTGATTATTCATTTCTTAGAGTCTTTGGATGTGAGGTGTTTGTTCATATAGACAAGGATGATAGGACCAAGCTAGAGGCTAAATCAGAAAAATGTACTTTCATTAGTTATGGTGGTGATGACTTTGGATATAAATGTTGGAGTATTAAGGACAAGAAAATCATTCGATCTAGGGATGTGGTCTTTAATGAGAAAGTCATGTATAAGCAGCAATTGTAGGAAAATAGGGAAGAATCTAAGAAAGAATATGCAGCGGTAGAGGATCTTCCAGATGGGAAAGTGACACATGAATCAATTCAGGAACCCCCTCAACAGGAACCCCAAACTCCTATATTGAGGAGGTCTTCTAGGGTAAGAAGAGAACTTGAACATTTTTCTCCTTCTCTTTATTATTTATTACTCACTGATAGTGGAGAGCCAGAGAGCTTTGATGAAGCAATGCAGGTAGATGCCAGGAAGAAGTGGGAGCAAGCCATGGATGAGGAGCATCAGGCTCTCATGGAGAACCAGACATGGGATTTGGTGAAGCTACCCGAAGGCAAAAGAGCATTACAGAATAAGTGGGTGTTTAGAGTCAAAGATGAAGGAGGAAAGAAAAGATATAAGGCCCGGTTGGTGGTCAAGGGGTTTGCACAGAAACAAGGTATAGATTTTGATGAGATTTTTTCTCCTGTAGTAAAAATGACTTCTATTAGAACTGTTCTAGGAATAGTTGCAGTAGAAGACTTGCACTTAGAACAACTTGATATAAAGACTGCATTTCTCCATGGTGATTTGGAGGAGGAACTATTTATGCAGCAACCTAGAGGGCTATGAGGTCAAAGGTAAAGAGGAGATGGTTTGCAAACTGAAGAAAATCTTGTATGGCCTAAAACAAGCTCCACGTCAATGGTATAAGAATTTTGATAGCTTCATGATGGAGCAAGGTTATATCAGATGCCATTTTGACCATTGTGTGTATACAAAGAAATTTGAGGATGGAAGTTTTAGTATCCTATGTTTGTATGTTGATGACATGTTGGTTGCAGGTAAAAACATGCAAGAAATAAAAGTACTCAAGAAGCAGCTAAGTGAATCCTTTGCTATGAAGGATTTGGGTGTAGCCAAACAAATCCTTGGTATGAGGATATCTCGGGATAGGAAGGAACAAAAGCTGACTTTATCTCAGGAAGATTACATTAAGAAGGTCTTGGAGAGGTTTAATATGCAGGATGCTAAACCGGTTGGGACTCCTTTGGCAAGCCACTTCAAGTTATCAAAGGAGCAGTGTCCCAAGATAGAGCAGGAAAGAAACCAGATGTCAAAGGTACCTTACTCATCAGTAGTTGGTAGTTTGATGTATGCTATGGTGTGCACTAGGCCTGATATTTCCCATGCAGTGGGAGCTATGAGTATATTTATGAGTGATCCAGGTAAAGAGAATTGACAAGTAGTAAAGTGGATCCTTCGGTATTTGAGAGGGACCATGGGGACAGTTTTGTGCTATAGTGGATCGAGACACACTTTACATGGTTATGTAGATTCGACATGGCTGGAGATGTAGAGCGGGAGGAGCACAACAGTTATATTTACACTCGTAGGTGGGACAACAAAGTGAGTGGATTTCATGACTACGAAGTGGTGGCTTTGTCAACCATGGAGGTTGAGTATGTTGCTGCCACAAAGGCAAGCAAAGAGATGATTTGGCTACAAAAATTACTTGAGGAGTTAGGACATAAGTAGGAGGAATGTAAGCTATTTAGTGATAGTCGAGTGCTATACACCTAGCTAAGAACTCGATTTCCAATCCAAGATGAAGCATATACAATTGAGATATCACTTCATCGGACAACTTTGGAGGAAGATAAGTTGAAGTTGGATAAGATTCATACCAGTCGAATAATACTTAAGACATGATGACCAAGGTGGTCACAAGGATAAACTAAAGCTATGTTCACTTTGGTTGGCCTTGAGATGACAGTGAAGGGTTGAGAAGCTTACTCGGTGGAAATTAGTCTCCAGTGGGAGATTGTTATGTTTGTGGAGCCTATTTGCATGTTAGAATGTGGTACACCTTCTATGTGTTGCACTCGGTATTTTCATGGTTGGTTTATTAACCCATGGGTAATGGGTAAACCGTTATGGGCTGTTTTTGGGCCCATGGTTTTTTTGGTCTTGGTTTTGTATCAAAGCTCACTTTTGTAAAACATTGCGCTTGTCTATTTATATGGTCTTATGCATATGATAGATGTACAAGTAAATGTATTGCAGATGTGTTTTGAATTCGGGTGTGAATTCTGTGGAGTTTGTTGAGCATAGCTCCAAACGGATCTGGGTATTGTATTGAGAGAGTGGAGACTTGTAATAAAATATGAGCAAGTGATTCTTGGTGGACGTAGCCCAAATTGGGTGAACCATGTTAAATCTTGTCTCTCTATGTTGTGTTATTTATTCTACACTTTTATTTGAGATTTGTAATATTTTCTACATATTAGTTTCTACTTTTAGTGCGATTCTCGTAAGGGATTATTCTACATATTTTATCTCTTATTTCCTAATAGCAAGAATAAACAATCATAAAAACTAGAAGTTTTCAAATAGAGAAGAGTTATTTTTATGAAGCACTTAATTAAAAGAAATAGACTTAATTGATAGGGTCTATCATGCCTGATAGAGCTCATGTCTTCACTTTTTTGTAGAAAATCTCCAAGTAGAGATTAGATTCCTCCCATCAAATTTCAAAACTCTACTCAAAACCTTCTCTACTTCCTCTTATAGCTCCGTAGTGCTATTTTCATCCCCTAATGCCATGTAAGGTAAATCATTCATGTAAAGATTCAAATTGTGGTTCGAAGAGAAAAAATCCACATGCAGAGCTAAAGCTCAAAAAAAGACCAAATGACCAAAACAAAACCAAAACCCCTCTTCTTTCCATCTTCCTCCTTCCTAGGTAGTTTTTTGCCATTTCCAAAAATATTAAATGAAAAATAGGACTAAAAATCCTTCCACATCTCCCGCCACTAACTTATGTTTGAAATGACTAAATTAAAAAACATGCAACTAAGAATTTGGCAGAGGTTCCAACTCACCCTCCCTTTCACATTTCATGCATTTTCCAAATTTGGTAACTTCAAAGAAATAAACATACCTTTAATACCTCATAAATTCCTAGAGATTGGTGTCACCGGCCTTCCCCCTTATTTATGTCTTCACATAGGCCCCTTTTAGGTTAGGTTCAACATTAGTTTATGAACTACCATAGGTCCTTAGGTCTAAGTCTAACATTTTACTCTTAGGTCCTTTAATTATTAACAACACACCTTAATAAAAAAAGATAGTAACTTAGGATAGGTTCAACTTTAGAATAGGGTTACCAATTTATGGAGCATAATTTAATTAGGTTCCTAGTTTATAGTAAGAATCACATCCCAAACTTACCAAAGAAGAACCAAATTACCATCCAAGTTCACATATGATGCAAGAAGCCGTAGATATCATTCGTGACTTTAGGATAGTCAAAATTCAGAGGTCACATGATCTGTCCAACTTGGTTAATATGACCACAAAGTCATGAATTATAAGCATACCTTGGATCAATGAAATTGATCCAAGGTAATGTTGTTTTGTATCCAAAAATTATGAAAACTGAAGCACAAATTTGAGCGCAACAAAGACTCAAGAAGTAGTCTAACTGAATCAATTTCTTATTTCCCAAGTAGTGAATTATTCAACATAAGAAGAGATGAATTACTTCATTTTCTATTCAGCATAAACATGGTAGAATTGTACCTATTTCAGTAGATTACATATTATCCGTAGCAAAAATGATTTCATAGTTCATAAGAGTACACTTTGTATTAAGACAAGAATCCATATCAACGTTTAGAACTCTAAAAACAGAAGTCATCATAGATATCAGTCCATGTTAGAGGTGTTACATTCAAACTAGTATAGCTAATGAAGATGAAAAAGTTGGATTTTATTCAAATCCTTAGAGTACGTTTCCCTAAAGGTGAAAACTACTTGTTAATCAGAAGATGACATAAACACGAAAATTGAAAGTTTCCTAGATATGTTTGAGCCTATAATCGAAAAGGATGAATATGATCATGAAGTACTAATGTGGAGACATACTATGAAGATATCAAAGGGAACCTTGAAGAAAAGTTTATTGGCTATGAGATAAGGATAAATGAAGATGATGTGTCAAAGAGTGTTGACACTATGAGAATAAGGATATATGCATTAACGAGTCAAAATGTAACCATCTACAAGCTAAGAAGGGAAAGGTATTCTCAAGAAGGCATCAAGATAAAGGTCATTCTATCAAGCAAGGTATGGTTTTTTTTTTCAAACATATTTGTTTATTAAAGCAGAGTGAGCATAGAACTATTGAAAATTTAAAGAAGGAATATAAATCTACAAATAAATGAGGAGGAGCAAATGATATAACCTAGTGGTTAGTGGTATTTCTCTTAAAATATCTTATGAAGGTCATTGATCTGTAATAGGTCTACTAGCTCTCTCATGACCTATTAAAGTATGAGTTGGTGATTTAAAGATTGATTCCAAGAATGTAAGCATGGAAAATGGTCTAAAATATTGTTTTGATTTTTTTAAATTAAGTGAGTGCATGAGTTGAAGAAAATTTTATGAAATTATGGTTGAAGGTCTGCATGTTATATACATTGAAGATTTTTGATCTCGAGAAGGAATTTCTTATACTTTTCGGCACGTGTTGAGAGTGCATGGGGTTCTGATATTTTCGGGGTAGTTGGGTAATTATACTAGGTAAGACTTAGTGGAATTTGTTCAAACTTTCTAATATTGAGTTTTATGAACCATTTCTAAGAGGAAGGTTAATTTGAAACCCTAGAATTAAATCAATGAAGAAAAATATTACTTGTATGGACTATGTATGGAGTTTTTGATAAAAATTAGTGACTTAATGATGTAATAGACTCTTTAATCTTTAGCTTTGATGGCATTGATATGTTTATACAATAATGTGGACCCCAAAAAATATAATTTCTTGTCTTTGGATTTGATATATATTATAGAGTTTGGTGAAAAATTTGGTAAGAAATCTTGAAAATTGGTCTTATTGTCCATTCAAATCTAATTGTTAAGTTATGTGAGTTATTGTTGCAAGATGTCCTATCGCTAAAATACCTTACAATATTTTTGAGATAAAAACCTAGGCATATGTAAATGTAAATTTGAAGTATGAATGTTGATATCGATGGAACAAAGTTTATGATGATGATGTTCATGATCTACTGACACAACCAATCCTTGGTTTTGCTTGGTGGACCCTACAAGAGGTGCTAAATGTTGAAGGAAAAATGTCTTATCTCTGAGGCTAACTTGAATAGGTGTGAGATCATGATTTGGGTTGAAAATAGAGAATTTTCATTGAACCCTTTGTTATTTTAGTTGGAGTATGTTTCTGATTTTTTATAATCCATTAAAGTACATTAAAAAGGCATGAGGTTAGCATATTAAAATATTTTACATAATCAGTTACATCAGGTGCATTTATGAGCCCTCTAAGTAAGATTTTTTATCAATATGTATTTGAATTCAAGAAGACAAAATGTTTTTTCGCGTACCCTCAAGATAGTGTTGAAAAGATGTTACAAGATCAATGTTACCTATGTGGATTTTTTTGATGTTGTTTTATGCTTGAGTGGATAGTAGATTGTGCTCTTAAGGTTTGGTATTGCTGAGAAAAGATGTCTATGTGATCAAATTTGATAGGAAGGTTGAAAAATATGTGCATAAGGATATGGTATAATTGACTTTATTTGTTTGAAACATATGAGAATGCGAGCATCAAGATTGAAAACCTAGATGAGATCGATACATATTAGAATGAGCATGGAGAGATGTTGTAGGAAAAAGTTTGCATGATTACAGGTAATAGTGATCTAAGATTGATGAAAACCAATGTAAGGTCTAAAATAAAGTCATAAGGCATGATCCAAGGGAGAGTATGGTCCACAACCGATGAAAAGACAAAAGAGGTATGTAGTAAATTGTACATTGTGTTTTTGAGATGAGAATGTATGCATCATCCCATGGGAGATAAGTTGTGTCTTGAAGGTTGTTGTCTTCATGGAATATTTGATTGGAGAAGATCTGTTATAGTTGATAAAATGGATAAGTGCCTAATAAGAAAAATGTAGTGTCAAGATGACATAAGAATGTCGAATGGACAAGTGATAACATTGTTAATCAAGTTTAAGGGAAAACAAAGTAATCATATGACAAAGCTAAAAGAATAAGATGCCTAAAACAAGAATGAGGCCAAAGTGATGTATATCTACATTTAGGGGAGTTGTGTGAGATTTTGAAGACCATTTCCATGGATTATTAGCAATTGAAGTCAAGAAGGTGAGTACAGACCAAGGGGAAGCTTGCAAGTAAGTTGGGTTTATGCATTGTTGATGTTGTTTTGTTGTCAAGTTTTTGTTTTCATGTCAAGATGATTTTTTATCCTTTATCATTAGATGTCAAAGGGGGATAGTATGCTAAAAAATAATAAAATGGAGTCTTATAGGTGTTTTCATGTGTGGTTTCCATAAATGTTTATGAAGGTGGTTGTCATCAATGATAAAGGGGGAGATTGTTGGGCATTGTGTCAGTTTTTTATCATTGATGTCAAAGGCATTCTTGAGTGAATGATGATGTCATTGGTGTTCTTTGAGTTGGTGTGAGGTGTCTAGTGGCATGGATAAGTGACATGATGAGTTAAATTGTTATAAAGGCATGATAAATAGGTGTGAGTGCATGTTATTGACGCATGGTCAAGAAAGAAGGTAGTGTGAGTATGAGCTCCAAAGGTTATTGAAGATGAGTATGAGGTATACCATGCTTAGTAAGTTTTATCAAAGGTATTTGGGTGTATAAATGATGAAGGATAGGTTAGTTTTAGTGAGATAGGTGATGGCACAAGCTATTTTAGGCCTAGTTCTAGACCTAGTGAATGCAAAAAATGAAGTATGGAGTAGATTAGGCCAAGGTAAGCTAGTGAATGCATGTGGAAGGAATTGTGACATTTTATGATAGCTATGAAAGGTATACAATGCCATAATTTAGGTATATGATGCATGTTCAAGGCCATATTGAACCAAGAATATGGAAAAAGACAAGAAATTGGAAAAAGACAAGAATTCATGGGTAAGTCATGGTGTATGGAGAGTTGGAAAATTGAGCATGCATAAATTAGAATAGGAAATGAGAAAGGAGGTTATCATTGTGGTGTGTGTCAATTTTTAGGTTTGTATGATGAAGATAAAGCATGAAAACATATTCTTAGTCCTATCAAGTTATTAGAACTACCATTTCTAGTTTGAACATTAGCTTCAAATGCTCACCCATATGTGTGTGATTTGCATGGGGTCTTATCCTTTGGGGGATGTCGGGGTATGTAGCTAAGAATAGTTTTCAAAAATAATGGGTTCATTTTGTCATCACACTTTTATGAACCATCGTTAACAAGAAAAGGAGGTCAAACCCTCCCAAAACCCTAGTTGTAGAGTGATGGAGAAAATATGCAAAGTATGGCTATGAAATGAATTGGGAAATCTAGTTTGATGATTCATGGATGTAGAGTGCTCCTCATAGCTCATTTTGGGGGTAGTTTTAGGCTCTAGGTGTTTTGGTAAGTGGAAGAAAATTCTTTATTTTGTATGGATTTATGGTGCGAGATGTGTCTTGTAGGAGGCATGATGAAAAACCAATTTTTCCAGGAAGATTACGATGTTTAATAAATTTATTTGAAAATATTTGAATAAGTTATGTGGAGATTTTTTTGAAATTGGTCCTCCAATGTGTCATATCGATTTTGGCCTTAAGGGATAAAACCAGTCATGGAGGTATGAAGGTGTGTTTGATGTTTTGTATGTTGTAGTAGTGTTAGATGGTAGTGACTTGGTAGTGTTGTATCCATTTTTGTGATCGAAGAGGTGGTTTAATGTTGAAACCCTATTGGCCTAGTCAATCCTATTAGGTTTACCAAGTAAGTGTGTTGGAATAGCTATGCAAGTGTTGTTTTTTCCATGTTACATAGGGTTGTGAGTATTTAGAGGTGTTTTTAGATCATTTATGAAGTGTTCCATGTTTTGGTTATGCCTTAAAGTGATGTTTAAGGTGTTGGAGTTCAGTTTTCTTAAGATATGGAGTTGTTTGAGTGGAGTCTTGTGCCATGATTTGGTGATTGTTATGAGTTTTTAGTTACATGATTATGATAACCTTATAGTGATATACTAATTGTGCCATGATGAGGTGAATTGAGGTGGAACCAACTTACTTTTGAAGACCTATTTTGAGAATTGACAACATGTTTAAGCGAGGATAGAGAAGGAGGTGTGTTTGAGTCTTATGGCCTTTTTGGTGGTGTTGTATTGTTTTGATGATTTAGTTGGGACCATGTATCATATGATCATGTGATTGAGAAGTATTGACAACATGATTTGATATGAAAAGTTGGTTATTGTTGTGGACTATTTATTTAGGTTCTTGTGATGTAAATGGGTATGTTTGTCTTATGGAGTATTCCATGATGAAGATAGATGGTACATAGCTTATTGTGATTGTTTAATATTTTATATCATGTTTTTTTAGAGTGTGTAGATATTTTGGATTCTTGGTGAAGTTGATTTGTGTCTTGAAGTTCATGTTGTGACCGTTGGAGTGATGAGAGTGTTTTAGGCCTAATTGAGAGGCTTCAGGTGTGTTTAGGCCTATGCTAACCTACATGGCCTCTTGATGTGATTTATATGAGTTTTGGAATATGTTATTGTGTTTACATGAACAACCTTAATGTTATTATCCAACTTTGTGTACATTTATGGGGTGTTTCTAGTATAAAAGTGAAGTGTAATAGCTCATTTTAGCTAGGGGAGATGATGGAGGTTTGAGTGAGATAAAAGAGAGTGTAAGAGAGGCATGAGGGATATAGGGAAGAGCTGAGAAGAGGCATGAAGATTTTAGAAGAGTAGAGGAAAATTTATTAAAGGTCACTTGACCTAATCATCATATGATGTTACATGTATGAGCGAAGAAGTAGAGAGGAATTTTGAGAGGGTTTTGAGTGGATGGAGCTGAACAAGTGATCACAATCATTTGGTGGAGAAACAAGGACTTCAAGTGATCTTCATTTCAGGTTTCGATTTGGAGCTTGTTTATCTTGGGGTTTTTATCCTCCTTATGGGGTTGGTGCCTCACTAAATTAGGGGTTAGTGCTCCTTGTGAAGTTTGTGCCTCACTAAATAAATATTTTTGATGTGTAATATTTATGATATTCCTTTATATTGAGTAATATATGTAGAGGTTTAGTGGGTTTTCTTCCCCTTGAGGTTTTCCCACTTAAATATGGTGTTCTTGTGTTCTCTCATGTTTTATGCTTATGTGGATGGTTCATATGTTGTTTGATGATTTGATAAGATAATTAATAATCTCACAATGATTAATGGATGTTGCATGAAATTTTTGAATGATATAAGAAAGTTAGATTAAATAAATTAAAAGTTTAAGATGAATGATTCACCCCCTCTCGGTCATTATGCTTCTAACTATCAAGACATCCTTGTTCATTTTTTCCAATTCCTTAAGCTTTCCACTACATTTTTTTCATTATTTTGTGTGCTCTATTATATTCATATGATTCATAACAAGAATAAAATCCATCATCATATAACCAAGATCCTAAAAACCCATAATGTGTTCTTCATCAAGATATCCAAACCATTGCCATACAGACTTATCGAGATTGTAGATAGGAGTAATTTTGATGTGGGGAGCATTGGATTGACCATATTTGCATGGGGATAATGGTAGTTTTCCAGCATGGAGGGAATTTTGGATTTCATACCCTCCAATACCTTTGTCTATGATTTCCAACGTAGGTGGGGTGGAATAAGTGGATTGTTGAAGTTTCAACAAAACCTTAGGGGTGATGTGGTTTCCATCTGTAAATGGGATAAGGTGGGGAGCTAAGGATTTATCTGCATAAGGACAATAATTTTCATGTGCATGTCTTTCTTATTAAAATTTTCTATACTCAAAAGGTCTAACATCCAGATGTAATGTTAATTCTTTACCGCCATAAGGGAATTTGATACATTTATGGAATGTAGAAGGGACCACTTACATGGAGTGAATCCATGGGTGGCCTAGGAGGATGTTATAAAAATTTTCCACATCCAGAACATGGAAAAATGTGTTCAAGGTTTAAGGCCCAACTTTTATTATTAAGGATATGGTACATGTGAATTTCCTTTCGCTATTGTCATAACCATGAATGGTAATGATGTTAGTGTCTAGAATTTCCTTAGTGTAACACAAACATCTAAATAATTTAATGGAGAATATATTCAATACAACTTCATTATCTATAAGAAATCATTTGATCTTATGATGTGTTATGAATGCTTCTATGTATAAGGAATTATTATTGGTAATGTTGGGATTCAAGAGGTCATGAGGACCAAATGATAAAATTGGATTATTAGGTGATAAATTTGTAATTAAGGCCTGAAATTGTTGATAGTTAATATCCTTAGGAACACATGCCTCATGGAGTGCACGAATAAGGATAATTTGGAGTGTGGGATATTTCTTAAGTAATTCCATGAGGTAAATTTGTGCATTATTATTTTCTAATTTTTATTATATCATATGAATCAGATGAAGACTTTACATTTGAGGATTGTGCATTTATAATGGACTTAGGATTGGATGTTTATTGCGGTGTTGTGGATGTGGAGGGTTGCTTAGAAATGGGTACCCAAACCTATTTTTGTCTCGTTGTCACAATGCAAGTAGGTTAGTTAAATTTTATCATGGTTATAATGTCAGGCGTATGATCTAACAATGAAATGATAAAATCAAACTCAAAATTATTTTATGTTTGGGCCTTATATTTTACATTATTTCTTGTACCATGCTTAGAGAAGGGTCTTGGAATACTTTTAATTTATCATTTGGTGTCTTTTTATTAGATTGGAATTTTATTTTAATGTCTCCATTATCAATTAAGTCTTGTATAAAGTGACATAATCTTACACAATGATCTATAGGATAGCCATGCATGTGATGGTAATCATAATTGTTTCACCACAATGTTATGTATAAAACAAATAAGGTAGTGAGGTGAGAAGGAATACCTATGAATTCGAAGAAGGTTGTGCACGTTATAGAAGATTAGGGTGATCGTGAAGATCTCCTTTTTGGCTAGGAAGGACTACCTGTAATACAAAACAATACCACCAAATAGAGTCAATAATATAGGTTAGTGGATTGCCTAAGCACAAACTAGATCCGGGAATCGAGTGCTTCCTCAAAAGGTTTTCAATCCAATTTTAATATATAATTTAATGCAAAGAAATAACAAGAAGTGAAAGGTCCTATTGTAGTAACATGATTTAGGTATCTCATATACTAATAATAAACTAGATTTAAGATAAATATTGAATATGTATTTAAATCTAGAAAAAGATCGGGGGTGGTCAAGGTAGATAGGTATGGCAGAGGTTGTTAAAGAGGTCTAGGTGAGATTGGGTAAGGTTTTGGGTGATTTTGAGTGAGTTATGGGCTTGTTGGTATCGGGTAAATTAACGAGACACGGTGGTAGTATCGGTTGGGTGGTGATTTAGGTACTGTAATAGCCAATGTTGGTTGAGTGACCAACGCCGTTTGGTAGAAATTAGATAAAAAGATTAAAATGGGCTGATCTGGGACCTATCTGTGATTTCACAGAGAGTTGGAAATACTTAGGCTAGGTGTTAGGATTTATGTGAAGACTTAGAGATGGTAAAATAGGTGGTTAGGGGATAGAGAGGTTAAAACGGCCGTGTTTTTAGGTAGGTAGGTGTGGGAGGTATCAATGAGGGAAAAAATCTACAAAATAAATGATTTAATACTAGAAGCTAATGAAACTTAACAACCAGATTAAAGTACTTACCTAGAGATTGGAGGTTGATAGACGATGGTTGTTAGTAGGTGCTTGGAGAAGAAATAGGTCTAGATCCACTGTAGCAAAAATGAAGGCTCAGTCTTTGCCTTGTGTGAATGATCTGAAGCTCTGGAGAAATAGGTTGATTACTGATGAAGAATGTGAGTGCTTAGGTAGTGTGTTGATCGTTGAAATCTTTTTTTGAACACACGGTTCCAGAGCTAAAAATTTCCAACTCAAAAGTAAAGATGGAGGAACCCGGAAAAGGGTTGGAGTTTCTTATTTAAGGAACTATTAGTGCAAAATCACAAAGACCCCGGATGTTGATCAGATTTCTAGGTTGATCACTCTAGCATCTAGTGTGATTGCACAACATTGAAACCCTTTCCCCAAGTGTGGGACTTGCGAAATGAGAAAGGAATCTCTAGAGAAGGTTGGTTCCTGCTCCTAAACTACCTGCCACAAGCTATTCCAGTGCAGGCAAGCTAATCTAAACCTAATCTAACCATGCCAAGGAGACAGAGAGAGAGAGAAAAGGAAAAAATAGTAAAAGCCTACACTAAAACGGTGATACACCAGAGAAGGAGAATGTTGAAGATCGATCAAAAATGCCATGGAACAAGGAGAGGTGAGCAATGGGAAGGATGGATAGATGCATCACAAGCCCAAGGATAGATTTCACATAGAAAATGTCCCAAAACTCCATGAACACAGCTCCAAACCTATAATGAACATTCGAACATGCACAAATACCTGCAATGAAGAGAGGCAAGAAGAGAACAAGCAAAAGACGAGCAAGGATGGACAGATGCATCACAAAACATGTTTTTGTTGCTCCAGAAGTTTGCACAGAACATCATTTCAATAGTAAAAGGTAAAAATGCCATTACAGAGAAGGGGAGGAGGTTTGAACTCCATTTTCAACCCTGGAGAAGAAAAGAAGGGAGGGCGAGCGAAAAGATGAACAACTTGTAATCCTTTGAGCCAAATCGCTTTTACAATGCATGGGTCGAGCCCATGAGAGAGAAAACATACAAAAACGTGGGAGCCCATTCCTCATTGACTAAAAATGCATTAAATCAGCATGGAGGACCTTACAAACCCATACCCTATCATTTTGACCAAATGGGAGGAGAGTGCGACCCATTCTGTATTAAATTTGGTCGCTGAAATGTCACTTCTGGCCATGAACACGTACCAGAAATGTTTTTGAATTTTCTCTCTCTAAAATAAACCAAAATTAGATATTGACCATGGAATCCTATAGAGAATTTCATAATCTTTCCAATGATATAAAGAACGTGCAAATCTGAGCTCTGGATCAAAAGATATGGGGGTCTGAAGATTTAGGGCACAAAACAGGCCAAAACGGATATTTGAAATTTTCCGCGCTTTGCCACTTGGATGACACGTGTCGGGCATTGATTGGATGAGAAATTCTCTCTCCTCCACCTTACCCATGGGTTTTCCTTGAAAGTTTTGACTTTTATAACACTTTGGAAAATTTTCCATTTTTTCCCCGCGCCCCCGCCACTTGCGACACGTGGCATGATCTGGTTGGAGGACGGGGCGGGGTCATCCTTGTCTTTTAATTTTTTGGCCCAAGACTTTTGCTAAATTTTCTAAGTCTTCCCTGAGCTCCAAACATCCCCTGCCTTAGGACACGTGGTGTTTCCTGATTCGTCTGCGGGCCTCCAGGCTTTTCGCGTCCCTCACGTCCTTTTGGCCCGGTTGTCCCAAACCGTCTGGGACAAATTTCTCCGATCTGCCCGATTCGGCTTCCCTATCCCTCTTTGAAGTTAAGACACGTGGCAAGATTTCATTGGCTCTCAGCTCTCTCGGCTCTCCATGTCCTACACATACATTTGTCCCAAATGTCCTGACGAAAGTTATTTGTTTAATGAACCGGTTGGTTCATGTCCTCCGCATACTTTTGTCCCAACTGTCCCTGGTATCTGCTGGGACAAATTCCTCCGCCCCACCAGAAATGGACTGCCTTGCACCAAACCGGCTGATCCGCACCTTTCACGTACTTTTGTCCCGAATGTCCCTCACTCTGTGAAACAAGACTTAGGTAATTTTCTTCATTCTTTCACCCGATTCGGCCTTTCGCGCCCAGCGCGTCCCGATGTCCCTCTTGTCCCAAGTCTTTGCTGGACTAGGACTTAGCCGATTTTCATGATTTTTTTACTGCCCCAAGCTTGGTTTTGCAACTTTTTTCACCCTTTTTAGAACTTTCTCTTTTCTTCTTGGACGGAGAGTTAGAAAAAAGCCGAGGGGACCCTGAAACATGATTTTGGGCCTTGATCAATCTATTTACACAGGACTTGAATAATATGATGCATGTTATCAAAATTACCACAGGGGTGAATTTTGGATGACAGATTTTAGCGACTTCAGTGGGGTCATCTGCTTTCTAGATGAAGGTACCAATTTCTGAAGCATCCATTGGGCATGGAGTCATGAGTTGTAACTGCAACCGATCCGAACTTTGAAAACCTCCCTCGAGCCACTTAGAAACCCACCGAAATGGAGTTGTTCTCACCAAAATGCCACTTTGAAATGGGTACCTGCAAAAGAGCAAAACCAGCGCCACAAAACTATGTACAGAACTGAAAATCATACATGCTCCAAATGGAACATGCAGAGTGTGCACAAGCACTTCTTCTACTGAAAGCAAACCTACCTACTCTACTCTAACTGGAAGCAAAGGCAAGCTAAACAAACCCTGCAATTGGTTGTGAGAAATAGCTTCCCTTTCTCAAAAGAGGCAGCCATGCAATTGATTTGGAGCTGATCATGGTTGTTAGGATGAGTGGAAAATCAACAAGAAGTTGGTCTTCCACCCAAATCATCAAGGTATCTGTGACGTACCCAAAATTGTAAGGTACTGTACTGCGGAATGGTGTAACAAGTGCCCCGATGATGATACAGGTCTCCTCGCAAGGTGTTCGGGATCCGGAAAAGCCCTCGGAGTATGCGTTAACATCCCGCATGCCCCGCTTAGCCCCCGCACCCTTTTTTCCCCCTTTTCCCTCTTTCCTTGGCCTCTTGACCTTCAGTGACGAAACCGCCACCACCTGCAGGCGGCGGTCTCAGGCCATACAGCAGGTCCCGGCATCGTGTTTTTTCTAGAATGATCTTTTGACGTGACTCGCGTGAAATATCACGATTCACCAGCTTTTCTTTGCCGACTTGAGCATGCATTTATGTTTTTGGTCCCCTGGAATAGTGTTTTTCCTTTGTTTATTGTTTAGGAGTTCAATTTGGTTTTGGTTTTTGAGTGTTGGAATTCCTATAAATGCATAGCTTGTGCTGAGGCAAATGGCCACCATTTTTTGTTAGAGTCTTCTGATTTTCAGTGGTTTGGTCTGTCAGCTTGCTTAGGATTGATAGCATAGTTCATTTCATACTTGGTTAGTATTGTTCAGCTGTTGGTAAGCCACAGACCCATCTTGTGCAGGCAGTGCTGTTATCTCATCCCAATCCAGTTAGAAGCTTGCCTCTGAATTTCTCTTTGCTGTAGATTTGTTTTTATTGTGTCTTGGAGTTCTTAGTTCAATCCATTATATGCCTGGTTAGCTTTATTCAGCTGTTGGTAAGCCACATATCCAACTTGTGCAAGCAGTGTCTTTATTTTATCCAATCCATTGGAACAGAATCGCTTAAGAAGCCATTAAAGTTGCAGGTTTTGCTCTTCGTATAGGATAGTTACAGGTTCTGGTCACTTCATGTTGCATGGCTCGCAGTAAAATCCCGCTAGGAATCGCATAAGCCAAGCTCTGTACTCTTGCGCTATCCCTCTCCTACTCACATTTTCGGTCTGCATTCTAAGCTGTCCTTGTCCCAAAATCTACTCCTATCGGTGCTAGCATCACACGCTTTTCTGGATCCACGTGAACACAAAAGAACGAGGAGATCATACTGAGGGGACGAGATCACATACACCATCGGATTCGCCACTGTTCTGCGGAGTCCAGGTTTTACATTTCAAAGTTCTAGTCAGATTCATATCAAATAGAGTAGTTAATCACTTTATTTCATTTCATTCTATTCTCGACATTGCCAGGGAAGCTGTGGGGATTGATAGTTTCTGAGAAACTATGATTCACTCCTCACTTCTGAGGTAGGATCGAGAATCTTGCCGGTAGATTAGACAAACTGTTTTATTTAGAATAATTCTACAAATCACACAGACAAATAACTACACTCGGTTATCTTGTCTGTTTCAAATTATTGTTTAGTTATTATTTCTAGATATGCTTAAAATAGTTTGCTTTCCTTAAAATTATTAAAAATTTTCTTAGAAGAATAAAAGTTATACAGTTAGATTTATTTCACATAGTTAGAATTTGCTTCGTTACAGTTAGATTTGCATTTTGTTTCGTATGACAATCACGGGACCTCAAGAGCCCAGGGAATATATATTTGAGCCAATCGTGCCTCAACCAAACCTAGTCACAGCAATAGTTGACATAGACCAAAATCTCAGGATACAAGTATTCCGAACAACCACAGATTTACAACTGATCAGTTCTCAGTTAAGAGGATTAAACATAGAAGACGACCAAGCACATACGTTTTGGTCAAGTCAGCCAAACTACAAATTACCCTAGAAAACATCCACATGGCTGTAGAAGGGCTCGAAAGAGAACAAACATTTGGGTGCGATCCTCTAGTTCCACAGCCAGACGCTGGAGACACCCTCGTAGATATAGATACCAGCTTAAGAATCCAGGTTGCGAGAACGCTTGTAAGGTATTCTGAGAAGATTGCACAACTATTGGTTCTAAACATAGAAGCTGAGAAAGCATACGATTACTGGATACTATGGATTAGAACTTGATCTTGCATATGACCATAACAGACTCGCAACAACCAAGAGTCTATGGTTGTGATCCGCAGATCCCACACCCAACGAATCCACAAGTCGATTAGACATAGACATTAGCCTACGCATCTTGGTATTCAGGTCCACTCCACTTCCACCTATCATCATCAAACAACTGTCCTTACTAGATATAGTGGCTAACGAAGCTAGGGAATTCTGGACTAGGCCAGAAAATCGTCCATAGAGTCAATTATATTCATCATCCACTATATGACCTTATCGAAGAAATACACGAAACAATCCCGAGTCATTTTCCACGTATTCCGCAACCCATAGATTGAATCATGCGAGCTCGATATTG
Source organism: Taxus wallichiana var. yunnanensis (assembly GCA_018340775.1). NCBI lineage: Eukaryota > Viridiplantae > Streptophyta > Pinopsida > Cupressales > Taxaceae > Taxus > Taxus wallichiana. The sequence continues at coordinate 757,064,552 of CM031239.1, read as the reverse complement.
ATTGGAGCCTTGAGCGATCATCCTTTCTAATCGATCTATCACACTATTCCAAGTTAGAAGGGCCTTCTTTGCCTTAGATTTGCAAATTCCACTAGTGCGTGTCAAAGATATTAGACTGCCTAAATAGTTTGTCTGCATATTCTACCCCCACCGATTTGTCTCGCACGACCTCGGGAGGTCGGAGTGCAGCGGAAGAGTTACTTGTTGATTCTCACACTACTTTGTCACTTTTCGACGTACAGTATCAGGTGAAGGAAAATTCAATACCTCTTTTAGTTTCTCTACATTTGGATTGAAGAGGTATGACAGCTGATCCTTGGTACTTTATAGCTCACCCTCATGCTCGAAACAAACATGACTGGTTGTGACTTCTCCTTTGGCTCCAATGAAGCCAAATACCTGATTGGGAAAGGTCTGATCCATTTGATATGCCCATAGCTCTGATTTTCAACTCCAAAAATGGAGTCTTCTTGTAGACCCTCCTGAATGGATGGTGTGGAAGAAATGGTGAAATTCCTTTGTCCTTTCTCTTCCTCCAATGAAGAACATGAAAGATTTAAATCTTCTAATCTTGATTCCCAAGAGCTACTATAAGATGCAGGCTGTTGCAAATGAATGTTCTCCTTCATGACAATAGACTCAAGTGTTTGGAATGTGGATGATGAAAGAGAGAATGGTGGAAACTCAACTGGCTCTTCTCCATCAAAACAGTCCTCCAAATCTGACAGATAAACTGCCTCATGGCTGTCCTGCTGCAAATGCTCAACTTCCTCCATGGTGTCTTCTTGTTTTGTCACTTGACCACCATGGTTTCTTTCACCCTCCAACATTGAGTTTGAGAGATCAAACTCCTCTTCGGTACTAGAACTTGAGAGAGGTGAAGTAGAAAGAAGAACTGAAGGTTCTCCTGTAGCCTGCTTTGTGCTCAAAGCCCTTGGATCTGCAATTTTATCCTCCACAACTAGATTGTGCTCCTCTTCTTTTGGATCTGGAGCAGCTTCTCCTTCCTCTAATGTTTGAAGGAAATCTTGCTCTTGATTGGACTCTTCCTCTAGCATGAATTTTGTCAAGTCAAACTCTTCAATCTGCTGCTCTAGAGGACAAGTTAGGGCTGCAAGATCTTCTTCTGAGCTTTCTTCCTTTATGGCTGATTGTGCAACTTGAATTGAATCAGCATTCCCTTCAAATAGAGTGCCAACATGGACACTACTTTATGAGCAAACTGACTGCTGATCTGCTTCTTCTTTTGCTCTTCTTCTGCTGCCACAAAATCAGTCTTAACCACCATTTGTTCAACCTTAGCCTCTTCTGTAGGTTTAACCATCAAGGGGATCTTTGTCATCCCAAATTTGGCAGCCCAAACCCTCAAGTTGTCTGTCATTTCTTTTCTTCTTGGCTCTTCCTCTTGCTGTCCTTGATGACTGATTTTTGCAATTTCTTCTTCCCCACATGGAATTGGGAATGCAAGAGGAGGGATGGGTTGTAACTCAATTGATTTGGCAATTTTTGTGGTGGTAGAGGTTGAAACTCTTGTTTCTTTGGAGGAGGGGGTATTTCTGTTAGCTCTTGTGGAGGGGATGACTGTTTGGAAGGAAAAAGGAAAGAAGAATTGAGGTGTGGTGGAAGACTGAGAGGTGGAGACATGGGATCAACATTTGGGACAGCAGATGGAGAGTTTAAAACTTGACACTGCTGAGATAAAATAGATTGGGAAAGAGGAAAAAGAAAGGCATGAGATGGTGTGCTTACCCATTGACAAGGTTGCTCAATACTCCTCTCATACACCTCTATATCTTCAATCGACTTTACAACTTGGGGCAGCATCTTCATCATGAAGTCTAGCTTCCCCGAGGGCTGAAGTGTCTTGGAAAAGGGCCTCCCCCATGGACAAGTAGTCTTGTAACCAATTCTGAAAGCTCTCATTTGAGTCATTTTCTGGGCGCACCATCTTTACCTCAATTTTTGGATTTTCTCCAACAGAGACCAACCTCTTGCATCTGATTGTCTTCATTATATGCATACTCTTGCTCTTGGAAAGCTCCATAGCCAAACTGATTTTGGCATTGCTGCTCATATGGGTATGCATGCTAATTTTGAATTTGTTCAAAAGCTGATTTAGAGGATTTAAAAAACATGTTAGAGGTGGGAAACATTGCTACTGTTGTAAATGTGAGTTCCATGATGGAAATGAAGTCATGATTGCATAACTTCATGGAATGGAAAAGAATGAAAGGGATGGAAATGGATGAAAAACAGGTCTGCAACTTCAGAAATGGGTTGCTTGATCAGATGGAGTCACCAGATGTGTTTGCAAGTGCCTCCAAAGGCTGAAATCTTCACAGGAACACACCAACCTACAAAAGATGAAGTGGAAGACCTCTAAGGTCCCACCGGGCGTGCCAAAATTGTTAGTGCAAAATCACAGCACCCCTGGATGTTGATCAGATTTCTAGGTTGATCACTCTAGCATCCAGTGTGATTGCACAACATTGAAACCTTTCTCCAAGTGTGGGACTTGTAGAAATGAGAAAGGAATCTCCAAAGAAGGCTGGTTCCTGGTCCTAAACTACCTGCCACAAGCTATTCCAGTGCAGGAAAGCTAATCTAAACCTAATCTAACCATGCCAAGGAGATAGAGAGAGAGAGAGAAAAGGAAAAAATAGAAAAATCCTACACTAAAACGGTGATACACCAGAGAAGGAGAATGTTGAACATCTATCAAAACTGCCATGGAACAAGGAGAGGTGAGCAATGGGAAGGATGGATAGATGCATCACGAAGCCCAAGGATAGATTTCACACAGAAAATGTCCCAAAACTCCATGAACACAGCTCCAAACCTGTAATGAACATTAGAACATGCACAAATACCTGCAATGAAGAGAGGCAAGAAGAGAACAAGCAAAAGACGAGCAAGGATGGACAGATGCATCACAAAACATGTTTTTGTTGCTCCAGAAGTTTGCACAGAACATCATTTCAATAGTAAAAGGAAAAAAATTCCATTACAGAGAAGGGGAGGAGGTTTGAACTCCATTTTCAACCCTGGAGAAGAAAAGAAGGGAGGGCAGAGCAGAAAATATGAACAACTTGTAATCCTTTGAGCCAAATCGCTTTTACAATGCATGGGTCGAGCCCATGAGAGAGAAAATGTACAAAAATGTGGGATCCCATTCCTCATTAACTGAAAATGCATTAAATCAGCATGGAGGACCTTACAAACCCATACCCTATCATTTTGACCAAATGGGAGGAGAGTGCGACCCATTACAGTATTAAATTTGGTCGCTTGAAATGTAACTTCCGCCATGAACACGTACCAGAAATGTTTTTGATTTTCTCTCTCCAAAATGAACCAAAATTAGAGATTGACCATGGAATCCTGTAGAGAATTTCATAATATTTCCAATGATATAAAGAACGTGCAAATCTGAGCTCTGGATCAAAAGATATGGGGGTCTGAAGATTTAGGGCACAAAACAAGCCAAAACGGATATTTGAATTTTTTCCCGCGCTCTGCCACCTAGATGACACGTGTCGGGCGCTGATTGGATAAGAAATTATCTCTCCTCCACCTTACCCGTGGGTTTTCCTTGAAATTTTTGACTTTTATAACACTTTGGAAAATTTTCCATTTTTTCCCCGCCCCCGCCACTTGGGACACGTGGCATGATCTGGTTGGAGGACAGGGGCGCGGGGTCATCCTTGTCTTTTAACTTTTTGGCCCAAGACTTTTGCTAAATTTTCTAAGTCTTCCCTTAGCTCTAAACTTCCCCACCTTAGGACACGTGGCATTTCCTGATTCATCCGCGGGCCTCCTGGATTTTCGCGTCCCTCGCGTCCTTTTGGCCCTGTCCCAAACCGTCTGGGAAAAATTTCTCCGATCCACCCGATTCAGCTTCCTGTCCCTCTTTGAATTTAAGACACGTGGCAAGATTTCATTGGCTCTTGGCTCTCTCGGCTCTCCGCGTCCCGCATGTACATTTGTCCCAAATGTCCTGGACGAAAGTTATCTGCTTTCGGCCGAACCGACCGGTTCGTGTCCTCTGTGTACTTTTGTCCCAACCGTCCCAGCATCGTATGCAGGGACAAATTCCTCCGCCCACCCAAATGGATCGCCTTGCGCCAAACCGGCGATCTGCACCTTTCGCGTACTTTTTTCCCGGATATCCCTCACTCTGCGAAACAAGACTTAGGCAATTTTCTTCATTCTTTCGGCCGGTTCGGCCTTTCACGCCCTGCGCGTCCCAATGTCCCTCTTGTCCCAAGTCTTTGCTGGACTAGGACTTAGCTGATTTTTTAATGATTTTTTCTGCCCCAAGCTTGGTTTTTGTAACTTTTTCACCCTTTTTTCGAAATTGCTCTTTTCTTGGACAGGAGAGTTAGAAAAAAGCCGAGGGACCCTTAAACATGATTTGGGGCCTTGATCAATCTATTTGCCTAGGACTTGAATAATCTGATGTTTATCAAAATTACCCTAGGGGTGAATTTTGGATAACAGAACTCGATGGCGATTAGGTGATAGCGCCGCCAAGGAATAACCAGCATTGGCTAGGGAGAAAAGGTCTTATCTTACCAAAAATAGTCTTTTCTCTCCATTTTTGGCATTAGTCAAGGTTTGTTATGGACTAGGAGTCTGGGTTGGCACTAAATGAAGCGAGAAATTGGTAGGATGGATAGTATGTAATGAATGGTAAGGTTGTAATGAATGGCTTGGAATGGGTCCATGGTGAGGTTGAGAGGTGAGGTGGAGGGGTGAGGGAATTATTAACTTAATATGGGTAATTAAATTAATAATAATGTGTGGAGGGTCATGGTAAGGGGTATGTTAGTCGAAGGGGGCCTAGAGGGTTACAACCCAATTTTGGGTGTCTACATTTTCCCCTTTTTGTCATGTAGCTTGTATTGATAAGCGATGATGACAAAAATAGGAGGTGGTTACCCCATGTATGGGTGAAGGTTAGGTTTCCCTAGGTATGGGTGGAGGTGATCCCCCTCAAACTAGGAACTGATGAAGGAGCAAGAAAAATCGGTGATGGGTTTGATAAAGTGGTAGGTGATGAAAAATGAGGTAAGGTGTGGGTATATGCAATGGTGATATTAGTGGTTGTAATAGGTAGGGGAATTCAAACGCACACACACGTGTAGAATGTAATAAGGCACCAGGCTAAAGAGCTCACAAACTCTACATTGTCAAAGGTTGATATTTTATCCAAACAAGGTTGATATGGTCTAGGTATCTAAGGTATAGGAAGTGCTCTTGGAAACATAATGAGGCTAGGTGTAGGAATGGGAATAGGTGTGTTTTGAAGCACCAAAAGGTTTGGTTTGGTCAAGATAAACATCACAACATAAGGCAAGGAAAGGTCGAGTAGGCTAAACAACATGAGTAACATCATCGCAAGGTACATCCAATAAGTGAATTCGAGTGTCAAATGGGTGAGATCGGTGTGGTGTAGGTGTATTATTTTTCTAGAAAATAACTATGTAGGCATGGTTTGGTTGTGTTTGTTTCAATTTAATTTCCACGTTATTGGTATTATGGAAAGTAAATGATGATGTGTATGGGTGATGTATGGTTTGTTTTGTGTTAATTTCCAAGTTATTGTTTTTATGGAAACTAACTAACTAGGTTTGTTTATGGGGAAATGGTGGGGAAAAGAGTGGCCAAGCTAACCTTTGAGGGCCCCATGCCCTTAGAGTGTTGCCTACATAGCCCTTGTGAAAGGGGCCTCGGCCAATGTATTTCTCCTTAAACTAGGGAAGAATGAGATTGGGTTAGGTAAGTTGAGTAGGTAGGTGGGTAGGTAGGTTGGGTAGGTAAGTTGGGTAGGTAAGCTAGCTTTAAAATTAGGTAAGGTCAAGTGTTGAAATAGGCAAGGTGAATTAGGCATAGGCATAGATTAGGGTGTTATGATTAATTCAATTTCAATGTTCTTGTCATGTTGAAAAAACAAGAAGTAAGAAGATAAGAAACCAAAACAAGTAGTATGCCCATATTTGGAAACGACCATGATTTTTATACCACTAAACTTATTGAACATAAGTCCCTAGATACACTGGATGAGCGATGGGTCTAGAATTGAAAGAAGTTGCATGATCACAATGTGTAAAATACATGCCACATCCTTTGATTTGGTTTAGAAGATAATAAAAAAAAGGTAAGGTGGAAGAGTTCATTAAGCGTAACCTTATTGTGGGACAACATGCCCCTTCTGCAAGATACCCAAAACCAGAATAGGAAAGTCCATGACCAAAAATTTGTAATTTTTTTTTTTTAAATTTTGTTTTTACTTTTTGCATGTATAGACTGATCGATGTGGGAAGTATATATTGGGATAAATAGGTTCTTATTGAGGTCTTTGTGAACCTTATCGATGTGGGAAACTACATAATTGTTTTATTTGAGAGATACAGATTAGTCTCCTTTTTGGGGATAGACTAAGTGAAATAGGTGGCTGGACTTTTATAGCTATCCTTTGAGGGAGAAGTCTACTTATAGTAGAAAGAGAGAGATATAGGTGTCCTTTTAAGGGAATCATCTATTTGCAAGAATTTTGACTCAAGGAGTGAAGTTTTTAGTTATCCTTGATATGTTTGTATTATTTTTGTACTTGAAGTCGTGGACAATTCACAAGAATATAAAGGAGTATAAGCATATTTTATGATGACAAAACCATAGCATGAAAAAGGTTATCTATGAAATATTAGTTTTAAGTGATGAACGACCATGTTATTCCATCCTAAAAGGACGAAAAGTATCTATGAGAATCATGCCACAAGCAGAGCCATGGTACTCATATTTAAGATAAGGCTGAATGGTGACTGATAATCACACAATTCTTGTTTAATTAGTTGGTCCTTAAAAGATGTAGGTGAAAGGAGAGGTTCACTCAAGGGATGAGCACATAAGTGACATAAAGTGATGTAGTACTTTATTCAATAGTAGAATGATTGAAGATGTAAGGAATTGAGGGGCTCAGGTTTAGGTTTACCCTAAAGAGAAGATAAATGATAAGCTTCTGATCCATAGGTATGGGTGACAATATAGGGTCCAAGCTAATTAGGAGAAAACTTGCCCTATTTACTTTTCTTCATTTTGGTCACATGTTGGTTTTCCTTCATGAGAAGGTCGTCAATCTTGAAGGTTCATTCTTGAACATGTTTTTCATAGGCACATGTGACACATTTTTGGTAGATTTGTAGATGGTCTAGAGTGTTTAGACAGAGTTTGTCTAGTAGCTCAAGTTGTTCCAAACATTCTTGGTGAAAATCATCGTCAGAGAGCATATCCTTGAGGGATATACGAAGAGATGGAATTTGAACTTCGAGAGGCAGGACAGCCTCTATACTATATACCAAAGAGAAAGGTGTGGCATTGGTAGAGGTAGGAATGTTGGTATGATAAGCCCATAAAGAAAAAGGAATGTGCGTGTTCTAATCCTTACCAATGTCATCGACTTTAATTTCATAAGAATTTTATTGAGGGTTTTTTAGGTTTTGATTTTGTAATGTGGATGTTGGTGAAGGCTTCCATACTCCTGAGGAGTAAGGAAATTTTCTATATTATATAGGTGGTACTCCCCAAGGAAAAGACATTGAAAAAAACCTACCAAGGATCAGAGGTCGGCACTTGTGTAGCGAGGATGGATGAGCTACTTGAAGTCAAAGAATATGGGGCATCAGTTATTAGTGAAATAGGTGGGTTGGTAAATGGGCTAGTTGTGGAAGCTATGACAACAAAGGGGATAAATGGGCTAGCCATGGAAAGTCTAGCAGAGAAGTAGTAGATGTGGTAAAAAAAAAAAAGATGAAGCAGTTTGATGGTAGATACCTTGAATGGAACAAGGACATCATTTGGTCGATAAATCATGTTGTAGGTTTTAAAAGGTGAAGGATCTTCCCGAATGGTGTAGGGGTGTCCTTCATATTCAAATTTTAGGAAACAGTGAAGGGTTGAAGGTACACACCCCATGGTGCAAATCCAAGGTTGGCGAAGTAGCAGGTTATATTGAAATTCCACCTCAAGAAAATAGAATAGTTTGGGACTCGTACGAGGATGCATGCCGATGTGGAGGATGATAGTGTTAAGGGTAGAAGTCATGGCATCATTGAAAGAATGTAGCATAACAGGGTTATTATGCATGTAGTTGGAGGGTATGCACAATTTTTCATACACATGGGAAGAAATGATATTAATGTTAGCACCTCCATTAATCATAATGCGTCGAACACAAGTATCATTAATGTAGGTGGTGATGAAGGCGGTGGGATCAAGATCATCCGATCAGTAGAGGGAAATATTTGAATCATTGAAAATGCTGGCCAAACCTAAGGAGAGGTAATGGGGGAATTTTTTTGAGGAGAATTGGTGAGGGTGGCCATATGATGAGGGGTAAATATGGTGGCCACAAGTGTAGGATCATTTGGTGGAACCTCGATAGATTGCAGGACCTCAATGAGGGCCTGATGATGAGACTCGGAGGTTTGAATTAGGTCATACAAGGACATCTTCAGAGGAGATTGATGAATTTTTTTAATCATAGAGTGATGTGTGACTCCATCATAAATAGGATAAGTTGACCCACAGATGGTTACCTTGGGGGTAGGTGCAAGTGGAATGGTGGGTGAAGGTGCACTAGATGGGATACTAGTTTTCTCTTTTCCTTTATATTTTTGTGATCGAGTGGCTACTCGGACCATATTTATTTCAAAGATCGAGGAGGAAAAGAGGGTTGTGGAGATACGGTAAAATTTGTTGAATAAATATAGGGCTAGGTCATGTGGTAGTGGGCAAAGGGGGATGGAATTCTCCTCCAACAAGTCATCTTCGTCGAAGATACCATCCAAAGTACAGAGTTTAAGGAGAATGTTTTTGAGGGCCTTACAACCTTTGACATCATGCCCTGGTGAGTGATGATATGCACATATTTTGGTATCGTCAAACCCTGTTGGTTTGGGTTTGAGTAGGTCATAAGGCTTAATAGGTGGTAATGAGATAATAGAGGTTTCTAACAACCTAGCGAGGATGTTAGAATATGATCCTGCTAATGGGTCATAGTGAGAGGTTAAAGTTAGCTTGGATAAAGGTGCGGGTGATTTTCATGGGAGAGGTGTTGCTGGAGGTGGTGTAGGTGTGACTACCTTTTTAGTAGGTAGTGAAGGTTTTAGTTTCATTTTAGGTTGCACCTTCTTGGGTAAAGGTGTAGGAGGGATGTGTGAGGTAAAAGGAGATGTAGGAGGTGGGGGTACCTTAGAAAGCCAAGGTGAGAGTGGTAGTGTTGGTAATAGTGGGGTTGTAGGTAATGGAGAAGATGTAGGTAAAAGAGGTGATGAAGGTGAAGGTGTGGGAAAAAGAGAAGGTAAAGGTACGGGTGTGGGTTTTCACACCTTGAATTTTCCTTGGTGAAGAGGTAACTTGACCAAGGTGGAAGGGTGTGGGCCTAAAATCGAAGGTAGAGGAAAAGGTGAAAGAGAAGGTGTGGGAGAGACCAAGGTGCAAGGCCTAGGAGGTTGGGTCTTCCTCTTAGGTGTGGGAATCATTTTTGTGACAGTGGTGGTGGTTGAGTAGACAAGTCTAGTTTCATTGCGGGATGCAGTAGGATAGGTGTTGGTAGGAACCCTAAGGAAGTGGTAGGTTTAGGTGTGGATAGGGGTTTGGGTGAAGGTGAGGCTGAAGAAGAAGGGGCTGATATGATTAGCTCAGGTGCCATGGTTTTAGTTTCCTTGAATACCTTAGGATAGATAGTTGAGGTATCTGGGACAACATCTGCATTTGGGTGGATATTGGGAGTTAAAGGTGCCCCCAGAGTGTGGAGTAATCAACATACTCTAATCGGTCCACCAAACACGAGAATAGTGTTGGTTTAGAAGACAATGAACTAGTGGTGAGACCCATCCAAAAATCTGAGTCCTAAGTGATACATGGAAGGTTTTTTCCTCTGATTCAGTAGGTAGGAGTGATGTAAGAAGGTTGATAGGATCTTAGAAGACCCTGAGAGAAGCATCACCTATAGGAAGAGGAGATAAGAGTGGCTCCTTTATGGATCGAGGAGAGGGAAAAAAGTGATGTGGACTCCTCTTTAGGTGGAAAGGTGGATAGGGTTAGATCCTCCTTAGATAGAGGAATGAGTGAGATAGGCTTGATGGTAGGTAGAGAAATAGGTGGGGTAGGATATTGCGTGGGTAGAGGAGTTCATGCAAGAATTTCCTTGATAGACGCTACGGGAGGAAATTGGCTAGATAGAACATGTATTGTGTCAAAATGGCATGAACCTCATGCACATGGGTGTCACTAGTAGAGGTCTTTGAAGCCTGGTTTGATGATGAAGTATGATTAGGAAAAGGTTTCTTAAACACACCCATATTGGCATTGGTAGGTGCATTAGGGTTATCCAAGACAAGATCACCATTATCTAGCATTCCTTGGACAATATTCTTGAAAGTTTTGTAATTTCCATCATTATGTCCACTAACTCAGTGATATTTACAGAAGTTGTTTTCTTTATACCATGATTGTGTAAGATGAGAAGGATCAAAACTAGTGTTTGGTTTGATAGGTGTAAGGGTAATGGTTTTGCCTCTTTTAAAATATTATCCAACATATAAGAATATGGTTCTCCAATAGGAGTGTAAGACCTTTGTTCATACTTGTATTGGAATTTTTGAACATGAGAGAGGTTGACAGGTGGTTTTGGTTGATTAGATGGATGAGAAGGGTTGTCTTTCATAATCACCGCTGCGTTGGCATCCTTTGTCCTTGTAATGGTTATTAGAGTGGTTTTTTTACATTTTAGAAGAAGATTTGTTCGTTTTGAAGTTAGTGTTATTGTTACGCAACTTAAGTTTCTATTCTTCAAGGGCACATAGTTTTAGTTTCTAAGCATGGTGAAGGATTCATCAAACGTGTGAAATATTTGAACTTGGAGAGTAGGGGTAATGTGATCCAGACAGCAATCCAATTCTAGTGGCGCTAACTTCCGAGATCATAACTTTTGCACCGTAGCTCATATTGACTCACCGTTCAAAAGCTCAAAAGGCAACGGAAAGCTTGGAATGTGTAGAATGTGATGAGAAGGTGCAAACTCCGTTTGGCAAATGTTTGACCCCGAAATCCGCGTTTAAGGGGCCCAAATTGTGATTTTTGTATCGCTGTCTAAAAATAGTAAATTCTAAAAATAGTATGTTTCGCAAAATTAGTGCACATGTAAGTCTTGAAGATGAAACACCTCGTCTCCCTCGAGACCGGTGACCTTCCACATCTTTCTAGGTGTCCTTTCGTATTTATAAAGTATTATAAATACATATGTAACCGGAAGAAGAGATAGACATCTCTCGCAGAGATAATTGATGTATTTCAATTCTTTGAGTAATTTACATCTCTTTTCGTAGAGATAGTTGTTTTGCAATTCATTCGGCACATTGTTAATCTGCTTCCTTAAGTCCGAACCCCTCGGTTTTGATCGCTGGTATCGTGAGCTAAGTCGCCTTGAGAGTGTATGATCCCCGTAACGAGGTCGGAATACAAAAATCTTGGGTGGTCCACACACAATCCTTCGTAATACTTGCCTGCTCGCTCGCGCAGCGACTCCAATGGCGACAACACCGGATGGATGATCCTCTCAAAAATATGGTGAATGAAGCTCTTAGGAGCAAAAGGATCGATGCTACAACAATTCACCCAAATTCTCGCAACAACTACAAGTAGGAAATCATGCCTCCTCATCTCAGAATCACCCTTTGGTGCCCCGACTCCATTCAAGGTGCAAGTAAATTTCGACATCCCTATTTTTGAAGGTAAGATCAATTCTGATGCAATAGAGAACTGGTTGGACCAATTGACCTCATATTTTTCTGTCAATCAATTTACTGATAAGGAAAAGATAACATTTTCTCTATTGAAATCATCTCTTACTGTCAAAAATTGGTGGGGTGTGTATAAGAATGGGCTCGAAAGGGATGAGCTAGGAATCACAGAGGAACCCACATGGAATGATTTCGTGGATGCCATAAAGGAAGAATATTACCCTGTTGGGGCCTATGATGAACTCACATACAAAGGCAAAGAACTTCGCCACAAGGTAAGGACCAATGGTTCAAGATTATACTCGACAAATTTCATTCTTTATCTCGCAAGATTGGGCATTCAAGACACATAACAACATAGGATTCTAAAATATCGCAGTGGCCTACAATGGAGCATCCGAGAGGACTTGGAATTCTTTCGCTTTCAAACCCTCGGTGAGGCATACAAGTTTTCACCAAGATTGAACAAAAGCACAAAAGGAGGATCACAGCTAGAACCAACCCGTGAGGGGGAAGAATGATAAAGAAGGCCGACTCCGAGGTCAAGGTCAAGAGTCGGAAATAAGATGCGAAGAGAAGACAGGGAAGTGGTGCGACTCTCCACAAAACAAATCGCCACTCCAAGGAAGAATGTCGAGCCATCAAGTCCTTACTCGCCGAATCATCTTCTTCAACACTCTCTCGCACTGCAGCAGCATGCACTCCGAGGTCAAGGATGAAGATGATGAAATTATAGATGCTGATCCGATGTGATCATCACCACCTCAAAAGTCAAGAATATGGATGAGAAGGAAAGGCTCTTCCACTCCAAGCTCTGGGTAAAAGGTAAGCCACCGCATTTTATCCTCGATAGTGGAAGTCAAGAATTTAATTTCGCTGATGTTGTAAAAGCCTAAACCTCCCTCGTAAAGCCACATCCCCACCATATATAGTATCGGGTGGTTAAACCCAGAAGAGACCTCCAAGTCACACAACAATGCCTCCTTCCATATGCCATCAAGCCCTTCCATGATGAAGTCATGTGTGATGTTGTTCCATTAGATGTTTGTGATGTGCTCCTAGGCCATCCATTCATGTGGGATAGACATGGCATCTATGAGTCACGACCTCAAAGGGTCACCATTACCATTGGGAGTCGACGATATCGGATACCCGAGGTCATTCCCCAAAATCTGCCTCCCTCATCGCCAAACAATGTAAGAAGTTAGTGGAGAAAACCAAACAGCTTTTGTCGCCTCGATGATCGTGCCAAAACCTACAAACAAAATTGTCATGAAATTCTCCATGAACATGCACTCAATACAAAGAATGTAAGTAGCTCAACCAAATCATAACCGAGTATGATGATCTATTCCGCATACACCTAAAGGAGTGCCATTTCAAAGTGTCGTAAAACATGTTATTGATTTGGTCCCGGGTCTCCTTTACCCAATAGCCCCGTGTACCGCAGTCACCCTCAAAATGAGGAGATAAAGAGGCACTCAGAATTGATTCAAAAGGGACATATTAGGCCAAGCTCTTCACCTTGTGGAAGTCCAATTATCTTGGCGCCAAAGAAGGATGGAACATGGAGACTTTGCATAGACTATCGGGCTTTGAACAAAATCACTGTGAAGAATCGCTACCCCCTCCCAAGGATTGATGATTTGTCTGACCAGCTCCGCGGTGCAAAATTTTTCACCAAAATTGATCTCAAATCCGCTATCACCGATCCCCGCCGAGCCCACTCGATGTTTGGAAAATTGCATTTAAGTCTCGTGAAGGCCTATTCGAATGGTTGGTCATGCCTTTTGGACTAACTAATGCACCTGCAACATTCATGCGGATGATGGACAACATCTTGCGGCCCTACACCAATTCCTTCGTAGTGGTCTACCTAGATGATATACTCATTTATAGCCCGACCTGGGAGAGGCATCTACAACATGTTCAAGAAGTACTTCAGACCCTCAGGAAGCACAGACTGTATGCAAATCTGAATAAGTGCACATTTGGGATGAGGAAGGTCCAATACTTGGGTTACGTTGTGGATGAGGAAGGAGTCCATGTCGACCCAGAGAAAATTCAGGTTATTCAGAGGTGGCCTACCCCAAAGAATCTTACAGAGCTTCGTAGCTTCCTAGGCCTTGCCAATTTCTATCGCCGGTTTGTCTTGGGTTTCTCACATATTTCCTGGGCACTCAATCAGGTGACTAAAGGAGGGAACAAGGCTAAATTTCAATGGGGGAAGCACAATGTAAAGCATTTGAAGGGCTGAAAGAAAGGTTATGCTCACTGTCCTTTCCCTTCCTGATCTACATCATCCATTCGAGCTGATGACAGACGCATCTGAGTATGCCTTGGGAGTTGTTATCATGCAACATGGCCACCCTATTGCATACCATAGTGAAACATTCAATGACACAGTCAGAAGTACCCAATATATGATAAGGAGCTTTATGCCATTGTCTGCATGTAAGCAAAGGGAAACACTACATTCTAGGGAAGGAGACAAGAATCCACACCGACCATAGGCCTTTGGAGTTCCTTCGACACAAAGCAAGTTGAGGAATGAGAGACACCAAATGGGCCACATACCTACAAATAGCTTTCACCCGATAATAAAGCATAAGAAGGGAAGTGCCAATTCAGCAAAGCAGATTGCCTAAGCCGCCCTCCAATCGCAGCCCTCACAACTATTCTTGATCTCTCGTGGACATGAGACTTCAAGTTGGTGCAGTTTGTATGAGAAGGATCCCGAGTTTTCGACACATATCAGCCCTCCGTGAAGGAAAACATGTCTCCGATTTCTATCTACAGATAATCTCCTCTCGCCATATGGGACACATCTCGTGTTCCAAAGCAAGTGAACAACAAAGATGATCTCGGGAAGCACACTTCAAAGAAGACCACAGGCACTTTGGCGTGGACAAGACATTGGCGCACTTCGTAAGCATTTCTACCGGCCTAATCTAAGGACTGATGTGGTGAAGTATATTAAGTCCCGCACTCCTCAGGCAATTGCTAAGCCAACTAACAAGAAACAGGATTGTACACACCATTGCGCGTAACCAACCAAGCCTTGGGAATCTGTCTCGATGGACTTCCTCTCGTGTTTGCCAACTTCAAACATGGGAATGATGGTATTTTTGTCAGTAGTTGATCGATTTTCTAAAATGGTCAGTAATGGTTTCCTCGTAAGAAAATATTTCACAAGATACTGCTAAAATTTATTTCAGTCATGTATGGATCAACTTTGGGCTCCCCAAGTCTATTGTTTCTGATAGGGATAGCAGGTTCCTGAGCATCTTCTGGTCCACCTTATGGGGAATGCTAGATACAAAGTTGATGAAGTCCACATCCTTTCACCCACAGACTGATGGGCAAACAGAAGTGGTGAATCGCCTAATTGTTCACATGCTTCGTATGTACCACTCCAAGCACTCCCGCACATGGGACGAGGCCCTGCCATACATACAACATGGATACAATCGAGCCCTGCACAGCTCCACTAAACACAAATCCTTTCAAGCTTGTTACGAATTCCAACCTATGGCTCCCATTGATGTATGCATCCCAATTCCTCGCCATGGAATTCACACTTCATGGAAAAAGTGAAGCGTAAAAGGCAACAAGGTTTGTTGAAGCAGATCCAAAGACATTCAAAGACCAAGTCCATGACATTTTACGTAAAAATGAATAAAAATATAAGAATCGCCATGATAAACACAGGATTCCACATCATTTCCAGGTCAGGTGATAAGGTTTGGTCATGCGGCTTCGTAAGGAACGACTTGCAGTCCACACAGTAAAGATTCGACCTCTCTGGTATGGTCCTTACACTCTCACTAAGCAAGTAGGGGAAAATGCTTTCGAGTCGAATCTTCCACCCTACCTTGGTCTGCACCCCATCTTCAATGTGGACCTCCTCAAGCCATACCATCCACCTTTGTTGGATACTTCACCACAAAGCAGAACAATTGGACATCTCTCGAGCTCAATCCAAAGCAAGTCTTTCCCCACCAAGAAGATCGATTGTGGACAATTTGACTAAGACCACCAGAGGACAACCTATTCAACTCTATCGTGTGATAAAGAAAGGAAATCTCACCACCAAGGTGAATGGCTCACCGCATACCAGTAAAGAAGCAATTTCCACAAATGATGGGGCATCTTAATGCAATGGGGACCATTGCTTCAAGGAGGGAGGAATGATCCAGAAAGAATTCTAGTGGCGCAACTTCCGTGAGATCATAACTTTTGCACCGTAGTTCGATTGACTCGCTCAAAAGGCAACGGAAAGCTTGGAATGTGTAGAATGTGATGAGAAGGTGCGGAACTCTGTTCGGCAATGTTTGACCCCCGAAATCCGCGTTTAAGGGGCCCAAATTGTGATTTTTGTACTGCTGTCTAAAAATAGTAAATTCTAAAAATAGTATGTTTCGCAAAATTAGTGCACATGTAAGTCTCTGAAGATGAAACACCTCGCCTCCCCGAGAATGGTGACCTTCCACATCTTTCTAGGTGTCCTTTCGTATTTATAAAGTATTATAAATACATATGTAACCTAAGAAGAGATAGACATCTCTTGCAGAGATAATTGATGTATTTCAATTCTTTGAGTAATTTACATCTCTTTTCGAGTAATTTTTTGCACATCTCTTTTTCAATTCATTTGGCACATCGTTAATCTGTTCCTTAAGTCTGAAACCCCTCGGTTTTGGATCATAATGTGTCTAGCACATGCCCTTGTGAACAAATCTATGAGATCTACTTGTGGTAGCTAGAAGGTGAGTTGATTGATGAGGCCCCACCAACGTGTGACAAAATCTATGATAGATTCATCCTCATATTAGTGAATAGAGTAGAGATCAGTCATAGAAACCTTCTTAGTGATGTTGATTGAGAAATGATCAAGGAAAGTTTGGGCTAACTAATTGAAAGAGAAGATCGAGTGCCTAGGCAAAGCACTATACCAATCTAGGGTGGGTCCCGAAAGTGACATGGGGAAATTTCTAAGGAGCAAGGAATTATCATGGGCAATCAAATAACACACATGTTTGAATGATCGTAAATGTTTTTGAGGGTCTTCCTCTATTGAAATGGTTGAACTTGGGTAACTCCCATTACGCGGGATAAGGGTGGATAGGTATGGATGGGTGGATGGGCTCGTTACAAATTTCATCATAAGTGAGGACATTATGAGATCCAAAAATGGAGGCCTCAAGTGTTTGCATCTTATCCATCATCATCTTAATAAGATCCGTGGTAGGATTAGATTGAGGAGCGCCCCTTGTGGTATAAGGGGTTAGATGAGATGAATAGTTCATAGACAACATAACAATGTATGGTGGTACCGAATATGTGAAATGAGAAGTGGGTACGTAGGCAGGAATAGATGATGAGGGAATGTACCCTGAATACGAGGTGGACACCATAGGTTGTGACTGAGGTGGGGTGTAAGTAGGAGGAGCTTGTGTAAAGACCCTCATAGTGACGGGTGGAAGAGTTTTGGGTATAGAAAGAACTTAATTCGATAAGGTGTACAAGATGTTGACACAACTAGTGGTTGCAAAGTGATAGGTCTTGATGATTTGGGGATCCTTATACAATGAGTCATAGATGAAGATATGGTAGATGTCGAGGCACTTTGGTAGAGGTCGGGGAGTTAGGCAAGGACTAGTCAATTATTTCTATACACATTGTATGGGTTGAAATTATATTATCTTGGTAATTCCACTTTCCAAATGCCACGCATATATGCCAAACCATTATATATTAATGTTTATACATTAGTATAACCACATAATCCTCCACTTACCTACTAAAC
This sequence comes from Taxus wallichiana var. yunnanensis, assembly GCA_018340775.1. Classification (NCBI taxonomy): domain Eukaryota; kingdom Viridiplantae; phylum Streptophyta; class Pinopsida; order Cupressales; family Taxaceae; genus Taxus; species Taxus wallichiana. Next base: position 757,046,939 of record CM031239.1, on the reverse strand, counting down.
CACCAAATTTCCAAGGACCACATGGAAGGGAGAAGGTGAAGTGGTGGTAGGGGAAGCTTATGTCATGTGTGGAAGCTTCCACATGAGGAGAAAGAGGTGGGGGCGGTTATGCCCAAGTGGTCCCATGACCACCTAAAATGCGTGGAAAGGCTTTAATAAGCCTAAAATCTTATCATTCCAAAAATTTGGGATTTAATCCCATTAAACATGCTAATCCACTCATTATTGGGAATATTTTATCCCTTATCAAAATGCTACGGGCTAAGGTTTAAAAATAGCCTTAGGATATTTTTTAATTGCATTTTTTAAGGGCCCTAAATTTGTATAAATAGGGAACCCATGCTATTGTAAAGACACCGCGTAATGGAGAAGCTCATTGCTTTAGAGCGTGGAAAGGTGGACACATTATCCCGATAAGCTTATTATTTTTAAGCTTATTTTTGGGATGTGGAGAATTAGTAATGTGGAAATTTTAATATATTTTTGTAAAACTATATTAAATTCCTAAATTACTATAGACAAATATTGTTTATTGGCCTATTATTTTAGGCAATAGTAGAGATTTAAATATTTATGATTGGGAGAAAATTATAAACTACCCAATAGGCCCATTGAGAAACACCAATTACTTGTAAATCCTGGATTGTCAACCGAAGTGTTAGCGTCGCATTGATAGTGTCGGGAAGGCCGATCGAAGCGAAGGAGATTGTGCATCGGGAAGGTGAAGAACAATTTGATTGATCATTGAAAGTTTTCGAATAATAGGTGTCTTGTTAGGCAAGTAAAATTCCATTAGGTTTACTTGTGAATGTACTATTGTAACTTACAAGTTTTGACTAGTGGAACGGTTTGACCATGAACCCGGAGACATAGGCAATTGCCAAACTCCGTAATCAATCATTGTGTAATTGTCTTATTGTCTTGCATTTATTTTAAATTGATTACTTAAAAGGAGTAAATTATCGGCAAATAATTAAATCCTATAAGGGTCTGAGATCAGGTAGATAAAAACTTGATTATTTTTAGATCAAGTTGGTATCAGAGCTGGTGATCGACATTTACAAACTTGCTAATCTCTAAAGAAAGTTGGTATCACAGCTACTTTAGCTCCATTTTTCTTCAAGAAATATGACTAACGAGTGATTGCTTCAAGATTGGTGCAGTTGGTTCAATTTTTATGAACAAGGTACAAGTGCACTATGGGTAAGATGTCTAAACAAGTAAAGCTCTAGAAAATCGAAGCTTATAATCACCATATCGAGGAAGAGAACACTCTCCTGCAATCAATGTATTACTCCTTGGAAGAGGAGAATACTCACTTAAAATCAAAATTGCAAACCAAGGATGAGCTCTTGGCAAGGTTGCAATGTGGTGATGAGAGAAAGGAAATACCTTCAACTCCAGATGCAGTGACCATGGCAGATGACTGCACTGTAAGTTGTTCACCACTAGAATCTTCTTCTTCCTCCCATTCGGTTTGGATTCGAGATAATGAAGTCTTTAGTTTTTTTGAAAAGCATACTAGAGTAATTGGATCTAAGTTACTATATAAAATGGGATTTGATGGAAGAGGCCTTGGTAAAAATGGCCAAGGCATATCTAACCCAATACAGGTCGAGGATCCTCCTCGTTTTGAAGGTTTGGGTTTTCCTAGTGTGGGAATGGATATTGGAGAATGATTAAAGAATGCTGATGGGAGAAAATCTCTTGAAAGCAAAGTGAATACCGCACTAGTCCTACAAGAAGGTTATGAGAAAGAAAGTTGTGCTTCATCATCACATGAAGGATTTGGTGAGATAAATCAACGAAGAGGTAATGAGATTCCACCTCCAATTTCTTACCATAATCATAAGCACGATAAAACTTCTGATCCACTTTTTTAGCTTAAGAAGTATGGTTATGATTTTCAGAAGATGTGGAATTCCTTTCCATGTACTTTTTGTGGATTACATAATCATTCAGTGGCTAGATGCTAGAAGAGAAGGACACTGATGAAGAAGTTGATGCCATTCGTCAGGAACAAGGCAAATCAGAAAGACCAATCTCGTCATGCAGAGTCGAGAAATGGCAGAAAGAGTTCCTCATCCCAGAAGAAGGATATTAAGAGGAATTTTTGTGCTCATTTCCAGAGGAATGGGCACCGGTGGAAAATTGCTGGAAATTGCATCCATCTCGCCATCAGAGTAATGGCAAGCCAAAGATGGAATGGAGGCCTATTGCAAAGGAAAAGGAAGTTTCTACTCCACCACCAGTTGACAAGTCAACCCAGGACTAGGTAATACCTAAAAGTGAAAGTCCTTTAAAATGGGTAAGTCAACAATTTTTCAATTATATATTGCATAATTCAAATTGATGAATAGTATGCAGTATTAAGTTTGGAGATTAGATTCTGTGAGGAAATGCTGAGAGAAAGGTTTATAATACTCAGTGGATTTTCTTACTTAGAAAACTTGATTAATGCTCCAAACATATCTCCTAATTAGCGTGTGAGTACCTGTTACAGCTTGGACATAGGAATTAACTCATATAAAGATTGGAGATTGATCTGCCATTTGTGTAGACAGATAGAGTTCACAGAGATCAGCTTGGAACTTCATTTTGTGTAGAGGCATTGTGACCATGTAGTAGAATGGTAGCTGAATCACCGTTGGCATTAATGTTAGGTCGAACTTCATTCTGTGTAGAGGAATTGTGACCATGCAGTAGAGTGGTACCTGATATTAGTGTGTCAACAAGAGGAGCTCTCAAAGGATCAGCTCGAAACATCATTCGGTGTCAAGGCATTGCGACCACACATTCGAATGGTAGCTGATCAATAGACTTAGCATCATGCATTGGAGGCTCAAGGTCTTGAAAGAGGCTTAACATCGTGCATCGGAGGCATTGAGGTCTATAGAGACTTAGCATCATGAACTCGGAGGCTTGAGGTCCCGAAAGAGGCTTAGAATCATGCATTAGAGGTGTTGAGGTATAAAAAGGGACAAGTCATTGTCCATCATTGACTTTGGATCGATCCTAACATGGAGTTCCTTCAAACCAGTTCAAATTCTACGGAATCAACTCGAGCTAGGAGCTATGTTATAGAGTAAAAGAAGATCCTTGTTGTCAGATATCAAGAAGCTTAGCACCACATAGAAGGAGTGTTGAGGTTTCATTCAGAAACTTAGCACCATACAATGGAGGCATGGAGGTCTTCTTCGGATATCAAAGTGGTGCAACGGAAGTGTGGTGGGCCCATAACCCACAGGTCTAGGATAAGAGAAAATTTGTCAAAGAGAGAAGGTTGCAGAGGAAGATACCCAAGAGTCTACTATAACAGCACTTCTGAGGTGGCAGCAGAGTTCTAGATTCAGGACGACATGGAAAAATGTTCCAATATAAGCTTTTTGGGACAAAAATCCTTTCTTAGTGGGGAGGTGTGATCAGGGGATCATTTTTAAAGTTCCCTAAACATCCCTAAATGGTGTTAGTGCGTAGAAGATAATGTTGAGAGATTTCTATCACTATAAGAACGTGAAAAATGAACATCGGGAGCTCTAGATATGTCTGGTCAAAGTTTAGACAGTGGGAAAGTCAACTCTAGTCAACTGGTCAATTTTGGACCAAGGGCACTGTGAAATGTGGAAAAAAGGGAAAAGGATTTGTTCGGTGGTTTTGATCTCTAGTCTTCGATGATCGTAAAATATTTCTCACAGTCACCGTGTGGACTATGGTATTATCACCGATGTGGTGGGTCCACAAGCCACCACATGGTTTGCCACCATGAAATCGAATATGATTGATTTGCCTATCAAGGGACGACATTGAGCTATTTAGCTGAGTCATGTAAGGACCGAGTTAATTATTTCTATACACATTATATGGGTTGAAATTATATTAACTTGGTAAGTCCACTTTCCAAATGCCACGCATATATGCCAAACCGCTATATATTAATGTTTATACATTAGTATAACCACATAATCCTCCACTTACCTACTAAACCGCCAACTTGCCAAGGACCACGTGGAAGGGATAAGTTGAAGTGGTGGTAGGGGAATCTTATGCCATGCGTGGAAGCTTCCACATGAGGAGAAAGAGCTAGGGGCGGTTATGCCCAAGTGGTCCCATGACCACCTAAAATGCATGGAAAGGATTTAATAATCCTAAAACCTTATCATTCCACAAATATGGGATTTAATCCCATTAAACATGCTAATCCATTCATTATTGGGAATATTTTATCCCTTATCAAAATGCTATGGGCTAAGGTTTAAAAATAGCCTTAGGATATTTTTAATTGCATTTTTTAAGGGCCCTAAATTTGTATAAATAGGGAACCCATGCTATTGTAAAGACACCGCACAATGGAGAAGCTCATTGCTAGAGCGCGGAAAGGTGGACACATTAGCCCGAGAAGCTTATTATTTGTTAAGCTTATTTGTGGGATGTGGAGAATTAGTAACAAGGAAATTTTAATATAGTTTTGTAAAACTATATTAAATTCCTAAAATTACTATAGACAAATATTGTTTATTGGCCTATTATTTTAGGTAATAGTAGACAAAATATTTGTGATTGGGAGTAAATTATAAACTACCCAATAGGCCCATTGAGCCACACCAATTACTTGCAAATCCTAGATTGTCGACCAGAGTGTTAGTGTCGCATTGATAGCGTCAGGAAGGCTGATCTAAGCTGAAGGAGATTGTGCATCAAGAAGGTGAAGACCAATTCGATTGATCATCAAAAGTTTTCAAAGAATTGGTGTATTGATTGGCAAGTAAAATTCCATTAGGTTTTCTTGTGAAAGTACTATTGTAACTTATAAGTTTTGACTAGTGGAATGGTTCGACCATGAACTCGAAGACGTAGGCAATTTCCGAACTCCGTAATCAATCATTGTGTAATTTTCTTATTGTCTTGAATTTATTTTAAATTGATTACTTAAAAGTAGTAAATTATCGTAAAATAATTAAAACCTATAAGGGTCCGAGATCGTAGATAAAAACTTGATTATTTTTGGATCAATTGGTGAAGAAATAGATGGTGGTGAAGGAAAAGCGGTAACGATACACAACTAGCGTGAAAGCAAAATCTCACACTTATTGGTAAGTCCAAACCATAAGAAAGCTGGTAGATAGGTATTCTAGGCTTTTAGAACTAACAGAACTTAGAAACAAATGTTTGGTGGAGTCTGGAGGGTAGAAATAGGTTTTTGTTTTTGATAAAAATAAAAATACGAGAGATCGACACTAGTCAATAAACCAAATTTGGTTAGGCGTAAAGACCGAAAATGTAAAACATGTATTTTGGGCTCTATTAAGGGTGATAGAGACTCAAAAACTGGTTAATTGAAAGAATCGAACATAGAAATATGGTATGTGAGAATAGATTATTTTTTGATAGAAAATAAAAAACTAGAGAGATCGATACTAGTCAATCAACCAAAGGTCTTGGTATGATGAAATATCCGGTGTCAGTGGTGGATGGATGTCGGTAACTGATAAAAACTAGGAAGTGAAGAAAATAATATTGTTTTAGTTAAAATTGATGAAAAGAATCCCGAAAGAGGTTGTGGATGACAAAAATTATATAACACACTCAGGAAAAACTAGAACTAACCAGTTTTGATTGTTGAGTGTGGAAAAATAAGAAAAAATGGTGAATATGTCCTCACAACTCAAACTACAGAAGATAAGAAAGAAAGGCGATAATTGAACATGAAAAAACTAAATAAACACGTTATCCTAGGATAGATTTTAGTGTTTCATTAGCTTATGCATTAAGACTAACTATGAATGAAATATAATGTTTGGATAACAAAGGTACCTAAAAATCAATCTATGGATGGTTTCAGTGTTGTTTTGTAAAGGAGTCCTCAATATACCTTGTGGTACATGAGGTTCGAGATTTGATATGATAAACTAGCTAGAACATTGGGTGGGGCCCACCGTCAACGGGTTTTTAAATCCTTAACAAATTCTTCATGGAAGGGAATGTTTAAGAAGTTTGTATATTGTGTTAAGTGATTTGGAAAAGGAGTGTGTGCACAAATGTGAACTATGCTTTATTAATCAATCAAAATGGTCATGACCTCCGTCATATGATTGCTACTTAACTATGTGAGCTAAATATGTAGACATACAGGATGAAATGCAAGTGTTTTAAGCCCCAAATCGAAATATGATATTCAATGTAAACAAGAGTGAATAGGAAGAAGGATGAATTTCACTAATGCAAGAATAGAAGAAAGAAGAAGGATTCTTTTTAAATGCACCAAAAGAAATGTTTCATTTAGAGAAATTAGAAAGAAGGAGCAGATTACCAAAGAATAATATTTAGTGAATAATAATTTAGAAAGGAAACACACAAGATGCAACCTATATGAATAGAAAAAAACCCAAAAATGAGGGTCCCACTAGGCGTGCCAAAATGTTTCACCACAATGTTGCGTATAAAATAGATAAGGTAAGGTGAGGTGAGGAGGAATACCTATGAAGTCGAAGAAGGTTGCACGCGTTATAGAAGACCAGTTGATCATGAAGAGATCCTTTTTGGCTAGGAAGGACTACCTATAATACAAAACAATACCACCAAATAGAGTCAATAATATAGGTTAGTGGACTGCCTAGTGCAAGCTAGATCTGGGAAGCTGAGTGCTTCCTTGAAAGGTTGTCAATCCACTTTCAATATACAATTTAATGCAAAGAAATAACAAGAAGTGAAAGGTCCTATTGTAGTAACATGATTTAGGTATCTCATATACTAACAATAAACTAGATTTAAGATAAATATTGAATATGTATTTAAATCTAGAAAACGCTATGGTTGGTTAAGGCAGACATGTGTGGAAGAGGTTATTAAAGAGGTCTAGGTGAGATTGGGTAAGTTTTGGGTTATTTTGAGTGAGTTATGGGCTTACTAGTCTGGGAAATTACTGACACACGGTGATCGGTATTAGTTGGGTGACCAATGTCAATACACTGTAATAACTCGATGTTAGGTGGGTGAATGACACCCGTGTAGGGGTAATTAGATAAAAATATTAAAATGGGTTGGTTGGGAGCTCCTGTGATTACACAGAGAGTTGGGAAGGCTTAGGCTAGGTGCTAGGATTTATGTGAAGACTCAGAGATGGTAAAATAGGTGGTTAGGGGGATAGAGAGGTTCAAACGGTCAAGTTTTTTAGGTAGGTGGGTGTAGGAGGTATCTAGGAGGGAAAAAATCTAGAAAATAAATGATTTAATACCAAAAGCTAATGAAACTTAACAACCAGATTAAAGTACTTACCTAGAGATTGGAGGTTGATAGATGATGGTTGTTGGTAGGTGCTTGGAGAAGAAATAGGTTGAGATCCATGTAGAAAAAATAAAGGCTTAGTGCTACTTTGTGTGAATGATTTGAAGCTCTGGAGAAATAGGTTGATTACTGATGAAGAATATGAGTGCTCAGGTATCTTGATCTTGGTCATCGAAATCTTGTTTTGAACACCTGGATTCCAAAGCTAAAAATGCCAAAACTCAAAAGAAAAGATGGAGGAACCTGGGAAAAGGGTTGGAATTTCTTATTTAAGGAACTGATGGTGGTTAGGTGACCGGCATTGGCCAAGGAATAACCGGTGTCGGTTGGGGAGAAAAGGTCTTATTTTACCAAAAATAATATTTTCTCTCCATTTTTGGCATTGGTCAAGGTTTGTTATGGACTAGGAGTCTAGGTTGGCACTAAATGAAGTGATAAATTGGTAGGAGGGATAATAGGTAATGAATGTTAGGGTTGGAATGAGTCCTAATTATTTAACAGAGTGGTGACTTAGTCTAGGTTAATAAATAGGCTTAGAATGGGTCCATGGTGAGGTGGAGAGGTGAGGTGGAGGGGTGAGGGAATTATTAACTTAATATGGGTAATTAAATTAATAATAATGTGTGGAGGGGTCATGGTAAGGGGTATGTTAGTCAAAGGGGCCTAGAGGGTTATGACCCAATTTTGGTGTCTACTCACCTAACTACCATCGGTTAAGGAGAAAAGGTCCTATTTTACCAAAAATAGCCTTTTCTCTCCATTTTTGGCATTGGTCAAGGTTTTTTATGGACTAGGAGTCTGGGTTGGTGCTAAATGAAGTGGGAAATTGGTAGGAGGGATAATAGGTAATGAATGTTAGGGTTAGAATGAGTCCTAGTTAGTTAAGGGGAGTGGTGACTTAGTCTAGGTTAATAAATATGCTTGGAATGGGTCCATGGTGAGGTGGAGGGTAAGGGAATTATTAACTTAATATGGGTAATTAAATTAATAATAATGTGTGGAGGGTCATGGTAAGGGGTATGTTAGTCGAGACGGGCCTAGAGGGTTGCAACCCAATTTTGGGTGTCTGATAGTAGTATTCATTTTCCTTATACCACACAAGTTTAGGTTGTTCTTAAAAGGTTATGTATATAGGTATTTCACCATTTTAGAGCTTGTTAATTGATGGAGGACACTTGAAATGCTTTCTCCGACAGCTTAAATTTTCATCTTTTGGCACCAAATGGAGCAATTTATTTTCTAGAAAGGATCGAGAGGTTGTTTATTGGATTTTTTGTTTTACTAGATTTTTGATGAGTTTGATTTTGTGTATTTTGAACATGATAAGAATTAGTGATTCTTTGGTAATTTCGTTATTTATAAAAATGTGATTATGGTTGATAAATTTGGATTTATCATGATTTTGATTATTATTATTATTATTATTGGGTTAGTCCTTTTAAGGCAATGTGATCGAGCCCTTAGTAATGTGATCCCTCTCAATTTGTTTTCCTTTTTCTATAAATTATTCAAAGTTTATCAAGTAATGCATTTACATTTGAAATGATAATTTTGAATTCAGATAGAGAATGAAAATACTAACTGTTTCTCAAGTATGGAGCTAGATAATTGGCTTACGATCCCTCACCATCATTAAAGAAATAATGCAAAAGTCTCATTGTTATTTTGCTTTGTTTTTCAAAGGTCCATCATTGTGATTTCATAATCTAGGTTGAATGATAAATGTTTGAAAATTTTCTTTGAAAGGTTTGTGAATGTTGTGATTGATCCCTTTGGAAGGTGTAAGAACCAATCCAAATCTTTCCCTCCTAAACTCTTAGGAAATAGGTGCAAGAGAAATATATCATTATATGTCACTTCTTGGCATGCCATGAAAATTTATTTAACATGCTCTCTTGGATCATGTTTACCCTTGTATTTATCAAATTTGGGTGTTTCAAATGATTTGGGAAAAGGTACACGTAACATGTCCTTATCGAATGGGTAAGGACATAGTTCGTCAAAATTAAATTGTTTTGTACACTTTTGAAGTCCCGTTAAGGTTTCTTTCATACTATTCCATTCTTGTGTGAATGGGGATTTTGGTTGAGGATGGTTACATCCTTTTCACGCATAGATTTTCATTCTTCCTCATTTTTAGGATTTTCATTTTTTGTGAGTTGGTGTGTTAGCTCTTTGATTTTGGCTAACAATTCTTATTTTGATGAATCAGATGTAGTGGTTGGTTTTGAATTTTTTTATTAGACTCGTGTTTTTCTAATAAGTTTTAAAGTATTCATACTCGAAATATGAGGGTATTTTTCTCCCATTTTTAGAAGGAAAATAAGATATTGAATTAATATTTTTCATTATGAGGTTATCAATAGCTTCTTTTTCATTTTCTAATAGTCCGATTTTTCTTCAATGTCTTCTTCTTCAAAAGTGTTATGACCAAAAGGGTTGAATCTATCAGACTCCTCATGGGCATTAGTGATTTTGCTACATGTAACCACCATTGTTTTAGAGGTAAATACCTAAGTGAAAGGTGGTTTTGAGATTTTTTAGAATTTTGAAAAAGTTTGAGCTAAAAAGGTGGATAATAGTGATTTTTTTAGCTTTGTTTGATAAAATTGATGTGATCAAAATGTAAGTTTGAGATTGGAAATTGTTTTGATTAAATTGGATGTGGTTTTACTTAATTTTTGGATAATATGAATATCCAAAGTATAAGGTTTGATTTGATAGGATTAAACTTGGATAAAATGAATATGCAAAGTATAAGGTTCAATGCAATTTGATTTACTTAATACGTGGATAAAATGAATATTCAATGTATAAAATTTTTATTTGGTTTTTTGCTTTATGAATTGCTTAAAATTGAATAAAGTGAATATTCAATGTATAAAGCTCTTGATTGAGTTCAATTTTATTTGGTTTACTTAATACGTAAATAAATTGAATATTCAACACATAATATTTTTGGTTTGATTAAAATCGGATGTGCTTAAACTTGAATAAAGTGAATACCCAATGTAAAAGGCTTAAATTGTGGTTTGATTTGATGTGCTTAAGTCTAGTATTTTTGGTGAATCTAAGGACTAAGGCTAAAAAAATGGTTTGATTTGATATCCAAAGGTGTATATATTTATATTTTAATAGAATGTCTTTAGATTGGATTTTGACCGAATGTTTGAATACAACTATTCAAGGTAGAATATGTAAATGTTAATAGGAATTGTTTTTTATTTTGAGTTGGTATATGGGGTTTGAATTAGAGAAAAAATTTACTTTTAGACGTTAATGTCCAAAGGGATAATTTTTTTGATTTTTTTGGTTTGGTTTGGTAGAACATAAGTTCTACTTTTACACAACCTAAAATTTCAAACTAGAATGTAATAAAAAAGTGTAAAGAGTAGGTGTTTGTATAAAACAAGTTTTATGATAGAAATTTAATAGAGCCTTCTTTGTTTACAAACAACAAACAACACATTTTGTAGAGTGTTTTAGATTTAAAGCGGGAAAATCCATCGGGTAATCGGTACATCATTTTATGAATAATGCAACATACAAGAATGCTATGAATATGTGGATGAAATCTATTATCTCTCCAAATAGATGCATTATTTGATATATCTTAGTCTTGATATACCAATTTTGTACAGGGACAAAATGTTATGGGAGCCCATAGAATATTGAAAGATACTCACCAACTCATTACTAACCCACTTAAAGGAGTGAATCACGCGTCCAATGCATAGGATTTTTGAAAAGTTTGAAATCTGATGGGGAATGGTGTGAATGGTGTCCTCCAAACACCTCTCAATGAAACTTTGGGCCATTTGATGTTCTATTTCAGGATTCTTCAGATTGTTAGTCATCACGAACCACCACGACGGTTATGTAAATCGCTGTTGGTTTGTAAAAAGCGGTGGTCCCTGTGTGATACGGTTCCAAAATCAATTCCTTTCCCCTCTCCATGCATCCCTGAGCTGAGAAACTATAAATACGAGCTCAAATAATGATTCCAACGAGTGATTTTGGGTGAACTCAATTGTGAGAAAAGTTGGAGAGTTTGATTCTTTCTTGTTTAATCATTATGAAGAGTTCTTAATTGTTTGAGAGATTGTGAGTAAGTAGATACAATTAGAAGGAGTATTCATCTTTCTTGAAGGAAAATTTGGTAGTAAGTTGTATCATTTGAGATTACATAGTGAAGGGGAGCTAATTTTCTCACCCACTGGAGTTTTTCCCACCTTGGGTTTCTCCAGGATAAATATTTTCTCATTCTTATCTCTCCTCTTTTCAATTTGTAGTTAATTATGTGTTGATATTACATTTAACTATTTAATAAAGAACTTCATATTCATTCATTTCACAAGCATAGTGATTTGTTTATTGTTAGAATTAAGCAGTTTATGGATTAGATTGGTATCAGAAGTAGTTAATATTTTAGTCTTTTTGTGTGGTTAACTTGTGTTGAGATTATAGTTAGATGCCCCTTACTCAAAAGGGAAAAGAAAGTGGTGAAGGTAGCCTTATTCCTTTTGAAGCAGATATTTCTACAAGGAAGTGGAAGCAAGGAATTCAAGAGATGGCTTGAAGAGATGATGCAGAGAGGATATAGTGAAGAACATTTCTACAAGTTGGAGGATAATGTGGAAGTTTGTCCAAAGATGTGGGTAGTATTTCCTTTTCCATTAGGAAATTGGAGTCCATCATGGGACTACTCATGGAGAAGCTTGGTGTTACAAATGAGACACCAAAAGATCATGAAGAAGAGGTTTGTGAAGAAGAACCATCCCATGCCATTCCCACACCTCCTCCATTCAAAGTGGAGGCCAAGATCAAAATTGAGCCTTATGATGGAGACATGAATGCTTGAGAAGCTAGACCATTGGCTAGCTCAACTAGAGGTATATTTCAGTTTGCATCAAATTAATGAAAGTCAGAAGATTTCCTTTGCTTGGTTAAAATTAACCAAACATGCTTTAACTTGGTTTGAAATTTATGTTCATACATTGGTTGTTAAGAAGCTTCCTCCAATTACTAAGTGGGATGTTTTTAAGAAGCTAATCCAAAATTAGTTTTATCCTATTTGTTATGAGGAAGAGAGGTCCATGTATTGGTAATATCTCAAGAAACAAGGCCAAATGTGCAGGAGTATACCAGTGAGTTCCAGAAGAAATCTATTCAGATGGGAAAGGATGTAGCAGACCAGGACCTATTGATGAAAGTATATTGGTGGACTCCATAGCCATTTGAGGAGACCCATCCTCTTGGCCAAGCCTGTAGATGTAGATGAAGCTTGTACGCAAGCTCACTATTTGGAGATGGACAAGAAAAAGAGTTCATCTACCTCTCAACATGCTTCAAACAAACAAGGTGACACCAAGCAAAAGGACAAAGGAAAAGGAAAGGGTAAGAAAAATGCTACTTCTATTTCTAAAAAGGATACTAAAATTCATTGTGGGCATTGTGATGTTGACACTCATTTCAGGAGAAATGTTGGAAGCTCCACCTAGAATTACATCCCTTCAAAAACAAGAAGAATAAGAAGAAGGCTATGGCTTCCCTCTAGGGAGAGGAAGTATTTTTCAGTAAAGAGGTGGATGAGACTATGTGTTGTGCCTCCATCCATAGAGAGGTATGTTTGGGTAGTAATAATGTTGTTCAAGAAAATGAACTAATGAAGATTTTTCATTTAAAGATTCAAGTGAAGAAAACTAAGGTGGATGCTCTTTTTGATACATGTTCTCAAGATAATTTAATTAGTAAAGAGTTAGTGGACAAGGTTGAAGTTGGAAACTTACAATCACCCAAGTCCGTATTCTTTGGGTTGGGTAAAGAAAGGTGTAGACATCAAGGTAACTGAAGCAGTGTAAGATCACTTTTGGTATTGAAAAAAATTTTATTGATGAGGTTATTGTGGATGTTGTTCCCCTTGATGTGTGTGGTGTAGTTTTTGCAGCCCATATCTATATGTTAGGGATGTTATCTTCATAAGGAGAGCCAATCAAGTACCACTTGGTAAAGGATGGTAAGAGCTACATCATTTCAGCCTATTTAAGAGATTCAAAGATATCTTTGGTAAGTGCCAACAAATCCTAGAAAGCTCATTAATGCTAGTGGTAAATTTTCATTACTTATGTTGAGGGATATGCCAGATGATGAGATTTTTACATCTAAAACCACTTGTAGCATGTTTTCTAATAAAGAAGACACAAATAACAGAGTTGGTTCAACAATTCAGAGAGGTCTTTTCAAGAACCTATAGGGCTGCCCCCAGTCAAGGAAATTGAGCATGAGATCCATTTTACCCGATAGTCCACTTCCAAACTTGGGATTATACAGGAAATATTTGAAAGATGCCAATGAGGTAAAAAAATAGTTATAGTCTTTGATTGAACAAGGTATAATCCATCCTAGCACTTCTCCATGTGGTTCTCCTATTGTTTTAGTACCTAAGAAAGATGGTTCATGGAGAATGTGTGTTGATTATAGAGCTTTAAATAAAATAACCATCAAGAATAGGTACCCTCTTCCTCACATTGATGATTTATTAGATCAGTTACAACATGCTAAATATTTTACTAAGCTTGATTTGAAGTCTGGATATCATCAAGTGCGGATTAAGGAAGAGGACATCTAGAAGACAACGTTCAAGACTAGGAAAGGGTTATATGAATGGTTGGTATTACCATTTGGGATATGTAATGCACCAACTACCTTCATGAGGTTGATGAATGAGGTAATGAGGCCATTTATTGATTCCTTTGTTATTGTGTACTTGGATGACATTCTAGTTTTTAGCAAAACTTTGAGGAGCATATTGATCATTTGCATCAAGTTTTTGCAAGTTCTTAAGGAGAACCGACTTGTGTTGAATGAAAAGAAGTGCAAGTTTTCACAACAATCACTTGTCTTTTTGGGACATGTGGTTGGAGATGGAGAGTTAAGGATTGATCTAGATAAGATAGAGGCCATTCAGAATTGGCCTACACCATCAAGTTTGATAGAGACCAAGAGTTTTGTTGAGTAGTTTAGTATTTATGGAAGTTCATTAAGAACTTCTCTTCCATATAATGCTGCCACTACATTCAGTGATAACAAGGGGGGTAAGACATTTGATTGGGGTAAGAAAAAATATATTTTTTGAATCATTTAAATATAAAATCAGTCATGCTCCAGTTTTGGCTTTACCTAACTTACAACTACCCTTTGAAGTGGAAACCAATGCTAGTGACTATGTTATGGGGTTTTCCTACTTTAGGGAGGTAGGCTCAGTATGTTATCACTCTGAAATTGTTTCATGGTGCAATTCTGAATTATTGTACTTATGATAAAGAATTGTATGCTCTTGTTCAAGTAGTCAAGAAATGGAAACATTATTTGATGGGTAAGGAAACTATCATTCATACGATCATCAACCTCTTCAATATCTAGTAAATCTCAAAGTAAACTTCAACAAGCTAGGCACTATAAATGGATGGGTTTCTTACAACAATTTCATTTGATTATTAAATATAAAAAGGTGTGACTAAAAAATTAGCTGACATGTTATCTAGACCTCCTTTGATTTCAATTGTGGGCACGTTAACTCTTCTTGAGCCTTTTGTGTGTGAAGCATATCAGGAAGGCTATGAGTAAGGATCTAGATTTTGTAGAGATTTTTCAGCAAAACCTCCAAGTGAGGGATTTTCACCTAGAGGAGAATACTATTTCCAGGATGGTTTTCTCTACAAGAATGGGAAACTTTGTGTGCCTAGGAGGGAAAGAGTGCAGTTGATGAGAGAAGCACACACTTCCATGGTAGTTGGTCACTTTGGTGTGACAAAGACTATAACACTTTACAAGGTATGTGTATTGGCCAAACATGCAAGTTGAAGTTGCTAAATTCATCAAGGGGTTGTGTTTTATGTAGTACAAGAAAGCCTAATAATAAGAAGTTGGGGTTATATATGCCATTTCCAGTTCCTTCCCAACCATGGGAAAGTATCTCCATGGATTTTGTGGGTGGTTTTCCTACCACCAAAAAAGGTCATGATTATATATTTGTGATTGTAGATCGATTTAGAAAAATGTGTATTCTTATTCCTTGCAAAAAAGACCATTAAGGCCAGTGATGCAGCTGAGTTATTTTTTTGCTAATGTGTGGGTTCACTTTGGTTTTCCTAGTTCTATTGTGTCAGATAGGGACTCACGGTTTGTAGGGAAGTTTTGGTCTACTTTGTGGGAAAAGATGGATACAAAGCTAAAGAGGTCTACCACCTTTCATCCACAGATAGATGGGAAAATAGAGGTGGTGAATCATACCTTGGTCTAACTCTTGAGAGGGTATAATAGAAACATCCAGGACTAGGATGAGAACTTGGTGTATATCCAACATTCTTATAATAGGGAAGTTCATGCTTTAACTAAAAAACTCCTTTTGAAACATGTTTTGGTTATTTTCCTAAGAGTGATTTTGATGTTGTTTTAAGATTACCATGTAGAGATAATGGGAAAGTGGAACTAGAGGTCCACAAAGATGAGAATTTATTGAGAAAATTCAACAAATACACCTTTAGGTACAAAAGAGGTTGACAGAGTCATAGGCCAAGTACAAAGCACGACATGATCAACATAGGATTGAGCATTCCTTCCTTGTTGGAGACAAGGTATGGTTGTATTTGAGCCGGGATAGGCTATAAGGAAAAGCTAAGAAACTCAAACCTCTTCATTATGGCCCATTTGAAATTCTAGAACAAGTGGGTAAGAATGCATTTCGCTTGGATTTTCCTCCTTATATGAAGATTTATTCAGTTGTGAATGTTGAAAACTTACGTCTTTTTGAGCCCTCCATGTTGGATGATGAAGAAGAAGGGGTATTGCTTCCATCTATTGAGGATCTTTCTCCATATGATCAACTAGAATTAGAGGAAGATGTGGTTTTACAATGGAAAGAAAGGACAACACAAAGAGGAGTGTAGGATAGGTGGTTGATTGGGTTGAAAGGACAACTACCTCCAAGGCCAAGTGGTATTCCAGAGAAGATGTGGGAAGAAATTTCCTCACCTCATCAGTCCTTGAAGATTTTAGGGACTTAAAAGCCTCAAATTGGGGAGGTATGATCCAAAAATGGATCAAAAAATCCCAATTCTATGTATTCTCTATATTTGATACTTTCTCTATAGGTTCTCAGCTCATTATGTCTTCACAAGATGGTCTAGTCAGTTGGGGGTGATCCAGACACCTCCGAATGATGTTTTGGGCCATTTTATGTTCTTTTTTGGGGATTTTAAGTTTTCGATCACATAACTACCTCGGTGGTTACATAAATGTCACTTTTGTAGAGTTTGGTTATGGAACTTATGAGATGGTTACGTAACCGTCGGCTGCAAAAAAGTGGGTCTGTGCGATACGGTTCAAGAACTTGGGAACTCAACAGTTACAAATGTTTGAGCTTCCCAATCTTTTTTTCACCTCTCCATGCATCCTTGAGTAGAGAAACTATAAATACAAGAACATTAAGTTTGAAGAGTAAATTTGATTTCAAAGTGAAGAGTTTGGGTGAATTCAATTGTGAGAAAAGTTTTGGAGAGTTGGATTCTTTTCTTTGTTTTTTCATTGTGAAGAGTTCTTAATTTTTGAGAGATTGAGAGCAAGTAGATACAATTAGAAGTATCATCTTTCTTGAAGGCCAAATTGGCAGTAAGTTGTATCATTTTGAGATTACATAGTGAATTGGCCTTTCCTATGAAATCCACATCCACTCACCCACTGAGAGTTTTTATAAATTAAGGTTATTTCCAACTTGAAAAAGTGCAAATAAAATGTGTTGGTGTATTGATAATATTTAAAGTAAAAGTTTACCTTTACATATTTTTTAGAAATTATTTCAATTTTCTTTGATAATATTTAAAGGTTTAAAAAATTTTCAATTTTCTTTGCAAGGATGCACACGAGTTATAAGCTTTTATCTTGATTGGGAAAGATGAAGATCCTTTTAAGAGAAACAGTCTTGTATAAGAAAGATTAGTATTTTTTTGTGCAAGAACCAAATGATTAGATATAATAAAAACAAATTTCACCATTTTTATTCTCAAATTCACCCGAAGGTGCAAGAGAAGGGAACACATGGTTTGGTTAGAGAAATGTTAAACTATAAAACAATAGCTATCACTTTTGATTCTAAATGTTTTCGAAAGGACGTGAGAGAAGAGCATACATGATAAATATTGTGAAAGTAAAATTCTATGATTAATAAAAATATATTACTTAAAATAATCGCATCTTTTGATTCTCCAGATCACCCATAGGTGCAAGAGAAGAGCATACGAGGGTTGATTGAAAATAAAAGTTCTTAAATAATTTAGAAAATGAAAGTTAAAAATAAGCTTAAATGAAGTAAAAATGTTAGAAAAATGATTAAGGAAATTGTGAGGTACTTGTTATTTAATCTAAAATGACTAAAAACAGTAAGAAAAATGCTATGAAAATAACAAGGAATGACTAACTTTAGTTATGGAAAACTCGTGTAACTATGAAAATTTTACACAGAGCAGAAACATGAGTAACAATAATGTAAAGAAACTTACTTGACATGGGAACAAATGTTGATGAAATGTAAACATACCTTTTTGAATGTAGACGCATTTTTATGAACATAGACGCACTTTTGCCACATAGATGCACTTAATGCTACATAAACACACATCTAAATCTATTCTAAGAAAATAGTTAACATAATAGGTTAAAAAATAGCACAACTAATCACACACTAGCACAAATAGTATAAAAAAACAAATAGGTGAACATAACATAAAATTGAGCAAAAAGATGCAAACATGAAGATGATAGCACATACACTATCACACAAACACAATTAGATCATGCGATGAAAGTGTAGTAACATAGAAATAAGAAAAGGAATTAAAAAATTTCCTTGATGTTAAAATTCTTTATGAGAAAAACACACACATATGATTCCACTAAGATGCAAGGTACATGTAGTGCACAAAAAAGCTAGAAAAAATGGCCAAATGATGGCTTTTTGGAAATTCTCACAAAAAAACTCACCAAATGACCTACACATTTTTCAATAGCCTAAAAACACTTCAAACAATATAAAAATGATGCTAGAATGAAAAAAATCAAGTAAGAATGTGTGGGGGTCTCCTTTGGGTGTGCTAGAATGTAAATAATGAAAAATAAATAAATGGAAGAAAACAAGCAAATAATGTAAACTAGATCCTACCTTCATGTTTCCTTGTAACCTCAGATGAGATGGATGAAGCATGGAGTGAAGTACCAAGATTTTGAATCTCCTTGATGGATTTGTATGTGGATGCTCCAAATGCGACTTTGAACGAAAAAAACTTCATGGTACGAGCAAGTGGATGAATGATGAGATTGTTTATCAAATGGGCATCCTAACAACATATGAATTCAAGTGGAAATTATATAGAGTAATGCTATAAATACCTTAATCTTATAAATAATATTTTTGAGGAGATGATCCTCTTATTTATATTTGAAGGAGGTGTCATGGATTGAGGATCAAGATTTGACTAAGTTGTAGGTGATTGAATGTATTTTCCTCATTTAACATGCTGATTTTGTATGTGAATTTGGGTGAGTTTAATAATAATTTAAGAGGATTTAATTTGAGTAATTTTCTCTTGAATTCTTCCATTGTATGTGCAATTTAGATTCCTCTTTTGTACGGTTCTAGAACTTGGGTGAGTGAGCTAGTGAAGTGGAGATGAGTGGTTATTTAATTCTTTATTTTATTTAAATAGCTAATTAAATTATCCAAGGAGAGTATGTGTATGTTTTACGCATGATATAATTAATTAAATTAATTCTAGTTGGATGTGGGTGAATGCTAGTTTAAATAGTAATGTGTAAAGCGTAGAATGTAATTTTAGGGTGTCTATAGTTACAAAAGAGATCAAATGGTAGACTATGGGAAAATCATAAGTAACAACCTTCATCATAAATTATTCCAATTTCCTGCATCTAACAATTTTACAATGAATTATTATATGGTTTGTGTCCTCACTTTAATAAGACCCTTTTGAGGCCTATCGACTACTCCTAATGTAACACAAAAGTCACATGCTTACAAGAAGTTTCCACAACTCACTCACAAGGAGTGAAATTGTCACTATCCTAGGGTGAGCAGGTGCATTTACCACGTTCATCATAAGGTTTCTTGAAGGAAATATGAAATAGAGGATATAATCCCAAGATATTTCATTGATTGAGAATTATGGGAGTCACTTCATCCAATTCCCAACCTTCACCTACATTAGGTTTGGAGGCTCAATCTTGACCCTTACAGGATAACCAAATACACGAGTGATAAGATCATCATGTTTGAACTATGCCAACAATTATATCATGTTCATACCAAGTGCAAGAATGTAAAAATAAATGTGTTTCATTTCCCATCTCCCGAGAATATACTCATGTAAGAATGTGATAAATGCAACAAACATTGAAACATCATTCACTAATCTTAGTTTGTATTCCTACGTATCTTGGTATGACTTTAAAATGATGAAGAATCCAAAAACTTTCATCTTTCCAATATTAAATCATGTGCCACAAATTGGGGACTATTGGTTTAACTATAAAAATGACTTCGAGGTCAGAAAATGAGATTACATGTGGATGATAGTGAACCAAATGAGATAATTAAAGTTTGATTTGTTTTTGGATGGAATAAAAGATTATGAGTCAAGCATGTTTGGTCCTGAATACCGATCGACATGATCAAAATAATTCTTCAAGAGAATCCTTAAGATACTTTGATATCTTTGAGACTGTTGTCTTGAAGAGTCTCTTGAGGACGTGGTTGAAGTCTCTTTCTTCAATTCTAGAATTTTATTCATTCCTTACCTTGTGATCTTTCCTTTTTGATAATCTCTAACATAAGATAAGGGGATGATATTGTTTTAGTTTGGTACTGAAATTTAATCATTCTTCCCTTTTTTTGGATTTGATAGTGGTTGGCTGAAACTTGAATGACTCTGATTGGTATCACATTCTTATTTTGGTTTATGAATGCTATAAATTGTGCGATTGTTGGGACTTCAGAGTGTAAGTTATGAATGTTCCATGAGTTGAACTTGAAAAGAAATCACTTAGGTCATTAGAGTATAACTTCTGAGAACTAACCTATTTGTTTCTAATTGATTAAGTATTCTTTACCTATAACATAGAGCCATTATCTTGATCAATCCAATTTTAAAATCTGTGTTTTGCTTGATATATTCATGGTCTTGTGATGGAATATAATTCTTATTTTTCTGAAAATTCCTTATTGTATTGATTTGATGTTTTCTTGAAATAACGAAGAATGTGTATCATGTATCACTTCTTGAAAAGTTAGAACTGGTTGAATGAAGGATCTTATTTTTGAAATTGAATGATGAGTAAAGTTAGGATGAGACATGAATTTCCTTTCCTTAATTCTGTTGTATTATTTATAGCATGTTAAAATGAGTGTTATGATGAAAATTTAGGGTTGTTATGTTGATTAGTTAAACCTTACTTTCTCATTAGAAACTTTAATATTCTCTCTCCTTCTTGTTTGTAATCTTTTAGGGAAAAGTCTCTCTATTTTATTGATGTGTTTTCAGAACTATTTCATAAACAACAGGGTTCTTTTTATGAGACAATTATTTAAACGAATAACGTTTTAATGTTACATTCTTATCATGCTCGGTTCAAATGAACCCAGACTTGTGCTAAAAAATTTTGCGAGATGGATTTCGTAAAATATGAAAGGAGAAAGACATATAGAAAGTTACATCTGTTTTACTAAAGAAATTGTATCTTTGTTATGATGATTATGTGGCATCATTCCTTGAGATGTACTTGTCAAAAATAAAGTGTAATGAAAGTATTTTTATATTGATGTTATGACACCTTGTAATCTCTAAAATACTTATGAATTCAGTGAATGTATCACTCCTTCTTGATGAATAAAATATGTGACAATTGCTAAATGATACTATAATGTAATACTTTCTTGTCATGAATTGGGATGTATTATTATTAAGTAATATCATAAATGAAGGAGAGCAATATATGTATTTTAGAGCTATGGAAATTGGAACTTAATAGTTCTTATATTATAAAAATATGAGTTGTGAATATGAAATCTTAGTTGGTTGTTCTCAAATAAAAGAGATGCAACTAATAAGCTGGATAAGTGGATCTTAAAACAATAAATAACTATTATTGAGTTATATATATATATATATATATATATATATATATATATATATATATGTATTTAGAGCATATGAAATCAGTTTTCATAAATGGACATTAGCCCATAATATAGAGAAAAAGGATAATACCCTTGAGATCAATCATTGAGACATAATTTAAGATCTTGTTTAAAAGTGTTACGAATGTTGTAAAGTAAATGGCTATATGTGTACTTCCTTAGTGATCGGGGATAATTTCTGAAAGTTCCTAAACATCTCTAAATGGTGTCGAGTGTATAAGATCATCTCGAGAGCTTTCCAATGACTGTGAGAACGCGACAAACGGACATCGGGAGCTCTAGATATGTTCGGTCAACGGAAAGTCAACTATGGTCAATCGGTCAATATTTGGACCAATCGCACCGTGACACGTGGCTTGCCAACACTCGTCGAATTTGCTCGATTTGCCTATCGGGAGACGACAAGTGGACTACAGGATTATTTCTATTCCACATTGTATGGGTCGAAATAATATTATTTTGGTAAGGTCACTTTTCAAACGCCACATATATATATATATTAATGTTTTAAACATTAGTATAAACCGCCAAAATCAAATGCATATGTTTTAACCACGTTGCAAGGTGGTGAAGCGGTTGTTAGGGGCTAGACCCATGCGTGGACATCCACGTGGCAAACAAGGTGGTGAAGCGGTTGTTAGGGGCGAGACCCATGCGTGGTACCAAATCCACACGGTGGTAGGGGGGCGGTTATGCTCCAAACTACATGCATGGAAAGGCTTAATTAAATCCTTAAACAATATTCCCTCTCCTTAGCCGCTCCACATGGGATTTTAACCCATTTAAAAAAATAGCCGCGCCAAATGGGGATTTTTATCCTATTCAAAAATCCTAAGTGGCTAAAATGGATATTAATCCCATTAAAAATGCAAAGGCCGCTCCTTATGGATTTTAATCCATTTAAAATTACATCCGCCCAACTTGGGATTTAATCCCATTTTTCATGTACGGGTGAAGGCTAATATTAGCCTATGGATGATATGCAATGCATATTTTTGGGCCCTAAAAATGTATAAATAGGGAACCCATTTGTATTGTAAAAACACAACACGAGCTTATTATTTGTTAAGCTTGTTGTGGACACACTGGTGACAACACATTACACACTGGTGGAACGGAGACACCGATCCCGAGCTTATTATTTGTTAAGCTTATTTGCGGGATGTGTCGACAAGTATTGTCTATTGGCCTATTATTTTAGGCAATATTAGATGAAATATTTGTGGCTAGGAGTTATTCAAACTACCTAGTCGGCCCATAGCGCCACACCAATTACTTGTAAATCCTGGATTGTCGACCGGAGTGCTAGCTTCGCATTGTTTGCATCGGGAAGGCCGATCACAGCCGAAGGAGATTGTACGCCAGGAAGGTGGAAGTCGGGTGCTATTTTTCACCCTTGTCGTCCGAAGAACTGGTGTACTGGTAGGCAAGTAAAATTCCATTAGGTTTTCTTGTGAAAGTACTATTGTAACTTACAAGTTTTGACTAGTGGAACGGTTCGACCACGAACCCGGAGACGTAGGCAATTGCTGAACTCCGTAATCAATCTGTGTGCAATTGTCGTTATTGTCTTGCATTATTTTAAATTGATTACTTAAAAGGAGTAAATTATCGGCAAATAATCAAAGCCTATAAGGGTCCGAGATCAGGTCGTAATAATCTGATTATTTTTGGATCATGTTTGGTATCGTGAGCTCGACACTGCAAAACTTACTAATCTCTAAAGCAAGTTTGGTATCAGAGCTGGTTTAGCTCCATATTTATTTTTCAGTAAATCTGATTAACAAAGTGATTGCTTCAAGTTGGTGCAGTTAGTTCAATTTGTGTGAATAGGGTACAAGTGCACTATGGGCAAGATGTCTAAACATGCAAAGCTTGAAGAGATTGAAGCTTATAATCACCAGATCCAGGAAGAGAACTCTCTCCTATGATCCATGTATTCCTCCTTGGAAGAGGAGAATGCTTGTTTGAAATCGGAACTACAAACCAAGGATGAGCTCTTGGCAAGGTTGTAGTGTGGTGATCAGAGGAAGGAAATACCTTGACTTCGGATGCGAGAGGCCATGGCGAGATGATTGCAGCCGTAAGTTGTTCACCACGGGAATCTTCTTCTTCCTCCCATTTGGTTTCGGATTCAGGTAATAAAGTCTTTGGTTTGTTTGAAAAGCATACTAGAGGCATTGGATCCAAGTTACTAGATAAAATGGGATTTGATGGAAGAGGCCTTGGTAAAAATGGCCAAGGTATTGCTAACCCAATACAGGTCGAGGATCGTCCTCATTTTGCAAGTTTGGGTTATCCTAGTGCGGGAATGGAAATTGGAGAATGCTCCAAGAACACTGATGGGAGACAAGCTTCGAAAGAAAAGTGATTACCCCACTAGTCCTACAAGAAGATTCTAAGCAGGAAAGTTGTGCTTCGTCGTCACAGGCAGGATGTGGTAAGAGAAATCAGCGAAGAGGTAATGAGATTCCACCTCCAGTTTCTTACCATAATCATAAGCAAAGTAAAACTTCTGATCCACTTTTTCAGCTTAAGAAGTATGGTTATGATTTTCAAAAGTTGTGGAATTCTTTTCCATGTACTTTTTATGGATTGCATAATCATTCGGTGGCCGAGATCTTTGGAAGAGTAGGACACGATGAAGAAGTTGATGCCGTTCATTAGGAATAAGGCAAATCGGAAAGACCAATCTCATCATGCGAGTCGAAATGGCGAAAATAGTTCCTCATCTCAGAAGGAGTTTAAGAGGAATTTTTGTGCTCATTGCCAGAGGAATGGGCATCGGGTGGAAAATTGCTGGAAACTGCATCCATCTCACCATCAGAGTAATGGCAAGCCAAAGATGGAATGGAGGCCTATTGCAAAGGCAGAAGAAGTTTCTACTCCACCACTAGTTGACAATTCAACCCAGGACCAGGTAATACCTGAAAGTGAAAGTCCTTTAAAATGGGTAAGTCAACAATTTTTCAATTATATATTGCATAATTCAGATTGATGGATCGTATGCAGTATTAAGTTTGGAGATCAGATTTTGTGAGAAAATGCTGAGAGAAAGGTTTACAATACTCAGTGGATTTTCTTACTTAGAAAATTTGATTAATGCTCCTAACATATCTCCTAATCAGCTTGTGAGTACCTGTTACAGCTTGGATACAGGATTTGACTCATATAAAGCTTGGAGATTGATCTGCCATTTGTGCAGACATTAGAGTTCATAGAGATCAGCTCGGAACTTCATTCTGTGTAGAGGCATTGTGACCGTGCAGCAGAATGGTAGCTGAATCACCGTTGGCATTGACGTGGTCGGAACTTCATTCTGTGTAGAGGCATTGCGACCGTGCAGCAGAATGGTACCTGATATTAGTATGTCAACAAGAAGAGCTCTCAAAGGATTAGCTCGGAATGTCATTCGGTGTCAAGGCATTGTGACCACACATTTGAATGGTAGTTGATCAACAGACTTAGCATCATGCATTGGAGGCTCGAAGTCTTGAAAAAGGCTTAGCATCATGTATCGGAGGCGTTGAGGTCTACACAGACTTAGCATCGTGCATCGGAGGCTCGAGGTCTTGAAAGAGGATTAGCATCATGCATCGGAAGGCATTGAGGTGCATGTAAGGGACAAGGCATTGTCCATCACCGACATTGAATCAATCAAAGCTCTACGTAACATGGAGTTCCTCAAACCGTTCGGATTCTCGGAATCAACTCGGAGCCGGGAGCTGTGTTATAGAGTTAAAGAAGATCCTTGTTGTCAGATATCAAGAAGCTTAGCACCACACGTAAAGAGCGTTGAGGTTTCATTCGAAACTTAGCACCAAAAAGCGAAGGCATTGAGGTATTCTTCGGATATCGAGTGGCGCAAACTAAGCATTGTGAACCCATAACCCACAAGTCCCAGGATCGGAGCAGAGTTGTCAAAGTGAGAAGGTTGGAGGAGAAGACCCAAGGGTCTACTACAGCAGCACTTCCGAGGAGGCAGCAGATTTTTCCAGATTCAGGACAGTATGGAAGCTTTTTGGGACAAAAAGCTTTTCTCAGTGGGGAGGTGTGATCAGGGGATCATTTCTGAAAGTTCCCTAAACATCTCTAAATGGTGTCAGTGCAGAATATCATCTCGAGAGCTTTCCAACGACTATGAGAACGCGACAAACGGACATCGGGAGCTCTAGATATGTTCGGTCAAAGTTCGGTCAACGAGAAAGTCAACTATGGTCAACTGGTCAATATTTGGACCAATCGCACTGTGACACGTGGCTTGCCAACACTCGTCGAATTCGCTTGATTTGCCTATCGGGAGACGACAAGTGGACTACAGGATTATTTCTATTCCACATTGTATGGGTCGAAATAATATTATTTTGGTAAGGTCACTTTTTAAACGCCACACACACACACACACACACACACACACACACACACACACACACACATATATTAATGTTTTAAAACATTAGTATAAACCGCCAAAATCAAATGCATATGTTTTAACCATGTTGCAAGGTGGTGAAGTGGTTGTTAGGGGCTAGACCCATGCGTGGACATCCACGTGGCGAACAAGGTGGTGAAGTGGTTGTTAGGGGCGAGACCCATGCGTGGTACCAAATCCACGTGGTGGTAGGGGGGCGGTTATGCTCCAAACTACATGCATGGAAAGGCTTAATTAAATCCTTAAACAATATTCCCTCTCCTTATCCGCTCCACATGGCCGCTCCACATGGGATTTTAACCCATTTAAAAAAAATAGCCGCGCCAAATGGGGATTTTTATCCTATTCAAAATCCTAAGCGGCTAAAATGGGTATTAATCCCATTAAAAATGCAAAGGCCGCTCCTTATGGATTTTAATCCATTTAAAATTACATCCACCCAACTTGGGATTTAATCCCATTTTTCATGTACGGGTGAAGGCTAATATTAGCCTATGGATGATATGCAATGCATATTTTTTGGGCCCTAAAAATGTATAAATAGGGAACCCATTTGTATTGTAAAAAAAACACGAGCTTATTATTTTTAATCTTGTTGTGGACACACTGGTGACAACACATTACACACCGGTGTAATGGAGACACCGATCCCGAGCTTATTATTTGTTAAGCTTATTTACGGGATGTTTCGACAAGTATTGTCTATTGGCCTATTATTTTAGGTAATATTAGATGAAATATTTGTGGCTAGGAGTTATTCAAACTACCTAGTCGGCCCATAGCACCACACCAATTACTTGTAAATCCTGGATTGTCGACCGGAGCGCTAGCTTTGCATTGTTTGCGTCGGGAAGGCCAATCACAGCCGAAGGAGATTGTACACCAGGAAGGTGGAAGTCGGGTGCTATTTTTCACCCTTGTCGTCCGAAGAACTGGTGTACTGGTAGGCAAGTAAAATTCCATTAGGTTTTCTTGTGAAAGTACTATTGTAACTTACAAGTTTTGACTAGTGGAACGGTTCGACCACGAACCCGGAGACGTAGGCAATTGCAATGATAAAATTAAACATGTAATTAAATGGTTAGGAAGCATATTTTACCTACATACCTACCTCACATGTAATTCAACTTGTAACCTTATAGGTTAAATGATCTAGTTGAATCTTTAAAATTGTTGTAATTAATCTTTAAGACAATGATTAATGGGTTAAAAACTTATAATCTAAGGTATGTTAGTCCAGTTGAGGAAACTCAGTTGGATGTTGGTACACATCAACTATAGTGTAGTACCTTCATAATGACAGGGGTCATTATGAGGATACTATGATGTAGTTGATATGTCTCAACACCCCACTTAGTTTGTTTAACTTGATTAACATAAAAGTAAGACTGGATCACGGTTCTATCCTATACAGGGATAGGAACATGATCTAGTGTCGAGGTCAACTCATGTTGACTTAGGATAACTAGACACACCCAATCAACGTAAATTGATTGAGTATGTCTATGTACCCTTAGTCACCATGAGTAGTCTTCCACACTAGTGCATGTTGTTGCCCTTGTCTAGTATGAAACCTTGAATCAAGTGGGACTAATAGAAGTCAGAAAGACCACTCTAGATAACAGAAAAAGTGTGGTGAGGGACTTATTCCATTTGATGAGTATGTCATCTAGGAATGTAAACATGATAAACATGTTTAAAATCTTTGGCCAAAGTATCACAAGTTTTGGTTGCATTGTCCTTATGTCACCTAGTTTAAGAAGTGGGATTTCAGATGAATATCGGTAACAGATATTCAGATAGGCCTCTTAAACAGAACACTTGGGTACCCCTAATAGGGTAAAGGAACCAAGTATATGTTGTATACACATTATTGAGTTAACATGAGAGATCGGTTTAATACTTGAGTCATGAAATGAGAGATCAATGTTTCACCGAGTCATTACAACTACATATGGTTTTTTGTTATGAGATGGAATGGCATTTGAATGTGTGTTCTAAATTATGTTAATTTAGAATAGAGAACATTATGTATATAAAAAAATCCTTTTTCTAAAGTCTTAAAATGGGAATGTTACATCTTGGTATCAAGTGAAGGTTGCAACTCTTGGACCTATTGAGTCCATAATCTAATAAAAACTTAATTTTCTTGTTAACAAAAAATGGTTAGAACAAGGGGAGATGTTGCTGAAAATAACCCACCTCTAGGTGGAGAAGTAGCTACCACACAAAAACTTGATGAGATCCTTGCTTCCCTGTTGGACACAAGAGATCGTCTGGTTGTACTTGAACAACAAGTTATGGGTAATGAGGAGGAAGAAGATGTTGGTAATAAAATCAACCACCTCTGTGGACAACACCAATATTGGAAATTTGGGTGTTGATAATAATAATGTTGTAAATGCTAATGCAAATGTACCCAATCAACTTAAAAATAAAAAGGCAAGATTAGCAGCTGAACTCACAAATGATATAAAAAGGATAAGTCCACCCAATTTTGATGGCACTACATTGGGGATGGAGCTGAGAATTGGCTCAATGAAATGGAGAAGTACTTTGCAATAAGGAACTTCTTAGAGGAAACTAAAAGTAGTATGGGAGCTTATCATCTTTCCCATGAGGCATCTTCCTGGTGGGACAACCATAAGGCTGAATTGAATATTGATGAATCAAACATCACTTGGGATCAATTTAAAAATTATTTTAGGCAATGTTGGCTGCCACAACTTTATTATGATCAGAAGATGATTAAATTTTAGAACTTAACTCAGGGAAAGTTAACTAGTAACAAAATATTGGGAGAGGTTCACTAAACTTCTTAAGTACATACCTCAATATCAAATGATGAGAGAAGTTCAGGATACAAAAATTCATTATGGGATTAAACCCTATCATAGGGGTGAAGTAGATGTTCACAACCAACCACCATGGAAGGGGTTGTAGAAAAATCCATTCGGCAGGAATAAAATTAAAAGTAATTTCTTCCCATAAGGAAGAAAACAAAAAGAAAATTCCTAATTCTTCTTCATCTCTTGCACCCAAAAAGGGGCATGGAAGAATTTTGGTACCAAAAATAAATTTTTTTGTTGATAAAATAAGAAAAAAACAACAACAAATAAACCTACTACAAATGTTTGAAACAATTTTGTTAAGAACAATAATAATGGACAGAAGTCCTATGGAGGACAAAACAACAATTTCAAGGCTGAAATAAATTTGAGCCTAAAAGAGGACTTATAGGGGGATGCTACAACTATGGAAAATATCATTATGCAAAATCAGTTCCCTCTAAGGAAGGATGAAAACAATCAATAACATAAGATACATGTTACGTAGTAGTTGATAAACAAGTGAAAAGTAAGTTACACCTATAGAAGTGTCAGGTAAATTATTTGGTATACATGTTACTATAATTTTTGATATTGGAGCTACTGAATGCTTTATTTCTAGTAAATTAGCTTCAAAAATAAAAATAAAATCTGGAAAATGGAAAAATATTGGGTTGTACATTATGGAAATAATGTTGTCCATATTGTTAGTAAATGTGCTTTTTGGAGAAATCCTAGAATTACCTAGTTTTTTTCCATTGAAGTTGATCTTTATGTTTACTCCTTTGGGGTCTTATGATGTAATAATAGGTGTTAACTAGGCTTGCTAAACATAAAAAAAGTAGACTATTTTGAAAAACACATTAGTTGTCTTGATGATCTATAGAAAACAACAGACATCCAAGGGATAAATGAGAAATTTTAGTTAGAAAATTATCATCTATGCAACTTAAAAAGGCCAAAAACAAAGGTTGCACTTTGTATGCAGTAAAAATTTCTAAAACAACTAAAGGGGATAGTGATTTCTTGGAAAAATATCCATTGTTAAGAGATTTCAGTGATGTGTTTTAGAAGAACTACCTGTCTTCCACCCAAATGGGAGTTTGACTTCACGATTGAAATCAAACCAAGAACTGAGCCTATTTCCAAGGCACCATATCGAATGACTACCATTGAACTTGGTAGAGCTTAAGGCATAATTACAAGAAATTTTGTCTAAAGGTTTGATAAGACCGAGTGTCTCACCTTGGGAGCACTAATAATTTTTGTGAAAAAGAAAAGATGGAACACTTAGACTGTGTATTGATTATAGGATGTTAAACAAAGAAACAATAAAAAATAGATATCCACTTCCTAGAATTGATGATCTATTTGATCAGATGTGTGGTGCATCAATATATTCTAAGATAGATCTTCATTTTGGGTATCATCAAGTTAAGAATCAAAGATGAAGATATTCATAAAACAACCTTTAGGACAAGGTATAGGACATTATGAATTTATAGTTTTACCTTTCGGTTTGACAAATGCACCTACAAATTTTATGAATTTAATGAATAATATCTTTCAAGAATACTTGACAAGTTTGTACTTGTATTCTTGGATGATATTCTTATCTATTCTAAAATCATTGATGAGCATCATGAGCATTTGAAAATAGTACTTGAAATCTTAAGAAAAAGAAGATTATATGGTAAGTTGTCCAAATGTTCTTTTTATGAAACAAAAGTGCACTATTTAGGACATGTCATAAGTAAGGATGGAATAGTAGTTGATCCATCAAATATTGTTTCCATAACTGAGTGGCCTACACCTAAGAATGTACATGAAGTCAGAAGCTTCATGGGTCTTGTTGGTTACTATAGAAAATTTGTTAAGGACTTTTCAAAAGTTGTTGCACCGATAACTTCATTACAAAAGAAAGATAAGAAATTTGTGTGGAGTGATAAATGTGAATCAACATTTAAAAATCTTAAGGATCAATTAACATCTACACCTATTTTGGTTGTACCTGATCCAAATGGAAACTTTACGGTAGTTACATATGCTTCTTCGGAGAAGGACTCGGAGGTATTTTGTTACAAAATGAACATGTTATAGCATATGAGAGTAGAAAACTCAAGTTACATGAGTTGAATTATGCTCCCCATGACCTAGAGCTTGCTTCCATAGTTCATGCACTTCAAGTATGGAGACATTATCTTTTAGGAAGACCTTTTGAATTAAAGATTGATCATCTTGGGCTGAAGTATATTTTCACTTAGCCAAATCTAAATGCAAGACAATGAAGATGGTTAGAGTTTTTGTCACAATATGATTTTGACATAAGTTACATAAAAGGAAAAGAAAACAGAGTGGCAGATGCACTAAGTCATAGGAAACATATTTCTACACTTATAACTTTGAGAACTCAGTTTAAAGGATGAGGTAAAAAGTATCATGGAATCTGATTTTACTTTCAGCAGGTAAAAACAACACTTGTTGCAGATCCAAATGACGTAAGATATAAAGGTTTTCACTTTGATAATGAAGGAATCTTGAGATATGATAAGTGGGTGTATGTACCTTTGGGAAATGAGTTAAGGAAAAATTTGATGATGGAATTTCATAATTCACCTTACTCAGACATCCTGGTATTACAAAAATGCTTGCTGATGTAAAACAACAATATTTTTGGAAAGGGATGAAGAAAGACATAACTGATTTTGTGACACACTACTTGGAATGTCAAGCATGTTAAGGTTGAGCATATGCACCCAATTAGTTTATTGTATCCTCATAGCATACCACAATATAAGTGGTAGGTAATTAGCATGGATTTTGTTTAGGGGCTTCCTATGTCAAGAAATAAACATGATGTTATTTTAGTTGTTGTTGATAAACTGACAAAAGTAGCACATTTTATTGTTGGTAATCTTAAGGATGATTCACTTGTTTTAGCAAAAATATTTGTGCATGAAATTTTTAGATTACATGGAGTACTGAATTGATTATATCTGATAGAGACCCTAGAATGACATCTCAATTTTGGAAAACACTTAATGCATCCTTAGGAACAAAATTGAATTTTAGTTCCACATACCATCTAAAACAGATGGTCAAACTGAAAGAGTTAATCAAGTTTTGGAAGATATGTTAAATGTACTACATGGATCAACAGTACAAATGGGAAGAATACCTTCCTTTAGTTGAATTTTCTTACAATAATACATATCATGCCTCTTTGAAAATGACACCTTTCGAAGCATTGTACGGAAGGAAATGCAAAACCCTAGTTAGTTGGGATAACATTGAAGATAGAGAGTAATTGGACCTAAATCCTTACTTGAAATGGAACAAAAGTTAAAATGATTCATGAACATTTAAAAGAAGTAGAAGATAGGCAAAAAAAGTTATGCATAGATCTAAAAAGGGTTGATAAGAAATTTGAACTTGGTGAAAAGGTATTTTTACGGGTTAAGCCTAAAAAGAGTTCTATAACCTTTGGAAAGGAAGCCAAATTATCACCTCATTATGTGGGACCTTTCAAGAGATTGTTGAAGTAATCAATCTTGTAGCTTATCATTTAGCATTACCCCTACTTTTTCATGAATGCATGATGTTTTCCATATTTCTTTGCTTAAGAAATACATTTCAGATTTATCACATGTGTTAAATTGGGATTCCTTGCAGGTCCAAGACCTAGGAATAATCATGGTTGAACCCATAAGAGTGCTGAAACTCACCAGTTGCACTTGCAAAATCATGAAATTAGTCAATGCAAGGTTCAATGGGACCAGTTTAATGAAGAAAGTGCAACATGGGAAAACCTTGAGGACATGAAAATTGCTTTTCCTCATTTATTTGAACAGAATTAATTTTGTTGATTGATAACAATTAAAGACTTTTTTTTAACTTAAATTATCAATAATTCTGCCAGTTTTGGGTAGGTACTATATTCATTAGTACTGGAACAACTATTTTAATGTTGTAATAAATTATGAAAATTGAAATTCTCAAATCTGGTTTTTTTGAACTTATGGATGAAAGAACTATAATTATGATTATTTTTCTTATTGAGAATGTGGACTAAGTTAATCATCGGATGATGATGATTTTTTTAGGAGGGAGGTATGTAACACCTCTAACATGGTTGATATCTATGATGACTTCTATTTTTGGAAGTTGTAAACGTTGATATGTGATTCTTGTCTTAAGATGGTGTACTCTTATGAATTATGAAATCATGTTTGTTGTGATAATATGTTATCTACTGAAATAGGTACAATTCTACCATGTTTATGCTGAATAGAAAATGAAGTAATTCATCTCTTCTTATGTTGAATAATTCACTACTTGGGAAATAAGAAATTGATTCAGTTAAACTAATTCATGAGTCTTTGTTGCACTCAATTTGTGCTTCATTTTTCATAATTTTTGGATGGATACAAACAACATTACCTTGGATCAATTTCATTGATCCAAGGTATGCTTCTAATTCATGACTTTGTGGTCATATTGACCAAGCTGGATAGATCATGTGATCTCTAAATTATGACTATTGTCCTAAAGTCACGAATGATCTCTATGGCTTCCTTGCTTCGTATGTGATCTTGGATGGTAATTTGGTTCTTCTTTGGTAAGTTTGGGATGTAATTCTTACTATAAACTAGGGAAACCTAATTAAACTATGTTCCATAAATTGGTAACCCTATTCTAAAGTTGTAACCTATCCTAAGTTACTATGTTCTTTTATTAAGGTGTGTTGTTAATAATTAAAGGACCTAAGACTAAAACCTTAGACTTAGACCTAAGGACCTAAGTTAGTTCCTAAACTAATGTTGAACCTAACCTAATGTTTGGCTAACCTAAAAGGGGCCTATGGGATGACATGAAAAGGGGAAGGTTGGTGGCACCAACCTCTAGGAATTTATGAGGAATTAAAGGCATGTTTATCTCTTTGAAGTTTGCCAAATTTGGAAAATGCATGAAAAATGATAGGGGGGTGAGTTGGCACCTCCACCAAAGTGTTAGTTGCATGCATTTTTAAATTTAGTCATTTCCACATAAAGTTGGTGGTGGTGGGAGATGTGGAAGGACTGTTAGTCTATTTTTCATTTAATATTTTTGGAAATGGAAAAAACCACCTAGGAAGGAGGAAGATGGAAAGAAGAGGGTTTTGGTTTTGTTTTGGTCATTTGGTCTTTTTGAGCTTTAGCTCTGCATGTGGTTTTTTTCTCTTCGAACCACAGTTTGAATCCTTGCATGAATGTTTTACCTTGCATGGCGTTAGAAGATGAAAATAGCACTAAAAGCTATAAGAGGAAGTAGAGAAGGTTTTGAGGAGATTTTTGGCATTTCGAGGGAAGGAATCAAGCTCTTTTGATATTTTCTATGAAAAAGTGAAGATAAGAGCTCTATCAGGCATGATAGGCCCTATCCATTAAGTCTTTTTCTTTTACTTAAGTGCTTCATAAAAAAACTCTTCTCTTTTGGAAATATTTCTTCTAATTTTTGATTGATTATTCTTTCTTCAATGGTGTTTGTTTTGTTTCTTCTGGATGCTTCTAGTTCTTCATTGTTGATAAAAAATATAGAAATGTAAATGATTTGTGACTGTAATATGCTAGCTTGTTTGTAAATTTGAACCTTCTTTCATTGGAAACAAATCAATGTGGTTCTCTTGATATTTGAATGAAATTTTTTTTGAAGTTTTTTAATACTTTTTAAATAGTTATCATGGTTCATGAAAATCTATAGATCTTAACTTTCTTGCCTTTATACTATTGTTGATGGGAATCTAGCTTGAAGGAACCTTCGTTTTTGCATTATGTCATTGTTCAATTTAATGTGATCTTCTTCTTTTTTGGTTATTTTTGATAATAAAAGTAGAGACCATTGTTTTTTTTGCTCAACTTGTTTCATGACTTTTTTTTTTGTAAATTCCCAATATGTGTGTTGTATAGATTGGAAAACCCTTATTGGGCATTTTCATATCTATTCTTCGTTCATTTTGTTGAAAGTGTTCAGTAAAAGGAATTTGAATTTGAAAAAAACCCATTTTTTTTATTTTTTTTATTATTTTTATTTTCTAAACCCACTTTGGATTTTAGATACCTTATAGATATATTTTTTAGATTTTGGGAAATTTCTCTCTAAATCATTGGCTCATTGTTGAAATTTTGTGAAAGGAAGTGGTTCAAATGATCTTTTCTCCTTATGGTTTTAATGATCTTTCTCTCCTTTTTGGAATGATTTTTTGATATTTAATTGATTTGTTTGGGACTAACTTGAATTATAATCTGAGTACTACTCTTTTATCTTTCTTTTTTTCTTTTAGATTTAAGTTGATGATTGATTCTTTATTTTCAATGTTGAATAAGTGAATGGTGTTTTACTTTTTGTGGAGGAAGGAAAAAATTTTTTTTGTTGTTTTTTTTTTTTGTTTTTTTTTTTTCATGTTTATTATTCAAACCCGAGCTATGTTGTTACCTTGAGTTTTTAGTTTGATCTTAAGTGGGTTTCTCTTTTGGACATTTAGAATTTTGTTCCTTTCTCTTGAAGGAGTTTGTTTTCCTTTTTTTTTTTCCATGTTTTGCATGGAATGGATGATTAGCTTGTGAAAAAATGAGAATGGTTGAGGCTTCCTCCTTATCATGTTTTAAATGTTTTAGATTTTTATATTGAAGGGAAGTTTGTTGATTTTTGTTTCTCTTCTCAGATGTTCCAACATTGGGGTTTGGGAAACTGAATCTGCTTGATGTTTAATTATTTTCCTTTCTCTATAATTGATATATTGGCTAGAATCTTTAAGATACTTTGATATCTTGAGACTATTTTGTTTTGAAGAGTCTCTTGAGGACATGGTTGAAGTCTCTTTCTTCAATTCTAGAATGTTATTCATTCATTACCTTTGTAATCATTCCTTTTTGATGAACTCTAACATAAGATAAAGGGAATGATATTGTTTTAGTTTGGTTTTGAAATTTAACCATTCTTCCCTCTTTTTTTTTATTTGATAGTGGTGGTTAAAAACTTGTGTGAATGGCTCTAAATTGGTATCTTTTCTTTTTTGGCTTATTATTGATATAAATAATAGTAGTTTTAGGACTGCAGAGTGTTAGTTATGATTTTTCCTTTGAGTTGAACTTGAAATGAACTCACTCAGGTCTTTTAGAGTATATCTTCTATGAGCTAACTTGTTTGTTTTAATTGATTAAGTTTTCTTTACCTAGAGAATATAGAGACATAATCTTAATCAATCCAAATTTAGCCTCTGTGATGAGCTTGAAATATTCATGATTTTTTGATGGAATATAATTTTATTTTTTTTAATTCCTTCATGTATTTGATTTTGATGTTCTCTTGAAATAGAAAACAATATACATATTTAGATGGGTAGATTTGTGTATCTAAGTATTACTTCTTGAAAAGTTAGAACTAGATGAAAGGAGGATCTTAATTGGAAATTGAATGATAAGGTAAAATTTAGGATGAAATATGAATTTCCTTTCTTTAATTTGTTGTTTTTTTCTAGCATGTTGAAAAGAGTTTTATGATGAAAATTTAGGGTTGATATGGATGATTAATTAAACCTTACTTTACACATTAGAAAACTTTAATCTCTCTCTCTCCTTCTTGGTTGTATTATTTTATGGAAAATTATTTTTTTTATCTTGGTTGTTTTTTTAAACTATTTCATAAACAACAAGGGGTTCTTTTTATGAAACAGTTAGTTAAAAGCACAATGTTTTAATGCTATAGTGCTTATCATGCTTAGTTCAAATGAACTGACCCATGCTAACAATTTTGTAGATGGATTTCATAAAAGATGAAAGGAGAAAGACATATAGAAAGTTACATCTATTTTACTAAAGAAATTGTATCTTTATTATGATGATTATGTGGCATCATTACTTGAGATGTACTTTTCGAAAAAGAAAGTTGTAATAAAAATAGTTTTATATTGTTGTTATGACACTTTGTAATCTCTGAAATACTTATGGATTCAATGAATGTATCACTCCTTTTTGATGAATAAATGATGTGATGATTGTTAAATATTACTTTATTGTAATACCTTCTTGTCATGAATTGGGATGTATTATTAAGTAATATCCTAAATGAAGGAGGGAAGTTTTAGAGTATGGAAATTGGAACTTAATAGTTCTTATATTAGTAAAACTATGAGTTTGTGAATATGAAATATTAGTTGGTTTATTTCACATAAAAGAGATGCAACTAATAAGTTGACACTCATAAGTAGATCTTTAAACAATAAAAGAACTATGTATTGAATATAAATATATTATGTGTTGATTATATATATATATATGTGTGTGTGTGTGTGTGTTTGAATTATTGATGTATTTGAACATATGAAATCAATTTTTCATAAATGGACATTAGTCCATAATATAGGGAAAAAGGATAATTCCCTTGAGATCAATCATTGAGACATAATTTAAGATCTTGTTAAAAGTGTTATGAATGTTGTAAGTAAATGGTTGAATGTGTACTTCCTTAGGTAGATTTCCTTAATCATAAATTGGAATGCTTTGAAAGGATTTAAATGGAATTTAGACTTCATCTCCATGAAGTCTAAAATAAAAGGTTTTATAAGGAACTTATTTAAGCTAGGGCTGAAATAAGTAAGGAACTAATTAACACACTTTCATAACTATAAGATATATTATGATATACATGATGCAAGTTGTTTCATTTAATGATAAACTTAAACATGTAATTAAATGGTTAGGAAGAATATTTTACCTTGCATACCTACCTCACATGTAATTTCAACTTGTAACCTTATAGGTTAAATGATGCTAGTTGAATCTTTAAGCGTTGTTGTAATTAATCTTTAATGAAGTGATTAAATGGGTTAATAAACTTATAATCTAAGGTATGTTAGTTCTA
Source organism: Taxus wallichiana var. yunnanensis (assembly GCA_018340775.1). Classification (NCBI taxonomy): domain Eukaryota; kingdom Viridiplantae; phylum Streptophyta; class Pinopsida; order Cupressales; family Taxaceae; genus Taxus; species Taxus wallichiana. The sequence goes on along the minus strand of CM031239.1, from coordinate 757,009,237 downwards.
GTTGAGGAAACTCAATTGGATGTTGGTACACATCAACTACATCATGTAGTACCTTCATAATGACAGAGTCATTAGAGAGATACTATGATGTAGTTGATATGTCTCAACACCCCACTCAATTTTTTTAACTTGATTGACATAAAAGTAAGACTGGATCACGGTTCTATCCTATACAGGATAGAACATGATCTAGTGTTGAGGTCAACTCATGTTGACTTAGGATAACTAGACACACCCAATCAATTAAGTCGATTGAGTATGTCTATGTACCCTTAGTCACCATGAGTAGTCTTCCACACTAGTGCATGTTTCTTCCCTTGTCTAGTATGAAACCTTGAATCAGATTGGATTGATAGAAGTCAGGAAAGACCACTCTAGATAACAAAACAAGTGTGGTGAGGGACTTATTCCATTTGATGAGTATGTCATCTAGGAATGTAAACATGATAAACATGTTTAAAATATTTGGCCAAAGTATCACAAGTTGTTGGTTGCATTGTCCTATGTCACCTAGTTTAAGAAGTGGGATTTTAGATGAATATCGGTAATAAATATTCAAGATAGGCCTCTTAAAAAAACACTTGGGTACCCCTAAAAAGGGTAAAGGAACCAAGTATATGTTGTATACACATTATTGAGTTAACATGAGAGAGGGGCACCAACCCCAAAATGAGCACCAACCCCTAGTTTAGCGGGCACTAACCCTACAAGGAGCACCAACCCCGATTTATTGGGGTACCAACCCAACAAGGAGCCTATAAGCCCCAATATGACCAAGCACTAACTAAGCCACCTGAAATGAAGATAAGTTAAAGTCCTTATTACTCCACCAAATTATTGTGATCACTTGTTTAGCTCCTTCTACTCAAAACCCTATCAAATAATCCTCTCTCCTTCTCTCTCATACATGCAACTTCATATACTGATTAGGTCAAGTGAACTTTAAGAAAATTTGCTCTACTCTTCTTAACTCTTCATGTATCTTCTCAGATATACCCTATATCCCTTACACCTCTCTTACACTGTCCTTTATCTTTCTCAAACATCCATCATCTCCCCTAGCTCAAATGAGCTATTACACTTCACTTTTATACTTGACATACCACCGTAAATGACCACAGTCAGCTACGAATATTAAGGTTGTTCATGGAAACATAATGACATATTCCAAAATCTCATATAAATCACATCAAGAGGCCATATAGGTTGATATAGGCCTAAACACACCAAATCCTCTCAATTAGGCCTAAAACACTCTTCACTAAGGCACAAATCTGAACTTTAAAGGCAAAAATCAACTTCATTAAGGCTCCAAATCTCTACACACTTAAAACAAATGATATAAAAATATTAAAAATCACAATAAGCTATGTACCATCTATATTCATCATGGAATACTCCATAAGACAAATGCGCCCATTTAGGTAATAAACACCTAAATAACTAGTCCACAAGAACAACCAACTTTACATATCAAATCATGTTATGAATACTTCTCAATCACATGAGTAGATGTTACAGGGTCCCAAATAACTCATCAACACCACCAAAAATTCCATAAGACTCAAACACACCTCCTTCTCTATGCTCGCTTAAGCATGCTAGCAATGCTCAAAAGTAGGTCTTAAAAATGAGATGGTTAACACCTCAATTTACCTCATCATGGCATAAGTAACATAGAAATATAAAGGTATCATACTCATCTAATTCAAAAACTCATAAAAATCACCAAATCATGACACAAGGCACTCAAATAACTCCATCTCTCAAATTGTTCAAACTATAATTTTTGGTCTCAAGAACCGGTCTTGAGAAAGGTGAACTCCAACAACTTAAACATCACTTCCAGTGCACAACCACAACATGGAAAACTTCATAAATGATATGTTAAACACATCAAAATACTCACAACCCTATGTAACATGGAAAAAACAACACTTACATAGCTATTCCAACACACCTACTTGGTAAACATAATATGGTTGAGTAGGCCAATATGGTTTCAACATGAAACTACATCATATGATCACAAAAAGGGATCCAACACATCATACCAGGTCTCTACCATCTATCCAATACCATCTAATAATGCTACAACATACAAAACATCAAACACACCTTCATACCTCCATGACCGGTTTTAGCCCTTTAGGCCAAAATCGATATGACACATTGACAACTAGTTTCACCAATTTTCTCCACATAATTTATCCAAATATTTTCATGAAAATTTAGTACATATTGTAGACACCTAAAATATTCTTACACTTAGCATTTCCTCCAATTCAACCAATTGATGACACTTCGTTAATCAACCCTTTTTCACTCCATTCTCGGATGCCCATTCATGACACCCTCTCACTCATATTCCTCCCATAATCATCTTATTTAGCTAATACCTCTCTTATTAGCTAAAAATTCCTCCTTTGGCCATTCGAACCTCCCTAGTTCTCTCTAGACCACTTCTATTGGCTTCGTAGGCTATCTATCACCAAAATTGGTTATCCGGACCCTCCCAACTCTCAATGAGTCTCTAATCACTTTCTAATCGAGTTTAACTAGCCTAAACCAAGCTTAACTAAGCCTAAAATATGTTTATCTTAATCTTATCTAAAATTGATTTTAAATTTTTAGTCCCACATGCACCCAAAGTTCAACATCCCCTCATTTTGAAATCTATAAATAGAAGGGTCACCTCTCCTTGTCAAACTTACAACTTCACTCACAAGTCCTTCTCTCTCACATTTGGAGATATTAGCATTAGACCTCATTTGCATTAGCAAAGCTAATAGGCATTTGATCTTGGCTATCCTCCATTGTTTAAGCTCCTCCATATTGCATCCATAACTTCATAGTAGGTTAGTAGGAGGGTATATAACTTGGCCTTGTATCCATTTTAGAGAGACCTCTTCATCTCCATTGAAGCAAACAAAAATGTAATTTGATTGCTCATAGGTTTAACTAGGTTTAGTTAGATCATGGAACTAATTAAATAGTTTCTTGTTTATTAACATAACTAATATTCTCATGCATACACATATAATAAGATTCCTGGAAAAATTGGTTTTTCATCATGCCTCCCGCAACACACATCTATACTAGTAAATCTATACAAAACAAGGTTTTTATTCCACTTACCAAAACACTTGGAACATGAAACCACCACAAAAATGAGCTATGAGGAGTCCTCTACATCCCTGAGTCATCAAACTAGCTTTCCCAATTATTTTTTTGGCCATACTCTATATATTTTCTCCATCACTTTAGAACTAGGGTTTTGGGAGGGTTTTGACCTATTTTACTTGTTAACAATGGTTCATAAAATTTTGATGACCAAATGAACCCATTTTTTTGAAAAATATTCTTAGTTCCATTTCCTAACATCCACTAAAGGCTCATAACCCCATGCAAATCACACACATGTGGGTGAGCATCTCGAAACCCGACATTTGAATTGGAAATGGCAACTCTAAGAACTCGATAGGACTAAAAATAGGTTTTCATGCTTTATCTTCATCCTACGGACCTTAAAATTGATGCACACCACAAGGATAACATCCTTGCTAATATATAATTCCAATTTATTTCTACTCACTTCTACAACTCTCAATACACCATGACTTACCCATGCTTTCTTGTCTTTTCTCCATAGTCTTGGTTCAATAGGACCTTGAACATGCATCATATACCCGAATTATAGAATCATAGACCTTCCACACCTATCATATAATGTAACAATTCCTTTCACATAATTTCATTGACTTACCTTGGCCTACTCTTCTCCATACTTCATGCTATGCATTCACTAGGTCTAGGACTAGGCCTAGAATGGCTTGTACCATCACCTATCTTCTTTGAAACAAATTTTTTTATTCATAATTCATACAATAAAACACCTCTCGACACAACTTACTAATCATGATAGACCTCAAAAATACATTCAACAACCTTTAGAGCTCTTATTTACACTACCCGCTTGCTTTACCATGCACCAAAACATGCACTCACACCTAGTTATCATGCATCTACAACAATGCAACTCATCATGCCACTTCTCCATCCAATTAGACACCCCATGCTAACTCAAATAACACCAATGACATCAATGTGAATTGAAATCAATGAAAAAAACAACGACGCAATGCCCAACATTGATATGGTATCTTGTAGAAAAAATATTTATCAACATGGTATTGATTTCCATACGTTTAAAACTCCACTGGTACTACTTGATCTCCTAAATAGTGGTGAGGACAATAACTATGATGATGAGACAGGTTCCACACATAGCCTCTTTGATAACCTCACATAAATAAACCTTTTTATTGAAAACCTCTACATTAATACCATTGAATTATAACTTGTCTAGCCTACACTTATCATTCATGACCATTTACATCACATCTCTATGGATCTCTTTCAAATTTTTGAGGCCATTTAAGAGTTTCTCAAGACTTAGAATCCCATCCCTGTTTTTGATCACGGGAAGGGAGTCAATATTGACCTTAATGCATCCACTTATTTTGGTGAGGAACTAGAGTACCCTAGTCAATAAAAAGGTAAAAATAAAAACAAAAAATGAAAAATAAACTATCCCATAGTGAAAACCTTGTTGAGGCACTATTCAAGAACCATAAAATCAAAAAAATGAAAAATATTAAAAAGAAAAGGGATGTATCTCTTAGTGAAAACCTTTCTAAGATTTTAGAGAGAGGGGACTCTAATTCATCTCATACTGATGATTTACATCAACCTATGGTATATTTTCCAAAAAAAGACACATCCAAAATGTTAGTTAAGGAAACAATAGACATCAACATCAACACACATGAGCAACCAAATATTTTACAACTTGGTGCTATTATTTTAGAAAAATAAAAGGAAGAGTTCACAACAATCCTTATGGAATTTCAATATATTTTCACATGAACCTATAAATATATGCTAGGATTAGATCCATCTCTTGTAGTGCATCACCTTGTGGTACATCCAAGTGCAAAACCTATCAAGAAAAAATTGAGAAAAATGCATCCCAAAGTTACATTACTTGTAAAATATGAACTCAAAAAAAAATTGGAAGTAGACTTCATTCGACCAATAGACTACTCAACATGGATTTCAAACATAATACCTGTTGCAAAAACTCTAGGAATCAAAATATGTACATATTTTTGTGACATCAATAAGGCTTGTCCAAAATATGAATTTCCTTTACCAAACATAGATATGATCATGGATTCAACAATAGGTCATGAAATGCTTTCCCTAATGAATGGATTTTATGGCTACAATCAGATATAAATTTATAAAGAATATCAACATAAAACATCATTCATTACACCGTTGGGAACATTCTGTTATAAGGTCATGCCTTTTGGCCTTAAAAATAGGTGCTATATATTAAAGTGTGATGAAAATCATTTTTCATGATGTGCTATATGATATAATGGAAGACTATGTAGATGACATACTAAAAAATATAAAAACATGAGTAGATCATTTGACAATATTGAGGAACACCTTTGAAATTTTACGTGATTATAAGGTTAGACTTAAGTCAAAAAAATGTGTGTTTGAGGTAACATCAAGAAAATTATCGGGATTCATTATTTCATGGAGATGCTTAGAATTAGACCACCACGAAGGTCAAGGATATTATGGAAATGTCTCCACCCAAAAATATTAGGCAATAAAGATGTCTTTAAGGAAAGATCCAATCAATCGGAAGGTTCACTTCATAACAGGTAGATAAGTGTCAACACTTCAAGCAATTACTAGAAAAGGATGTCCACTTTAAGAGGAACCAAAAATGTATAGATTATTTTTCCAAACTAAAATAATATCTATCAAGTCCATCATTTTTGTCGTCACTAACCCCAAAAATGTGGAATTTTTGAAAAAAAATTCTTCGCTTTTGGTAAAGTGACCCATTTTACTTGGATGTATCTACCTCGTTGATGTAAAAAAGTGCAAAAATATGAACATTTAGCCAATTTTGAGCAAGTTTGGGCTTAAATCAGTCAATGCAGACTTTGGAGGAATAAGATGAACAATTCCTATGTTCCCCACATTACCAATTTATCTACATTAAAAGGACTGATAGTTTTGATAAGATAAATGGTGTTCTACCAGAACATGTTCCTTTGTTGCTTTTGTTCTCTGGTTCCCCACATTTCCCGCATTTCCACAACTCTCCCTTTGCATTTTATTTTTGGAGATCTTGGGAACTCGTGGAATAGTTCCGTCTTACCCTTTGTTCTCTTCATGCCCAATTTCTTCGAATATAATTTATCTTCATTCATTGTGGAAATTGTGGATGTTTTTGGAACAAAACAAATAGTTCCTTCTTGGCTTTGGTTCCCCGCAGCTGTTTCCGTAGCAACACTCTTCTTATCCTTCTTTGTGGATTTTGCTGGTATTTGTGCAATAGTTAGAACTTGTTCCCCTATGTCATTGTTTACTTTCATACCCTATTCTCCCACATTTAAGGTTGTTCCTCCAGTTATCCAAACTCCCATCATAATCGATTTGTAAAGGGAAACAAAAGAGAGTTCCCATGAGCATATTTTTATCTCGCATAACACTATCTTTGCCTCTAAATCAATTTTTTTGAGCTAAACCCTATATAATCCCCCATACTTAGTCATTGTTACCATTTTCATACTGATTTAATATTTCCCTATCCATTTCCTTTCTACCATGTACCAAAAGTGATCCTTTTCTCAAAACTTTGTCATTTTTCATCCAAATTCAAAAATTCAAGTTGTGAAGGAACCTTTTGTTTCATGTTAAAGGTGAGTGATTTTATCGTTCTTTTGTCTAGTTTTACATTTATTTGTGTTTCCAACCCTCTCCTTTAAATACCTCTTGTAATCCATTGTTTACCCTCTATTTTCTTTGAGTTCTCCCCAATCTTTCCACCATGAAGTTCCAATACGCGGGGTATGAACACATTTTATCATTAGAAACCTTCATGCTTAACATAGGAGATAGTGATTTCACACACATGAAATTGAATGAATTTTGTGCCCAAATCTCATATGATAGTCCCAATGTAATTTACCAATGTATTATAAATAGTGGAATTACGTATGTTGTTGGCTTCCCCACCTTAGTGCAATGCACTGACACATCTGGCCTATGCCTCAAATTTTGACCCACAAACTAAAAAATTGAAAGACCCCCAAGAAAAATTATTTCCAAATTAGATGCCCATTATATTAATGTGGCCTTTGGAATCCCAACCTTTGAAGAGTCCAAAATATCCACCAGATTAAAGCCTAGATAATTTTTGACCAAAATCGAGATAACTATAAAACTATGATTACTAAATCCCGCTCAAAAATAAAAAGAAAGGGTCTTCCAAGTTTCCAAAAATCCCATGTACGAATTGATTTCAAAGAATAAATTTCAAATATGATCACACTATGGCCGAAGATAATAGGTATTCCATCCACCAATGAGTTCCAATATTGGATGTGTGTATATATCAATGTGATATGTGAAGATAAAAAATGGTTGAACTGTGGGGAAATAATTTATGAGAAAATGACTCAAGCAATTTATTAATGTACACTAGATAAAACAATTTCACATGACCTCATACCTAATGTACACTATATTATCCTAAAGGGTGTGGATAGGATTATTAGGGGAAAGAGGAAAAAACATAATGCACCAAGATATGAAGTTCTATACTCAACGCATCTATGAAAATAACAAAATTCATCATGCATAAGTGAATGATGCTTTAAAAATGTTCCTTGTCGACTAATAGAAGGTAATGTGACAAAAAGGGTTTTTACAGAGGTTAGGCATTTGATTTCTACATATGGTAGCCTCTTCATTCAATTCATGAATTTTTATACATTCGGGTAGATGGATTTAAAGAATTACTAAAAAATATATCAATATACTACAACGAAAAGTTGATTTTGGTTGAAATCTATAAATAGTTGGATGCGCTTCACTATACTACGGGACAAAAATATATCAAGAATTCAATTCTCTATCTCGCTAGGAAATTAGACTTTTAGGTATGCCCTTAATGCTTAGAATGTCGAGAGGACCATTTCAGATTTCAAATTTCATACTTACCAGAAGAGGTTTTCCTTTAAAAGTACATATTTTATTTCAAATAATATAAGAATGACCTACTATCATGTGCCAACATTCGAAGACTACTGGGGAAGATACTTTGTCGATGAGTACGATGTGAGAAAAAGGTTCTTCGACAGGACTATCATTGCAACAAATCATGGATATATATTTGTACAAGGTTCTTAAAGGCATGGAATATGATGATTCTGACTTTTATACTATGGAATTCACGAGGTCTATTCAAGACACTCCTCTACCTACCATTGATTGGTCTCAAAAGGAGAGGGACAATCCTAATAAATTGAACAACCTAGTGCTCCTAAGAACTAGGCATTGGTATAATAGGAAGTTAAAAGAGTTCAGAGAATCAATGAAGACATCTTCTTCTCAAGAATCTTCCACCTCCCAAAAATATGTTCTAACACAACAAACTCCTTCCTCCTCACCCTTGGACTTAGGAACCAAGGTGTACATGAAGAAAGATAAATAAAAATAGGTAGAGAAGAAAGAAGAAACACATGAGAAAAGGGTGGAACAAGAGAAAATCGAATAATTTGCTTTGATGAAACTACGTATCTTTGCTAAGAAAATACCACCGCAATTTTAAGAGAAATAAAAAGAAGAGGAAGAAAAACAAGATGATGAAGAAGAAGAGGATGATGTAGAAATCATTGAACCATATATAGGGAAAATAAATGTCTCCAGTGCCTCGGTTGGAGGTTAGAATACCACCCTTTTCTTCGATTATGACTTGCATTCTCAAGGTATCTATTTATTAACTTCCAAGTTCTCATACTGTCCTTGCATTGCCTCCTCCTATAGCTCCTTCTTCTATTGATCCCTTCACATGGGTCCAACCCATGATTGACTACATCAAAAGGAAATCTCAATATCATATTGAAGTTTCATTGTTTAATACATGTGATCTCTTATTGGTACAACTCCTCCTCCTCTTAAGAAATAAAGACAACTTCTCATTTGGTTTCATATTATAAAGGAAAACAATTTTTAGAAATTTCTAAACCAAATGAAGACAAAAGTGATAAAGAAATATCCATTTCTAACTTGGAGCTCACTAGAATTTCACTCGAAGAATCAACCATGGAAGGAGAGGTGTAAAATATTAGGGAGACTGTATCCAAATTCATTAAGAGCGTGGAAAAAGGAAAACAAACTCAAGAATATATTGAGGAGCAAGTAAAAATTCTTTCAAATTTTATCAAGTCTTTCCTTTCATTAGACAAGACTCCTCTTGATCCTACTCCCCTCTCCTCACTTACACCTACTGCTGCCACTTTTGGGATAGATGTGAAATATATCCCAAAATTCATAAGCATACTACATCTAGAAAAGCATCGAGAGGCTTGGGTTGAAGGAATTATAGTCTCTGGTTTGAAATTCATTGATGAAGCATACAATTTGTATGATAATATCACTTATTCTCAAGAACAAATCAATTTAGAAGTTGACACTATTGAGAAGGAACTCAAAATGTGGGTAGATTCCATTCAAGATCTCTGAATCATGAATTCAACTGATGAAAATATTCTCCTTTCTCACAAGATTTTTGATGATTCAAAGAGAAACCTATCCAATACCTAGACCTACAATGTGGAATGAAGAATTAAGGTTCTAGAGGAAGATGCTATTGAGATAAGTAGTATGGTACAAAAATTTGAATCACGTAGGATGAGATCTTCACTGATTTACAAGCCCTCCATTGCCAATTCTACAATGATAATTCAACAGTGAGGAATCCAAATGATCAAATCAAGGAAAATTCAAATCACTTATTAAAGAGGAGCTATTCAAAGAAGAATTAGTCAACAAAGAAAATATGGAGGAACTCTCGTAGCTGCACAATGTCTGGTAGAGGAAACAAAGGGACTTATAAAAATGGTGGAATTTAAAAAGAGATGGAGTACCCTCTTAGAACTTGGTTATCTTCTTTTACTAACACCATTATCCCTAAGAGCACAGAGATATCAACTGCTATAACAAAATTAAGAATACAAGTGCTCAATGAAAGTACTAGCCTTAGTTGTTTTCACGCCCCTTCCTCTTCTGGCTCATAGTGTTTTCTAATTGTCCTATTTTGGAGTTGGATTTATTATTCTAAAAAGAAAAATTGTAAAATAAATCCAACTTATGTAATTAATTAATTAAGTGTTTAACACTTAATTAAAGAAAATTAGTTAGAAAAGGTAGTTACATCCTCCCCTCAACCTATATAAGGCCTCATTTTCACTTGTAAAGGGGTTGGATATTGGTGCATTTGGATGTAATATACAGATTTTTGATCAATACAAAAGAAATATTTCCTTTCCCATTCAAAGTCTTTCCATTTTCTCTCTTTCAATTTGATTAATGTGATGGTTTTTTATATCTCAAATCTATTTTTTATCCAAATCCATGGAATAAAATGTGTTGAATTTTTTTGAATTTTCATTACATGTGTTATGGGATTTTTTCATTTATGTAAACACACATGTTCTTGAGTTCTATTTGCATGCATAAGTAGAATAAAAATCTGCAATCTATTTATTTGAAAGTGCTACTTCTTCCTTCCTCTCTTTTACAATCAGTTGGTAATCTTGGAGAACCAAGAGAATTTTTTTATCTTTGATTAGTTAGTTAGTTGTAACTATGTTTTCTTAGCTAACTTATCTTATCCTAATCATGCTGCTGAAATTCCTCCATGCCTTTCTCTAGTTTATCTTCTCGTATTGAAAATAATGATTCAAATGCCATGGTCACCAATATCCTCATCTGAAATTAATTAGTTTGTACATTTGTATATACTTAGGGTTTTGGATTTTGAATAAGGTAACCTCCCATTAAAGATGAGGGAATTGTAGACACAAAATTATGCACTTTACACATAATTTGGCCTAGTCTTATACTACTATTTAGAATGTTATCAAGTGTACAAAGTACTAATTAATCCCACCTTTTGGCCATCTTTATTTTTATTTTATTTTGTAGTTCCCATGTATTTTCCAACACTTATCCATCCATTTCGCAAATGACCTGACATTTTAGCCTAAATCAGGGCACCCTAACCTATATAAGGGTACCCCGGTCCCATCAGTGGTGCCCCAATCTATGAAAATCCTCTTTTGCTCCTTTTTGGGTCATTTCTAGTTGTTGGTCATCTTTATCTTTTTCTCAGTTAACCTTTTCAGGATTAATTACAAAATTAAGCTTGAGAGCCCTATAAATATAAAGTTATAAGACCATAATGAGGGTCCTAGGTCATAGCATTACACACTACTATCACTCCATCTAGGGCTACATCCATTGCATCACTTGCATCCACATAACACCATGCATTCAAGCTAGGAGATCTACATCACACACACTTCATAGGGGGAGGGATTCTATTCTATTCCATGCACACATACTATTTACATTTTCTATAGTTACTATTGCTCGCTACTTCACAAAGTATGACTGGACACAAGAGCACCTAGGGCACGACATGCACACACTCACCAGAACTACATCCGGGTCCAAAATGTAGTGTAACACTTAGTGATAGGTCCACTAGCTTGGTGGATGAGGTCAGTCCAACCCATTAATTTGAATCTTTTATTTTTATAGGGTTTGATACTTCTCTTTGCATTGCAGGTCGTTACACAATTCATTTGTTGAATCCAAAGTGACAAATAGGAAAAATTGGAACCAATTTGTGAACATACCAGTTGTAGGTTTTGAGAATTTACAGTTTTCACAACACCCAAGTTATAGACCGGGCATGCCAGGTGCCCCCCACTATACTTCTAGTCACCCATGTCATCTCGATCTACTAGATATACCTTTCACAAGGTCATTGAGTGTTTGTCTGCACTTTCTGATTTTATTTCTAGATCTGCGACAATATGCAATAGTCACTTATTATTAGCTAAGTTATTCTTCTCCTTCCTCTTGCACATTAGGGTTTCATTTCATTTAGAATAGTTTACTTGCATTCATTTCATACTACTCTAGTTCATTTTATACAATGTTTTAGTCCTCCTAATTAGATTAAATAGGGTTACTATTTCCTAGCATATAGTTCTATTTTAGTTAATCATTTTGGTGAACCCGACGTCTCCTTCTAACACCTTCTACCATTTTATCTTCCCATCCTTTTCCAATATGTCATCTCATTCCTAAGTCATGGCCCAATCTTCGTATCCTACCTATACACCTACCAAGATCACTAATGTAGTTACTACTACCTTCGAATTCATGCACATGCATACCCAACACCCCCTCAATTTGTCACGCCTCACCCGACCCATCCATAAAATTTGTTACTACCCATCGCACCCACATAATACCACATGTTTCTCCACTCATTTTTCTACCTCCACTTTGGTCACACCTACCACTCCATCAACTACTTCCAAAGGTTATGATATTATTGACCAACTCAAGAATACACCCACTAAAATATCACTTTATGACCTCTTGCATACTTTTGATTTCCAAACCTATACTTGAGGATACCCTTCATGTTATTCATTTCGAACATGACCTCTACTAAATATTTTACCCATCTCATTTAGTCTCTTCGTAGTTTGCCTTGTTCTCTCTCTCCTTTACAATTGATGACATATCACCCGATTCAAAAATAATCCTTGTGCCCGCTTACTCATTGTCGTTGTCATTAACACTACTTGTATCAAGCGTGTCCTTATTGATAATGGGTCCACCATTAACCTGTGTGCCCATTATCTCTTACAAAAATTAGGTATCAATGATAGTCTCATCTCCCGTAACTCCACTCTCATCCGTGGTTACGACTCTTCCACTCACACATGTCTCGACACTATATCCCTCCATATTTGTGTTGGACCTAAAACAATTCTTACTAAATTCTACATCCTCGATGCTTCTTTTCAATTCAATATCCTCTTAGGTAGACCTTGGATCCATGTCATGCAAGTTGTACCCTCCACTTTGTACATCAATGTGTCAAATTCCTTCATGATGGTTATGAACATACTATTACCGCTAACTTGAAACCCTTCAAATATTGTCGCATTGATCATGTGACTTCTATGCCTATCCCACCACATCAGCCCATTTTGTATGCTAATATGGATAAATATGTTGTCACCAATCTAGTGTACCCACCTCTAATATCTCTATCATTCTTTCTCACACCTCAACTATTATTTTTCCCACTCTATTTATCCCTACTAGTGCACCTTCCTCCACTTCCTCTAACTTCAAGTACTTCTTTATCTCCACTCGCACCTCAGCTATTATTCTTCCCACTATATTTGTCCTTACTAGTGCTCCACCTCCACCACCCTCTCCTCCTACCCCACCTCCGAATGTCCTCAATAGCGCTACCCAAACAAATGATGCACACAATAACATTTCCATCGTGTCTCGATGACAAGGTTGATGCTATTGAACTCATTGATGAATCATTACAAAATCTTGATTTTACTCCTCTCAATATAGATAATTCTTATTTTGATGAAATATTTGTCATCGATGGCCTAGGTGAGTACCAATTCAAAACCCTCCATCCACTAATGTCATGGTCCTATATAAGGGCTCTGTTAACAGTGTCGATGTAGTTTCATCTTCCTCTCCACTAGAAGTAGTTTCGTGGCCCCCCTTCACCTACACTTTATATATCAATAGGACATTTTGGGAACACATTCCTCTTGATCTTGCTATCTCTGATACTACTGTACACATGATTTCTTACCCAATTTTTACATGACACTTAAGGACATATTATTACCCCTCCATTCTTCCCATATTTATTACTAGTTACTTCCACATTACAATAGCTTATGGCCTATGGGTTTTTCACTTGACCATATCTATTACATGCATTGCATGTGGTTTTCCATTTACACTTGGACGATCTTGGCTTGATTATATTAGTGGCACACTCAACCCACTTCACTCCTCACTCTCCTTCCCTATGCATTTTGGCACTATCTCCATTGCTAATGATTCTTCTCCTACATATGTACCTAACATTTCACATTGGTGTGATCATGATTGTCCACTAATTGATTTTACGGATGAAGAATATGTGATGAATGCTTATATCCTTTGTTGTAATGCATCTTTATATGATCCACCTCATTCTATCACCTACCAAGTTTCCAACGTGGATCTTTCCAGCTTTCAATCAAGACAACGATGATTTTCTTGATGAAATAGTTCCCATCATGCATTTATCTATCATCCACATTCTATATACTACACTAGATTCCATTACATCCGGTTTAGTTTTATCATCATTTCCTATTCCATTTCTATACACATTACACATTCCATAACCACTAAATATTCTACATTACCTTTCCCACAACGTACATTTACATACCCTACCCCTTTACATGGTTGTTGATACTACGTTTTCTTCTACGTGTTGCACTCACCACCCTATGACGCACTCTAGTTCCTCCATTCATACTCGATTGCCGAGGGTTTACCAATAAAATGGACCTTACCTACATGTGACATGTCATCATACCACATTCATTGGATTAGTGACCAACGCTCTAGGCTATATTGTCACCCACACTCATCATCACATCATGTAGTGGTATACACCTTAGGTTAAATCACCACTCTTTTAATCAATTTCTCATTATCCTCTTACTACATATTCTATTATCCTATTCTAAATCATTCTATTACATCATCATTTATCCTACTCATCACTTAGTGGTATACGCTTTAGGATAAATCACCACCTCATTCTTATTCATCACGTAGTGGTTCATGCTTAGTGCTAAACCACCACCTTATGTTATCCACCATCTACTCATATATGCTCCATCTCGACTTCATCACTTGTCTCGTAGTGACATACATTATAGGCTAAATCATCAACTTCTTCCATCATGTAGTGATATAAGCTTAGGGATAAATCATCACTCACACCTTCCACATGTTGTGGTATATGCTTATGTTATAGGGTCCACACACACCTTTTTATATCGCACATTCCCATCCATTCATATTATAGTGATACACGCTTAGGGATAAATCGTCACTCACACCTCCCACACGTCGTGGTATATTCTTACGCTATAGGGTCCACACACACCTTTCTATACGATGCATTCACATCCATTCATCTTATAGTGGTATATGCTTAGGGATAAATCATCACTCCTCCATTCAACAAAGTCATGATAAACACTTTGGGTATATGGTTCATGCGCATTTCTCCCCATGTCGCATTTCATCACCATTACACATACACAAACATCACAAACAAGCACTAGACACATCCACCACTAATAAACCATTTCCTGATGACACACTCTTGTTTACGGTTCACTCTTGACTACTAAGGGGGAATACAAAATGAACCTCACTATATACACATTCCATCCACATGGGGGCACATTTCTCCTATCATTCCATTTTGCATTCCATTCCATCCATCCATAATAAACAACATTGTCATAGTAGCATTTATTCTTACTTGCTAGTATTTTCCATGCTCACTTTACTATACATGTTACATTTCTTTCTTATATGTCATTATCATACAAACATGTGTGTTCAAATCTTTGTTTAGTGTGATCATAGATATAGGAATTTACATGCGACATGGATGCTTGCCTTCTACCCTTACTAAATTGGTCACTAGGGGCATCCACTTTTGACTTATAAAGGTGCTAAAGTTTCATTTTGTACTTGGCATCTTATACTACTTCCTTATACACGTTTTGACATATTGGTTATCACTCTAACATAGTAACGGGTGTTCCATGTGCAACACTTGTTTTGCGGGTTTACATGTTACCATGACTACTGTTTGTTTCTACTTGTCTTCCATTATTTGCTATTGTATGCGGGTTTTTCCATTTCTTTGTGTGCAAACTTGTTTGCTATTTGTAGGCCATGATGGCCTTGCGCGTCTTACGACATCATGAGTGATGTCCCATGTTTGAAACATGCCTTTTGCACTCTTCTTGTTTTTTTACATGTTTACATTACTGTGCTTGGTAGTTTTTCTGCATTGTCTCAGCATATTTTACACTTATTGCATAAATATGTTTTTAGACTAACACTTGTATTGGCTAACCATCCCATTTTTTTGCGTACCAAAAGGAGAAGAGAAAGAACAGATCCGAAGGAAGAAAAGAAATGAGTTCCAAAGCGGAAGGGTCAGAAGATCTATGCTTTGGGCTTGGTAGTAAACAGAGCCAAACCTACTTGCATAAATAAACAAAGCAATACTGATAAACAAATGACGGAAAAGTAGATATGAATCTAACAGATCAAACACATACAGATCTAACGTAAGAAAGATCTAATGTATAACACAAATATTGAGCACAAAGTCCGAATAATTATATTACATCGTTTTTCACATAAGAAAGCTCAAAGTCTTTCTCTCCTCACTTCTATTTCTATCTCAAAATGTTCACCTAATACAACAAGTATTCTTGTATTTATAGAAGATGAGAGAGAGAGAAGGCAAAATGGAGCCAACCACTTATCTACAAGATATTTACAAAATATCTAAAGTCATGTTGACTTTTACATTTTTGAGTGGATGACATCATCCCATGATGCAACATGGATGATGTCATCGCTGCACCAACATACTTGAGATATCATAAAAGAAAGCTCTGAGAATAGCGAGAGGAAGAAGAAGAAGAGGAAGAAGAAGAAGCTAGTCATCATCATCGCCCCGCGGCCGAAAAGGGGTCCGCCGCTTCGATGCCGCCAGAGATGAGATGTGGAACTGAGCGCGGTATTCCAAGAACTTGCTGATCATTGACCCGAACTGATCCTGTGATGGATCCTTGTGCCGATCACCGATTACTTCGCAAGTTTCCCGCTCTTCTACAAGCTTTTCGGGAAGTTTGGAATAATCTTTCTCCGCCTCAATCAGGAAACCGATGAAGTCCCTGCAAGCCAGCAGGTTATTGATGGATTCGGTATCAAACGTGACTTCTGGCCCTGTTCCTTGAGAAGCTAACTCCTTGAAAATCCGGATAGTATCATCAGCCGTTCTTAAGGTGAGGGAAGGAGTGAGCAACCCTGGATTCATGGATAAAACAATTTTCTCCATTTGATACATCGCATCCAGGGCCTCTTCCTTCACCTTATCTATTTTTTCTAACACAAACTCAAGCTGATCTATCCGATAGTCCAGAGTGGACATAGTCTTGTTGAGGGTCCTTGGGTGACCGAATACTCCGAACTTGACCAAATCTTCGACCAACAAATAACATCCGCTGAAGGCCTCGTGTTGGAGTCTAGCGTTTTCTAACTCTTCTGATATCGGGACTGCTAATGCTTGAGCTCCTTATTCGCCTTTTCAATGTTCAGGGATAAGCTGATATATTCGGCGATTACCTTTTCGCTATCTTTGAGAATCTGACTTCTCCAAGCAGAAACAGCCATGCCCTGCTCACCGATCTTTGAATATTCATTGATCTTGTCCCGACCGAGCACCAGAGTCTCGCGCAGGCAGCAGGAGGTGCACTTCCCATCTTCTCGTAAGGCCCAAGGTGTATTTATTCTGTTCTTTCAGCAGCCTTTTCTCTTCTTTGGCTTCTCGAAGCTTTTCACAAAGTGCATCAATCGCGGAACGAGCTTCCCCGAGACTTTCGTGAGGACGCCCCCATCAGACTTGGGTCACCGTGAAATCTGGCCGAGACAGATCTTCTTTCTTTGTGATCGGGGTAAGCTATTTCCAGACTCTCTCACCGCAGCGCTTTTGAGAAGCGTGTAACCGCTTGTGCTTCTTTGCTCCTTTAGCCGGAATAATAATCGAAAAGTCCATCTGAGCGATGGGGACTTTCCTCTTTGGCTGGCGGCTCACCGCCGAGAGATCCAAGCTGGTCCTATCAAGAAGGACCAGAGACAGAGGGGGAGGCAAAGAACAGAAGAGGGGAAGAACGTGGAGACACGCGGCGGTGGGCATTGAAAGAATAGCCGCGAGGTGTCCACGGAGGAAGGGAAACCGGGCTGCAAGACATAGGAAGGGAAGGGAGCCCGAAAGGAGAGAAGAAATGGAAGGAGACAAATCAGCAAGAGAGGAGAAGATGGATGAAGAGGCAGGGAAAGGGTAGAAGAAGGGGGAGAGGACACAACCAAAGGAGTGGTTGCACGACACTGGGAAGGAGAGGAAGAGAAGAAGAAGGGACAATGGAACCTCCGTAGTCGTAGCAACGCCGACATCCCGAGTGGATGGGCCTTCGAACGCCCTCCATGAACTCCTCTTCCAAAGTTATGACTTGTTCAGTGCTCCGAGGGGAGAGGACTTTCAGTGGGCTTCCTCCCGACCGGTGCTTGATTCACCTATCGCACCCTTGCCTTTAGCCGCTTCTTTGATCTCGAGGCGCATTACCCAAAGGAGAAGTTATAAAATCTACGCCGAGGTAGATCAATCCATTCATACGGCACTGTGAGCTCCGTTCTCCGCATGGTTTCTTTGACCTCTCCTCAATTGTCTCGAGGAGCCTCGCTTCTATCAATGGCCGGAAGGGCCAATTGTCCCCATCTCGTGTTATTATACACCTTGTCTACTTCATCTTCCGAAGTTTGGAAGCCTTTGGGGACGATGGCCACTCCATACTGAATAATTTCTGCCAATGCTAAGCGGGAGTGATCCTGTCTCCTGAGTGCCACCTCATGGATGACGTCAATGTAAATGTCCTCAATTTGAGGGACATGGATAGGATCAAGCTTAGCCTGGCAAGCAGCCTCTCGGGTCGAATGTAGGCCTCACTGGGAAATCATGCTTTAGATTGAGCAATTCTAGCTCTAAAACATCTCCTTCGCCTTGTGATAGCCGGAACAAGTGTATCGGCCACTGTGAGGGGGAAAGGAGTTCCACCCTTCTTTCTCTTCTGACACTTCTCATGATATGTGACCAGCTGCCTTGACAATTCCAATAGAACCAGCTTTGGTCCAGCATACCTTGGCAACCTAGTGGGCTCGCCCAAGAAGTTAACCGCCCTCAGATAGGTGAATGTGGGAAATTGGGTGAACAAGGCCCCCCACTTTTCCACAAAGCAGAAACAAAGATTCTTAATCAGTGCGGCCATGAGTCAACTTTGGTCGCAAAGATGCATATAATATGGTAAGAAAGCATCATTGATTTTTGAAAAGTGTTGATGCTATTCTCCACCTTTAGCTCGGGTAGTATTCATATATCTTGGCCCGAGGCCAAGTTCCACTTCGGTGCAGCCCCTCGATAGTCCCTTTCGACGCCGCAAAGATACACTACGTAGGAGTTCATATGAAACACTCTGCGGCAAACCGTCAGAATGCCGTAAATGGCGCCGCTTATTATTTCCCCACAGGCGCCCGATCGGGCAAATTTTTGTTCATCGCCTCTGTACCGCAAAGATCCATTTATGGAAGTAGTGGGCGTCTCAAAGCCCGAAGACTCGCCAGAAAGTGATGGTGTCACCGAAGTTCTTCTGAGAAGTCGCTTCGGTGGATAGTCTGGGGCCACCGGGTCACTACCTTCTTATTTTTGAGGTAGACTTCATTCATTAATTGCATGCATAGGTCCTCATTGCCCTCCCAGGTCTTGACACATTCTTCTTGGGTAACGGCCACGAAGCTTCGGTGATGAGGGATGCCAAGAATCTTTTCAAAATGGCGAGTGGTGAGGTCAATGACCACTTCTCCCTTACTATTTTCGACACACCTGGTGTCCTTGTTGTAAGATTGGGCAACCACCATTATGAACTCATTATTAATAGCGCTGACTGGAATCCCACCGGCGAAATGTAGAGCACTACCCATCAATTTATCCATCCAGGGGCTTCTTGTTACTTTCTGAGTTCTCACCTGCACTGGCCCATGTCAATGTGGCCTGGCCTGTAATCTCTCGACATCCATATTGCATTCCGCCTGAGATTCGGGCATTCTAACCCTTTGGTACTTATACTTCATTTCTTCCTCTGTTAGCTTAGCTTTTCCTCTTGGTTTGGCGGGTCTCTTGCTTGAGGTAGACATGTGTTCTTCAAGGCTTATCTGATGATCTGCACGTAGGAGGAGTGAAACCCAATCCAAGAAGCTTGAATTAGTCATTTGATTTTCAATGGGAACGCTAGCAGTAAAAAAGAGTTAGAACTTTTAAGGCTCTGGCGCAGGCGCATGGAAAATGTATATAACAAAAAAAGACAAGGCGCACAGAAAAGGACGCACAGAGGTAAAATTGCGCCAAAGGCGCATGGCGCATGGATGAAGCAGCATCGCATTTTATAGAAGGCGCACAGAAATGCATGCTACATTGATATTTGTGCGCCTTTTCGCGCATGGGCAGATTTTGCGACATGGGAAAAAGACGCGCCAAAGGGATGAAGGAGGCGCGGGTTTTGAGCGCCACATAAAGTCAAAGGGTGCGCCTAAGAGCGCATGATTTTTAACCGCAAAGATGTCGGGTAGACGCGCCGAGGGGCGCGATCGTTTCATTGCAACATGACGCAACAAAGGCGCCATGGAGAACACTTTAATCATTTAGTCGCTTTTTCAACTCAATCTTCCACCCGAAAGGAGGCTTGGTATGACAAGGTTTTTATAAGGAGGATCTCGTGATGGCGCTGATGCGAAACCACCCCCTTTTTCCAACAAATCCGAAAGAGGAAAGGAGTAGGAAAAGAAGAAACCGACAGACAGGGAGAAACAAGCCCAACAAGGCCGGCTAGCCATTAAAGAGACAAGACTATGCAAGCAACAAATGTGACTCCGCTAAAGAAATAAGCTCAACGAGAGAAAACACAGACCAAGAACGTGAAAGCTTTCAAAAACAAACCAGGAGAACCACCTACCTCGAATATATATCGAAAATTTGTGGCGAGTGGGTCCACAGAGCAATGACGGCGACAGGGCAGAGCTGACAAATCCAGAGCGATCACGTGCTTGTCAAAATGGAATGAAAATGACAGGGCGGGCACTGTTATATATAACAAAACTTTGTCATAAATGCGCCACCCACTATTTGAAAAGGCGCGCGAAAACGACTGTCGACAGAGGAAAGCATGCGCCCTTTGGCGCATGGAAGTAACTGACAACAGGAGAATGGGTGCGACTTTTGCGCATAAAACGAGTTGTCGACATGAATTTATGCGCGCTCGCGCACTCAAAACGTGGTGTAACAAGGAAAATACATGCGCCTTTTGGCGCATGGAAAAGAGGCGCGACAAATGATATGTCAACATCGAGGCGCATGCGCCTCGGCGCACGCAAATAAGGCTTAACATGCTTTGGCGCACCGAAAGACGTGTTGACATGGGAAACCATGCGCCAAAGGCTTTTTAAAGGGGCGCACCAAAACGTGGTGTTACAGTGCAAATCCATGCGCCCAGCCAAAAAGGCTCAAAAAGACTAAGTTCGAAAGCTAGATTTCCCGAGAAGGAATTTTAAATCGTTTCGAACGCGAGGGATCCCTATCGAGGGATCAAGACAAAAATTTTCGGTATGGTTATCGGTAAAATTGCCCTTGTCAATTTTACGATAACAGCTGGCTCCTCCTGGGGACTATCCTTGAGTAAACTCAGGGGTAGAGAATCCCAGATCACATGTGCCTATCCATTGGGTACGGAGTCAAAAACAAGGGGGACCGGAGGGAGAACAAAGGAAACACACAACAAACGAAAGCAAACACGCGACGAAAGCAAACACACAACCAAAATAAACTGTACAAAGAAGAGAGCAAGCTCTACTTCCTGAAGATCTTGAGATGTTGCCCGCTGTAGGGAAGCGGGAGTTCAGCTCCATCCAGATACGAGAGATAGAAACTATTCTCTCCATTGAGTTGTTTGATTTTGAAGGGCCCTCTCCACAAGGAGTCAAACTTTCCATGCATACCCTTTGGCTCTCTTCGCTTGTCCCAGAGAAGGACAAGATCTCCCACTTCAAAATCCCTCTGCTTGGCCTTCTTGTCGAAAAGCTTCTTCACGTGATTCTGATGTTCAGTGATCCTGTCGACCACCCTTACTCTCTTTTCTTCAAGTTCCGCAAGGTACATGATTCTCTTCTCTAGAGAACTTTGAAAAGTTTCATCTTCGATAGCTTGTGCCAAGCGAAGAGCAGGAAGTTCCGCTGAAATGGGAAGCTCGGCATCAGTGCCATATAACACTTGAAAAGGTGACATGCCGAGAGATCTCTTGGGAGTAATACGGTCTGCCCACAAAGCGTCGTACAAAGCCTTGTGCCACATTCGCTGGTTTGATTCCACCAGCTTCCGTATAATGGTCACTAGGTTCTTATTGCTGGATTCCGCCTGACCATTTCCTTGCGGGTAGTAATCCGAAGCATGGGCTAAAGTTATTCCATATTCATAACAAAAACTAATAACTTCTCGGGAGGAGAAGTTAGAAGCATTATCAGCAACGATTTTGTTCGGGATGCCGAACCTGACAATGATATTTTCCTTGATAAAACTGCAAACCACCTCAGAAGTGGCATGCTTAACTGGTATGGCTTCCACCCACTTGGTGAAGTAATCAGTTGCTGTAAGGACATAGCTATGTCCGGCACTCGATTGGGGATTGAGTGCGCCAATAAAATCGATTCCCCACTGCTTGAATGGCTCATTGATAATAACCGGCCTTAGGGGAAAGGCAGCCAATTTGGGCTTACCAACAAACTGCTGGCAAGGCTCGCATTTCGCTACCCAGGTAGCTGCATCTTGAAAGAGCGTCGGCCAATAGTACCTGGCTCGAATGATCTTATGTGCCGTCACGGAAGAAGAAAAATGGCCTCCACAGGCTGAGTTGTGAAAACTTTCCAGCAGTTTTACTTGCTGGGGCTTGTCAACACATCGCAGAAAGATACCATCTATCCCACGCTTATATAAACCGTCATCCCAGATAACATACTTGGCCGCTCTGAGCTTTATAGCACGCTTCTCCTTTGCATTCAGGTGCACTGGGCATTCGCCGTAGGTGAGGAAGAAAGCGATGTCGGAGTACCATTCGTCACAAGTTGCCACAAACAGAACCAGAGGTAGAGAAACAGGCCCTTCCAGAAGGCTTTGCGCTTCGTTGGTACGATTTTCTCTTTCATCAGGATTTTCTGAACCCTTGTTCTCAGCCATTAGCTGACACAGGCCTTTGCCCCTCACCAGCTTGGTGGGTTTAATATCTAGGTCATATTCCCGGACCTCATGATCCAATTCCTCTCACACTTCCCAACTCTTGTTGAGTTAGAATTGATTTCACCGCCGTGTGGGACCAAGACCACCGTATGCGAGTTCGTAATGTAATACCCGAAACTCTTCACCGCTTTAACGACGACGGCAAAGGCGTGCTTTTCCAATTGAGTCATTTTCAACTCGTGAGGCTTGAGAGGAGAACTCATGAATGCGATTGGAGATTCAATATCCTCCGAGTTCTTTTGCATCGATTGCAGAAACAGTATGTTCGGAGGCGTAACTATACATAATGAAGTCTTTGGAGAAATCCGACATACCAGACCGTGCATGAGCAATGTGTTTTTATCTCCTCAAACGATCTTTTCCCTTCTTCACTCCATCTGAAAGTTGGTGTTCCCTTCATCATGTTCAAAATGTGGCGAGTCTTCTCAGCAAAGTCAGGGACAAAACGCCTAAGAAAATTCACCTTTCCGAAGAAAGAATGAACACCGGTCTTGCTTGTGGGCAGAGTAAGGCTCTGAATAGCCTTGACCCTTTCGGCATCAATCTTTGTTCCTTCTTTGCTAACCACATGGCCTAGCAATTTCCTTCCGTGACCCCAAAATGACTTTTTTGGGTTAAGGGAAATTCCGTGTTCTCGGCATCTGGCCAATACCTGTTCCAAATGATCATAATGATCACTTCGCTGCTTGGAGAACACTTAAGTCATCTAGATAAACTACAATGACCTTTCCCATCATGCCTTTGAAAGCAAAGTCCATGGCTCGCTGAAAAGTGGCACCAGCGTTGGTTAGGCCGAAAGGCATCCTGCTATAGGCAAACGTACCCCACGGAGTAGTGAATGCTGTTTTGAATTGATCTTCAGGCGAGACTTCAATCTGATTATAGCCCGAAAAACCATCAAGCATAGACAAAGATTTCCGATCCAACACCGCTGCAGTAACTTGATCCATTATGGGAAGAGGGTAGTTGTCTTTCAGCGAAGCTTGATTTAAGTTTCGGAAATCTACGCAGATGCGTATTTCACCGTTTTTCTTGCGTACTGGCACAATGTTCGCCACCCAAGTGCTGTGATGGATAGGGAAGATGATTCTTGCGTCCAGCATCTTCTGAATTTCGGCTTGAATAGTGCCCGAAATCTTGGGATTATAATGCCTTTGCTTCTGACGGAAGGCTTTGGCATCTTCTTTTAGCGGTATATCATGCTGAACGTCCTTTGGCTTGAAGGACTTTAAATCGGCATAGGACCATGCCAATACATCCATATATTTCTTCAGCAACTTGACAAACTTTCGCTTTTCCAAAGGCAAAGATTTGCCAATGTTCACGAATTGCGGATGTGCCTCTGAACCCATATTGACTGGTTCAGTCTCTGGAGATGAGCCAGGATCATCCCGCCTCTTCTTTTTTACAAAACGGTCGTGCCTGTCAAACAAGCGTTCCAGAGAAACCAAGCCCTTCGGAATTTTATTTCCTTTGAGCTGACATATGCCATCGTTCTCTTTTGATTCATGATTTTGGCCGTTGATTGATTCACGGCACGTAGAGGTGGATCCTTCAAAATACAACTCATCAAAGTTTTCTGCTTTTTCTAGAAAGGCAATGAGATGATTATCATCGTTGAATACTTGCCAATGCTGAGAGTTGTCTGGCACGCTTGGACGGAAAACCACTTCAATGGTGTATTTGTTCGCTTTTCAAACCCGGTAAAAGGGAGTATGAGAGATGCCAAAACAACCAACGAATCAGCTATGTCATTTTGGGCCCTTGGAATGGCCTCTATTGAAAAAGCGTCAAATTCCTCAATGCTGTCCCATACCGCATTACGGTAGTGCCTGAGCCTTTCATTTTTCACTTGGTAAATCCTTTTGACCTGATTTACAACTAGCTCGGCATCACCTTGGACTTTCAGATTTTTTATTCCTCTTTCCTTTGCAGCTTGCATACCGAGTAACAGAGATTCGTACTCAGCAGTATTATTAGTGTTGAAAAACTGCAATTTGAAAGAAAGAGGAATTACCTCCTCCTCGGGAGATATCAGCACAACTCCAGCGCCACATCCACTACAAGCCCGCCATCAAATCAAGCAAGGTCCAGATCTTATTACAATCCTTTTCCCGAACAAAACGCCCTTTCAGATCCGCCTCGGGATAAGAAGTAATTCCCAACCCCGATGATTCGAAAAGAATTTGGGCTTTTGGGTCTTCGAGCTAGTGACCAAGTATTTCTTTGGGATTCCGCCCAAAGTTTGCATTACGCCTTTGACTCGGGATTCTAGCTTTGACCACCCATGTGAATTTCTCCACCAACTTCGCCGCAAAAGCTCCTTCCCAACAGACTTCCATAGGCACGCCTAATGTCACCGACAAGGACGGTCATCTTTACTCTTTATCCGGAAGGCCGCAAACGCAAATCGCGCTGCCTTTTTGATTTGGCCAATCAATGGCACTTGCTTGTCTCCAATGAATAAAGATCTCGCCGAATGGTTTGGTAAGAGTGAGGCCCAAAGCATGGGCGACTTTTGCCGGCATGACGTTATCGGAAGCTCCGGAATCAATTATACAGTTGCTCAACTTATGGCCGTTGATTAGGAGAGAGAGATAGAAAGGTTCTATTTTGCCTGATGCGGATGTTGAAGCAACATTTATATGGGATTCAGGGGGAGTGGAAAGGATTCCTTTTGGGGAAACCTGTTTGGATGAAACAGCTTGACTCAGGATGTATTTGGTCAATCTTACAAGTTGTTCGGGGTTTGACTGAAGGTACTCAGCTTCAGACATTTGGATCTTGGTCTTTTTTGCATGATCTATAATATCAAACACGGCCAAGGGTTGCGTTGGTGAGGGAATGAGTCCTTCACTTCGCGGTGGTGGAATGGGATTACTGATCTTAGTAGGAACTTGAGGGGGCTGACTTGGAGGAGAGATGGGCGAAAAGACTTCTTAGCAAAAGACTTAACAGGAATTGAGTAGAAGAGGATTACCTCTTCTAAGAATGGTCGAGGTGCGTTTGACGCGACCTTCTCCTTCCGTACGTGGGTAGCAACTTCCGCCTCTTTTTCCTCATGAGCGGTGAAAACAAAGATATGATTGTCCGCATGCGTAGCCCCGAGTACTCTCTTCTTCGCCGATTCATCCTCGCCAAACTCCATATATCCAATAGTAGAGTCGCCACCGGCTCACCGACATCTTGATCATCTTCGCCTCAAACGAAGGTTCTTCATAATACGCTTTCTTCTTTTCAACTTCGCCAAAGCATCGACCGAGGAGCTTCAAGCGCCAACCGTGGAGCAACCGCAGTAGACGCGGCTTTGTGAAGCATGGTTAGGAACAAAACTCCTTCGAACATCCCGCATGAGGAACTAGGAGCTCGGGCCAACCGCTTCTTCAATGCGAGCAAATCATTCGCCATTTTTTGGAATGCTGGGTCAGACGAAGTGGTGGGTGAAGGGCCCAAGGACTTAGGCTTTGATGATTCCTTTTTCAATTCGCCAGATATTATCAAATTGTCTTCTATCCGGATGGCAGCGGCCTGAGCGAGAGGTAGAGTAGCCACTCGCTCTCGAAGGAGCAAGAAGCTGACTTTTGAGCTCATGGCGTTCATGAAGAAACACTTCTGATTCTCCGGCTTTGGAAGCATGGCAGTAGGGACACGGTTGATTAGAGCATTGAACCGGGCGATAAAATCGCGCATGGTCTCGTTTGCCTCCTTCTTCAGATGAGTGATTCGTGATAATAAAGTGAACGCATCTTCTGAGGGCTTATACCTGTCTTCAAAAGCGTCCCGCAAAGTTGCCCAACTGGTGATAGATCCGGCCGGCAAATGCTGAAACCATTCAGCTGCAGGCCCTTGTAGGGTTTCCAGAAAAAGGCGAACTGACACATCTTCATGAGTCACGTCCAAGATACTGCATGACATAATGAAAGCAGATATGTGGGAATCCGTGCTTTGATTTCCGCTCCCGTCGAATTTAGGAAAATTCTTTCGATTTCCGTGAGGGAGTGCGTGAACTGGATGTGGCAGTGCGAGAGGGCCCATAGCATTTCCCCATGGTACCGCCATTTGAAAAGCTGGAAAAAGCACACGAGCTGGAAGGGTGGTTCCACTGAGCAGCAAGGCACTACAAAGGGATGTAGATGCTTCTGGTAACCGACCTTTTCTTTGTGAAGGTGAGACACTCCTGGATGACCGGCTAGCTGAGCTTAGCGCTGAAAAACGTGCTGGTGTTACGCTGAAATTGGCCTCCGCGCATCGAAAGTAGGATCAGCTTCTCCTCGCTCTCCCGCGCGCGTAAAAGGTTCACTCGCCAGTGTACCTTTCAGATCTGCAATATTACAGCGCAGATTTAAACTTTATTTTTGGGTGTACCTGCTGATTTTCTGGTTTTTCTGACAAAAACCAGCAGCACGCACTTTTCTGGATATTAAAAATTATCCTCTTCAGAAACCGATTGCGGTTAAATGACAGATGAAAATGAGGATAAGATGGTGGGGAAGATAGTAAGCTGATTTTCGGATCTGATTTGGACTTTTTCAGAGGGTTTCAAACTTTTTTAGAAAACAGTCAAAACTCAGATCTACGGAAAAATAATGATTTCTGTAAAAACTCAGCGAACTAAAGATATGTAAAAAGCCCAGATCTATGACTCTCAGAAGAAAAATTTTCGATTCGGGCACTTTTGCAAATTTTTTGGATTTTCAACAAAAAGCTCAGATTTGCAAACTGGCAGCAACCTGCTGATTTTTCCTGATTTTTTATCTTACTACCAAAGATAGATCCGACAGACTGTCTGCTCGCTCTCAAATGAGTCGCCAAAAACAAGTTGTCCGAAAATCATCACGCGGACAGATCTATGGATAAACGGGCCAACGGTGTTGCAGGGCTTAGCCCCTCTTTGAGACAGCAAAGCGAAACTGGTTTATTGCTACTTCTACTAGCAGGAACCTATGCAAGTCTCACAGATTCTGCCTTCGGGGGTTGGGATCTCATCCCAGTAGAGTGTTCTAGGCTGCGAAGAGAAAGGAATAAAAGGAGAAGAGAAAGAACAGATCCGAAGGAAGAAAAGAAATGAGTTCCAAAGCGGAAGGGTCAGAAGATCTATGCTTTTAGTTTGGTAGTAAACAGAGCCAAACCTACTTGCATAAATAAACAAAGCAATACTGATAAACAAATGACGGAAAAGTAGATATGAATCCAACAGATTAAACACATACAGATCTAACGTAAGAAAGATCTAATGCATAACACAGCTATTGAGCACAAAGTCTGAATAATTGTATTACTCGTTTTTTCTCACAAGAAAGCTCAAAGTCTTTCTCTCCTCACTTCTATTTCTATCTCAAAATGTTCACCTGCAATACAACAAGTATTCTCAGTATTTATAGAAGATGAGAGAGAGAGAAGGCAAAATGGAGCCAACCACTTATCTACAAGATATTTACAAAATATCTAAAGTCATGTTGACTTTTACATTTTTGAGTGGATGACATCATCCCATGATGCAACATGGATGATGTCATCGCTGCACCAACATACTTGAGATATCGGAAAAGAAAGCTCTGAGAATAGCGAGAGAGAAGAAGAAGAAGAGGAAGAAGAAGAAGCTAGTCATCATCATCGCCCCGCGGTCGAAAAGGGGTCGCCGCTTCGATGCCGCCAGAGATGAGATGTGGAACCGAGCGCGTATTCCAAGAACTTGCTGATCATCGACCCGAACCGATCCTCGTGATGGATCCTCGTGCCGATCACCGACATTTCTTCGCAAGTTTCCCGCTTCTTCTACAAGCTTTTCTGAAGTTTGGAATAATCTTTCTCCGCCTCAATCAGAAACCGATGAAGTCCCCGCCAAGCCAAGAGGTTATTGATGGATTCGCATCAAACGTGACTTCGCCCTGCTCTCGAGAAGCTAACTCCTCAAAATCCGGATAGTATCATCACCGTTTAAGGTGAGGGAAGGAGTGAGCAACCCCGATTCATGGATAAAACAATTTTCTCCATTTGATACATCGCATCCGTATTCTTCCTTCACCTTATCTATTTTTTCTAACACAAACTCAAGCTGATCTA
Organism: Taxus wallichiana var. yunnanensis; assembly: GCA_018340775.1. Taxonomy (NCBI): domain Eukaryota; kingdom Viridiplantae; phylum Streptophyta; class Pinopsida; order Cupressales; family Taxaceae; genus Taxus; species Taxus wallichiana. Next base: position 756,979,962 of record CM031239.1, on the reverse strand, counting down.
TCCGATAGTCCGTGAGTGGACATAGTCTTGCTGAGGGTCCTCGGGACCGAATACTCCGAACTTGACTAAATCTTCGATCAACAAATAACATCCGCTGGAAGGCCTCGTGTTGGAGTCTAGCGTTTTCTAACTCTTCTGATATCGGGACCGCTAATGCTTGAAGCTCCTTATTCGCCTTTTCAATGTTCAGGGATAAGCTGATATATTCGGCGATTACCTTTTCGCTATCTTTGAGAATCTGACTTCTCCAAGCAGAAACAGCCATGCCCTGCTCACCGATCTTTGAATATTCATTGATCTTGTCCTGACTGAGCAGCTCAGGAGTCTCGGCGGCAGTTGTGGGAGGTGCACTTCCCATCTTCTGTAAGGCCCAAGGTATTTATTCTGCTCTTTCAAAGCCTTTTCTCTTCTTTTTGGCTTCTCAAGCTTTTCACAAAGTGCATCAATCGCGAACGAGCTTCCCCGAGACTTTCGAGGACGCCCTATCATTGACTTGGGTCACCGTGAAATCTGGCCGAGACAGATCTTCTTTCTCTTTGTGGGATCGGGTAAGCTATTTCCAGACTCTCACCCAGCAGCTTTTTTGAGAAGCGTGTAACCGCTTGTGCTTCTTTGCTCCTTTAGCCGGAATAATCGAAAAGTCCATCTGAGCGATGGGGACTTTCCTCTTCTTGGCCGGCTCACCGAGAGATCCAAGCTGGTCCTATCAAGAAGGACCAGAGACAGAGGGGGAGGCAAAGAATAAAGAGAAGAGGGGAAGAACGTGGAGACACGCGGCGGTGGCATTGAAAGAATAGCCGCGAGGTGTCCACGGAGGAAGGGAAACCGGGCTGCAGTAAGACATAGGAAGGGAAGGGAGCCCTAAAGGAGAGAAGAAATGGAAGGAGACAAATCAGCAAGAGAGGAGAAGATGGATGAAGAGGCAGGGAAAGGGTAGAAGAAGGGGGAGAGGACACAACCAAAGGAGTGGTTGCGACACTGGGAAGGAGAGGAAGAGAAGAAGAAGGGACAGTATGAACCTCCGTAGTCGTAGCAACGCCGACATCCCGAGTGGATGGGCCTTCGAACGCCCTCCATGAACTCCTCTTCCAAAGTTATGACTTGTTCAGCTCCGAGGGAAGAGGACTTTCAGTGGGCTTCCTCCCGACCGGTGCTTGATTCACCTACGCACCCTTGCCTTTTAGCCGCTTCTTTGATCTCGAGGCGCATTACCCAAAGGAGAAGTTATAAAATCTACGCCGAGGTAGATCAATCCATTCATACGGCACTGTGAGCTCCGTTCTCCGCATGGTTTCTTCGACCTCTCCTCAATTGTCCGAGGAGCCTCGCTTCTATCAATGGCCGGAAGGGCCAATTGTCCCCATCTCGTGTTATTATACACCTTGTCTACTTCATCTTCCGAAGTTTGGAAGCCTTTGGGGACGATGGCCACTCCATACCGAATAATTTCTGCCAATGCTAAGCGGTGATCCTGCCTCTCCGAGTGCCACCTCATGGATGACGCCAATGTAAATGTCCTCAATTTGAGGGACATGGATAGATCAAGCTTAGCCCTCGCAAGCACCTCTCGGGTCGAATGTAGGCCTCCTCACGGGAAATCATGCTTTAGATTGAGCAATTCTAGCTCGGCAAACATCTCCTTCGCCTTGTGATAGCCGGAACAAGTGTATCGGCCACTGTGAGGGGGAAAGGAGTTCCACCCTTCTTTCTCTTCTCGCACTTCTCATGATATGTGACCACCGCCTTGACAATTCCAATAGAACCACTTTGTCCAAAGATACCTTGGCAACCTAGTGGGCTCGCCAAGAAGTTAACCGCCTCGTATAGGTGAATGTGGGAAATTGGGTGAACAAGGCCCCCACTTTTCCACAAAGAGAAAAAAATTCTTAATCAGTGCGCCATGAGTCAACTTTGGTCGCAAAGATGCATATAATATGGTAGAAGAAAGCATCATTGATTTTTTTGAAAAGTGTTGATGCTATTCTCCACCTTTAGCTCGGGTAGTATTCATATATCTTGGCCTCGAGGCCAAGTTCCACTTCGTGCAGCCCGGATAGTCCCTTTCGTGACGCCGCAAAGATACACTACGTAGGAGTTCATATGAAACACTCCCGTTGTGGCAAACCGTCAGAATGCCGCCGTAAATGGCGCCGCTTATTATTTCCCCCACAGCAGGCCGATCGGGCAAATTTTTGTTCATCGCTCTGTACCGCAAAGATCCATTTATGGAAGTAGTGGGCGCCTCAAAGCCCGAAGACTCGCCAGAAAGTGATGGTGTCACCGAAGTTCTTCTGAGAAGTCGCCTGGTGGATAGTCCGGGGCCACCGGTCACTACCTTCTTATTTTTGAGGTAGACTTCATTCATTAATTGCATGCATAGGTCCTCATTGCCCTCCCAGGTCTTGACACATTCTTCTTGGGTAACGGCCACGAAGCTTCGGTGATGAGGGATGCCAAGAATCTTTTCAAAATGGCGAGTGGTGAGGTCAATGACCACTTCTCCCTTACTATTTTCGACACACCTGGTGTCCTTGTTGTAAGATTGGGCAACCACCATTATGAACTCATTATTAATAGCGCCTGACCGAATCCCACCGGCGAAATGTAGAGCACTACCCATCAATTTATCCATCCAGGGGCTTCTTGTTACTTTCTGAGTTCTCACCCAGAATTCGTCCATGTCAATGTGGCCCAGTTCAGAATCTCTGACATCCATATTGCATTCCGCCTGAGATTCGGGCATTCTAACCCTTTGGTACTTATACTTCATTTCTTCCTCTGTTAGCTTAGCTTTTCCTCTTGGTTTGGCGGGTCTCTTGCTTGAGGTAGACATGTGTTCTTCAAGGCTTATCTGATGATCTGCACGTAGGAGGAGTGAAACCCAATCCAAGAAGCTTGAATTAGTCATTTGATTTTCAATGGGAACGCTAACAGAAGAAAGAGTTAGAACTTTTAAGGCTCGGGGCGCAGGGCGCATGGAAAATGTATATAACAGGCTGAAAAGACAAGGCGCACAGGAAAAGGACGCAACAGAGGTAAAATTGGCGCCAAAGGCGCATGGCGCATGGATGAAGCAGACTGCATTTTATAGAAGGGCGCACAGGAAATGCATGCTACATTGATATTTGGTGCGCCCTTTGGCGCATGGGCAGATTTTGCGACATGGGAAAAAGACGCGCCAAAGGGATGAAGGAGGCGCGGGTTTTGAGCGCGTTACAGGCCGAAAGGGTGCGCCTAAGAGCGCATGATTTTTAACTGCAGCATGCTGGGTAGACGCGCCGAGGGGCGCGACTGTCTTCATTGCAACATGACGCAACAGTGCGCCATGGAGAACACTTTAATCATTTAGTCGTTTTTCAACTCAATCTTCCACCCGAAAGGAGGCTTGGTATGACAAGGTTTTTATAAGGAGGATCTCAGATGGCGCTGATGCGAAACCACCCCCCTTTTTCCAACAAATCCGGAAAGAGGAAAGGAGTAGGAAAAGAAGAAACCGACAGGACAGGGGAGAAACAAGCCCAACAAGGCCGGCTAGCCATTAAAGAGACAGACCATGCAAGCAACAAACAGACCCGCTAAAGAAATAAGCTCGAACGAGAGAAAACACAGACCAAGAACGTGAAAGCTTTCAAAAACAAACCAGGAGAACCACCTACCTCGAATATATATCGAAAATTTGTGGCGAGTGGGTCCACAGAGCAATGACGGCGACAGGGCAGAGCTGACAAATCCAGAGCGATCACGTGCTTGTCAAAATGGAATGAAAATGACAGGGCGGGCACCGTTATATATAACAAAACTTTGTCATAAATGCGCCACCCACTATTTGAAAAGGCGCGCGAAAACGACTGTCGACAGAGGAAAGCATGCGCCCTTTGGCGCATGGAAGTAACTGACAACAGGAGAATGGGTGCGACTTTTGCATAAAAAACGAGTTGTCGACATGAATTTATGCAAAGCGCGCTCGGGCGCACTCAAACGTGGTGTAACAAGGAAAATACATGCGCCTTTTCGCGCATGGAAAAGAGGCGCGACAAATGATATGTCAACATCGAGGCGCATGCGCCTTTCCACACGCAAATAAGGCTTAACATGCTTTGCGCACCGAAAGACGTGTTGACATGGGAAACCATGCGCCAAAGGCTTTTAAAGGGGCGCACCAAAACGTGGTGTTACAAAGGCAAAATCCATGCGCCACCAAAAAGGCTCAAAAGACTAAGTTCGAAAGCTAGATTTCCCGAGAAGGAATTTTAAATCGCTTAACGCGAGGGATCCCTATCGAGGATCAAGACAAAAAACACACAACAAACGAAAGCAAACACGCGACGAAAGCAAACACACAACCAAAATAAACTGTACAAAGAAGAGAGCAAGCTCTACTTCCTGAAGATCTTGAGATGTTGCCCGCTGTAGGGAAGCGGGAGTTCAGCTCCATCCAGATACGAGAGATAGAAACTATTCTCTCCATTGAGTTGTTTGATTTTGAAGGGCCCTCTCCACAAGGAGTCAAACTTTCCATGCATACCCTTTGGCTCTCTTCGCTTGTCCCAGAGAAGGACAAGATCTCCCACTTCAAAATCCCTCTGCTTGGCCTTCTTGTCGAAAAGCTTCTTCACGTGATTCTGATGTTCAGTGATCCTGTCGACCACCCTTACTCTCTTTTCTTCAAGTTCCGCAAGGTACATGATTCTCTTCTCTAGAGAACTCTGAAAAGTTTCATCTTCGATTGCTCGCGCTAAGCGTAGAGCAGGAAGTTCAGCGGAAATGGGAAGCTCGGCATCAGTGCCATATAACACTTGAAAAGGTGACATGCCGAGAGATCTCTTGGGAGTAATACGGTCTGCCCACAAAGCGTCGTACAAAGCCTTGTGCCACATTCGCTGGTTTGATTCCACCAACTTCCGTATAATGGTCACTAGGTTCTTATTGGCATGGATTCCGCCTCACCATTTCTCAAGGGTAGTAATCCGAAGCATGGGCTAAAGTTATTCCATATTCATAACAAAACTAATAACTTCTCTGAGGAGAAGTTAGAAGCATTATCAGCAACGATTTTGTTCGGGATGCCGAACCTGACAATGATATTTTCCTTGATAAAACTGCAAACCACCTCAGAAGTGGCATGCTTAACTGGTATGGCTTCCACCCACTTGGTGAAGTAATCAGTTGCTGTAAGGACATAGCTATGTCCGGCACTCGATTGGGGATTGAGTGCGCCAATAAAATCGATTCCCCACTGCTTGAATGGCTCATTGATAATAACCGGCCTTAGGGGAAAGGCAGCCAATTTGGGCTTACCAACAAACTGCTGGCAAGGCTCGCATTTCGCTACCTGTAATGCATCTCAAAGAGCGCTCGCCAATAGTACCTGGCTCGAATGATCTTATGTGCCGTCACGGAAGAAGAAAATGGCCTCCACAGCCGAGTTGTGAAAACTTTCCAGCAGTTTTACTTGCTGGGGCTTGTCAACACATCGCAGAAAGATACCATCTATCCCACGCTTATATAAACCGTCATCCCAGATAACATACTTGGCCGCTCTGAGCTTTATAGCACGCTTCTCCTTTGCATTCAGGTGCACTGGGCATTCGCCGTAGGTGAGGAAGAAAGCAATGTCGGAGTACCATTCGTCACAAGTTGCCACAAACAGAACCAGAGGTAGAGAAACAGGCCCTTCCAGAAGGCTTTGCGCTTCGTTGGTACGATTTTCTCTTTCATCATGATTTTCTGAACCCTTGTTTCTCAGCCATTAGCTGACACAGGCCTTTGCCCCTCACCAGCTTGGTGGGTTTAATATCTAGGTCATATTCCTGGACCTTTGCGATCCAATTCCCTCTCACACTTCCCAACTCTTGTTGAGTTAGAATTGATTTCACCGCTGTGTCGGGGACCAGCACCACCGTATGCGAGTTCAGAATGTAATACCTGAAACTCTTCACCGCTTTAACGACGGCAAAGGCGTGCTTTTCCAATTGAGTCATTTTCAACTCGTGAGGCTTGAGAGGAGAACTCATGAATGCGATTGGAGATTCAATATCCTCCGAGTTCTTTTGCATCAGGATTGCAGAAACAGTATGTTCGGAGGCGTAACTATACATAATGAAGTCTTTGGAGAAATCCGGACATACCAGGACCGGTGCATGAGCAACAGAAGTTTTTATCTCCTCAAACGATCTTTTCCCTTCTTCACTCCATCTGAAAGTTGGTGTTCCCTTCATCATGTTCAAAATGTGGCGAGTCTTCTCAGCAAAGTCAGGGACAAAACGCCTAAGAAAATTCACCTTTCCGAAGAAAGAATGAACACCGGTCTTGCTTGTGGGCAGAGTAAGGCTCTGAATAGCCTTGACCCTTTCGGCATCAATCTTTGTTCCTTCTTTGCTAACCACATGGCCTAGCAATTTCCCTTCCGTGACCCCGAAAACAGACTTTTTTGGGTTAAGGGAAATTCCGTGTTCTCGGCATCTGGCCAATACCTGTTCCAAATGATCATAATGATCACTTCGTCGTTTGGAGAACACGGTTAAGTCATCTAGATAAACTACAATGACCTTTCCCATCATGCCTTTGAAAGCAAAGTCCATGGCTCGCTGAAAAGTGGCACCAGCGTTGGTTAGGCCGAAAGGCATCCTGCTATAGGCAAACGTACCCCACGGAGTAGTGAATGCTGTTTTGAATTGATCTTCAGGCGAGACTTCAATCTGATTATAGCCCGAAAAACCATCAAGCATAGACAGCATTTCTGATCCAGTCACCGCTTGCAGAACTTGATCCATTATGGGAAGAGGGTAGTTGTCTTTCAGCGAAGCTTGATTTAAGTTTCGGAAATCTACGCAGATGCGTATTTCACCGTTTTTCTTGCGTACTGGCACAATGTTCGCCACCCAAGTGCTGTGATGGATAGGGAAGATGATTCTCGGCCCAAAGCATCTTCTGAATTTCGGCTTGAATAGTGCCCGAAATCTTGGGATTATAATGCCTTTGCTTCTGACGGAAGGCTTTGGCATCTTCTTTTAGCGGTATATCATGCTGAACGTCCTTTGGCTTGAAGGACTTTAAATCGGCATAGGACCATGCCAATACATCCATATATTTCTTCAGCAACTTGACAAACTTTCGCTTTTCTCCAGGCGTGCAGCATTTGCCAATGTTCACGAATTGCGGATGTGCCTCTGAACCCATATTGACTGGTTCAGTCTCTGGAGATGAGCCAGGATCATCCCGCCTCTTCTTTTTTACAAAACGGTCGTGCCTGTCAAACAAGCGTTCCAGAGAAACCAAGCCCTTTGGAATTTTATTTCCTTTGAGCTGACATATGCCATCGTTCTCTTTTGATTCATGATTTTGGCCGTTGATTGATTCACGGCACGTAGAGGTGGATCCTTCAAAATACAACTCATCAAAGTTTTCTGCTTTTTCTAGAAAGGCAATGAGATGATTATCATCGTTGAATACTTGCCAATGCTGAGAGTTGTCTGGCACGCTTGGACGGAAAACCACTTCAATGGTGTATTTGTTCGTTTTCAAACCCGGGTGCGGGAGCATGAGAGATGCTGAAACAGCCAACGAATCAGCCATGTCATTTTGGGCCCTTGGAATGGCCTCTATTGAAAAAGCGTCAAATTCCTCAATGCTGTCCCATACCGCATTACGGTAGTGCCTGAGCCTTTCATTTTTCACTTGGTAAATCCTTTTGACCTGATTTACAACTAGCTCGCATCACCTTGACTTTCAGATTTTTATTCCTCTTTTTCATTTGCAGCTCGTGCATACCGAGTAACAGATTCGTACTCAAGCAGATTATTAGTGTTGAAAACTGCAATTTGAAAGAAAGAGGAATTACCTCCTCCTCGGGAGATATCAAGACAACTCCAAATACGCCACATCCACTAGTCACAAGCAGCCTGCCATCAAATCAGCAAGGTCCAGATCTTATTACAATCCTTTTCCCGAACAAAACGCCCTTCAGATCCGCCTGGGATAAGAAGTAATTCCCAACCCCGATGATTCGAAAAGAATTTGGGCTTTTGGGTCTTCGAGCTAGTGACCAAGTATTTCTTTGGGATTCCGCCCAAAGTTTGCATTACGCCTTTGATCGGGATTCTAGCTTTGACCACCCATGTGAATTTCTCCACCAACTTCGCCGCAAAAGCTCCTTCCCAACAGATTCCATAGGCACCGGAATGTCGCCGATAAAGGACGGTCATCTTTACTCTTTTATCCGGGAAGGCCGCAAACGCAAATTGCGCGTCTTTGATTTGGCCAATCAATGGCACTTGCTTGGTCTCCAATGAATAGCATCTGCCGAATGGTTTGGTAAGAGTGAGGCCCAAAGCATGGGCGACTTTTGCCGGCATGACGTTATCGGAAGCTCCGGAATCAATTATACAGTTGCTCAACTTATGGCCGTTGATTAGGAGAGAGAGATAGAAAGGTTCTATTTTGCCTGATGCGGATGTTGAAGCAACATTTATATGGGATTCAGGGGGAGTGGAAAGGATTCCTTTTGGGGAAACCTGTTTGGATGAAACAGCTTGACTCAATGTATTTGGTCAATCTTACAAGTTGTTCGGGGTTTGACTGAAGGTACTCAGCTTCAGACATTTGGATCTTGGTCTTTTTTGCATGATCTATAATATCAAACGCGGCCAAGGGTTGCGTTGGTGAGGGAATGAGTCCTTCACTTCGCGGTGGTGGAATGGGATTACTGATCTTAGTAGGAACTTGAGGGGGCTGACTTGGAGGAGAGATGGGCGGAAAAGACTTCTTAGCAAAAGACTTAACAGGGAATTGAGTAGGAAGAGGATTACCTCTTCTAGCAATGGTTGGAGGTGCGTTTGACGCGACCTTCTCCTTCTGTACGTGGGCAGCAACTTCCGCCTCTTTTCCTTGCGAGCGGGTGAAAACAGCATATGATTGTCCGCTTGCGTAGCCCTGAGTACTCTCTTCTTCGTCAGATTCATCCTCGTCAAACTCCATATATCCAATAGTAGAGTCGCCAGTCGGCTCACCGACATCTTGATCATCTTCGTCTTGAAACGAAGGTTCTTCATAATACTGCTCTTCTTCTTCAACTTCGGCCAAAGCATTGACCGGAGGAGCTTCAAGCGCCAACCGTGGAGCAGTCGCAGGTAGACGCGGCCTTTGTGAAGCATGGTTAGGAACAAAACTCCTTCTTGGAACATCCCGGTATGAGGAACTAGGAGCCTGGGCCAACTGCTTCTTCAATGCGAGCAAATCATTCGCCATTTTTTGGAATGCTGGGTCAGACGAAGTGGTGGGTGAAGGGCCCAAGGACTTAGGCTTTGATGATTCCTTTTTCAATTCGCCAGATATTATCAAATTGTCTTCTATCCGGATGGCAGCGGCCTGAGCGAGAGGTAGAGTAGCCACTCGCTCTTGAAGGAGCAAGAAGCTGACTTTTGAGCTCATGGCGTTCATGAAGAAACACTTCTGATTCTCCGGCGTTGGAAGCATGGCAGTAGGGACACGGTTGATTAGAGCATTGAACCGGGCGATAAAATCGCGCATGGTCTCGTTTGCCTCCTTCTTCAGATGAGTGATTCGTGATAATAAAGTGAACGCATCTTCTGAGGGCTTATACCTGTCTTCAAAAGCGTCCCGCAAAGTTGCCCAACTGGTGATAGATCCGGCCGGCAAATGCTGAAACCATTCAGCTGCAGGCCCTTGTAGGGTTTCCAGAAAAAGGCGAACTGACACATCTTCATGAGTCACGTCCAAGATACTGCATGACATAATGAAAGCAGATATGTGGGAATCCGTGCTTTGATTTCCGCTCCCGTCGAATTTAGGAAAATTCTTTCGATTTCCGTGAGGGAGTGCGTGAACTGGATGTGGCAGTGCGAGAGGGCCCATAGCATTTCCCCATGGTACCGCCATTTGAAAAGCTGGAAAAAGCACACGAGCTGGAAGGGTGGTTCCACTGAGCAGCAAGGCACTACAAAGGGATGTAGATGCTTCTGGTAACCGACCTTTTCTTTGTGAAGGTGAGACACTCCTGGATGACCGGCTAGCTGAGCTTAGCGCTGAAAAACGTGCCGGTGTTACGCTGAACAGGCTCTCCGGCGCATCGAAAGTAGGATCAGCTTCTCCTCGCTCTCTCGCATGCGTAAAAGGTTCACTCGCCAAGCAGTACCTTCTGATCTGCAATATTACAACACAGCAGATTTAAACTTTATTTTTGGGTGTACTCATGATTTTCTGGTTTTTCTGACAAAAACCAGCAACACGCACTTTTCTGGATATTAAAAATTATCCTCTTCAGAAACCGATTGCGGTTAAATGACAGATGAAAATGAGGATAAGATGGTGGGGAAGATAGTAAGCTGATTTTCGGATCTGATTTGGACTTTTCCAGAGGGTTTCAAACTTTTTTAGAAAAAAGTCAAAACTCAGATCTACGGAAAAATAATGATTTCGAAAAACTCAAATAACTAAAGATATGTAAGAAGCCCAGATCTATGACTCTCAGAAGAAAAATTTTCGATTCGGGCACTTTTGCAAATTTTTTGGATTTTCAACAAAAAGCTCAGATTTGCAAACTGGCAGCAACCTGCTGATTTTTTCTGATTTTTTATCTTACTACCAAAGATAGATCCGAGATCCGTCTGCTCGCTCTCAAATGAGTCGCCAAAAATCATTGGTCCGAAAATCTGTCGCGCGGATAGATCTATGGATAAACGGGCCAACGGTGTTGCAGGGCTTAGCCCTCTTTTGAGACAAAGAGCGAAACTCGGTTTATTGCTACTTCTACTAGCAGAACCTATGCAAGTCTCACAGATTCTCGCCTTCGGGGTCGGGATCTCATCCCAAAGAGAGTGTTTCTAGCCGAGAAAAGAAAGGAATAAAAGGAGAAGAGAAAGAACAGATCCGAAGGAAGAAAAGAAATGAGTTCCAAAGCGGAAGGGTCAGAAGATCTATGCTTTTAGTTTGGTAGTAAACAGAGCCAAACCTACTTGCATAAATAAACAAAGCAATACTGATAAACAAATGACGGAAAAGTAGATATGAATCCAACAGATTAAACACATACAGATCTAACGTAAGAAAGATCTAATGCATAACACAGCTATTGAGCACAAAGTCTGAATAATTGTATTACTGTTCTTTTCTGTTACAAGAAAGCTCAAAGTCTTTCTCTCCTCACTTCTATTTCTATCTGAAAAATGTTCACCTAATACAACAAGTATTCTTGTATTTATAGAAGATGAGAGAGAGAGAAGGCAAAATGGAGCCAACCACTTATCTACAAGATATTTACAAAATATCTAAAGTCATGTTGACTTTTACATTTTTGAGTGGATGACATCATCCCATGATGCAACATGGATGATGTCATCGTTGGCACCAACATACTTGAGATATGGTGCGAAAAGAAAGTCGGAGAATAGCGAGAGGAAGAAGAAGAAGAGGAAGAAGAAGAAGCTAGTCATCATCATCGTCCTGCGGCCGAAAAGGGGTCGCCTGCTTCTGATGCTGCTCAGGAGATGAGATGTGGAACTGAGCGCGGTATTCCAAGAACTTGCTGATCATTGACCCGAACTGATCCTGTGATGGATCCTTGTGCCGATCACCGATTACTTCGCAAGTTTCCCGCTCTTCTACAAGCTTTTCGGGAAGTTTGGAATAATCTTTCTCCGCCTCAATCAGGAAACCGATGAAGTCCCTGCAAGCCAGCAGGTTATTGATGGATTCGGTATCAAACGTGACTTCTGGCCCTGTTCCTTGAGAAGCTAACTCCTTGAAAATCCGGATAGTATCATCAGCCGTTCTTAAGGTGAGGGAAGGAGTGAGCAACCCTGGATTCATGGATAAAACAATTTTCTCCATTTGATACATCGCATCCAGGGCCTCTTCCTTCACCTTATCTATTTTTTCTAACACAAACTCAAGCTGATCTATCCGATAGTCCAGAGTGGACATAGTCTTGCTGAGGGTCCTCGGGTGACCGAATACTCCGAACTTGACTAAATCTTCGACCAACAAATAACATCCGCTGGAAGGCCTCGTGTTGGAGTCTAGCGTTTTCTAACTCTTCTGATATCGGGACTGCTAATGCTTGGAGCTCCTTATTCGCCTTTTCAATGTTCAGGGATAAGCTGATATATTCGGCGATTACCTTTTCGCTATCTTTGAGAATCTGACTTCTCCAAGCAGAAACAGCCATGCCCTGCTCACCGATCTTTGAATATTCATTGATCTTGTCCTGACTGAGCAGCTCAGGAGTCTCGGCGGCAGTTGTGGGAGGTGCACTTCCCATCTTCTGTAAGGCCCAAGGTGTATTTATTCTGTTCTTTCAGCAGCCTTTTCTCTTCTTTGGCTTCTTGAAGCTTTTCACAAAGTGCATCAATCGCGGAACGAGCTTCCCCCTGGAGACTTTCAGAGGACGTCCCCATCGTGACTTGGGTCACTGTGAAATCTGCTGGAGACAGATCTTCTTTCTCTTTGGTGGGATCGGGGTAAGCTATTTCCAGGACTCTCTCACCTGCAGCGCTCTTTGAGAAGCGTGTAACCGGCTTGTGCTTCTTTGCTCCTTTAGCCGGAATAACCGAAAAGTCCATCGGAGCGATGGGGACTTTCCTCTTTGGCTGGCTCAGCTGCTGAGAGATCCAAGCTGGTCCTATTGAAGAAGGACCAGAGACAGAGGGGGAGGCAGCAACAGTAGAAGAGGGGAAGAACGTGGAGACACGCGGCGGTGGCATTGAAAGAATAGCCGCGGAGGTGTCCACGGGAGGAAGGGAAACCGGGGCTGCAGAAGACATAGGAAGGGAAGGGAGCCCGGAAAGGAGAGAAGAAATGGAAGGAGACAAATCAGCAAGAGAGGAGAAGATGGATGAAGAGGCAGGGGAAAGGGTAGAAGAAGGGGGAGAGGACACAACCAAAGGAGTGGTTGCTGACACCTGGGGAAGGAGAGGAAGAGAAGAAGAAGGGACAGAAGGAACCTCCGTAGTCGTAGCAACGCCGACATCCTGAGTGGATGGGCCTTCGGGAACGTCCTCCATGAACTCCTCTTCCAAAGTTATGACTTGTTCAGGCTCCGAGGGAAGAGGACTTTCAGGGGCTTCCTCCTGACTGGTGCTTGATTCACCTACTGCACCCTTGCCTTTTAGCTGCTTCTTTGATCTTGGAGGCGCATTACCCAAAGGAGAAGTTATAAAATCTACGCCGAGGTAGATCAATCCATTCATACGGCACCAGAGCTCCGTTCTCCGCATGGTTTCTTTGACCCTCTCCTCAATTGTCTGAGGAGCCTTGCTTCTATCAATGGCCGGGAAGGGCCAATTGTCCCCATCTGTGTTATTATACACCTTGTCTACTTCATCTTCCGAAGTTTGGAAGCCTTTGGGGACGATGGCCACTCCATACTGAATAATTTCTGCCAATGCTAAGCGGGAGTGATCCTGTCTCCTGAGTGCCACCTCATGGATGACGTCAATGTAAATGTCCTCAATTTGAGGGACATGGATAGGATCAAGCTTAGCCCTTGGCAAGCAGCCTCTCGGGTCGAATGTAGGCCTTGCTGGGAAATCATGCTTTAGATTGAGCAATTCTAGCTCGGCAAACATCTCCTTCGCCTTGTGATAGCTGGAACAAGTGTATCGGCCTACTGTGAGGGGGAAAGGAGTTCCACCCTTCTTTCTCTTCTGGCACTTCTCATGATATGTGACCAGCTGCCTTGACAATTCCAATAGAACCAGCTTTGGTCCAAAGATACCTGCAACCTAGTGGCTCTCGCCCAAGAAGTTAACCGCCCTCAGATAGGTGAATGTGGGAAATTGGGTGAACAAGGCCCCCCACTTTTCCACAGCAGAAACAGTATTCTTAATTGTGCGGCCATGAGTCAACTTTGGTCGCAGCATGCATATAATATGGTAGAAGAAAGCATCATTGATTTTTGAAAAGTGTTGGATGCTATTCTCCAGCTTTAGCTCTGGGTAGTATTCATATATCTTGGCCTGAGGCCAAGTTCCACTTCGGTGCAGCCCTGGATAGTCCCTTTCAGACGCTGCAGCATACACTACGTAGGAGTTCATATGAAACACTCTGTTGGGCAAACCGTCAGAATGCCGCCGTAAATGGCGCTGCTTATTATTTCCCCCCAGCAGAAGCGCTGATCGGGCAAATTTTTGTTCATCGTCTCTGTGTACCGCAAAGATCCATTTATGGAAGTAGTGGGCGCTCAAAGCCCGAAGACTCGCCAGAAAGTGATGGTGTCACTGAGTTCTTCGGAGAAGTCGCTTCGGTGGATAGTCTGGGGCCACCGGGTCACTACCTTCTTATTTTTGAGGTAGACTTCATTCATTAATTGCATGCATAGGTCCTCATTGCCCTCCCAGGTCTTGACACATTCTTCTTGGGTAACGGCCACGAAGCTTCGGTGATGAGGGATGCCAAGAATCTTTTCAAAATGGCGAGTGGTGAGGTCAATGACCACTTCTCCCTTACTATTTTCGACACACCTGGTGTCCTTGTTGTAAGATTGGGCAACCACCATTATGAACTCATTATTAATAGCGCTGACTGGAATCCCACCGGCGAAATGTAGAGCACTACCCATCAATTTATCCATCCAGGGGCTTCTTGTTACTTTCTGAGTTCTCACCCAGAATTCGTCCATGTCAATGTGGCCCAGTTCAGAATCTCTGACATCCATATTGCATTCCGCCTGAGATTCGGGCATTCTAACCCTTTGGTACTTATACTTCATTTCTTCCTCTGTTAGCTTAGCTTTTCCTCTTGGTTTGGCGGGTCTCTTGCTTGAGGTAGACATGTGTTCTTCAAGGCTTATCTGATGATCTGCACGTAGGAGGAGTGAAACCCAATCCAAGAAGCTTGAATTAGTCATTTGATTTTCAATGGGAACGCTAGCAGAAGAAAGAGTTAGAACTTTTAAGGCTCGGGGCGCAGGGCGCATGGAAAATGTATATAACAGGCTGAAAAGACAAGGCGCACAGGAAAAGGACGCAACAGAGGTAAAATTGGCGCCAAAGGCGCATGGCGCATGGATGAAGCAGACTGCATTTTATAGAAGGGCGCACAGGAAATGCATGCTACATTGATATTTGGTGCGCCCTTTGGCGCATGGGCAGATTTTGCGACATGGGAAAAAGACGCGCCAAAGGGATGAAGGAGGCGCGGGTTTTGAGCGCGTTACAGGCCGAAAGGGTGCGCCTAAGAGCGCATGATTTTTAACTGCAGCATGCTGGGTAGACGCGCCGAGGGGCGCGACTGTCTTCATTGCAACATGACGCAACAGTGCGCCATGGAGAACACTTTAATCATTTAGTCGTTTTTCAACTCAATCTTCCACCCGAAAGGAGGCTTGGTATGACAAGGTTTTTATAAGGAGGATCTCAGATGGCGCTGATGCGAAACCACCCCCCTTTTTCCAACAAATCCGGAAAGAGGAAAGGAGTAGGAAAAGAAGAAACCGACAGGACAGGGGAGAAACAAGCCCAACAAGGCCGGCTAGCCATTAAAGAGATGTACTACGCAAGCAACAATCAGACCAGCTAAAGAAATAAGCTCGAACGAGAGAAAACACAGACCAAGAACGTGAAAGCTTTCAAAAACAAACCAGGAGAACCACCTACCTCGAATATATATCGAAAATTTGTGGCGAGTGGGTCCACAGAGCAATGACGGCGACAGGGCAGAGCTGACAAATCCAGAGCGATCACGTGCTTGTCAAAATGGAATGAAAATGACAGGGCGGGCACCGTTATATATAACAAAACTTTGTCATAAATGCGCCACCCACTATTTGAAAAGGCGCGCGAAAACGACTGTCGACAGAGGAAAGCATGCGCCCTTTGGCGCATGGAAGTAACTGACAACAGGAGAATGGGTGCGACTTTTGCGCATAAAACGAGTTGTCGACATGAATTTATGTGCGCCCTTGGGCGCACCAAAACGTGGTGTAACAAGGAAAATACATGCGCCTTTTGGCGCATGGAAAAGAGGCGCGACAAATGATATGTCAACATCGAGGCGCATGCGCCTCGGCGCACGCAAATAAGGCTTAACATGCTTTGGCGCACCGAAAGACGTGTTGACATGGGAAACCATGCGCCAAAGGCTTTTTAAAGGGGCGCACCAAAACGTGGTGTTACAGTGCAAATCCATGCGCCCAGCCAAAAAGGCTCAAAAAGACTAAGTTCGAAAGCTAGATTTCCCGAGAAGGAATTTTAAATCGTTTCGAACGCGAGGGATCCCTATCGAGGATCAAGACAAAACCTACACTTCTTGAACCGAGGGTGGTGTGAGATCACCCAAAAAAATTGCGGCAGTATGAAATATCCTTCTCTGACCTTTTTCTCAACATGGATCAAGTGCACATGTTCCATTTACACTTTTTTCTAGCATACTTTACATTTACATACTTTTCTCATGTGTATTTTACATAACATTTTTACATACATACATATTTTAGTCCTTGATCATTTTATCCTTGTAGGTCCGCCATATGAGAAACAAGTAGTCAAATTAGGGGAAACAACAACAACGATGATGACAAAGACAACACACTGCGATGGTAATTTCCATACTAACCATGTAGATACATTACACACCACAACAAATACACATGAATTCCTCCCTAGGTTCACTCTTGTCACTTTTTATACTCATTTTTCATTTGTAAAATCCATTCTCCTCCATATTTTTGTTTTTGTCATTCCACGCTTGAGTCTAGTCCATCAACATGTCTTCTTCTACACTCTACATGGATATTAGGTACACATCTCTATCTACTTTATGTTACCAAGCTTTCCGCTCACCAACATAAAGTGGGGAAACATGTAGACACAAAATTATGCACTTTACACATAATTTGGCCTCATCTTATATTACTATTTAGAAGGTTCTCAAGTGGATAAAGTATTAATTAATCCCACCTTTAGGCCATCTTTATTTTATATTTTATTTCATAGTTCCCATGTATTTTCCATCACTTACCCACCCATTTCATAACTTCCCGACATTCTAGCCCTAAATCAGAGCACCCCAACCTATATTAGGGTGCCCCAGTCCCACCCTATGCACCTTGATCTATGGAAATCCCATTTCACTCTTTTTTAGGTCACTTCTAGCAATTGTTCATATTTATCTTTTTTCAGTCAACCTTTTTGGGATTAATTACAAAATTAAGCTTGAGAGGCCTATAAATATAAAGTTATAAGACCATATGATGATCCTAGGTCATTACATTACACACTACTATCACTCCATCTAGGGATGCATCCATTGCATCACTTACATCCACATAGTGCCATGCATTCAAGATAGGAGATCTGCATCACACACACTTCATAGGGGGATTCTATTCTATTCCATGCACATACATTATTTACATTTTTATAGTTACTATTTCTCACTACTTCAAAAAGTATGACTGGAGAGCACCTAGGGAACGACATGCACACACTCACCAAAACTACATCTAGGTCTGAAATGTAGTGCAATGCTCAATGATAAGTCCACTAGCTTGGCGGTTGAGTCAATCTGACCCATTCATTTGCATATTTTATTTTTCTAGGGTTTGATAATTCTCTTTGCATTACAAGTCATTACATAGTTCATTCAACAAATGTAGAGCAACAAAAGGAAGCATTCGAAACCAACTAACGACCATACCAGTTATAGGTTTTGAGCATTTATAGTGTTCATAATGCCCAAATTATAGACTAGGGTTCCCAAAGGCACTCCAGATACAATTTCAAGCACCGATACAATTTCAAGCACCCCGAGTGTTAAATCTACACTTTATGATTTTATTTCTAGATTTGTGACATTGTGTGACAATTACTTATTATGAACTAAGCTATTCTTCTCCTTCCTCTTGCATATTAGGGTTTAATTTCATTTAGAATAGTTTACTTACATTCATTTCATACTCGCTTTATACTTCATTTTGTGCAAATTTTTATTCCTCCTAATTAGATTAACTAGGATTACTATTTATTTGCATATAGTCCAATTTTAGTTAATCACGACTATTGTCCCCTTAAAAACTATTGATTGTTATCAACAACGAATTTTCCAACCAAATTTTTTTGCACCCACCATGGGGCATATATTTTAATACCCACATAATATATTTCACCATGAATAATTCATAAATTTTGTCACACTAGATGAGAGGAGACATACGTGATGACATAAGGCTCAAGGTATTGAAGATCCTGATCTTTAGTCACAACAACAACGTGGTTTTTAATTTATCTCTAGAAAAGAAGGGTAGAAGTAAGAGGTCAAAATCAAACCTCCAAAAAGAGAATACCTGGTTCATCTTCACAAGTGAATTCTACTACTCAATATTTAATTTTAGCAGCGCTTGCACTTCCTCTTCAAACTATTTTTCCTAGGATGACTACACCTATGCCACAGGGATTAGAATATTGGGCCCTTAGCTTTTGCACAACCTTTGCATGACCCATCTAAAGGAAGTAGAAATAAATTCAGAAATTTCAAAGGAGATGACAAAGCGGGGATAATTTTAGTGGAAAATATTCCATTTTGAAAAATTTGAAAAGGTTAATTTTCTAGCGTAGAGGTCAATGACCTGTTACCTAAAAATTACGGTTTAATTTTTTTAGGGTCGACTTCACCTACTCTTTGAAACTATCCCTATATAATCCTAGATTATTCACTAGGTAGAACACTACTAGATCACTCATATCACACAGGCGCATATGTATTATCAAGTATAGTAAATGTGTGATAGGAGGGAAAAGGCTACGAGATGAGTGACGGAGGGTGGAGGCTACTGACGTGTGTGACAATGTTTGTTGACGCATGAAATGGAGAGTTTGTTGACATGTGACATGGATATTTTTTTGATGTGCGATAGGAGTGTGGAGGAATTAGATGTGTGAAAAAGAGTTTGTTGATGCATTACATAGATATTTTGTTGTCACGTGACTAGAGGGAAAAGGTGCAGATGCGTGACAATATTTTCTATTACGTGCCAACAAGGTGGTTAAAGCACGTCAACCAACTTGTTGATGCGACCAACTTGTTAATGCATGACAGCAAACCTCTGTCATGCATTTGCAGCTTTCATCACGCCTCTTAAAAATCAGGCAAAAATTTTGTTGTCGGACCCCCCAAAAATTTGCCTTCCCTCAAAACCGGTTCTGAGGATATTCGCCAGGTATTTTCCGTCTCCGATTTCTAATAGGTCTCTTAAAATGAACCATGTGACAAAGTTCACCCGGATGAACATCTCACAAATTTATTTGTTTCTTGTGGGGTTGTTGGCATGGCACATGAATATGTATCGATTAGGTTGTTAGTTGAAATCCTATAGGACAATGTAGCTAAATGGTTTTATCTTCTTCCAACCAATAGTATCACCAATGAGATACTATGAAAACTAAATTTGAATCAAGGTTTAAACAAATAGAAGATTCACATGCATTCTTAGCCCAACTATCGAAAATGAAGAAGGAGCCTTAAGAGCCGGTGAGGGAGTTCATTATAAAATTTAATAGATTGGTTTATAAAATCCTAGTTGTTTCTCGATCTACTCATAAAAATTTTAAGTGATTTTTCATCAATGCTCAACTCCTAGATGTAATTTTTACATTGAGAAGAGAACGATTTCAATATTTAAAAATAGATCAAGAGTTAGCTATAAGCGTTGAAGATGATCTAATCATGTGGGGAAAACTAAAAAAGAACCAGTTAAATCTAAGGCTTCCACCTCAGGACCACCAAGTTCTAATTAGTTAGTTCAAAATTTGGCTAATGATCTAATTTCCATTACAGAATATCCCATATAAGGATATTCCTAGAAATAATTTTCAGCCAAGGAACTATTTGCTTGTTGTTCAACCTAAAGTTTCCATCAAAGCTCCTCCTATGAAGGTTCCATTGAATACATCATGCAAGGTAAAAGATACAAAATATGATGTTGTAGCCAAAGAAATTGAAGAATTTAAAGAAGAGCCTGAAGAAGTCCATGAAGAGGCTAATGAATCTCAAATCAATTACATTGTATACGAGTTTTATGAGGAATATTATGAGGAGATAGTGGCTGAAATAAATATTGAATCCTACTGTTTGTTATGAAAAGGGAACAACTCGAAGCAAGAAAGATATTGTATGCTGAGTTGGATAAAAAATAAAAATATAAAGAATCCTTGAATGTTATCCCAATGTTTTTAAACAGAGGATCACCTCTTCCTTCTGCTTCCAAGAAATTAAGTACTACTACACCTTCTAATACTCCTTCCTCTTCTTTGTATGGGCCTAAAGTAACAACTCTAACACCTTTATCCAAAATAGCCTCAACTACTAAAGTTGATAAACATAAAACCTATGTTATTTCTAGTCAAGAAACCCCATCGTATTCAAGATTCTTTGATATTATAGACCATATCAAGAAGATTAAAATTCATATTTTGAAGATGAATTCTATCGGACCTACCCAAGCCTTTTCCTAAGTTGTGAAATTTGTAAATTCTAATCCTAACCAAGCTTCCCCTTCTTCTAAAGGTATCTTTCCTACTCCCAAATCTCCCTCTCTATAAACTTAATGGCTTCTGCACCCTCTACATCTAGAAAAATTGAACCTTTCTATGTAACTTTGCTAATAACCAGGCATAAGCTAAGTAATCGTGTTATTGATTCCAGAGAATCGGATAACGTAATGCTCGCATAAGTTTCCCATGCACTAGGCCTCATCTTAACCCAAAATTTTGGTTTTTTTTACTCAATGAAGACTAAGGAGGTGTCATTAGTTGGAATAATTAAAGATGCTCAAGTGGATTTTGTTTCCTTTCCTGAGAAACAAGTCAAATCCACCATCCTTGTTGCTGATATACCTCCATCCTATGGAATGCTTTTAAGTAGAAACTTTTATAGAGATTTAGGAGGGGAGATTCAAATGGACTAGACCCATACATTGATCCTAGTCAAATAAGAGATGAAAATATTTTTACAAGAGAGGAAAGTTAAGTATATAGTCTAAAAGACCGATGATCGTAAGTCATATTATATGCGGACATTGGACATAGGAATTATATGTTAATGTTTGGATCTAAATTGAATGTTCCTAAGGTGGTTCAAGAAAACTTGAATGATGTGTGAACTCTTGAGTTTGATGGAAGTTTTTCCACAACAGGTTCCAGAGAAGGGGTAGTACTTGTGTCACCTACTAGTAAACTCCACCCATTCTCATACAAGTTACAATTTTCCAATACTAACAACACTACTGAGTATGAGTCACAATTTTTTTGCCTAACAATATCAAAGGAGATGACGATAAATAAAATTCTTGCACAAGGAGATGTTGAAATCATATTAAAACAAGTTCGGGACCATTTCAAGTAAAGAATGAAAGGCTAAAGCATTACCGAAATAATGTATGGGATTCAATTGAGTTTCTGGATGTTTTTTCAATTCATGATGTCATGAGAGATACGATTATATAAAAATGATCTAGCAATCTCTATTTTTTTCTCATTCCTCATCCAAAATTTCATCAAGATAAATTTACCGTTGAGATGGTCATCAAGCCCAGTGTTCCGAGATAATGCAAATAACTAACAAGTGTTCAACAATGATCAACATCTTATTTATTTCTTGGAATTGAATGATAAATTCAGCTAATAGTATTTTGAGGGAAGTGAAGATGGTTATCGGGAATCTACTACCACCACCTCTAAAGAAGGAGTTGAAACCGAGTCGGATAAAAAAATGGAGGCATAAAAATAAAAGATAACAAAATAACTAGGGGTCTTGTGTGTTGATGTAGGGGAATCTCAAAAGAACCATCATTAGGACAATCATCGTAGATGTGGGCTCAAAAAAAAGTGTGAGAGCATGAGGAAGGTAAAAGAGGGGATTTTAGGTGTTGAAGAATTTGAATTTTCAAAGCCATTTCTTTCCCTCCATTTTTTTTTCAAATCCCTACTACGGAACTATGAGTTCGTAACGTGTTGCAAAAGTTGTTTTATAGATTTAAAGGGTGTGTTGTAATTTCACAAACAGGGATGGAAGCCTATATATTTTATTAATGTGAAATTAATCAACCATTACAATGGAGTGCTGCAATATTTATACATATTGGACAATAATATACAAACAAATAAATGGGTTGCACAGGTATAACCAAAATCACAACATCTTCCAAAATACATCCGGGAAGCAACAATAATTAAATACAAACAAATAATAATTGTTATAACTACGTAACAATATAACCTATGCAATAATATGAAAAATATTGTTATAAAACTATATAACAATATATCAACTAATTACCTTATTAAATAATTAAATATTTTAAGGTAATATGATGCATAAATTAACCTAACATCCCCCTTAATTTTGCATTTCCTCAAGGGATGAGGAGAGGAACTCTTTGAACAACTCAAACTTGTCATGTGCAAGTGAATTCGTGAAAATATCTACTTTTTGTTTAGCTTTGTTGGAAAAAATTGAAGCTGTATATTGTGCTTCAACACATGTTCATGTATGAAATGAACATGTACTTCAATATGTTTTGTTATTTCATGAAACACTGGATTATGAACAAGTTTGAGAACTACTTCATTGTCAACATACATGGTGTTTGGTTTATCTGTGGTATTCCAAGTCCTTCGAGTATGCGACGTATCCAAATCACTTCATAGAAAACTTCTCATGCGAGCAATACTTGGATTTTGTTGAAGAACAAGAAACAAAGTGTTGTTTCTTACTTCCCCATGATATTTGTCCAGATCCCATAAAGAATACAAATCCTGAAGTGGATTTTTTTCATCAATGTTGCCTGCATGATCTGAATCTGAATATCTTGACAAGAAGAAGTTATCATTCTTCTTATATTCTAGACCAAGATCCATTGATCCTTTGAGATATCTCAAGATGCGCCTTGCTCCTTTAGAATGAAAAACTTTGGGTTCTTGCATGAACCTGAATAGATAGCTTACTAAAAATATGATATCTGGTCTAGTGTAGGTTAGGTAAATGAGACTCCCAATCAACTGGCGATGAGAGTGGCATTTACCTTGGGAGATGGATCTAAACAAGATAACTGCATTCTATTCTCCATAGATGTAGAAATTGGTGTGCAATCCATCATCCTAAATTTCTCAAGTGTTGTCTTGGTATATTTCATCTAAGAAATAAAGATATGATTCTCTTTCTTCCATACTTCCAATCTAAGAAAATAGTACATTAGCCCGAGATTTGGCATGTCAAACGATCGATTAATATCTTTCTTCATTTCATCGATCATCTTCATTGAACTTCCATTGATGACTAGATCATCGACATAGACAAGGAGAATCAAAATCTCCCCCTTTATTTTCAAGTAAAGATTGGGATCATATGGATTTCTAACAAATCCATGTTGTATGAGATGCTCATCAATTTTGATGTACCATGCTCAGGGCACTGTTTGAGGCCATACATAGATTTCTTGAGTCAAAGCATACCTTTTTTTCTTGACCGTACTACATATCCCTCAAGTTGAGTCATGTAGACTTATTCTTATAAATATCCATTTAGGAAGGCACTTTTTACGTCCATCTGATGGAATTTCCAACCAAACTGTGCAGCTAGAGAAAAGATCATCCTGATTGTCTTGATCTTAGGTGTAGGAGAAAATGTCTCCTCGTAGTCAATGCCTTATTTTTGTGCATGCCCTTTGCTACAAGTCTTTCTTTATACTTGTTCACTATCCCATCTGCGCATTGTACTTCAGGTTTGAATATCCATCTGCATCTAATGGGTTTCTTCCCTAGTGGAAGATTGACAAGATGCCAAGTGTTGTTTTTCATTACTGATTGATATTCAGAGTCCATCGCATCTTTCTAATATTTTGAATGTAGGGTTTCTTAGACTATAGAGGGGTCATCGGACTTAATAACTCTACTCATTAAATAAAATTTGTTGCTTCTCTTGCTTTAATATGAGTCTCATGGTCCAGGGGTGGATGTATCTAGTGGAGCATCCATTATTGCATCTCGTAATGTGCTAGTAAACCACTTGGGCATATACTAAAATTTTCCCATGGGTCATGGTTCTATCTCGATCGACACCATCATCCCCATCATCAATTTCATCATCTATGGGAACATCGGCTTCGTTTTACAAGCTGGTGAAGAATCTACATCAAGTGAGTTTGGAGGAGGAGACTCTACTTCCTTCTTCTCAAAAACTCAACATCTCTTTTGGTGTAGAATTTTTCGGTCTTTAGATCCATTAATCTATACCCAAGAGTCTCTTCAATGTACCCAATGAAGAGAGTTTTTGTGACTTCATGTCTAATTTCTTTCTATTCTGCTTGGGTATGTGCATGCTTTCTTTGCACTTGAATACTCTAAGGTGTGTAATAGATGGTTTCCATTTTGACCATGCTTCTTTTGGTGTTACTCCATCAAGAGAAACTATGGGCACTCTATTTAAAAAATACACTATTGTCTTTGCTACTTCTGCCCATAATGTCTTTGCAAGTCTAGAGTCATCGATCATACATCACACCATTTCCATGATAGTACAATTTCTTCTTTTAACAACACCATTATCTGTGGTGTGTGTGGAGGAGGCATTTGTCGATGAATCCTATGAGTTTTTAGGTAGTATTTGAACTAATTACTGGTGAATTCCCCCTTTATACGAGAAAAGAGTTATGATGTGATGATCAATTTCATTTTCAACTGCTACTTTGAACTTCTTGAAAGTTTCAAAAGCTTCACTTTTCTTGCAAAGATAAAAAATCCACATTTTCCTTGAATAGTCGTCAACACATAACATGAAGTACTAAAATCCAGAATGAATCGATTACATCGGACCGCAAAGATTGGTATGAACCAAATCAAGCTTACCATGAGCTTGATATGTACTCTTTTGGAATGAAGCTTTGTGTTGTTTTCTGCTAGGCAGTGAGGACACTTGTTTGTATCCTTATGAAGAGATGGTAGCCCATGTACCATATTATGCCAGTGAAGTGTCTTGAGATACTTGAAACTAACATGACCAAGTATCCGATGCCACAATTGTGTTGAGGTAGAGTTCTTAGCCACAAGTTCCTGATCATCTCTGTGGAAAAAATCAAGTTTGGAACATGTTGTAGACACCAAATTTGTGTCTTACAACCCCACAGTGCCCCGCATCTCATTTTGAAACCTAACCTCATCACTTAAACCTTACACAATTATTTATTAATTACCTTATAATTAATAAATTCACATCGCCATACCTGCCACCTCATTTTGCCACCTCATCATGAACTAGTCTTAACCCTAAACTAACCTAATTAAGACCTATAACTTGGTCCACATCCACACCCATGACTAATTACTCCTCACCCACACCTAAAACCAACCTCATAATGACTTGACCAAGCCCGCAACTAATCCCTCGGGAGAAAAGGAGGGAAAGCTGGCTATTTTACCAAAAATAGCCCGCTTTAACTGACCATACCGATACCTGGATTCCTACTCGACCGCATTAGTGAAAGTCATATTTAGTAAAAGAATTTGGCTTGCTTTCCCGGTTTGCATTAGTGAAAGTCATCTTCTTTGATTCATCGAATATCATTTTCGATTTGGGTTTAAAACACGTGCATTACATTCTTGCTTGCTGTTTTCAATTCTAGTGAACATAGACTAAGTAACAGGTCATACATGTGGGGGTGATTTCCACGGTATTGATAGGAAATTAATCTTACTTTCACTGCACAACACATACCGAATCACTTCATAATTAACACAACAGCTCAAAACATCCCCCCTTCTCCGCGGTATTCCTCCGCCCGATTGAGGTAACCTTATAAGCCAAAACAAACTTGACATTTCCCCTAAGTCTTGTGTTTAGGATTCTGACATCATTCTGCATCTAAGGGCATAAGCTCAAATTGATAAACACTAATCCTAGGGTTAGTCTGTTAATTTGTTTGTGTATCTTGTTTGTTTTCAGTTCTATTTCTCTGTCATACACTGTTTCAGTTATCACTTCAGAACAATTTGATAGATGTACTAAGCATTGTTAAAAACTCAAATCAGCAGCTTCTTATATTTTCTTATACCAGTCTTATTACACCGACATCGGTTAACTGACCGACGTCGGCTATAGTCTAACCGACATCGGTTAGCAGACCGATATCGATTCTTGTCCCGATAGATTGAAACCCTACTGTGTACTCTTGTCCATGGTTGTTATCACTCGAAAGCAAGCCACCGCCATGGTTTCACATGCCTGCTCTGTGCCTTTGCCTGAATCACCCCCTTCACATTCTATAGGGAATCCTACGGATACCAGCGAGGTTCCTAAAATTCCTGTAGGAGATAAGGAATTTGCCAAATTTCTGGATGCTAATCCTAGCGCTGTACAATACTATTTGTCTCATGCCCCGACCGTCGCCGGATGGTCAACCCCTTGTTGGCATGCCTATTAGTATAGCTGCTCATTTAGCTCCTTCTCCGCCTCCCAATCCAACGGCTTCAGAGGTTCATACGACACAGATTGGATTTCCTTTGGTTAATCTTGGGCCCCACATGTCATTACCGCCGACTGCTCCTACCTCGTCTCTCTTGCAGACTATTCCGTTCATGACTTGCTCTCTACCACCTATCCACACGAGCTTTCCTTCTCAAGCTCTGCCCACATTTTCATTCCCACACACGTATCCGGTAACCTCAACGTCCTATATAGGACATCCCTATTCGGTCGCCTCAACACATTCGTCCTCCATACCTTATCAACATTTAACGCCACCATTGTCTAGTGGAGGCCCTTGGCCCACTTTTCCTCCATTTGCCGCAACCGCACCATCAGCTCATCCAACCATGGATTTAATTAAACAAATGATGGACAAAATGCAAAATCTGGAGGCTTCTGTTTCAGGAAGCCGTAGCGCCCTAACATACGAGAAAGTTTGTCGGGAGCCCATCCACCCTTCTGTCCCCCTTCATTCATATCCTCCTCAATGGGAATTACCAAAATTTACTCGTTTTAATAGTAAGGAGGATCCTCAACAACACTTGCGCTCATTTAGACATGCCTGCTATCTAATTGCTCACGATGATGCCTTACTACTCCGCACCTTTCCCATGTCCTTATCAGGACCCACCTTGGAGTGGTACAGTGCTTTAACCCAGCACTCAATTTTCTCTTTTAACCAACTAGCCCAATCTTTCTTGGATCATTTCTCCATTAACATTGCCAAGAAAGTATCTATCACCGACCTCTATGCCATCCGACAATTTGAAGATGAATCTATCGCAGATTTCGTTGGATGATGGCGGGGCCTTATCAACCAACTTACATATGCCTTGCCTCAAGCCAAACTTATCGAAATTTTTACGCGGGCCTGCGCTAAACACATCTCTCCTACCCTCCAAATTCAAACTTTCCACACATTTGACGAAGCCTTTACTATGGCTCGAAAACTAGAGATTCGAGCCTTAGAGGAAGAGAAATTGCGGTTGCGCAACAAAAACCCCAATTTCTGAACCCAAGATTCCACCAACAAACCTAACACCACCAATCCTCACCCATCGACTGCTTCGAAATCAAAAGGAGCTGTGCACGCGGTGATGGTCAAATCCCAACCACCGTCTAATACCCCACCAAAAACCACCTATAAGTATAAAGCTGAGCCCATCAATTACACCCCCTTGGGAGAAACTTATGGTGTGATATTGGACAAATTGCTTAAAGCAGGAGTCATTACCTTACCTCCTGTTAAACCTCACTCCGGGTTTGATTCCGCTCGCGCCATACCTTCTTGGTACAAAGAAAATGACTTCTGTAACTTCCACCGCGTGAAGGGACACAGTCATGAAAACTGCAAGATGTTGAAAAACATAGTGCAGGAAATGGTTGATGCGGGGATATAGCCCTCGATAATCCTAACGCTCCTGCTAACCGAAATTTGAAAATTTTCAACAAACCATTCCCGAATCACTCTCCTAACAGTAATATAAACCAAGATATCTTAGCCGAGGAGAGTGTTCATGAGATCCATGCAGTCTTCGACTCCCAGCCAAAAGCCTCTATCGAAAAAATTCTGAATCAAGCTTCTTCACTAACGCAGGAACCTGAACCCCCTTCATCACCATCAAGACAAGACGAAATCCTTGCCGTTCCTTTACCCATCAAAGAATTAACCGCCCAGAGTTCCCTTCTCACAAATGAGCCTTCTTATACCACATCCTTGCAAGACTGTGAGCGGATGTTATCTAATTTATCTATTTCCCAAACGTCTCCTTCCATACCATTACGGGCATGTACAAGAGGAAGGCTCGCCACTTCTTTTGTCATCCTTAGACGAGAAACCTCTTGAACCGACATCACCACATTCTTTAAACATGACGGATCCTCTCAAACACGCCCTCCTACCTATTAGTTCTTCATCGCCTAAATCTTTTCAGCGACCGGTTGACCTCTTAACGCCCATTGATACAGTGCCTCATCTACCCCCTGTATCACACCCACAGTGGACCGGAATCACAACCCACCTTTCTTCCATACAAAATTTCCTATTCACACATGAGGACTGTCATTCCCCAGAAGATAGAAAGGTCCTATGGGAACGTTTGAGTACGCCATATTCTACTCAAATGCAGATGACCAACCCAGATGCCTCTACCATATACCCAAAGTGTTTACAGAAGCTTAAAATGCCTATGTTCTCATCTTCACCCCCCTCATCTCTACCAAATACCTCATCCACCTCTATTAACCTAACCCAATCTTCCCCTACGCTTGGGACCTCACCAATACCCAGTCTAACACACCCACCTAAGCGGCTTGATTTATCTAAAAATAAAGCCGTTCATCCACTTAGGAGACAGACTCAATCTCCTCAACCTATGTCTCTATTACAACTAAAACCATCGTCGTCACACCTACCTTCCATATTGGGACCTCATCCCTCCACCTTGCATCAATATATCATACCTCCTGCGTTTTCTTTAAAACAACCTACGCCTTCTGCACCCATACAGTGATCCAAGGGTACATCAACACCGTCACCCCGCGTATCCTATCCACCTACTAACCCTAAACAAATTCCATCATCAAAATATTTGTTTGTTGTCACTCCTATTTCTCCGTGGTTGTTTTCTGATACCACATCATCTGTGGCCTCATCATCTAACCAGCTAAACATAGCTTCTGCACCAAAGAAGCCACGTTTAGTTAAAACCCATTATCAAAACTCCTTGGCTAAACCACCACCCATACAAACCAACCATACCACGTCATCACCAGAATCTACCCCGTCAATAGCCTCATCTTCCTCTGACTTTGACCCACTCAAAGGGTCTTACGCCAAAATCCTTGCTATGTTGGTGGAGAATGCGACCATTTCCCTACCCCCACTTAGACCTTATGATCCATCTAAACCTCGACCTATAGGTTATGATGAGTCTAAAATCTGTGCTTACCACCGCACACCAGGACATGACGTAGAGGGATGCAAAGCGTTGAAAGCCATACTTCATCAGTCACCTCTCTCAGATAGAAAAGTTAAGAAAGACAACTTACGAAGAGAGAGACCTTTAGCTTCAATTCCCTCTCCTATACCACCTGTCCCCGCCTCACCAAGATCTATCATTATTACAGCCCCACCTCTCGAAGACCATGACCTATCCCTACTGTCTTCCTCCTCTCGTATTCACGAGATCAATATGATTAGTGTTGCTACTCGAGGGCAGAAAAACAATGGGAAAGTGAAAGAAAGCACACCTGCGGCATCTCTTTCTCCGTCCACCATCCCGATTGCACCACCACCTAAAGTGGTTATTCGCGGACCCACCTATCCCGTCTCTAATGGAATTTCCCACCGAACCATGATCAAACAACTTCACCAATCACCTGTAAAAATGACACTGTATGATCTCATTCAGACTTCTGAATCTCATCGACAAGCTCTCGTTAAAATCCTTCAAGGGATAGAGGTCTTACCTAATGAAACCTTTCCTGTTACTTCCATTCTAACACCCAATCATGTTGCTTCACTCACCAAACAACCTATCTCCCTGACCACTTCTGTCTCTGTACAGCAAGCCACTGCTGTCAGTTTCTCCGAAGACGAAATTATCGACTTTGGTGCTGAAGATCCTGACCCTACTCTTTTCATCTCAGCTTATGTCCGGGACATTCGGGTGCGTCATGTTATGATTGACGGGGGTGCTAGCCTAAACATCATCTCTTCAAAAGCCTTCCAACAAATGAATATCCTTTCTAGCTGCATGTGTGCCAACCCCATCATGTTGCGGTTATTCAATGATGCTATTACTTCTACCTTAGGCACCGTGATCCTTAACATTCATGTAGGACCACGTACTTTACCCGAACTCTTCTATGTCCTTGAGGGAGAGTTCCAATACAATATGTTGTTAGGCCGCCCTTGGATCCGGGCTATGGGATGCGTTCCCTCCACCTTACATAGATGCATAAAATTTGAGTACGAGGGGAAGTCCTACACTGTAAAAGCTGATCCTCCCCCCTTCAAAACTTGCAATATGTTGTATCGCCTAATGATGTTCTTGTACCGTGAAGACACCCATTCATCCAACCCAACCATCCACTTGAACCGCACCTTAACCATCTACCTCAATGCACCCATGCCTTGACCAATGAAACCGCCGCCATGCAAATACCACTTCCTTTCCCGCAGATAACATCCCAACCTCCGACCCCTTAGTAGATGTTTTTCAACACCTTACACTGGGGGAGTACCGCCTATATAATGTTAGTTCTTTCCATACCCCACAGGAGTATGGACAGTTACATACACATCCTACCTATGACCGTCGTGTGGGGGAGGTAATCCCCTATGGACCACCTCATTGCCGTACCAACCTAACGTATGGGGGTGTCGACGCATCCTCCGTTACCCCTGAACCTCCTCTTGGGGTGGTTCCCTTCCAATCTGATTTTCAATACCTGAAAAATCATTGTTTTGCCCTTACCTTCTTGACTCACTGTGCCTGGAAAGGCTTTGGTTTTGGTCTTTATGAACAAGGCCGACATACACTCATTCCGTGA
Source organism: Taxus wallichiana var. yunnanensis (assembly GCA_018340775.1). NCBI lineage: Eukaryota > Viridiplantae > Streptophyta > Pinopsida > Cupressales > Taxaceae > Taxus > Taxus wallichiana. The sequence continues at coordinate 756,948,936 of CM031239.1, read as the reverse complement.
CTACACGAAAACACAATGATCGTAGTGGTCTCGGTTTTCCTGAAACACTTCAACGAGAGAAACCTTGTGTCAGTTGCATCCTGGAAGATGACGATGTCACCCCTACCAAACCATCATCACCCATTTTTCCATCGTCACCCATAGAGTCGATAGACCCTGAATCTATCCCTCCTAACTTTTTTTTTTCATAAATGCTATCTTCCTAGGTCCTCTCACTTATCAACACGATAATGAGGACCCATCTTCTCTTCCCCTTCTGTATCCAGACATGATTGAAGAGGATTCACCTTCGATTAATGTGGTTGAGTGCCAGGATGACGACTCCATCCTCACTTACCTTGGTGCAGATGACTCCTATATTCAACGCACATTACCATCTGAAACTCAAACAATGTTGAATGAGTCTACTATAGAAATTAACATCCACACAGAGGAGGATCCTCACATTGTGAAGATTGGACAATCCCTTAACGCATCAGAACAAGTTGCCTTTACTACCTTTCTCCGTACCCGCAACAAAGATTTCTCTTGGTCCTACGCTAACATGCCAGGAATTGATCCTGACATTGCTATCCATAACATCACCCTAAACCCCGATTCCAAACTAGTCAAACAAAAACTAAGAAAAATGCATCCACACATTTCCCTCTTGGTCAAAGAAGAGCTTCAACGACTTCTTTCTGTTTCCTTCATCTTTCCTATTGACTATCCTCAATGGATTTCTAACATCGTACCTATCACTAAAGCGATGGGGGGACTTCGGATATGCACGGATTTCTGAGACCTTAACCTCTCTTGCCCCAAGGATGACTTTCCCTTCCCAAGTATTGATCAACTTGTTGATCTCACTGCAGGCCATGAAATGCTTTCTCTCATGGATGGATTTTCGGGATACAATCAAATTTTGGTAGCCCCGGCCGATCAACATAAAACTGCCTTCATAACTCCTTAGGGAACCTTTTGTTATCGTGTCATGCTTTGTTTGGCCTTAAGAATGCTGGTGCGACCTATTAGCGGGCTATGACTTACATTTTTCATGACATTATGCACACTATCCTTGAGGATTATGTCGATGATCTTCTTGGCAAATCTAAACATCGCAGTGAACATCTCGATGTTTTAACCATTATTTTCGATCGCCTGTTACAATATTCGGTCCGGCTTCAACCAAAGAAATGTGTCTTTGGTGTTCTTTTGGGAAAACTTCTTGGCTTTATCGTCTCTTTGCATGGCATTGAGGTCGATCCATCTAAAGTCAAAGCTATCCTAGAAATGCCCCCACCCAAAAACCTCAAACAATTACGTAGTTTGCAAGGTAAACTTCAATCTATCCGGCGTTTCATTTCCCAACTCTCGGATCGATGTCAGCCTTTCCATCACCTTCTTAAAAAGGACATTGCCTTTCAATGGAGCGAAGAGTGTCACCAAGCCTTTGAAGCTCTCAAAGCCTATCTCTTGCAGCCACCCGTGCTTATCCCACCACAGACGATCGCCCTTTCTACCTTTACCTTTCCACCACCGACCATGCTGTAGGAGCCATGCTCGCACATCATGACTCTGAGCATCGAGAACAAGCCGTTTATTATATAAGTCGTACTCTTGTGGATTATGAGACGAGGTATACACATGTAGAAAAACTGTGCCTAGCCCTATCATTCGTAGCCACCAAACTCCGACACTACCTCCTGAATCACAAAACTTTCGTCATCACCAACACGGACCCCATTCATTATATGTATACCAAACCACATCTAAACCAACGCATCGCTCGATGGCTTATGCTCCTTGCTGACCTCGACCTTGAATTTATACACCAGAAGTCAATCAAAGGACAAACCATTGCCGACCAACTCGCGGACGCCCCTTTACCTGGGGAACAATTTACCAATTTTAATTTCCCTGATGAACTCATCGCCACTCTTTCACTTAGGGAAGAGTCGTATCCAATGACCCTCTTCTTCGATGGATCCAAATGCCAGCGTGATGAGGGGCCGGTGTTGTTCTCATTCCTCTTGACGCTGAGCCTATGCCTCTTTCATTCCAGCTCGATTTCCCCTGCACTAATAATACAGCGGAATACAAGGCCCTTGTTTTGGGTCTCCAGGTTGCGTTACACTTAGGTGTCAAATCTATTAATATTTTCGGTGACTCTCAATTGGTAGTCAATACAGTTATGGGAATCTACCAATGTAAAAATGAGGAACTTCAAAAGTACAAACATTACGTGGATTCACTTTTGACCTCATTTACTCGTTATTCTATCCAGACCATTCCCCACTCCACTAACAAATTTGCGGATACTATGGCTTGCTTAGCCTCGCAAATTCCTGCCTCACCAACTGACTCTGACATATTCATCTTGGTCCAACAACTCTTTGCCCCATCTTACTCAGCCCCGATTGTTTGTATGATAAATAATGTGTCTACTAATTCGCAGGATACCTGGTACCACCAATTTCATGACTACCTTACAACCTCTGTTCTCCCACCTGACCTAACTAGTATCGGCAAACATGATTTTCTTAAAAGTGTTTCTTGTTATGTCGTCATGGGGGGACTCCTCTATAAACATGGCTTTGATGGCATCCTCCTTCGATGTCTAATCAAGGTGCGGAGGTCACCTATACCATCCAAAAATTCACGACGGTATTTGTGGCGGACATTTTAGTGGCCTTCTCGTATGGCTAAACGAATCCTTCGCCTAGGTTATTATTGGCCTACTCTTAATAACGACTACTACGAATATGTTAAGCGTTGTGTTATGTGTCAACAACATGCCAACCTTCAACATACTCCTAGCCATCCGCTACAGGTCGCACGAGATCTTTGGCCTTTCTCACAATGGGGTTTAGACCTTATTGGTGAGATTCACCCGCCCTCTTCGCAACGTCACCGTTGGATAATCACAGCAACCAAATATTACACAAAATGGGTGGAGGCCATTCCACTCATTTCAACCAAAAAAGAAAAAATCGTCGAATTCGTTAACCATCACATTATCTGTCGTTTTGGTATTCCTCATCGCCTAATAACAGATAATGGTAAATCTTTCAAAAATAAGTTGTTACAAGACCTTTGTGACAACTTTGGTATCAAACTTAGTTTCTCATCACCTTACTATCCACAGGCCAATGGTCAGGCTGAATCTTCTAATAAAACCCTAACCAAAATCCTCATGAAAGTTGTTAATGATTCTAGAAGAAATTGGCATGATCACATTCCCTTTGCCCTTTGGGCTTATCGTACTAGCATTCATACCTCTACTAATGCCACACCATTTTCTTTGGTATATGGTACCGAGGCTGTCTTGCCTCTCGAAATACAAATACCCTCCCTCAGAATATCTCTTCAGGATATTCTCACCAACGATGATTTCCGCCAAGAGCGGTTAGCCCAATTAGAGCTTCTTGACGAGTGACGTCTTACGACTCTTGACCACCTTCAAATCTACCAAAAACGCATCAAGCGTGCTTATGATAAGCGACTTCATGAGCGTACCTTTAAGGTTGGTGATCTTGTCCTTAAAGAGAATCAACATGTAATCAAACTAGAAAAGAGCAAAAGTGGAAAATTTGCTCCTAATTGGATTGGGCCTTACATTATCACTCACACTTATGGATTAGGCACTTATCGTTTAGCTTAAGCATAATAGTAAACCGGAGCCTGAGCCCCTTAATGCCTTGCATCTCTAACCATTCTATTGTTGAAATTAGTGTTATATCACTTCTTATCTACCTTGCGCTCGTCCCTTGAGCTCCTTTACCACCGCATACACTTTGTTTCCTACATCTCAAAATCAAATCAAGCTCACATGGTTTGATTATCACTTCCCCTTAAAGATGCCTTCCCCTTTTTTAGTCTAGTCCATGACTTCAAAGTATCAAAATGACACCTTCTTAATTAAACACTTATGGGATTTTCTTGAGTCAAACTTCCTACAAAACTAGATGCTTTATGCCCAATGGACATCTAGACCTCTAAAATTATACATAGACTGCTCCCTTGAAGGACAGTTATATGCCAAACTATTGCTGCTCTTATATATAGACTGCTCCCTGAAGGACAACTATACATAAACACCGCATTAAGCATTATATATATTCAAGCCCCCAGAAGGATAGCTATACATAAACACTGCATCTGCTACTATAAATAGACTGCTCCCTTGAAGGACAGCTATACATAGTCAGCCTTTATCAGAGGCTTCTCACATTGGTTAGCTTCATGAAGACCTCAAAAACAACAAAATACATATCCCATGTAGACTTCCCACATCGATCAGTCTATATCCAGAAAAATAAAATAAAATCCGCATTCAAAAGTACTTTTGAGTCATGGACTTGTCTATTTAGGTTTGGTTCTCTTTCGTCAGAATAATCATCTTATAATAAGTTCTCTGCACCCCAGCTATACCGGCCACCTCACCTCACCATCCGTCAAAACAACAAAACTCAAGGGACATGACGTATATCCGATATATTGTGATTATACAACTCTTTTCACCTATCGACTTCTCGCCTATGCAAGGTACCTAGGGATTCAAGCTCATCCTACATTAATATGTGGTTTGTTTAGCTCTTCTCAACTACGGGACACTCTTGCCTCTTTTTCTTGACTCTAGGATTGTGTGTTGACCTTAATCAGGACACGATTCCCTACTACTTGGGTAAGCTAACTTTCGCTTCACCTATACCTACACCAACAACATTACCCTACCAATATCACTATTTTTACCAATGACAACTTGCTTAACCACAACTAAATTGCCTGAATTCACCTCTCCCTGGTCCTAAGGGAGAACTACATCGGTCTGAGGCCCCTCCTTGCTTTGTGTAATGGGCTATGTAGGCAGCACTTAGGAGACATGGGGTCTCCCAAGGTTAGCTCGACCATCCCCTACCATACCCTATCATGTGTTGTAAATATAAATATTTTTTGTGTATTTCTATTTGCCAACATTCATCTTTATCCTTTTTTCAAAACAAACAAAAACAACATTTAAAACACAACCATTCTTATTATTATCATCACTCAAAACCACATACATATTTAGTTTTATTTTAGATGTTAAACAAATACATCTTCTCTATCATCGACTCACAGGTCGACATCCTTATTTATTCTTATATTCCTATGAAATTCACTTAGACCCTTGCACCTCCTCCCGAATCAGGTGGTGATCGTGATCGTCGATGCCCCGCAGTTGGCCTCTCCATCCTCAAAGGTGCCACTACCATTGGTTCCGCCCACTGATCCACCAACATCTCCTGTAACATATGAATACGTCCTCTCGCGTGGAGGAATCTTGCCTCCAGTCTCTCCACTCATAACTGTGAAACCTCTAACAATCCCGTTGTCTCATTCACCTGTGTTTGAAGCTAGTGAACTAAATCCTGCAAACGATCTCTCTCCGCTGTAATCACAGCTATGTCAGGGCACTCACGTGCACCTCGCAGCTCTGCTACCCACCATACTCTATAGGCCTCTGTCGTTCCTACATCCATTACCCTACGATCGGTAGCTATCTCTTCTGGCCCTTCTGGAGGTGTAGGCCGGGAGGTGAGAATGCTACCTCGGCGTCGATCCTCATGTATGGTCTATATGTCATAGGTATATCCTGAATGAACCCAAATTGTTGCCACACGCGATCTAGAGGAATCCTCTCGTACTCACCCGGCCTGTGCCCTGCGATCCACCTCAATCGCTCCACACCCCTTAACTCCTCAGCTATGTTCTCTGTCACCATATAGTTCCCGTAAGGCCTCCAAAAATATCCGCAATCATCACCATCTCCCATACCTATCTATAATACTCGATGTCATCTATCATGGCCTGGGATCTCGCTTCTTGTTCATCTGGACCCATCGTCTGAATCCCAACCTCTGCACTCCTGCCTCTCCCGACTCGATGGGTCGGCCTATTGGACGCACACAAACAATGTGCTCATAGGCCCAACAATGTAATAAGTACGAACAATCCAGTGTCATCCTGTGTTTTCGCTTGCAAGCCCATAAACCCCTATATAACTCTGCCAGATATGCGGGTGCCCATGCGAAAGTCACGCTCATTTCTATCATTTCCCAAATAACACTCATCAATGCTTTTGGAAATCTTCCACCCTCCACCCTCGGTAATGCATAATACCCCACCGCTATCATTAATAGCACGGCCAACCTTGTTTCCTCAGGGTGTGTTGCATACATTGTACCATACGTAAATGTTAAACCTCACTGTGTCAAATCTCATGCAGCTGAACCAAATACTGTTGTTATCGCTGCCCGCCCCGCACTAGGCAATGCCTGATACACTATTTTTCCTATCATTGGGAGTCTCAAAATACGGAACACATCTTCCATGTCACTGTCATCTCCCCTGTTGGCAGATAGAAGGTATTCTTTTCTGGATTCCATCTCTCAATCAACGCCTGCAACATAGCATGGTTACGCATGATTCGTGAATAATAGCAGATTCCACTTAACCCCAAATGATTTATCAATGCCCATTCAGCTGGTGTTACATCCGCTCGGATTCGTGACAACAACACTGGCACAATATCATTCATCCTTAACCCTGCTTCTTCTTGCATACATCAAAACGACACATAATTATTCAATCGAACAAATCTCCACGGGTTTTTCAAATTACGAAACTCCTACAAGAATGTTGATATCGGTTATAGATAACCGATACCGGTTTAGTAACCGATACCGGTTATCTCTAAACGATACCAGTCACTGTCAAAAATATACACCCTACTTAAAAACATACACCTACGATAATTATTTTTCCCATTTACTCCTATCTATACCTAAAAACATACGTGACCACCCTGCTTACCTACCCCATAGCACTCACCCCATCCCAAACCCTTGCCTATCACATTTTCTTTCTCATCTTTACCCACTTACTCTCTCTCATCCTATTCACACAAAACATGCAAGAATCAAATTACAACCAAACTCATTTTACCTCTCGGGATGCAGCAGCTTGGGTGGAACTGGTCTTCCCCTTATCCTCGCTCGCTGGATGCTTCTCCTTGTTCAGCCATGTTCACCACCCTCTTCAAATATAACTTGTCTTTCTGCCTTCTGAATCTCAGCCCACACTCACTTCACCTGTCTCTTTCCTCCTTATCACTCAAATTCTTTCATGCAATTACCTGTATCAGTCGTCAAACAGCGTCGCATTCGCGTATTTAACTTGTTGCATGACTCTAAAAATAAGAATGCTAAAAATAAGAACTTAAGTTGCCAACCAAGCAGTTCTATTTTTAGGAAAAATAATTCTGACATAACCGATATCGGTCATATAGCTACCGACATCGGTTACATAACCGTTGCTTAAACCTCGGTCGTTTCTTCGTTTTTTACAAATTTTTGTGGGGCTCTGCCTGTTTTCCCGCATAACAACACCATTATCAATATTTGTCATCCAAATCACATATATATCCTCATAATGTTAGCAACATCATCCATCTACATTATAACAACCATCGACAACATACATACGACATCATATATACATCAAACCCATCAGCATACACAACATGTGAATTAAACTCATCATCTATATATACATACATTCCATTTCAAAAAGCCATCAACAAAAGACATCAACACCATCAATATATAAACCATGTGGATCAAACTCATCATACATTACAATTTCACAACCCATCAACAAAACACATAAAACATTTCATATGCACCATGTGGGTCAAAATCCTCATATATATATATATATATATCCAAGGTTTCAAATATACAACTTGCCCTACATAGGGGCCTCTGTGATCTCAAGATAATACAAAGCCGGCACGCAGGCCACAATAACTGTCAAAATATCGACTCGGCTCGTAGGCCGGTCTCTCATATCAAAAATATACTCGGCTCGCAGACCGGTATCAACTATACAACCCGTACTCAGCTCGCAGGCCGGTATATACAACAGGATGAATAAATAAATGAAAGAATCATATGTGGGCACGCAGGCCTCTCTATACATAACCGGTTCACAGACCGGTGCCTCTATCTAATATCCAATCTACAAACAAAACATCTCTCTCCGACCCAGGGATGTCTCAACTCTCCCCACCACCCTCAGCACCTCTCCCTGCGGGTCCTGGCCCTGGCTCCCGCCTCCTCCCTGTCACCGACCCACCGGCTGTAGCTGCACCACCCTGGGATCTCTGACTCCGCGAGGTCTCGGCTCTGTGCGCCGCATATGGCTGATAGTCAGCCCCGGTACCATCAAGAATGTCCTGATAGTACCGGGCCTCCGCTCTCGCCTCCATATAACGGGCCCGTGCCACCATAGCTGCTGGGGCTAGTCCCCCGACTCCTAATAACAATGGCCCTATCTTACCAGTGCACACACCTACATGCACGTGCCGGTGCCGTGGTGGTGCATGTCTTTGGTGCCACCGGTGGTGCTGTGGCTATGGCGGTACTGTACTTGTGGGCTGTCTGTGCCATACAGCTGCATTGGGTGCTGTGTGCTGTGCTTGTGCTTGTACTGCGCCTGGCTAACTTCCCCGTAGGACACCTATTCGTGCTGTAAAGAATAAGCTACCTGTAATAACCGTACCTATCCCCGAGCTGGTCCCTCTTTGCTCTAACACCGCTAAGTTTGGCATGTGCTCTCCTCGCGGCTCTCTCCCCTGCCTACCATACCAAAAATGCTCCTGTGCGTAGGCATCATCTACAAGATTATCATCTGCTGGCCTCTCGGCTACCCAATGGGTCTATAGGCAGTGGTGCAGGCAGTGGGGCCTCTACATCATCCCTCCGGTACTATGGGAAGGGAGGTGGCTCATCCTGTCGCAAGCCCAACTATCGTCGTACCCTCTCTAGGGGTATCCGCTCATGCTCTCCCGGCCTCCGTCCCGCTATCCAGAATGTATACTGGATCCAACGCAACTGTGATCGGGCTCCTCTGTAGGGCTGATGACCTCTGTAAGGCCTCCATACAATATCCAGGGCAGTCATGCCCTCTAATACATGCCGGTAATATGCTACATCCTGTCCGGCGAGAACTGCTCATGGCTGGCCTAGCCACCTCTGAAAGCCATATCTATAAATCACCTATGGCCCTGGCTGCTGGGGCAGCCCTACTGGTCGAATGCATATGATATGCTCATATGCCCAACAATGTAATAAGAATGTAGAACAAATCCCGAATCGCCTCATCCGGCGATAGCCCCACAACTCTCTGTATAACTGCACCAGGTATACTGGTGCCCACGCATAACATGTATGCTCCTCCACCATCTCGTGTAGTACCCCCATCAGCGCCCATGGAAAGCGGCCTCCCTCTGAGTCCGGGAGGGCGAAGCATGTGATGCTCGATCATCATCAACACGGCAAGCCATGTCTCATGTCTATGGGCACGATACATGTCCCCATAGGCAATGCTCGCGCTGTGATAAGTCAATAGCGCGGCTGCATCCCCGAATACCTGTAAAATGTTATCCATGGCTGTCTCTGCATCCACCTGGAAGACTACCTCTCCATCGATCGGTAGTCTAAGGATGCGATACACATCCTCCAGTGTAATCGTCATCTCTCCCATCGAGATGGAACACATTGGTTGCCGGATCCCATCTCTCGATGAGGGCGACCATAAGACTGTGATCCCTCTCTATCGCCCTATAATGCTGGACTCCGCCGAGTCCCACCTCGCGCATGATGGCCCACTACACTGTGGACACGTGTGGCCGCATCCGTCTCAACAATGGGGGCATCCTATCCCGCATCGTCAGCTGCTGACGTGCCTGCAAAACCAACTCACTGCATTAGCCCTACTCTTTATCACAACAACTCCTTTAACCTTCTATACCCCCTTTTAACCACCCGACCACACAACCGCCCCATTTTCCCCCACCCACCAACCAACCTTCCTATCAACCTCTACCCCTTCCCTCTTCACCCCAATAACCATAACTCCCAAACAATAACCAAAACACCCAAATAACAACCAAACACCCAAAACCACAACAAAACCAAGCAACAAAATAGAAAATCCTAACTAGGGACCGGTACCGGTCACCCATGACCGACACCGGTCCCCTCTCCACCGACGCCGGTCGACGTACGACCGACACCGGTCAACCACAAACCCACCCTGCCCCAAAACTTCTTGACCGATGCCGGTCGCTTAGTGACCGGCATCGGTCACTGAAAAATCGCCGAGCCGAACCCGACGCGGCCCCCCAAATCCATTTTTCCCCTATTTCTCTCTATTTACCCACCCTAACACCCTAAAAACCTACCCACCCTGCCGCCTTGACCTATTTAACCCATCTATCCTCTTCATTTTTCAAATAACTTCAATTTATTCATTATTTTATCAAAACATGGATTCCTACCCAAACCCCCAAATATAGCTTAACAACATCAAATTCACACAATGAAGGGTTTCGAACCTACCGGTACGATGACACGTCGTCGTGGTGGGATAGGTGGTGGTGGTCCAGCTGGTCCAGCACCTCCAGCTCCTCCTGGCTGTGCCATGGCTCTCAAACTCCTCTGCTGGGTCCTCCACCAATCAAATGTTGCCTCCTCCTCGCTAGGGCCTACCAATCACTCACTTCTCCACTCAAATAGTGCCACCTCAGCCGAAAAACTCAACAATCTCGCCAAAAGACCTCAGACAACTAAAATTGGTTTTCAAATTGACAATATGACAATGACAGGCCGTATTTTTTCTTTTTATAGGTTTTCGACCTATAACCGATACCGGTTATATTGTGCCCTAAGGAACCGGTATCGGTCACCTAACCGATATCGGTCATAGACAATCGATATCGGTTTTATCCCACCTCTTCCCCAATTTCTACCCTTATTTACTAATCGCCCTTTCTCACAACATCGCCTATATCCACCTTTGCTGAAAACCCTTTGTTAACTTCATTGGCCCGACCCAAGGCCGCAACCAACCAATTTGGCCCGACCCAAGGCCACAACTAACCAATTTGGCCCGACCCACGGCCGTAACCAACCCATTTGGCCCAACCCAAGGCCGTACCCAACCATTTGGCCCGACCCAAGGCCGCAACCATCCATTTGGCCCGACCCAAGGCCGCAACCAACCCATTTGGCCCGACCCAAGGCCGCACCCAACCATTTGGCCCGACCCAAGGCCGCAACCAACCCATTTGGCCCGACCCAAGGCCGCACCCAACCATTTGGCCCGACCCAAGGCCGCACCAATTAAATACCTCACCCAACATCAACAAAATACAATTTTATCCACCCATCATGTAGCTTTTTGTTCAATCGAGCTCACCTGTTCATGTTTTAGCATGATTAGGGTCCTTGACTTGATCAGTCGACCAACTTTTCCTAGACCAAGACCGTGACGTTTATCTCAACCAAACCAACCATTTGATCTTCTTTGAACCTACCTAAATGTTCCTGTACCTTACCCATTATATCCCCTGGAGCTACTTCCTATGCCTTGGATACCAGGATTATATCACCCTTGTTTGGATAAACTATCGACCTTTGCCTATGAATTACTTGTTTGCTCTTCAAAATCATGTACCCTGGTCGCACTACTGCATTTCAACGTGCGTCTACTTCCTTGGACCTACCCCACCATCTTACCATCATCTCAACACCATTTCCCTTTATCAACCCTATCCCTGATTTCACGCTACCTCAATCTGTGATAGATTTGAGGGGGATTACCTATACCCTTAACAGGGGTAACCACTTCTTATTATTGTCCGTGCAGCTTTAACAAAGACAAGCTACACGACAACAAGGGGCTAATGTAGACACCAAATTTGTGTCTTACGACCCCCTGTGCCCCGCATCTCATTTCACAACCTAACCTCATCACCTAAACCTTACACAATTATTTATTAATTACCTTATAATTAATAAATCCACATCGCCATACCACCACCTCATTTTGCCACCTCATCATGAACTAGTCTTAACCCTAAACTAACCTAATTAAGACCTATAACTTGGTCCACATCCATACCCATGACTAATTACTCCTCACCCGCACCTAAAACCAACCTAATAATTACTTGACCAAGCCCGCAACTAATCCCTCGGGAGAAAGGAGGAAAGCTGGCTATTTTACCAAAAATAGCCTCGCTTTGACTGACCGATATACCGGTTCCTACTCGACCACCGTCGGTTGCGTAACCACCATCGGTTCCCTGTAAATGACCACTCCCAACCAAAAACAAAGGATCGGATTTTCATTTGATCAAAAAGGGGAGAAATCATTGAGAGGAGCCGGATTTGCTTGGCCGAGCAGAGACAAGTGAAGAAACAAGAAGAGTTTGCAGAGAAGGACATCAAGCCCAAGACTGCAACTGAATAACCAGAGTCTAGTGACACTCATCCGAGTATCAGGAGAGGAGATAGCTCATCTTGGATTGTCAGATCATCCTACTTGAGCCCTGTCTTCATCATCACAGTCCCAGAACCTACATTTTCCATCAGGAACTAGTAAGTAAGTCTTATACATTCTTTTAATAACATTTTTTGAACTTCTGAATCACAGCCATCATAAGTCTATTCCTAGATCTACTACCCAGCAACACACTACATCTAACTGTCATTCCTCCACCCTTACATTACCCCAAGAACACCCCCCGTATTCTCTGAGTCCTTCTCATCACCCCATTACCCAACCCCACCCATTTATCAGCCTTATAAAAAAACACAACCACCTTACAACCAACCTTCACCAAAAGCCCCTAAAACATTGCCCCTACCGATATCGGTTAGCACCAACCGGTACCGGTTACAGTGACCGGCATCGGTCACCTTGATTCTAAACCAAGACCAGCCCTTTCTCTATTGTTCTAACAAGGTAAACAAATTGTAATTGGACAATAGCTTATTTGTTAGAATTTGTGTTAATTCATATTAGCAGGGGAACTGACCACCTTCGAAAGGAAGTTTTATATTTCCTGGGCCCAAGGTAGTTCCCTCATTTATTGTCTAATTAAAATCTGGTGGTCTTGTATTCTTACTTGTAGGTAGTCCTTCCCAGACAAAAAGGAGTTCTTCGCAGTCGATCTGATCTTTCTCTACGGTACGCGCACACCCTCTCGACATTCAACAGGTATTCCTCCTAGCCCTAACCCTTATCTGTTTCTCAAAGGAATGAAAGGATAGAAGCAACTCTATTCCCAAAAGTTGAAACATTCCGTGCGAAACACATGCGTCCCACATTGGAGGCTTTTGCAACTATTTTCGAGCCTTGTGATTTGTCTCGAATCAAACACGTTTTCTTACTAGAATGAGTATCAAAGTCAATTTTTAGGTTGTGATCTAGGAGTTGACTGACTGAAAGAAGATTCTTTGTCAACCCATGGACATATAAGATAGCTGATAGTCTAAAGTTACGTGAACGAAGGGGTAGAGAAATGTTCCCAATCCCTTGAACTGTATATGAAGAATCATCTCCCAATGAAACGTGGTTTTTCGAAGGTTTTCCCTCATTGAAGTAAACCAATCTCTATGAATAGTCATGTGTTGAGTGGTTCTTGAATCAACATACCATACATCACTAGATGATGTGGATGGTTCACTTGATCGAAAGCGATTGTACAAGAAATATTCATTATCCGAATGTTCTTCTTGTTCAACAATATTTCCTTTTGATGGGGTCTTCTTTTCCAGCTTACCCTTTTCCTACCCTTGATTGTAGTTTGAATGTCCCTTGTGAGATTGTTGTTGTGGAGGTCCAGAGTTGCTTGATGAACCTTTCTTGTAAGTATTATACCAACAATATTTTAAGTCTTGACCACTTTTACAACTTGGACATTGCTTCTTCATTGTTTTCCTCATGATACTGATTTTGATGTTGGTACTTTTGATAGGAATGTAGACACCAAATTTGGATCTTACAATGCCTGTACCCCATATCTCATCCCACAACCTAACCCTACCTCACCACCTAAACCTTACACACTTAATTATTTATTAATTAGAAAAGCTGTCACCATGCGGCTTAAAAAGGCTAAGAATAAAGGATGTACTCTTTATGCAGTAAAGATATTTGAATCTTCAGAAGAAGATAGTGATTACATGAAGCAATTCCCAATGTTACAAAGTTTCAGGGATGTTTTTCCTGAGGAATTACCAGGGTTACCACCCAAGAGAGAATTTGACTTCACTATTGAAATCAAGCCTGGAACTGAACCTATTTCCAAGGCGCCTTATCGGATGACTACTACAGAGTTAGTCGAGCTTAAGGCACAGTTACAAGAGCTTTTGTCTAAAGGATTGATTAGACCAAGTGTTTCACCTTGGGAGCACTGTGATATTTGTGAAAAGAATGATGGAACACTAAGGTGTATCGATTATCGGATGTTGAACAAAGCAACAATCAAGAACCGATATCCACTTCCTAGGATCGATGATCTGTTTGATCAGATGCGTGGAGCAGCGGTTTATTCTAAGATAGACCTTCGATCTGGTTATCATCAGCTAAGAATTAAAGAAGAAGATATTCATAAAACAAATGACTTTCCGAACAAGGTAATGCGGACATTATGAATTCACGAGTTCTAGCCTTTGGGTTAACTAATGCACCTGCAGCCTTTATGAATTTAATGAACAATATTTTTCAAGAATACCTGGACAAGTTTGTACTTGTATTCTTGGACGATATTCTCATTTATTCTAAGAGCGTTGAGGAGCACAATGAGCATTTGAAGATAGTTTTGGGAATTTTGAGAAAGAGAAAGTTGTATGGTAAGTTATCCAAATGTTCTTTCTATGATTCAAAAGTTCACTATTTGGGTCATGTCATAAGTAAGGAAGGAATTGCTGTAGATCCTTCAAAAATAGTGGCAATAACTGAGTGGCCTGCACCAAAGAATGTGCATGAAGTAAGAAGCTTCATGGGTCTTGCTGGTTACTATAGAAAATTTGTAAAGGATTTTTCTAAGGTAGCTGCACCAATAACTTCATTGCAGAAGAAGGATAAGAAATTCATGTGGAATGACAAGTGCGAAGCGGCTTTCAAAAGTCTGAAAGACCAGTTGACTTCTGCACCTATATTGGCTGTACCAGACCCTAATGGGAATTTTACTGTTGTAACTGATGCTTCTGGGGAAGGCCTTGGAGGTGTTTTGCTACAAAATGATCAAGTCATTGCTTATGAGAGTAGAAAACTTAAGATTCATGAGCTGAATTATGCCCCTCATGATTTGGAACTTGCTGCCATTGTTCATGCGCTTCAAGTCTGGAGACACTACTTACTAGGGAAACCTTTTGAGTTGAAAACTGATCACTTGGGACTGAAATATATTTTTACTCACCCAATCAATGCCAGGCAAAAGAAGGTGGTTAGAATTTTTATCACAATATGACTTTGATATTAGCTATATCAAAGGGAAGGAGAATAGAGTAGTTGATGCTCTAAGTCGTAGGAGGAACATTTCTGCTCTTATAACCTTGAGAACTCGGTTTAAAGACGAGGTAAAAGTGCCTCGAGAATCGGATGCATATTTTCAAAAGTAAAAGCGGCGCTGGCTATACGCCGCAGAACCTAAAGATAAAAGGTATGAAGGTTTTCATCTTGATAATGAAGGAATCTTGCGTTATGAAAATAGAGTATATGTACTGTCTGAATGATTTGAGAAAGAAGTTGTTAGTTGAATTTCATAATTCACCTTTCTCTGACACCAGTATCACAAAAATGCTAGCTGATTTGAAACAATGATATTTTCCGGAAAGGTATGAAAAAGGATGTGATAAATTTTGTGACTCATTGCGTCGGAATGTCGGCGGGTGAAGGCGAGCATATGCACCTGCTTTGGATCATTATATCCTCATAGCATACCGCAGTACAAATGGCAAGTAATAACCATGGATTTTGTACAAGGACTACCTATGTCCAGGAATAAACATGATGTTATCCTGGTAGTTGTAGATAAACTGACTAAGGTAGCTCATTTCATCGCTGGAAATCTAAAGGATGATTCACCAGTGCTGGCCAAGAGGTTCGTACATGAAATTTTCAGATTGCATGGTGTACCAGAACTGATTATTTCTGACAGGGATCCTAGAATGACGTCAAGGTTTTGGCAAACGCTTAACGCAGCCCTAGGAACAAAACTAAACTTCAGTTCTGCATATCATCCAGAAACGGATGGGCAAACTGAGAGGGTAAATCAAGTGTTGGAGGACATGTTGCGAATGTATTGCATGGATCAACAGTATAAATGGGAAGAATATCTTCCATTAGTTGAGTTCGCATACAACAACACTTATCACTCATCTCTTAAGATGGCACCTTTTGAAGCACTTTATGGAAGAAAGTGCAGAACCCCTGTAAGTTGGGACAGTGTAGAGGATAGAGTGGTAATTGGACCAGAGATTCTCATAGAGATGGAACAATGAAGTTAAGCTGATTCGTGAGCGATTAAAGGAAGCGGGATAGACGAGAGAAGAGCTATGCTGACCTTAAGCGGGTTGATAGAAAGTTTGAGCTTGGTGATAAGGTTTTTCTGCGTGTCAAACCCAGAAAGAGTTCTATAACTTTTGGCAAGGCTGCCAAGTTGTCACCACGATTTGTGGGACCTTTCGAAATTGTCAAAATAATCAATCCTGTAGCTTATCGTTTAGCATTGCCACCTGCTTTATCTCGCATGCATGATGTTTTCCATATTTCTTTGCTTAAGAAATACGTTTCAGATCTGTCACATGTTTTAAATTGGAATTCCTTGCAGGTCCAAGACCCAGGAATAATCGTGGTTAAACCCACAAGAGTGCTGGAAACTCGCCAATTGCATTTGAGAAATCGTGATATTCAGCAATGTAAGGTCCAGTGGGACCAGTTTAGCGAAGAAAGTGCAACTTGGGAAAATCTGGAAGAGATGAAAATTGCTTTTCCTTCTCTTTTTCAAACAGAATGAAATCTGTTGATAAAATACTGTTATGAACTTATTGTTTTAAGTATTTATGAAAGCCAGATTAAGGCAGACCTTATTCAGGTTGAATAAATGAGTTGTGACATTGATTTCTGAAACTATTTAATATGGAAGTAGTCACATTGTTTGTGTACTAACAAATTGATTGACCTGAAGGTTAATTTAATATGTAATTCATCGGGACGATGAATCCTTTTAGGAGGGAAGCATGTAACACCCTGAACTGTTGTTACTTTCTCCTAAGCATTCAAGTGTTGATATGTGATTTCTAGTAAAAGGATGTGTTCCTCGATTCAGAAATCATGCTTGATATGTACTGAATTTCTTGCAGATTGCAGATCTTGACTGAGTCAAAATATGAATAGACTCTTTTATTTATTTCATTTTGTGTCTGAATATTAATCTGATCACGGAATGAATTATAGAGATATTCATCTATAATATCTAGACTTGGATCGATGGAATTGATCCAAGTAATGCTTTAAATCTGTTTGTGATGAATTAGATCACGGACTTTGAGCAGTGCAAGGTTTGGAAGCATTGATTAAGCGGTCGAGTATGACCCGAGGCTGATCTTGGGAAATGAAATGGTTCCCGATATCAAAGTATATCTGGAAGGTCTCGATTTTAGACCGTAATAATTCATTGACATACATTCTGCAATAAGAACAGGAGCTAACTCTGTTCTAGAAGGTATGATACAGGTCTTTCCGAGTTTTCAGGACAAGGACCAAACTGAATTATTAAGGGTTAGTAACCTAAAACTAAAACCTAACCTAGGGGTTAGATTATTGTTAGTCTAACCTAGACCTAGGCTATTTGTTAATATCCTAAGTTAGTATCTTTGTGTAAATTTGTTAGTGTGGGTATTACCCTAAACTCTAACCTAAGATACTAACCTAACTTATGAGGAGATTATGAAGGGGCCTATGAAGGGTGGCGAACCATGGGCGGTGTTTTCTATGGCAATAAATGTAAGGGATAAGGTTAAAGGACGGAGGTCATGGCGGAGGCTTAGGCGGCGGCTAACCGGTGAGGACGTGGCGGTCGCTAAGTTTGGAAATGAACATGTGTTTTAGATGGTGTCACCAAATCCGGCGGTCGGTGGAAGTTGAGTTTAAGCGGGAAAATTGGTTTAATGGCATTTAATTTTCTCGGCGAGCACGGAACTCGCGAGAAGGCATGCAAACGGGAAGTTTGTGGGTTTGTTTGGCTTATCGCGATTTTCGGTTTTTGCTCAACTTGTTTACCGGTTCTTCGCTTTTGATTCTCTTTGAGTTGCATGGCAAGAATGAAATTCTCTCGCTCTTTTCTCTCGTCATGGAGGATATATATGTGATGGAGACAATGAAATTTGGTTGGTCGCTTTATCGTGGAAAAAGAAAAGGAAGTTTGAGCTCTTCCTGTGGTCTGCTTCGGAAATTTGATCAAAATACAGGCATGTTAGGCCCTAACCTTTAAATATCTTGCTGTCTTTCAAGTGCTTTCATTAGAACAACTCTGTTCAAATGTTTTGTGAAGATTAGATGAATTTTCTATGGAGATCTTGTTTGATTTTCGGCACTGTATCTCTTCTGGTTCGATTTTTCAATTTCCTCTTGATGGGTGTTTGTTGAAATCGAACTTCGACTCTATTTGCTTTGAGTATTCATTTTGGCTTATACTTGTGAGGTTTTTATTTATAAAAGTTTGGGTATTCGGCCTGTTTGGCGTGAGCCTTCAGAATATACCTGTGTGTAGTATAAAACCACTGTATGTTTTTGTTTAGTGGTCGCTGTTTCTTGTTATGGAAACTGTATGGAATGATTTGATGAATACTGTAAGATTGATCAGTATTATCGCTTCTTTGGAAACTCTGTCGTTGGTTTTGTTGACTGTGTTTAATGATACCTTTTGGGTTTTCATTGTTTCCTAATTTTGTTAGGAACGGGTAACTGTTGTGTTACCGTAGTTTATACGACCTAGCGGAAGTTGTTTTTCCTTGTTATTGTGGAAACGGGATTATTTGTTGGCTATGTATAATATTGAAACATCTATACTTTATTTTATCGACTCAGTGGAGTCCATGATTGAATCGAATATTACTATCTATTGCTGTGGATGTAAATTCATCCTGGTGTTTTGTTATTTGATTTCGTGGAAGCTTTGTAGAGAAAGGAACAGGCTTTCTGATCTCGGTTATTTGAAATAAATAAGGAGTATAGATTTCTTGGATATGCATTGCATTTCCTTTTGAAAGCTGTTTGAAAGTTTTAAGGCGGCTCAGTTGTTTTCCTTGCTCGAAAAGGGTATTTGTTTTGCTTCACTTGTTTCATTCGGAATGTTTGCCATGAAGGGTATAGAAGAATTTAATTAATTAATGCCATCTTATACTGTTGTTGGGTTCTGCGATTTTGGGCGTAAACCCGTTTTCTGCATGTAATGGGTAATTATAGATTTATAATGGATATATTCTGAACGACTCAGAGGAGACGATTCAATGATTTATATTTCTATTTGGGCCGCTGTTCAATTTGAATATGTTTAATGATGAACCAGTGGTTGGAAGGAATGACACGTACTAAGACCTCTGTATTTCCTGGAATTACCCTTGTGTTGCATGGATTTTGTTGCACAGTTTCTTGGATATATTTTTATGTTCGTTCCTTGAAATCTTGTGCGAAAAAGGGGCAAGACTTAGTCGGGTTCTTGATTTGAATCGTTAATTAAAAAGTTCTGCCTGAGTTTTTAGCATGTACACTCTTTACTGTCCAAAGGGAAACAGTGACAATTGTTTACCATTTCACTGTAGTTCAGGTTTAGAGGATTGAGGGAGTTAACTTGTATCTTCTATTGTTTCAGTTGAAACTTGACTTGATATACTGTTGTTGATATTGGACATTTTGTCAGAATAATGGTCTGTATCAGGTAACGCGACCCTGTATAAGTTAATCGTAAGTACTTGTGACTATCTTCGATTAGTACAGATGTATATACAGTGTGTTGTGTTCCTTTCTGATTTCTTATAGGAGGCGATAGTGTATATCATGGCATTGGTAAGGAAATCTCTGTATTGTCTTGTAGATGCGTCAATCGCTTATTGTAAATAAGTCTGTTGTTGACAACGATACTTTAGAGGTTTCTGATTTCGGACTTGATTCTAAAGCCTTGCTGTGTTTTAAATGAAGTAGCTTTGGGCTTAGGGTTGATATATGAATTGTTGATGTGTTAGTTGCTGTACAGGAATGTTGCTGTGTTTCTATTTCTTGATTTAGTACAGCGATCTTGCTTGCGGCTTGTCTAACTTGTTCATTTTTATACCGATTGAATGTTTTCATATGTGAAGACGGTACAGTGATGAACTTATGTGAAAGGAAGTATGAATGGTTTGGTTCTTTCTCTTCCTTTATTTAATATTATTGATATTTGACTATCAGTGGGAAATTGTTTGTAACATATTGGTGGAATCCCGAATTGTTATGTAATTTCCTTTTTGGAGAATGAAACAATCTGACCAATGTTGTGATTTTGGATTCAATGATTGTTTGTGTACATTCGTTCCTTGTTTCTTAATATTTGATGAAATATTAGAAAGTGATTAAGACTATTCTGTAACAATGATAGAGTTACATATTTGTAATCATTTTGTATTACAAGGGCTTAGTCTGATTATGTTTACTTATGTGAATATCTAAACTCATTTAAACAGGGTGTTTAATGAAAACAATTGATGGATTGCAATTGTTTTAAAAGTTAGTGCTTATCATGCTCAGTTCATTGAACTGACTCATGTTGACTATTTTTGCAGATGGCTACCGTAAGAGGTAAAAGTAATGCAGATCTGACAAGCTGATCAGATTGTTTATTTGATTTGTAATGAATTACAGCTTGATTTTATAGATGTACTAAGTGGGAAAAGATGTTTCTTTTCCGATAGCATTGTGTCAAGTATGCTGTTGCATAAAATGTAATTGTATAGTTTTGAAAGAAATGGAAATAAGTGTTTGATACTTATGTGTTGTATTCTATTTCTGAAAGATGACCTCCTTCGGTTTATGTAACGAAGGGGCATCGTTATCATTGTATAATATGGATGCTTTTGTGATTAACAATGAAAGCTTGTAAGTAAATGAGATTAAATTCTTATGAGTGTTTAGCAGTTCTAATTTGTTCTAGCAAAAGCAATAGTGGAATTAAATAATTGTCTTTCTAGAAGATAGGTTAAAAACGAGCCTAAAGAGAACGCTAAACAATCTGGATTAAATTACTAATCCCTAGTCCTAAGTATGAAAGGACAACAGTAAGTTGGATTCTTAATCACTTATATCTTTAAACTAAAAAGTATGATATAAAATCAGTTAAGAGAACTGATAGGCAATCAAATGGAGTTCAGATGACAATCTCAAGCAAAGGTTATGAGATATTGTCCGATTCTGTTGCTTTAGATTCAGGTGTATTCTAATGACTCCTTGATGAGAGCTTGACCGTAATACCTCTACCAAGTAATGAGTCTTTTAGAGGAGGGTCGTCTTAAGACGAAGAATCCAGGGATCGGAAAGGCTAACCTTAGGGTAAACGTCTTTAAAGTAATTTGTACTCAAGTGCTTAACGCATATTGACGAGTAGATCTTTTCGAGGCGGATTTAAAGGATGACGGCACAAGACAACTGCAGGGTTGTACCTCCGAGAAGATTAGGATCTTCTCGAAGTTACAACAATGCAGGTGACTTATGACGACACCCTTTGCATTGATCGCTAAGATTTACATTTGTGACTGGATTAGTTACTCAGGGATTGATTAGGAATGTGGTCAGGTTATAAGGCTGCCTAGGAGGTTCGGGGTATCCTGACACATTGGTCTAACTGTAAGGTTAAACCAGTATGTCACCGTATCCCTAATCTTCTGGATATCCATATAACATTATCACCTTGTTAATCTATCTCCGAGTGATTCAGTTGTGAAAGGAAGGACTGATAGTAGTCAGTATAAGACATTCTATATAACATATGAATGGGGTGAAGGACGTATTCCAGATTGACGAGTATGCCGTTAAGGAATACTAGACATGAACAGTATGTTTCAAATCTTTGGCCAAAGTATCGCAAGCTGCTGATTGCGTTGTCCTAATTCACCTAGTCTAAGGGATGAGATGTTTGATGAATAATGGTAATGATTATTCGATTATATTCCTTGACAGAGCATTCGAATCCCAGATTAGGGAAGAGAACCGCAAGAGTGTTGTGTTAAATAAAAACACTAACTCTTTTTACGCATGAATAGATCGGTAGATTACCGAGTCATGGAATGAATAGATCGGAGGTACTCCGAGTCATTACAGCTGCATATGGTTGTCTGTTATATAAATGGTTATTTGAATTGTGAGTTCTAAATTATGTATTTAGAACCAGTATGCAATTATCAAAAAAATAAAAAATTGACTTGTTCTATTGTCTAAAATGAGGATGTTACAATCGGTCACTATGACTTATACCAAAACCAACCTTTCACCTATTCACCTCAAAACAATCTCATGTTCAACTTGGTCTATCCTCACTTGATCTGAACATATCAATAGCCATTGACCAAACAAATAGCATGACATTCTATTACTAGTAGTTTAGTCTCTATTGCTTTTAGTAATGAGATACCTAAATCATGAGTTCGCAATAGCTTCTTTATTATCATTTGCATCAATTTGTATTAAAAGGGAACTGACCACCTTTGAAAGGAAGTCTAATATTTCCTGGGCCCAAGGTAGTTCCCTCACTTATTGTCTAACTAAAATCTGGTGGTCTTGCATTCTTATTTATAGGTAGTCCTTCCTAGACAAAAAGGAGCTCTTCACAATCGGTCTGATCTCTCTACGGTATGCGCACACCTTCCCAACACTCAACAGGTATTCCTCCTAACCCTAACCCCTATCTGTTTCTCAAGAGAATGAAAGGATAGAATTAACTCTATTCTGGAACAAAATTACTGTGCGAAACATTTTGGCACGCCCGGTGGGACCCTTCTCGGGTTTCTTTCTTTCTTACTTGTTTTCATATAGGGAGCACACTTGCTGTTTTTTTCTTCTAAATATTCACAAAATATTTTGTCATTTTGGTAAAATAATTTGTCTTTCTTTTGCATCTTTGCATTAGTGAAAGTCATCTTCTTAATCTCTTCTCTTTCTTTGCTTCATCAAATATCATTTTCGATTTGGGTTTAAAACACGTGCATCACATTCTTGCTTGCTGTTTTTAATTCTAGTGAATGTAGATTAAGTAACAGGTCGTACACGTGGGGGTGATATCCACGGTATTGATGAGAAATTAATCTTACTCTCACTGCACAACACATACCAAATCACATCATAATCTACACAACATCTCAAACATCCCCCCTTCCCACAGTATTCCTCCGCCCGATTGAGGTAGCCTTACAAGCCAAAACAAACTTGACATCTCCCTTAGGTATTTTTTGTTAGGATTGACATCATCTTGCATCTAAGGCATAAGCCCAAAGTGATTAAAACTAATCCTAGGGTTAGTCTTTTGACTTGCTTCTTTTGTTTTCTTTTAGTTTTGTTTCTCGGTTATACCCTGTCTTAGTGATCACTCGAGATAGTTTGGTGGGTATTCTAAGCCTTGTTATACCCCAAACTAACAGACCTCTTACATTTTCTCTTTGACTTTACAATTACCCAACACCATCTTCTCTACGACATCGGTCACCCGACCAAAATCACTAGCTACAATCTGACCAACATCGGTTGCTGGACCGATATCGCCATTCTTGTGTTTCATGATTCTTGACAAACTAACAACCTACTAATTCCAACATTTTGTTGTTGTTTCGCTTCTGATTGACTAATTCCCTCTTGTATCTTCTTGTCCATGGTTATTATCACCTGATAACAAGCCGCAGCCATGGTTTTGCATGCGTGTTCCTGTGTCTTTTCCTGAGTCACCCCCTTCACATCCTATGGGGAATCCTACGGACACCAGTGCTTTTCCCAAGATCCCTGTAGGAGATAAGGACTTTGCCAAATTTTTGGATGCTAATCCTAGTGCCGTACAGTATTATTTGTCTCATACCCCTGACCGTACACCCGATGGTCAGCTCCTCTTTGGTATGCCTATTAGTATAGCCACTCACTTAGCCCCTTCTCCACCTAATAACTCGCCTCACCGTCTTCATCCTTAGCCCCGTCTCCCAGCTCAGTGGCTTCGATGGTCCATACTACACCAATTGGCTTTCCTTTGGTTAATCTGGGGCCCCACATATCACTACCATCCACCGCCCCTACCTCATCCCTCTCGCAAATTTCCTCTTTCATAACTTGTTCTCTACCACCTATCCACACGAGCTTTCCCTCTCAGGCTCCACCCACCTTTTCATTTCTGCAAACACATCCGGTGGCCTCAACATCTTATATAGGACACCCTTATTCGGCCACCCCAACACATTCATCATCGATACCTTATCAACATTTAACCCCACCATTGTCTAGTAGTGGCTCTTGCCCAATCCTCCTCCGTTTATGACGACACCATCATCTAACCCAACCAATGATTTAATCAAACAGATGATGGACAAGATGCAAAATCTTGAGGCTTCTGTTTCAGGAAGCCATAACACCCTGACATACGAGAAAGTTTTTGGGAGCCTATTCATCCTTCTTTTCCCCTTCATACATATCCTCCTCAATGGGAATTGCCAAAATTTACTCACTTTAATAGTAAGGAGGACCCTCAACAACACTTGCGATCGTTTAGACATGCCTGCTATCTGATTTCTCATGACGATGCCTTACTACTCCATACCTTCCCCATGTCCTTATCAGGACCTGCCTTGGAGTGGTACAGTGCTTTAGCCCAGCACTCAATCTTCTCCTTTAACTAGTTAGCCCAATATTTCTTGGAGCATTTCTCCATCAATATTGCTAAGAAAGTATCCATTACCGATCTCTATGCCATCCAAAAATTTGAAGATGAATCTATCACAGATTTCATTGGATGATGGCGGGGCCTCATCAACCAACTTACTTATGCCTTACCTCAGGCCGAGCTCATCGAACTCTTTATGTGGGCCTGCGCTAAACACATTTCTCCCACCCTCCAAATTCAAACTTTATGCACCTTTGATGAGGCCTTTACTATGGCTCGGAAACTAGAGATTCAAGCCTTAGAGGAGGAGAAATTGAAGTTGCGCAACAAAAACTCAAATGTTCGAACCCAAGACTCCACCAACAAACCCAACACCACCAACTCTCACATCATCATCTGCTTCGAAATCAAGAGGAGCTGTACACGCGGTGATGGTCAAATCTCAAGCACCGTCTAATACCCAGCCAAAATTCACCTATAAGTATAAAGTCGAGCCCATCAAATACACTCCCTTGGGAGAAACTTATGATGTGATCTTGGAAAAATTGCTTAAAGCAGGAGCTATCACCTTGCCTCCTGTTAAACCTCACTCTGGGTTTGATTCCACCCGCGCTATACCTTCTTGGTATAAAGAAAATGACTTCTGTAACTTCCATCGCGTGAAGGGACACAACCACGAAAACTACAAGATGCTAAAAAACATAGTGTAGGAAATGGTTGATGTAGGGGATATAACCCTCGATAATCCTAATGCCCCTGCTAATCAAAATTTAAAAATCTTCAACAAACCATTTCCAAACCATTCCTCTAATAGTAACACAAACCAAGAAACCTTAGCCGAGGAGAAGAGTGTGCATGAGATCCATGTGGTTTTCAACTCCCAACCAAGGGATTCCATCGAGGAAATTCTAAATTGAGCCTCTTCACTGATGTAGGAGTCCTTGCCCCCTTATCCTTTATTAGGACAAGAGGACAACCCTGCTATTCCTTTACCCATAAAGGAATCAACCGCCCAAAGTTCTCTTCTCATATAAGAGCCTTCTTACACCACATCCCTGCAAGACTGTGAGTAGATGTTATCCAACTTATCTATTTCCCAAACATCTCCTTCCACCACACTTGCTGCAAAAGAAGAAGGATCACCACTTTTTCTGTCATCCTTAGAAGAGAAACCCCTCAAGCCTACATCACCAAATTCCTTAACCATGACGGATCCTCTAGAACATGCCCTCCTCCCTATCAGTTCTTCATCACCTAAATCTTTCCAGCGACCGGTTGACCTCTTAACACCCATTGATACAGTGCCTCATTCGCCCCCTGTATCACACCCCCAGTGGACCGGAATCATAACCCACTTCTCTTCCATACCAAAATTCCCGTCCATACGTGAAGATTGTCATCCCCTAGAAGATAGACGACTCTTATGGGAACGTTTGAGTACACCATGCTCTACTCAAATGCAGATGACTAATCCAGACACCTCTACCATATACCCAAAGTTTTTACAAAAGTTCAAAATTCCTATGTCCTCACCTCCACCCCCCTCATCTCTACCAAATACCTCATCCACCTCTATCAACCTAGCCAAACCTTCCCCTACACTTGGGACTTCACCAATACCCAGCCTGACACACCCACCTAAACGGTTAGACTTATCTGAAAATAAAGTCGTTAATCCACCTAGGAGACAGACCCAATCTCCTCGAGTCCAATCTATGCCTCCGCCACAACTAAAACCCTTGCCCCGATCACACCACTACAATAGGCACAAACTTCAACCCTCGCTATCACACCTACCTTCTATATTGGGGCCTCACCCCTCCACCTTGCCTCAATACACCATGCCTCCCACATCTTCTTTAACACGACCAACACCTTCTGCACCCATACAAAAATCCACGGCATTTCAACATTGTCGCCCCAAGTATCTTTCCTACCTACCAACCCTAAGCAAACTCGATCATCGAAGGACTTTTTGCTACCGCTCCTCTTTCCCCATGGTTGTTTCCTAGCCACCACGTCATCTATGGCCTCATCATCTAACCAAAATAAACATGAATTCTACGCAGAAGAAGCCACACCTAGTTAAACCCAATCATCAAAATTCCTTGCCTAAACCACCACCCGTATGAACCACTCGTACCCAACCATTATCAAAATAATCAATAATCTCACCCACTCAATCAATAGCCTCATCTTCATTTGACCCGCTCAAAGGATCTTATGCCAAAATCCTTGATATGCTGGTAGGGGATGCGACCATTTCCCTACCCCCACTTAGACCCTATGATCCATCTAAACCTCGACCTATAGGTTATGATGAATCTAAAATCTGTGCCTACCACCACTCACCAGGACACAATGTAGAAGGATGCAATGCTTTGAAAGCCATCCTTCGCCAGTTGCCTATCTCGGATAGAAAATCTTAGAAGGACAACTTACGGAGGGAAAAGCTCTTAGCTTCGATCCCTTCTCCTATACCACCTGTCCCCACCTCGCCAAAATCTATCATCATTACCACCCCGCCTCTCGAGAAAAATGACTTATCCCTGTCATCTTCCTCATCTCGCATTCATGAGATCAACATGATTAGCATTGCTACTCGAGGTAAAAAAAAACAATGGAAAAGCTAAAGAAAGCACACCTGCGGCCTATCTTTCTTCTTCCACCATCCCGATCACACCACCACCTAAAGTGGTTATTCGTGGACCTACCTATCTAGTCTCTGATGGAGTTTCCCATCGCACTATGATCAAACAACTTCACCAATCTCCTGTAAAAATGACACTCTATGATCTCATTCAAACATCTGAATCGCATCGACAAGCTCTAATTGAGATCCTTCAAGGGATAGAGGTCCTACCTAATGAAACCTTGCCTGTCACCTCCATCTTAACACCCAACCACATTGCTTCTCTCACCAAACAACCTACCTCCACAACCACTTCGTCCCCCGCAAAAGCAGTCAGCTATTGTCGAGTTTTCCAAAGAATAAATTATCGTCTTTGGTGCAGAAGATCCTGACCCCGCTCTTTTCATCTCGGCTTACGTTCGGACATCCGGGTATGTCGTGTTATGATCGATGGGGGCGCTAGCCTAAACATCGTCTCTTCCAAAGCCTTCCAACAGATGAATATCCCTCCTAGCTGCATGTGTGCCAACCCCACCATGTTGCGTTCATTCAACGATGCTATTACTTCTACCCTAGGCACCGTGATCCTTAACATTTGTGTAGGGCCACATACCTTACCCGAACTCTTTTATGTCCTTGAGGGAGAATTCCAATACAACATGTTGTTAGGCCGCCCTTGGATCCGGGCTATGGGATGCATTCCCTCCACCTTACATAGATGCATAAAATTTGAGTATGAGGGGAAGTCATACACCGTCACAGCTGATGCTTCCCCCTTCAAAACTTGTAATATGTTATACCACCCTAATGATGTGCTTGTACCAGTCAAGACACCCATTGATCCAACCCAACCATCTACTTCAACCACGCCTCAACCATCCACCTTAGCCGCACCCACACCTTCGACCAATGAAACCACCAACGCGAATACCACTTCCTTCCCCGTAGAAAACATCCCAACCTCGGATCCCTTGGTAGATGTTTTTCAATGCCTTACGCTGGGGGAGTACCACCTATACAATGTTAGCACCTTCCATACCCCACAAGAGTATGGACAGTTACATGCGCATCCTACCTATGACCGTCGTGTGGGGGAGGTGATCTCCTACGAACCACCTAATTGCCACACCAACCTAATGTATGTGGGTTTCGATGCATCCTCTCAGTAACCCCCAAACCTCCCCTTGGTGTGGTTCCCTTCCAATCAGATTTTCAATATCTAACCAACCATCGCTTTTCCCTCACACCTTCTCGACGCTACGTGCTTGGAAAGGTTTTGGTTTTGGTCTTTATGAACAAGGATGACATACAATTATTCCCATGACTACACGCAAACACAAAGATCGTAGTGGTCTTGGATTTTTGAACCACCTACACTGAAGAAACCTTGTGTCAATTGTATCCAGGAAGATGACGAAGTCACCCCTTCCGAACCATCATCGCCCATTTTTCCATCTTCACCCATGGAGTCGATAGACCCGGAATCTATCCCTCCTAACTTTTTTTTCATGAATGCTATCTTCCTAGGTCCTCTCACTTATCAACGTGATGGTGAAGACCCATCTTCTCTCCCCCTTTTGTATCCAGACATGATCGAAGAAGACTCACCTTTGATTAATGTTGTGGAGTGCTAGGATGATGACTCCATCCTCACCTACCTTGGTGTGGACGACTCTTATATTCAATGCACCTTACCATCTGAAACCCAAACCATGTTGAATGAGTTGACTATAGAAATCAACATCCACACAGAGGATGATACTCACATTGTAAATATCATACAATCTCTTGACACATCGTAACATGCAAACCTTCAACATACTCCTAGCCACCCGCTACAGGTCGCACGAGATCTTTGGCCTTTCTCACAATGGGGTTTGGACCTTATTGGTGAGATTCATCCACCTTCTTTGCAACGTCACCATTGGATCATCACGAAAACCGAATATTACACTAAATGGGTGGAGGCCATTCCACTCATTTCAACCAAAAAGGAGAAAATTGTTGAATTCATCAATCATCACATTATTTGTTGTTTCGGTGTTCCTCATCGCTTGATAACCGATAATGGAAAATATTTCAAAAATAAGTCTGTTACGAGCCCTTTGTGACAACTTTGGTATCAAACTTAGCTTCTCATCACCCTACTATCCACAAGAAAATGGTCAAGCCGAATCTTCTAACCAAATGTTAACCAAAATTCTTATGAAAGTCGTTAAACATTCTCGAGAAAAATTGGCATGATCACATCCCCTTTACCCTTTGGGCTTATCGTACCAGCATTCATACTTCCAATAATGCCACACCATTCTCTCTAGTATATGGTACTTGAGGTTGTCTTGCCTCTTGAAATAAAAATCCCTTCCTTAGAATATCTCTCTCGGGATATTGTCACCAATGATGACTTCCGCCAAGAGCGGTTAACCCAATGGAGCTTCTTGATGAGCGTTGTCTTACCGCTCTTAACCACCTTAAAATTTATCAAAAGCGCATCAAGCGTGCTTATGATAAGTGAATTCATGAGCATACCTTTAAAATTGGTGATCTTGTCCTCAAAGAGAATCAACATGTAACCAAACTAGAAAAAGAAAACGTGGAAAATTTACTCCTAATTGGATTGGGCCTTACATTATCACTCACACTTACGGATCAAGTACTTATCGTTTAGCTTCACTTAATGGTAAAATTGAGCCTAAACCCCTTAATGCCTTACATCTTCGACCATTCTACCGTGTTGAATTTAGTGTTACATCACTTCTTATCTACCTTGTGCTCGTCCCTTGAGCTCATTTACCACCTCATACATCTTTTTTCGTGCATCTCAAAGTAAAATCAAAACCACGTGGTTTGATTATCACCTCCTCTTAAATATGGCTTCTCATTTTTAGTCTGGTCCATGACTTAAAAGTATCAAAATAACAAGTTATCAATTATACAATTCTAGGATATTCTTGAGTCAAACTTCTTACAAAAATAGATGCTTCATGCCAAATAGACATCTAAACCTCTAAGCTATAAACTAAACTACTCCTTCAAGGATAGCTATGTGCAACACCACATCTGCTACTATAAGTAGACTACTCCCTTGAAGGACAGCTATACAAATTCAGCCTCTATCAGAAGCTTCTTGCATTGATCAACTTCGTGAAGACCTCAAGAACAACAAAATGCATATCCCATATAGACTTCCCGCATCGATTAGTCTATATCCAGAAAAATAAAAGTAGTATTCAAAAGCACTTTTGAGTCATGGACTTGTCTATTTTAGTTTGGTTCTCTTCCGTCAGAATAATCACCTTATAACAAGTTCTCTGCACCCCAGCTATACCATCCACCTCACCTCACCATTCTTCAAAATAACAAAACTCAAGGGACGTGTGTATATCTGATATATTGTGATTATACAACTCTTTTCACCTATCGAATTCTCACCTATGCAAGGTACCTAGGGATTCAAGCTCATCCTACGATAATATGTGGTTTGTTTAGCTCTTTCCAACTATGGGACACTTTTTCCTCTTTTACCCGAATCTAGGATTGTGTGTTGACCTTAATTAGGACATGGTTTCCTATGCTTGGGTAAGCTAACCCTCACTTCACCTATACCCACACCAACACCAACAACATTACTCTACCAACATCAAACTTTTACCAACCAACAAATTGCCTAACCACAACCAAATTTCCTGAATTCACCTCTCCCTGGTCCTAAGGGAGAACTACATCGGTCTGAGGCCCCTCCTTGTTTTGTGCAATGGGCTATGTAGGTAGCACTTAGGAGACATGGGGTCTCCCAAGGTTAGCTCGACCATCCCCTACCATAACCTATCATGTGTTGTGTTTTCTTTAAAAAAATAAATTAAAAATAAATAAATAAATATTTTCACGTATTTTTATTGATAACACTCACCTTGATCCTTTATCAATCCAAACATTCAAAACACAAATATTCTTATAATTATCACAAACTCAAATCAACATACATATTCCGTTTTATTTAGATGTTAAAAAAATACATCTTCTCTATCATCGACGTGCAGGTTGGAATCCTTATTTATTCTTCTACCCCTATGTATGAAACTCACTTAGACCCCCGCACCTCATCCCGAACCAGGTAGTGATGGTGATCATCGACGCTGCTCACCTAGCCTCTCCATACTCAAAGGTACCACTGCTATTGGTTCCTCCCACTGATCCACCAATCTCTCCTGTAACATACGAATATGCCCTCTCGCGTGGAGGAATCTTGCCGTTAGTCTCTCCCTCGATACTACGATGCCTCTAACAATCCCGTGGTCTCGTTCACTTGTGTTTGAAGCTAGTGAACTAAACCCTATAGGTGGTCTCTCTCTCGTGGTAATCACAACTATGTCAGGATGATCAGCCCTCTTGTGTGTACTTTGTAGCTTTGCTCCCCACCATAATCTATAAGACTCTTTCGCTCCTGCATCCATTACCCTACAATCGGTGGCTATCTCTTCTGGTCCTTCTGGAAGAGTTGGCCATGGAGGAGAGAATGGTGCCTTGATGTTGATCCTTCTGTATGGTCTATGATCCATGGGTATATCTTGAACAAATCTAAATTTTCGTCGCACGTGATCTAGAGGAATCCTCTCGTACTCCCCTGGCCTGTGTCCTACGATCCACCTCACTCACTCTACACCCCTCAAATCCTTGGCTATGTTCGCAATCACCATGTATTTCCTGTAAGGCCTCCAATTGATATCCACAATCGTCATCGCCTCTCCAACTTCTACCTATAATACTCGGTGTTATCTCACATCACGGTCTCAGCTCTTACCTCTTTCTCTATTTGGACCCATTGCTTGAATCCTAACCTCTACACTCCTATTTCTCCTGCCTGGATTGATTAGTCGGCCTATTGGTCGCACACACACAATGTGCTCATAGGCCCAACAATGTAATAAGTATGCACAATCCAGTGTAGTCCTGTGATTTTTCTTATATGCCCATAAACCCCTGTATAGCTCCGCCAGATATGCGGGTGTCCATGTGAAAGTAACACTACCTTCTATCATCTCACGAATAATACACGTCAATGATTTTAGAAATATTCCCCCGTGCACTCTAGGTAATGCATAATACCCCACCGCTATCATTAATACCATGGCCAACCTTGTTACCTCAGGGTGTGCCGCAAACATTATACCATAAGTAAATGTCACACCTCGTGTGGTTGGACCAAATACTACCGTTATCATTTCCCACACCGCGTTAGGCCCTACCTGATACACTGGTCTTCTTGTAATTGGAAGTCTCAAAATTCAAAACACATCTTCTAACGTCACTGTCATTTCCCTGTTGGTAGATGGAAGGTATTATTTTCTAGATTCCATCTCTCAATCAGCGCCTGCAACATAGCATGATTGCATGCGATTCATGAATAATAGTGGATTCCGCTTAACCCCACACGGTTTATTAATGCCCACTCCACTGGTGTTACATCTACTCGGACCCGTGACAACAAAGTTGGTACCCTATCATTCATCATCAACCTTGCCTCTGCCTACACACATCAAACCAACGAACAACAAACAACAAATGAATCCCCAAGTGTTTTTTATTAGAATCTACAACTTTACACAGTAACCGATATCGGTTACCTAACCGATACCGAGTTAGGCCTAAATCGATATCGGTCACTATCAATACTATCCATCCTACTCAAAAACACCACCTATGATAACTTATTTGCTGGTTTACCCCTCTCTGTACTTACAAACATATCTAAAACACCTGATTACCTACCCTATAACACTCACCCCATCCCAAACCCTTGCCTATCACCTTTCTACCCACTTACCTTACGACATCCTATTTATAAGAATGCAACATCTCATTCTAACCAACACTTATACCTCTTAGGATGCAGCAACTTGAGGTGGAACCTGTCTTCTCTCTCCTCTCTACCCACTGGACGCTTCTCCTTGTTCAGCCATGTTCACCAGACTCTTCACTATAACTTACCTTTACACCTTCTTAATCCAAGCCCATGATCACTTTACCTGTCTCTTTCCTCCTTATCACTCAATTCTCCCATGCAACTACCCTGTATGGACGTCAATAGCCTCGCATCCTCGTATTTAACATGTTGCATGACTCTAAAAATAAGAATTTAAGTTGCCTCCCAAGCTTTTCTATTTTTAGAAAAGCTCGTTTTAACATAACCGATGTCGGTTACCTAACCGGTATCGGTCAGATAGCGACCGACATCGGTTAGCTAACCGATATCGGTCAACATGTCTCCTTTTGCTTATACCTAGGCCTTTTCTTTGTTTTTGCAAATTTTTGGTGGCGCCCGCCTCTTTTCCCTGCATAATGACATCATTATCAACATCCATCATCATAATACCATCAACATTTCAACACATATGCATATCATCAAAACATCATCAACGTCATCTATATACATCAAATTCCAATACCATCGACAAAACACATGAAACATTATAATATATGCATCAAATCAACAATTATACACACCATATGGATCAAACTCATCATCTATATATCATCAAATCAATGTCAAAATATACAAATTACCCTGCATGGGGCCTCTGTGATCCCAAATACAAAGTCGGCACGCAGGCCGTTGTCTCTGTCAAACTCTCGACTCGGCTCACAGGCTGGTCTCTCATGTCAAAAATATACTCAGCTCGCAGGTGGTATATACAACAAAAATGAATACATAAATCCTATGTGGGCACACAGGCCTCTATATGCACACTCGGTTCGCAGACCGGTGTCTCTATAAAAAAATCAACTATCCAACTCAACCAAAAACATCTCCACTCCTGGGCGACTCAGCTCTCTCCCCCTCCCTCGGCTCATCCCTCAGCTGGCCCCTATGCTGGATCTCGCCTCCTACCCGTCACTGACCCACTGGGCCGGGCTCGGCACTTCTATGACCTATGACTGGGAAGTCTCGGCTCTATGAGCCGCATATGGCTGATAATCTACACCGGTACCATCTAGTACATCCTGATAGTAACGGGCCTCCACTCTCACCTCCATGTACCGGGCCTATGCCACCATGGCTAGTGGGGCTGGTCCCCAGCTCCTAATAGAAGTGGGCCCTACCCTGCCTATACACCCTAACCTTGAACCTGTACCTGTGGTGGTGGTGGAGCTGCCATCAAAGCCTGAACAGGGACTCGAGGCCGTGCTCGTGCTGTGCGCCTATATCTCGTACCTATGCAAGGCTAACTACCCTTGTAACACCCCAATTTGTGCCTATGTAGCCGCAAGCTACCCCTATAAGAATCGCACTTTGACCCAAGAGACGGTCCCTCTCCACTGTCACAGCCCAAAAATTGCCGTGCTCTCATGGCCGCCCTCTGCCATGCCCACTAAACTAAAAATAAGCATGTAACCCCAAAGATCGTCCACTGTGTCATCTCGCTGGTCTCTTTCTACCTGATGGGTCAAATGGCTGCGGTGCGGTAGTGGTGCCTCTACATCCTCCCTCCAATACTATGGGAAGGGAGGTAGCTCATCTGCTTTGTAGTCCCGGCTATCGTCATACCCTCTCTGAGAGAATCCTCTCGTACTCCCGGGTTTCGTCTAGCTATCCAAAGATATACTGGATCCATCGCAGCTTGTGCTCGGATCCTCCACGGGGCGATGGCCTCTGTATGGCCTCCATATAATATCTAATGTAGTCAGGCCCTCTAACATATGCTTATAATAAGTGACATCCCGCCTTACGATAATCGCTCGTGGCTGGCCCACGACCCCCAACCACCTCTGAAACCCATATCTATAGACTACTTATGGCCTTGGTTGCTGGGGCAACCCTACTGGTCGTATACACACGATATGCTCATAGGCCCAACAGTGTAACAAGAATGTCGAACATATAACGAATCGCCTCATACAGCGATAACCCTAGAGCTCTCTGTATAGCTGCACTAGATACACTAGTGCCCATGTGTAACAGTTGTGCTCCTCCACCATCTCATGTAACACTCCCTTTAGAGCACAGAGAAGTGGCCTCCTCGAGTTAGGGAGGGAAAAGCAGTGATACTGATCATCATCGGCCACGGCAAGCCGTGTCTCCTGTCGATGAGCATGATACATATCGCCGTAGCAGATGCTCGCACTATGATAGGTAATCAATGGGGTTGCATCCCCGAATACCTGCAGGATGCTATCCATCATTATCTTAGCATCCACCTAGAACACCTCCTCACCTATGATTGGCAGTCTCAAGATGCGATACATAGCCTCTAGGGTGTGACTGTCATCTCTCCAGAGGGAGATGAAAGACATTGGTTGCTTGGATCCCATCTCTCGATGAGGGCAACCATCAGGCTGTGGTCCCTATCCACAACCCTATACCTCTAGACTCTATCCGAGTCCAACCTCCCGCATAACTTCCCACTACGTTGTGGTCACATGTGGCCACATCCACTCCAAGATAGAGAGGCGACATCCGATCTCGCATGGTCAACTGCTGGCGTGCTTGCAAAAACAACCCACTCCGTCAGGCCTACCCTTCACAAAACAACTACCTTAACCCTCTATACTCACTCACCCACCCAATCACAACCCAACTCTATAAACACATCTACACCCACCTATCTTACCCTATACATCTATAAATCTTTTTCCCCCTTCTTCCCTATATATCTATAAATCCTTCTCCCCCTCAACCCTATAATCTATCCTACCCGCCCAAAACAACACCCAACAAAACAATTTTACAACCCTACCTCCTACCCATGGTGACCGGTATCGGTCACCCTCGACCGCCATCGGTCCCCCACCCGCAGTCTATGTCCCAAATTTTATGAACCGACGTCGGTCGACACATGACCGACGCCAGTCTCTGTACTGCTAATCTACACAATTACACTGTGACCGATGCCGGTCGACTAGTGACCGACATCGGTCACTGTGGGATTTCGGGGCTGGACCAAAAATGGCCCCCAAACCCCTTTTTTTCCTATTTTTCCCAATTTACCCAACACAATTGCCTAAAAACTTACCCACCCTGACGTTTTGGCCTACCTAACATATCTACCCAATCCATTTTACTGTTTACCTTCATTTCTTCATTATTTTATCAAATTTTAGATTCCTACCCCAATACCCAAATCCCAGCTAAATTCATAAAATTGACAGATATAGGGATTCAGAGCCTACCGGTACGACTACACGTCATCGTGGTGGGATAGGTGGTGGTGGTCTAGCTCCTCCAGCACCTCCTGCTCCTCCAGCCTAGGCCATCGCTCCAAATCTCCTCAGCAGAGTCCTCAACCAATCAAATTCTACCTCCCGATCTTTGGGGCCTACCAATAACTCATTCACCCACTCAACTAGCGCCAACTCGGCCTACACACTCGACACAATCAATTCAAAATTCAACAAGAACAATTTTGGCGCTCAAATTCACAATGTGAAAATGACATGCCGCTTTTTTCTTTTTATAGGTTTTTGACCTCTAACCGATATCGGTTAGGGCGCGCCCTAGATAACCGATATCGGTCTTCTAACCGATATCGGTCACCCCTAACCGATATCGAGTTACCTATCTTATCCACCAATCTCCATTTTTCACCACCTCGCTTACCCCGGCTTGGCTAAATAGCCTTATTTTGAATTCATCGGCCCGACCCAAGGCCGCAACCAACCAACTGGCCCGACCTAAGGCCACACCCAACCAATCGGCCTAACCCAAGGCCATAATCAATCAATCGGCCCGACCCAAGGCCGCAACCAACCCATCGGCTGACCCACGGCCATAACCAATCAATCAATCAGCCCAACCCAAGGCCGCAACCAACCAATCAGACCGACCCAAGGCCGCAACCAACCCAATCGGCCGACCCAAGGCCACACCAATTAAATACCTTGACCGAGGCTCACAAATTACAATTCTATCCACCCATCCTGTAGCTGTTTGTTTAATCAAGCTCACTGTTCGTGTTTTAGCATGCCTAGGATACTTGAATTGATCAGCCGACCAGCTTTTCCTAGACTGAGATCGTGACGTTTATCTCAACCAAACCAACCATTTGGTACTGCCGAACATGCCTAAACGTTCCGGTACCTTACCCATTATATCCTTGAGCTACTTCCTATGCCTTGGATACCAAGATTATATCAACCTTGTTTAGATAAACTATCGACCTTTTCCTATGAATTGCTTGTTTTCTCTTCAAATCGTGTACCCTGGTCGCACTACTGCATTTCAACGTGCGTCTGCTTCCTTGAACTTACCCCACCATCTTACCATCATCTCATCATCATTCACCCTTTATCAACCCTATCCCTAATTTCAGTCACCTCAATCTGTGATAGATTTGAGGGGGATTACCTATACCCTTAACTGGGGCAACCA
This sequence comes from Taxus wallichiana var. yunnanensis, assembly GCA_018340775.1. Taxonomy (NCBI): domain Eukaryota; kingdom Viridiplantae; phylum Streptophyta; class Pinopsida; order Cupressales; family Taxaceae; genus Taxus; species Taxus wallichiana. The sequence goes on along the minus strand of CM031239.1, from coordinate 756,911,175 downwards.
CTTCTTATTATTATCAGTGCAGCTTTATAAGACAAGCTACACGACAACAAGGGGCAAATGTAGACACAAAATTTGGGTCTTACGACGCCCTGTACCCCGTATCTCATCCCGCAACCTAACCCTACCTCACCACCTAAACCTTACACACTTAATTATTTATTAATTACCTTATAATTAATAAATCCACATCTCCAACCCTGCCACCTCACCTCGCCACCTCACTATGACCTAGCCCTAACCCTAAACTAACCTAATTAAGACCTATGACTTGGTCCAAACCCACACCCATGACTCATCACCCCTCACCCACATCAAAATGAACCTAATAATGACTTGACCAAGCCCACAACTGATCCCTCGGGAGAAAAGGAGGGAAAGTTGGCTATTTTACTAAAAATAGCCAACTTTGACCTAACCGACATCGGTCCCTACTTGACCGGTGTCGGTTACGTAACCACCATCGGTTCCCTATAAATGACCTCCCTAACCAAAATGAGGGGATCCTGAATTCATTTGCAAGAGAGAGACAAGTGAAGGAGAGAGAGGAGTTTGCAAAGAGGAGTATCGAGCCCAAGACTGTAACTGAGCAACTAGAGCATTGTCACACTAATCCAAATATTGGGAGAGTTGGAGGATAGCTTCATCAGATCACTTCTGATTGCTGGATCATCCCAACTGAGCCTTACCTTCGCCACTACATTATTTGGACCTGCATCCACATCAGAAACTAGTAAGTAGTCTCTTTTATCACCTTGTATGCTTCTAGACACTACTTTGTGAACTTTTAATTCATAGGGATTATAAGATCACTGGATCTACTACCTGGCAACAACCTGGACCTAACCTTCGGTCATCCATCTCTATATTGCCCCAAAGACAGCTCTCCCACTCTCTGAGTCTTCTCTATCACCCTACTACTCCCCTCAACCATCTACCAACCTTCTAAACCTCATAACCACCTCACACCAACCTCCATTTAAAAATTCCTAAATCATTGCCCCTACCGATATCGGTTATTCCCTACCAAGACCTATTTTATAACGGCAATCGGTTATCCAGTGACCGACATCGGTCACTATGACTTATACCAGAACCAACCTTTCACCTATTCACCTCAAAACAATCTCATGTCCAGCCTGGTCTATCCCTGTAACTTGATCTGAACATATCAATAACCAGTGACCAAACAAATAGCATGACATTCTATTATTGGTAGTTTAGTCTCTATTGCTTTTAGTAACGAGATACCTAAATATGAGTTCACAATAGCTTCTTTATTATCATTTGCATCAATTTGTATTAAAAGGGAACTGACCACCTTCGAAAGGAAGTCTAATATTTCCTGGGCCCAAGGCAGTTCCCTCACTTATTGTCTAACTAAAATCTAGTGGTCTTGCATTCTTATTTACAGGTAGTCCTTCCCAGACAAAAAGGAGCTCTTCATAATCGGGCCCCGATCTCTCGATGGTACACGCACACCTTCCCAACACTCAACAGTATTCCTTTTAACCCTAACCCCTATCTTTTTCTTAAGAGAATGAAAGGATAGAATTAACTCTATTCTGGAACAAAATTCTCGTGTGTGAAACAAGGAATTAGGTTTTCCTTTTTCTTTCCATTTTTGATGTGAAGAAAGTGCCTGCTCCTCTTCATCATCCTTATTATGCATGGCTTCCTCTTGTTGTAGTAGGTTTACCAGCTTGTCAAAACTAACTGTCGTATCTGACACGTTTAGTGTTGTGAAAAAATGTGGTAAGAAGAGGGAGTGCTCTCAAAACAATGGGAATGAGAGCATCATCTATGACCACTTCTCCTAGGGCTAGAAGTGAAGCCCTCAAATCTGCAACTCTTCTTAAGAAAGATTCAATTTTCTCATTCTACTTGAACTTTAGTGTATGTAACTGACTCTGCAAATTCAGTATGACATTCTTGTTTTTGGCCTCATATACTATGTGCAATTTATCCCACACTTCTTTGGCTGTTTTGGCATCTCAAATGTGGGGTTGCACATTGTCGAAACTCCAAACAAGATGATGAGTTTGGCCTTCTGATTCTACTTTATCAAACTATCGTTGTTGTGTTGTATCAGTAGTTGATCTGGTCAGAGTACCATTCACAACAGTCCAGATCTCTTCAAACTCAAGTTGTGTCTTGATTTTAGTCTTCCATGCAACATAGTTGTTTCCTCTAAGTAGTTATGAATTTGGAAGAAATTTTTGGGGGCATTGGTGCCCATTTTGTAGAAAACACTGATATGGTTTGGCTCTTATCACTCCAGGTATAAGGTCTCCCAATCTATATACCGTCAGTTTGATATACTAAACCTTTCTATATATGCGCCCTTCCGATATACTTGGTGGTATGTGGAAGAAGCTTGCCCTTTCTATATACCCAGCGGTATGTGAAAGAGGCATTAACATACGTGAAAGAATTCAATATGTGGTACCAAGACAATATTGAAAGGGGTCTATGTGATTATTGACACTCACTCAAAGAAATATCCTCATACGCATGCATAAATTTTCTATATACTTGGATAATTTCTTAGTCCATATTTATGTCATGGAATCGTTCACAGATGGATGGGATGGCTCATAGTGTGTGCACTTGTGTCCTTATTACTCCCCATCAATTTAAAGGGTCGATGCCCAGATGACATTGTTACAGCTATATTAGGCGTTAAGTGTAGTATTAGTCGAATGAATTTACCCATAAGAACTTCTTAGAGGCACTATATATACCAAACGTTGCGAATGAGATCTAGGATCTTGTGAGTGTTTAAGAAGTAATTTTTACTATTTTTTATTAGAATTCTTTGTCAGTTTCTAAGAAGTTACAATATTTTTGGTTGACTATGACAACCTGTAAATTAGTACAATATAATAAAGCATGCAATTACATTCAAAAAATTTAGAAAAATTGAATGGTAGGCAAATTTTTTTGTTTTGTGGGCACTTGGTGGCCTCTGGAGCCCAATACAGCTTGCTGAGAAAAAAAAACATAAAAACTAGCTCAAAATGAAGTTTTTAGGTAGCCCTCCTTTGGCAAAAAGTGCTCAGAATGCAAAAATATGCAAAGTGGAGGAAAATATTTTTTGCCCTAAAATAGGGTTTTTCTCGCTAAATTTAGTTAGTTGTAACTAAATTTGAATTTGCCACTAAATTTAGCGGTTCCACTAAATTTACCACCAAATTTGGTAGTGGGTGAGGGAGGGGGATTTGACCCCTTGACCTCTCTTGATGGGAAGTGTCTTTCAAAAGTTATGCTAGCCACTTAGGTGGCTAAGCTAAACAAGTATTTATAAAGAGCAAATAGTAATTAAACACTTCCAAATTGTTAAACCATACCTCTTTAAAAAACCACGGTTTGGGAAAGGTGGTTTTGAGAAAATTTCCAGAAAAGAGAAAAAATGACAAGAGGTTTTGGCAAGAATGAAGGCAGTTTTGAGTGTTTATGGTGCCCTAGATCAATTTTCTTCCTTCCTTTGAGCTTGTAATCTCTTCCTTGGTGTATTCAATCCTCCTCAACCTTAATTGCAATGAATAAAGGCAGTTTTGATGAATTTGATGGTGATTTTGAGGAATTTGATGATGGTATTGCATGGGATGGGGCTGGGAAGTTGCAGAGGCAACTCTGGCTCTCCTTTTCTTGCACAAGCTTCTCCAATGCTCCTCAAACTCTGCTACAATCCTCCAATATCCTTCAACCTGCTCTGACACCAAATGTAATTTCACAAATAGGGATGGAAGCCTATATATTTTATTAATGTGAAATTAATCAACCATTACAATGGAGTGCTGCAATATTTATACATATTGACAAAGAATATACAAACAAATAAATGGGTTGCATAGGTACAACCAAAATCACAACAACTTCCAAAATACATCCAGGAAGCAACAATAATTAAATACAAACAAATAATAATTGTTACAACTACATAACAATATAACCTATGTAATAATATGAAAAATATTGTTATAAAACTATATAACAATATATCAACTAATTACCTTATTAAATAATTAAATATTTTAAGGTAATATGATGCATAAATTAACCTAACATGTGTATGGGATGTAACAGATCAAGTAAGGATACAAGAGTCATTAAAATGTTGAAAAGCTCCTATATTGGTTAATGAATGCACATAATGAGTTATTATGGGGTTTGTAGGTTAGGTAAGAAATGCAAAAGGGAATTACACTTCTAAAGAGGAGTTACATGCAAGATAAAATTTGAATATATGGAAGAAGAAAGGAAGGTGATATCATTATCCCTCTTGTGGAGGATGAGGAGAATGTTAGAAAAGGAGGAAGATACATTTCATAAGAAGATATAATAAATAAATAGTGTGAATCTATGTTTTACTTATAAGATCATGGTCTTGAAATCAATGTCTTTGGATTGGTTTATATGACTTGAGGTATTAGTGAGTTTCTCTAATGAATATGTGAAGAATATATCTCAAGAGGATTAGTAAATTCTTGAAGTTGTATGTGCTCTATTTTAGTTTATTGAATCTATGATCTTGTTGTGCATGTTAATGAAATGGTGTGTGTTTCTTGAGTTTGGAGTAAGAAGTGGTGTGTTCCCTTTACAATGAATAAGATTTTAAATCATATGACTGGGTAATGATGGATTTTATGTGGATCTTAAGTTAGTATGAGGATCTAAACCCCTATTTCAGTGATCTACATGAATTTTGACTAAATTTTTATAATCATAAAGGTGCTCTTTGGAGCATTTTAGCGAGATTTGAAAGTTGAACCACATAATGAAGAATGTATGGAGTGTTAATAAAATTTATTAAGTAGTTTGAAAGCTTGAATCCTTTTGTAGATTCCATTTTCATGTTAATATCCATTAAGTTGTGTTTGTATTATAGAAGAGTGTATTGGAAACTTGTGCAAAATCGAAATTATGATACCTAAAGGCAGGGGAAACAGAGAAACTAAGAAAAGGGGATTTCATGTGATTCTCAAGAATTAATGGAAAAAAAAACGTGTAAGAACATTAGGAAATAACTATAGATAAATATGTAAGCCTTGATATTGACTACAAAGTTTTTAATAGCATTTTCTCTCACCCGGATTTCTAGGAATCTTCTTGCAGACCTAACTAGGGCTTGAAGTTTGAAACATCAAACCAAGTTTTTTTTGCATGAAATTTGGAAGAAACAATGTTGGGTGAGTTATCTAATAGAATCAAAAATAAATTTGAGATTCTATAGGTTAACTATGAAGATATTCATGACAGGTTTGAAAGTGGGACAAAGTGCACAATCAAGAAGGCTAATTATAAGAGTGGGTTAACAAAGGAAGTTGTGTTTATCTTAAGATTCCAAGACTGAAATTATACATACATCTAGAACCATGAAATGGGTTTCCAAAATGGTGATATTTTTGTCTTGAATACTTTTGAATCAAAAGTTATGCATGAAAGAAGACTCATGTCCCAAGCTAGTAAGAACATTGTGAGCTAGAAGTGAAAAAGTGAGATAAAGAGAGCAAGGTAAGAGTTGGGGTTCTAAAATTTTGTACACATCATGGGGTTGGTGAAAGGATCCTAAGGAAATTTATAAATTTTTATGGGTAGGTCTAAAAGTCTCCATCCATGAACGTTGCAAGAATGTTTGTCTTAAGGGAATCTAGTAGGCAATTTTGATCAAGAAGGGAAGTTTGGTGTTTTAGGTCATTTTGAAGCCTTTTGATGTTTTTTTTTGGAAATTGGTAAAACATTGAGGGTGTTGAAAGGACCCACATCCTTTTACAAAAATCCCAAAAGGCCAGATATAACGTTTAAGTACATAAGATACGAAGACCGAAGTCAAAAAGTACCAAAATCCCAAAAGCTAAATCCACATAAACATTACGTATCTATCATATTTTTAAGAAAATTCACAAATTCATAAGTAGAAACATCTAGATTATGTTACAAAAATATTATGTAACATTATTAAATAAATTGTAATATTATTAATAATGAGTTTATAGAACTTCTATTAATAATATAGTTGTAATAGTTTTATTATTGGTGAGTTATGAGACCAACTCACATAACTATTTTAATGTGAGAGATATCTTAGAAATACGTTTGAGAGATTGTGGGATTGGAGAGAGATATGTGGGTTGTTGAGGATTGATTTTGAATCCTTATATTAAGGAGAACATCCTCCTATATAATGTAAACTCCATCTATGTAAATTTATCCCGAATGAATTCAATTTCCATATTATAATATTGGGTGTTTATTTCTCATTGTGTAGTTTTTATCAGTGGTATCAGAGCTGGTCTGATCGAATTAATTAATGGATTTCTAATTTATTGGTGATCAGTGTTTGGTATATTTTATTTTGGCAACGTATCCACTGGTGTATGAATCGATTCAAAGCTGCGAACATAACCATTGACGTCTCTATGAGTCCTGAATCTACATGCAAGTGTTCACCAAATTTTGCATCAATTGAGAAGGATTGATTACATTGAATTTGAGATCTATGAGTAGAATTTTTCTATATGTGGGAAATGATCAGATTTATAATTGAGTGAAGCGTTGGACATTCCTATTTAGAGAACCCACGTGGAAATTTGAAGATTGAAGCATATAGAATTCTGCATTGTCTGGGTGAGCCATTTTTATTTGTTAATTTATGTACTAATATGCATGCTTTACAAGCTCCAAGCATTTCCTAAACCATGTAATATTCCCTCCATCTACCAGCTCATGCAATACATCATTATCAAGAGATTTTTTTAACTTTTATCAGTGGTATTAGTCAATTCAAAAGAGTCATGCCAACAATTACTACTAGAGAGCTTCTTAAGGTGTCTTGATATGTAGACTCATCACACCAAGCCGGATCGGACACATCCCCAACACGACCACACATGGAAGGAGGAAACAATAAACATCCATTCAATTATATATTTTTAATTAGTGTTCAAACCCATAACCAACATGTTGCAGGTTCCCTATTATTATAGGAGCTTTAATTTTCCATTAATCTGTAGTTTCATTACTTCCATTTTCCTTTGACTTTTTATCCCACCGTTTTGACACATGAATGACATGTATGGAGACAATTTCATTTTTATAGAGTCATATTTTAGACAGATTTAAATACATCATGTTTGAGCCATCCATCTCATATGCATTGTCTTCACTACCATACATGTATGCCATGCCATAGTCTCTAATTAACACGGTATAAAATATGTTTATAGTAGATAGTCATTTGTTTGTTTAGTGGGAACTGCATATGTAGACATTAAGTGTCAATGTTATTCAAAATATCATGTTTCCATTCGTAAGATTAGAATAAGTTTTGCAATTAAAATGGATTTTAGAAGTCTTTGGTTCATTAGTGTTGTCAAAATAATTGTCATTCTAGTGTCAATTAGTATTTGTCAAGTTAGTTTGTCCTTGTCATAGAAAATTGTCTTTTTTGAGTTCTTGTGTTATTATATAATTTTAATAAAAAGTATTTAAAAGTCTAGAGTTTAGTATTTTTTCAAATCATTGGCTTGTATCGTAAATATGTCACTTTGTCAATAGGTATATTTGTTTAAGTTGTCTTTTTTGTGAGTCAAGTTATCAAGTTGTTAAGTCTTTTTGGGTCTATCGTAAAAATTCAAAGAGTCGAGTAAATAATATCTAAGTTGTATAGTCGACAAAAGTTGTGAAAATAAAAAAACTTTTGCCTTACGGACGCATTTTTAGTGGAATCGATGCCCGATTGAGTTATGTAAAATTCAGCTCCATGGTCCAATCTGTTGAGTAAGTAACAACACAATGGAGGATGAAGGAAATGAAGGAAGTAGGTCAATCGGGGATCTCTCTTCACTCATCAACGATGAGGATGCACAAATATGTGGTGACAAGATGTGTGTATGCGTGTTTTATTTAATATTTGTAGTTTATTTCAGTTATGTGCAATATGATTTCAGAGTTCTTGTTTGAATAAGTGAAATGTTCACATTGAGGGGGGGAACTAGAATATGGTCTCAATGTTTAATTTTCCCTCTATTTAGTTTGTATTCAATAAGCAGTGGTTCCTACATGATTCCTTAAGGAAAGACATAGTGGACAAATGAAAGCACAAAGGAAAAGCAACAACGTGATATTTGGGTTGTTGGTTGTCCTGTAAAACCATCCTTTGTTTTAGGTTGTTGGTTTTCTTGTAAAACCATACTTTTTTAGGTTGTTGGTTTTCTGTAAAACCATCCTTTGTTTCAGGTTGTTGGTTGACCTACAAAACCATCCAGATCATGAGCATGCATGGACGATAAGTTATGAAGGAAGTGTGATTGTTTTTTCTATAATATCAACGTTAGGGAGTGTATATTGGGAATTAATAATGTTAACAATATGGGATTAAATGTTACCAAAATATTTTGTAACATTATTAAATAAATTGTAATATTATTAATAATGAGTTTATAGAATTCATATTAATAATATAGTTGTAATAGTTTTATTATTGGCGAGTTGTGAGAATAACTCACGTAAATATTTTAGTGTGAGAGATATCTTAGGGATAAGTTTGAGAGATTGTAGGGATTGGAGAGAGAGATGTGAGTTGTTGAGGATTGATGTTGCATCCTTGTATTAAGGAGAACATCCTCCTATATAATGTAAAATCCATCTATGTAAATGTATCCTAGATGAATTCAATTTGCATATTATAATATTTGGTGTTTATTTCTTATTGTGTAGTTTTTATCAAATTCTTTTTGCCATTGTGTCAACCAAAGTGATGAGATATTTATGGCCACTATGTAGTTGTTCCCAAGTCTTGTTAGTGTGATCCTTCCAACTTTTGATTACTGTGAAGGCTCTATTGATTTTTTCAAGCACTCTGTGAAGAATTTCAGCGATGCTGCGTATCAACATAACTAGATGTTGTAGAATCAGTAGAAGTTTCTTTAGGAACCCCCATAATGTCCAAAAAGCATCACCAATAGCATTTTCACCCTCCACGCCAACAACATCATTAACATTTTCCTCCTCCACAACATCAGCAATGTCGAAAGGTGAATCCAGTTGAGAAGGAGCAGGGGAATCAGAGTAAGCCTTTGAAAGGATGAGAAAAACATCAGGGATTCTATTATCATCATTAGTTATCAAAATTTCCATATCGAGTAACAATGTGATTTGGAGAAAATATGAGAGGGTGTTGGTCCGCTGCCACAAAGGGAGGATTGTTAGGGAGGGGGAGAAGACAGAGGTGGAGAAGCAAGGGGGAATATTTTGATTATTGAAATAAGAATTTTTGAGATTTTAAAGAAGGGGAGGAGGCCTAGGAATAATTGAAGGATAAAAATCCAAAAATTGCATTCTTGAGCAAAGAGCTAGTAAAGCTAGAAGTTGGTCAATTTGGTGAATTTGGGTAAGATGACTGTTTCTTTCATTATGAATCATTGTGAAGGGATTATTAGTAGTGGAATGAGATGTTGAACTAGGATCTAAGGTAGTTAAGGACCTTTGAGGTGATAATTATCAGTTTAGCAAGATTTTAAGCCATTGTAGGCTTGTGTATGATCCTCTTTTGCAAAGAATAGGAGAAAGTTAGTTGTTGAAACTCTTGAAATTGTAAGGAGATAAAATGATTTTATTCTCTCTCGCATAATGAGTTTGGAAGATATGTTTAACAAACATGATAGATACATAAAAGGGAAGATGTCACAAGACATGAATCACTCATCGAGTATGAGAATGTTAACTTGGGAAGTGATGAGGAGCCTAACTTCATGTCAACATAGGAATAATAATAAGAATAAAAGAATAATTATCCTAAATGTACAACTTACCTTATTCTTTTCCTTTTCCTTTTCTTCAATTTCATCTTCATTTGCATCCCTCTTCTTTTCCTGATACTTGGCATATTGATCTATCATGCATTTTATTACATCATTATCTTCCTTCACAAGTAGCCTCCATATTTGTTTCCAATGTGAATGATTCCTTTTCCAAAATATTACAACAGCCTCTAACCTTCCCAAGACATGACCCTAAATAATAAACATCTTCTTGAAGTTTTGACAATTTCCCAGGGATGCATGACTAAAAGGAGTGATGGAATTATTTATTTCTTGTTGAAGTAATTGAAGGAATTATTCAATGTCTTTTAGAGGTTTTCATTCCATACTTTTTTAAGTCATAAATTCTATCATCCAGTTCATCCAAGGGTCTTTGGCTCGACCTGTTCTTCCAAGAGTTGCATATTTTGTATTATATGCTTAAGAATTATTTTCCTAAATGAGAGAAGAAGATGTTGTTGTTTTCCTTTCTTCACAGATCCCTTTGGTACCATATGTTCTTCAATCAACACATTATCGGTAGGAGTCTATCTCTTGAAGACTTTGAAGTTGCAACTCAACAATTCCACATTCATTTTCAGCTTCTAACTTTAAATTATTCAATTTATCCCACTTTTCATGACACTCTTCTGTTTTCACAAGTATCTCCTTATAATAATCTGTGGCCACCTTGGTTATGTTAGCCACCCATTCATCCATAGCCTTTGCTTTGTCACCAGTTTCTTCCATTATGGTGATCACTTGAGGATTCACCTGTTCTCCCATTAATATTGGTTGTGTTGAAGACCTTGCAACCTTCATGATTATATCACATAACTTGGATGTTTGCTCTTTCAATTTGGTATTATTTTCCTTCTCTTCATCCATCTTAAGAAAAATTCTATTGATTAGAGTTTGCGTGTCTTTCTTTAATCCTTCAATGGTTACTTCTCCTAGGGGAACCCTTGTCATAACAAGATATTCTTTAGTTATTTCATCCTTAAATTTACCCATTGCTGGGGTAGAAACTTCAACAAATTTCTATCCAGAGGATTCAATAATAATTCTTGAGGTTACCTTAGATCCCTTAAACCTTCTTCCCTTTTTCTCAGTACTCTTTAACAATTCAAGATCTATCTCTTTTAATTTTATCACTTCAATGGCACTAAGAATTTTCTCGTGAGGCCAAATATGTTGTGAAATATTTTCTTGAAGAAGCTTGGGCACCATAATGAAAACGATCTCTTGACCAATTACTAGAGTAGATGGAACTATAATTGTTTCTTGTTGTTTCTTAGGCACTTCAAAATGGTATAACCTTGCAGCAATTATTTTTCCAACTCTTTTATCTTCTCACTTACCAAATTATTTTTAATTTACTTCTCCTCTTTGGTTCTAGTATCACTATAACTTTTGAACTCTTTTTCTTTCCCAATGTATTCTTGTAACAAATATTCTTGAACTATTTCTAAATGAACATCTCATGTACTTCCCTTCTCAATCTCTCCCTCCTCTACCTCCACATTTTCTCTTAAGACTTCACCTTTCTCCATTGGTTGAGATACCTCTTGAAAGGAAGATCCATCTATGGTGGCATCATGTATTCCTTGTGATTGAGAAGTTGATTGTTATTTTGTAGATGGATAAGGATGAATGCTTCACGTAGAGCATGGAGGAGGACAAGGATATGGGGATTTTGAAGCAAATGTAGGGAACAAGAATGTAGCTGGCTTGAAAGGTGGTAACACAACCTCTCCCTATGCATAATGAACTTGAATGGTAGGAGTATCAGTAGATGAAGACACCAATAAATGAGAAGCATCACTTGAAGTAACTTCAAACCGATGTTTTTCATGGGGAAGTTGGCTTTGGATTTTCCCATTCTTCCTAGTATTCTTGATTAGCTTTAACTTTGTAGGCCCTCCGCTACTCTCTCCTAGTCCTTCCTTTCTCTTTGTGCCCCCTGTCTTATTTCATTCATTATAGATTCCTCTAAGAAATAACCTTGATCAAGTAGCCAATTTGAAGTATAAAGAAATACTTTAGATGTCCTCTCCATAATTGTTTTGGACTTATTTCTTATAGTTGGAAATGGAGCATCATCACCTCCTTCTTCATAGTAGGCATCTGAAATTACTTTCCCATCATCGAGAGCTTCTTTGGAATGTTTGCAATCTAGAGCTTAGGATTTTCTCGAGATGTCATTCTACTATAATCTCTTCTTATGATTTCATATTAATCTCTACAATCAATCCAGAAATCCTCCAGTGCTAGCAAATGTCAGTGATTGAATGAAACTATTTTCTGAGTAATATTTATGTAGTCAAAAGTTATTCTAGCTTTATAGTCTTCTTGAGAAACGTGGTGATTTTTTTTTTGGAAACATTTTGATTTTTTATGGATGTTGGCAAAATGACAACTCCCAATGACAACTAGAAAATGAACTACTCTACAAATCTTGTTATCTAAATAACTCTCCTAGTTATTTGGAAAACTTTTCTTTACATATCTAAATATCTAAATATCTTATCTTTTCTGTAGGATGAGCACCTCCCCTTTGGTTCCATTTTTTGGAACAATCTAGTAAAGAGCAGAAATTTCATTAAGCAGGGCAGTAAATGGAAAGTGGGTGATGGTAGTGATATAAATTTCTGGGATGATAACTGGTTTAATGGCAGTCTTATGGACAGATTTGGGATGGTCAAGGATAGTCTTATAAACAAGTATGGCACTAAAATCAAGGATTATATCGAAGGAAATGGCAACAGAAAGAAATGGAAAAAACTTTCTGTGGAGAGAGATGATCTGATCCAAAATATTTCCTCCCTTCAAGATCAGTTGGATCTTATTCCCTTAAGTCAGCTGGATACTAAGGATGAATTGGTCTAGAATAACTCTATTGATGGGGATTACTCTGTCAAAATTGGTTATAATACTTTCTTCGATAGTAGTCAAGCTGAGTTCAATTGGAGTAGGATTTGGATGACAGAGTTAACTCCCAAAATTAATTTCTTCCTTTGGCTAGCTCTCAGAGGCAGGATTCTTACCACTGATAACCTGATGAGAAAAGGTTTCATAATGCCTAATAGATGTCATCTTTGTAAAAAGATTCTGAGGATATCAGTCATTTGTTTATACATTGTGATTATGCTACCAGAATATGGAGTTTTTCCCTCTCTAAATTTGAAGCTTTCTGGGTGGTGCCAAAGGATTTCAATTAGCTATGGACTCAATGGAGCCCACCCTATAAGCATTGTGTTGTCAGAAGGATCTGGAAGCTGGTTATTCCTCATATTATTTGGAGGATATGGAAAGATAGAAATGATATTATCTTTAGAAATAAAAACCAAAACTACAAGCTCAGTATTGGTAAAATTTCTAATGATATCAAAGAGAATATGGCTAGATTTAAACCCCCCAAGAACAAGAGTTATCCAGAAAATGAAGAGCATATTTTATCCCACTGGCAGATTGGAGATGTCAATAGCCGCAGTAATTCTGGTAATAGTATTGATAGATCTTTGATTCATTGGCATCCTCCTAATTTTAACTAGTATAAGTTGAAATTTGATGGGGCTTCTAAGGGTAACCCTGGGATTGCAATAGGGGGAGGTGTGATCTGGGATCATAAAGGAAATCTGATTGTTGCGTATGCTGGAAAAATGGGAATTCAAACCAACCATTTTGCCGAAGCATTATCTGCTTTATGGGGCCTGAGAATTGCTCAAACTCATAATATCCAAAACCTCATTATTGAAGGGGACTCGCTTAATATCATTAATCATCTTAATCAGTGTTCACCTCCAAGTTGGAACATCAAGGATTTTATCTTGGAATCCATAAGTATTGGCCAAACCTTCAATAACATTCGGATCATGCATACTTACCGGGAGGGTAACAAGGTGGCAGATGCATTGGCTAATTATGGCATTAATGTTAACCATATTGTTTGGGATAATAACAACATTCCTAAACAGCTTCAAAACAACATTCAAGCGGATATCTATGTTCATGCAAATTCATGATTTGAGATATGAGCATTGGGAGTGGATTTGTATTATTAAAACTCCCACACGTGCTGACTTTAAAACAACAATTATACATATCTTGGTGGACAAGCAAAATTGTATGAAGCATAATGGGAAATTCAAGTGGATTTATATGGAAATGAAAGTCACACATGCGGGCAATATTGGGCTCTTAATAACTTGTACACAAGGCTTTACGGATTCCCAAGATAGAAATAAAGATAATGATGATCTGGAGTGGGCTAGCAAAAGGACTGTAGCTCTCACATGTGGACTTTCACAGGGTCATAACAGTAGTCACTCAGGTATTCGTGGGAAAAGCAATGGCTATTCTAATCAGCATTCTCACTGCGTGGATAATAATAGTGAAAGGTGGACATTATTAGCACTCTAAAGGATTCTGAAATTTCTATTGGCAAGCAATTAAACATGGTGAGAATGGGGGGACCCCCTTGCCAGATTGAGCCCAACGTGGATCCGGATTGGAAGGAGAATGTAGAACTTTGGAATCTTCTCAGCCAGGGCAGCATCACCAACTTTATGGAGAAGATTCAGGGCCATGACCAGAGTATTTCGGTGTGATTTGTGAAGGATTGGAAGGATCACACTATGGATTACGGTGGACAGAAGATTCCTATCAATGAGGAGTTAATTGCTGAAGCGACTGGCCTGGGCATGGAGGGGTACCATTTTTTCAATAAAAGGGTGGATAGAGAAGCTGAGGAGAGGAAATTTGTTGAGGGAACTGAGAAGTTGGTCTTTGTCACTGCGGGCCTGCAAGTTAGTTCGATCCCTTCGCCCTTTGATGAGGTTACCCAATGATGGTGCATTTCATTTCTTTGGAGGGGAGGTTCATCACTGTGCCCGCTAAACATCTTGTTTTCCTCAACCACTTCCGTAGGAGTCGCACGGTATGTTTCCCCCACTATCTGCTAAACTCTCTTGAGTGCTCCATTTTGGAGTTTCAAAAGCATGCTCATGTTGTTCCTTTACACTAGGGACTCATCTTTTTGCTGCATAAACTGTGTCTTCTTCATTCTCCCGTTTCCCTTCCTCCCCTGGCTCTGTTCCTCCTCTCGTCCGGTGCCGCATCAATAGCCCCTTCTCTCCACCCTCTCGTCCTGCACCTTGCACTACTATTGCTCACCCCTTTTCCGGGCTTCTCGGCTCCATCTTCCATTCCCCTCACCTCTGCTCCCAACCCCTACGCCTCCACTTCGGCCAGACCAGTTACCAGATCCTCTAGAAGGCTGAAACTTGATACCCCTTGTGGGGAAGGATCCTCAAGAGATTGAAATTTCCCATAACCTCCTGCATATTAGTAGTGCTAGTTCTCAGGAAGCACATGTTGAGAGCTCCACAAAAAGGTTGGAAGCCTTAGAAGCTGATATGAAGCTGTTGAAGGAAGAGGTTAAAAACTTGGCTAAGCAAAAAGGAAAGAGAAAGAAGGAGGAGGAGGTGGCTATGGATAATAGCCAGGTTGAAGATATATACAAGAAGCTGAACTCCTTAGACTCCCGTTTAGGGAAGGCCAAGACTCGCCATGATTATAATATGGCCATTTTTAATGCAATTGAAGAGTTTATTGAACAACATGTCCGCAGCGTCTCCAATCTCAGCGGAGTTCCGACAACCCTTTGGGGCACTGATAAGGAAAGCAAAAGGACCATTGAACAACTGGATGTTACTGATTCTACCCATATGACGACATTGGCTATGTTCACCTCTTGGCAGAATATCAAATCCAACATTGACAAAGCAGCCAAGAAGTAATTGTGGGTGCTTTTACTGCACTTCTTTGTAATTATTGCTATCTTTTTGCTACTTTTCTATAGTGCTCGTGTTGTTTTTGTTTCGATAGGGTAGCTTCTCTTGGGCTACTATGGTTTTCATTGTCACATTTGGATCTTGATCCTTTTTGTTCTGATTCTCATTCCTATTCTGGCTTCTAGGCCCTCTTTTGTTCTCAAGGGTATAGTCCCTTTCAAAAAACTATTTGCCAATAATAATAATAAAAAAACTTTTATTTACATTTTGGCTATATGGTTCTACATTACAAGTTACACACACCTCATTTGATCTTTTGGCATATCCCCTTGGTTGAAGATTCCTCATGCGCCCTTGCATGCTCTGTTTTACTTCATCCCTTCATTTTCCTTTTCCTATTTGTTCCACTTTCCATTGCATGGACCTTCGTGCATTTGCATTTTTCCCCTGCAGTTCATGAACCACATGTGCACGTGCCTTGGCCTTGCTTTAAAAATCAGCTAAGTTCCCGACATTTTCTCTCCCCCTCACACATTACTTTGTAATAATTGCACCTCTCCCATATGATCCTTAGGTGTTTCTCTCATTTCTTCTCATGTGAGTTACCCTTGCGCACTCCTTCCCTCTATTTTCCTTTCATGCCTCATTCTTCCATGCACCTGCCTTTGCACCTTCTTCTACACATTCTTGTGCCACATTATCATCTAAAAATCTTGAGTGTGTTACACACAACTAATTAAAGCTTTCAACAGGGCACCAAATCTTGACAATGAACCAGTGCATGACATGTGGTAGAAATAACAAAAGAAATAAATAGTTAGAAAACTCTTTAGCCAATCCATGCATGCCACGTGTCTTGTGTGCCAAGTTTTCAATGTATATCCTCTAATATTCATAAATTCTATTCCAGCTTCTCATATCCTTACGATCCCGGGATTTTTGAAAGCTATTGACATGGGCTTCATGTTAGTCCATTCAAATTAAAATTTCAATAGGATTTAGTAGTTGAGAAGATGGAAAACATCTTTCACATCATTAATGAGTAGATAAGATTGCTCCAACCACCTAGATTTGATACGATTTTCCTCCCTTTCTTCTCTAACACAACAAACAAACATGGAGAAGTGCACTGACAATTTTTACATGTAGATTTCTAGGCATTCATTATTGGTGGTTGATTTTTCAAATCAATTTTTCCCTCCTTCAACTATTTCTTCTCTTCAATCCATTTATAAATGTAAGATCTTGAATCATTGTAAAGGGTTGGACCTTTTGGATCCCTTAGTGTTTGTTAAATTCTCTATATCTTTGTATTCGAGTCATAGACCTCTAGATCTAGCTCGTGCATGTGAATATCAACCTTCAGACACCATTGTCACTAATCGCACATACCGAAAGAAATAGAAGCATCGTTTTTTGTCTATTCTCTGCCTTATCGTGTCTATTTTCTTATTTCTTTCCTTCTATTTTCATTATGTGTTTTTTTGTCACTTTAAGTTCCTTGTAGCTCTATTTTCTAGTTTTGTTTCATGGAATCGATGGTGTAAATGGGTTCTAGTTTGTGCTACATGTGCCTAGCCTCCCATCATGCTTTCTCCTTCATTTTCACTTAGAACAAATATATTTCATTCCACTTTTCTCGGTGGTATCGCCTCCCTTTAGTTTATATTTTCTTTCTATTATCCTTTTATCCCTTGTCCCTTGGCTCTTTAGCTTAGATTTCCATTTCAATATTAGGAGTAACAATAACATTAGAAATAGGTAGAGGAACTGGCCTTCTCTGGAGATCCATCTCAAGTGTGCAATGTCCCATAACTTAAAGATGGTTCCATTGTTGTTTCAAATGACCCAGTTCTACAAGATCCGAGACATGGGTGCAAGTTTTAACACCAACAGCTTTTGGCATGCCCAATGGGAAAAGCATTGAAAGATTATATTTTAAACATTGCTAAGTTTGGTGTGTGATTTAGCAATTTCCAGCCTTTGGAGGCTTGTTTGAAACACATATGGTAACTCCCAACACTCAGATATACTATTTTAGCAAGCTTAGATCAATAAAAGGAAGGAATCCCATAAGGGTAGAATCTAGTCTAATTTAGGTGGGAAAGTTAACTCCTAGACCTTCCACACCCTTATTTCTAGAGATTCCTCCAACGTCCCAACCTTCTATTGCTCGAATTATATAGTCAATCACCCAAGTGCCTTCACCCAAGTCTCTCTTTTATGTGAGTTTTAGTGGGAAGCATTCATCTATGATTAGTATAAGAGTATTCAGGAAAGAAGTTTAGACATACAAGAATCATAGGGCTTAGAACGGCCTCCAGATCCTTATAGTTTCTTCAGATCGAGTGTTTTAATATACTCCATAACATATATTGTAACAGAAGGAAAGATACAATCATTCATTCATAGTATGAAAGGAAAGAGAACTCCTATGAATGAATTATACATAAAACCCACTGATATTCATATCTAATTGCAATAGGTAACCTCATTGTATTCATCGTTTCATTACAAAGAGCCATAGAGAGTAGACCATAGTCATGCACATCACTAGGCTTGTATAATTATGCCAAAAGGAAAAAGAAATTACAATGCTAAGCTTAGTACATTCCTTTCTGCATCAAAGTTCCACTCACAGTAATCCTGCAGAGCTTCACCCATGTTATCTTTCTTTCTATGTATCCCTCCTATCTTCTCCTCTTATGTCTATCTTCCTCTTTTCTCCTCTCTTTCTTCTCTCTCTCTTTTCGGTCCATAGAACTTGTATTTATCACCTTCCCACACTGCCAACTCACCTTGCCGCACCCCTCAAATCCATCGCCAAGTGTCAAATGTGGTCCTTCAATGAGCATGTTTCCTCAGGCCTGAGCTCTCCACTCCATCTCATGATGGTCTTCTAGAAGATTCCTTCACTTGGCATGCTCTTTCCTAGGCCACCTATTTTCTAGGATGACATCTTATCCACATGCAAACCGATCACACTTTTCACGTGTTCTACCTTTGTTGCTTAAATCGGCTAAGTCCCAAACCTCCTTTCACACGCCACACGTGACCATATGCCTCCTTAACTCTTCCTCCTACGTGCTTTTTCCTTGCACCCTTCTATAACTGGGGTCCCACGTGCCCACGCCTTCATACTTAGTCAATATTCCAGGGGCCCAACATCACCCCACACTACGCCTGTTCTCCACCCTCGAAAACATTCTACTTGACCAAGGTGCAAGTTGGTTCAATGGAACCAAGATGTAGATAAATATTACAAAAATGAATAAGGAATGAAAGAATAGGGGAAAGAATGAAGAATGGGGGGGACATTAATTCAAAAGGCTAGGAAAGTCCCGTCATAGATCTACCTCCAGCTTGTTCCATACTTCACCTCGCCCTTCACCTTCTGGCATAGGTCACCCACCAAGGTGCTTACTTCATCAAAGCTTAGACCAGCTCCCTGGGCACCCAAGGTGTCCACAATTTGTTCCATTTCCTTACCTAGGTCCACGAGCTTGTCCATTCTCCTTGTAATCTGGGGGTATAGTTCCTTCAACTAGGCCTTAGTTGAGCTTCTTAAAGCCTCAATCACCTTTGATTTCTTTTCTACCTCGGCTAGAACCTTGTCCCTTTCTGCCTTGTTCCCCTTATTCTTTTCCTAGAACTCCTTCAGCTCTACTTCAAGCATGGCAACCAAAGAGCTTTCCACCTTATCTCGATCCGTGCATGTGTCATATGCAGGCTTCTATAGACTGGGAAGTGACCTTGATCTCCATGAGTACTTGACTATACTTGGAAACAAGTGCTATCACTTTTAACCGGTCCTCCTCCTTCGTGCATGTGCCACTTCCTCCATAGATTCCAATGCCAAGGGTCACCTCTCCATGGTGAGGATGCATTAAGTCTTCTAGGCATTCCAACGATCGATGCATACCTCTGGGGGATAGGTGTTAGATCTGGGTGTTTCAAAATGATGGCACTTTTTATTGAGTCTACTTTCTTGTAGACCTCCTGCACCTTTTCCTTCTCCTCCTTGAGCTCACGCTTTAGCTACATGCTGATTAATTCCTCCTATTTTAAGCTTCTGGCCACCTTAGCCAACTCTTCCTCCTTCTTGGCCAGCTTTCCCTCTAAATCCCTTATGTTGTCATTCCATGAATAGCCTCACCTCTATTTCCACCGCGACCTTGTTTAGAGCATTACAGACTTTCTCGTCCGAGAGCTCCTGGGAATTCACTAAGGGGTTGTCTCCCTTAGACTCTAGCAGCATGATAAGCACCTTTTGGTAGACTTCAAAGTCTGGCTCATCGACATGGGACTCAAATGCCCAAGAAAGCATCTTCTTGGTCCTGGGGTACGCCCTCCTTCTCAAATGATCCCATGGCTATAAGTCTTTCAATGGGTATCATGCTCTGGAATCATGTGCATAGCACCTTCCTTGAATCATCCACATAGCCCATTATCTACCTCTTTTTCTACATCCAGAGGTCTTCTACCCGAGCACGTGCCTTTGGGGAAGCTAACTATCGAGCGGGGGCCTCCTAGGTTGTCATGTCCTTTTTCAATGCTCTCCTCCTTCCCTTCCTTTAGCACTATGTCTGCGCTACGCTCTAACTCCTGGTCTATAAGGGCCTCAAGCATCTTCTTCACTTCTCACTCTACCACTTCAGTTATCTACTCCTTTGTAAAATTTGTGGCTCTCTGTCCCCTCGACATCCCTCTCATCTACCTTTGTATCTTCAGTGCCTTCATCACCTTGTGTGCCTTTTCATCGCGTGAATATGAACTCTTTCTTTTCATCCCCACTTTCTTCCTCCAAGTCATAAACACTAAATACATGAGGTTCCAAAGGTTCCTTGTCTTTTTCTGGCTCTTCCTCCTCATCACCACCTCCTTCACTCTCATCCTCTCCTTCTCCTAGGTATCTCTCCAAGCTGTCGGTCACCTCCGAGTCAGCTTCTTCATCTACCTTCTACTTCTTCCTGAGAGGTTGCTTCTGTCAGAGATTCTACCTTCTCTTCTTCCTCAGTGACCCTCCATGGTGGTGGGTTGTTCGGGCACCTCTACTTCTAGCATCTTCTCCTTTACTGGAGACTTCTTTCTCCGAACATAGGTGCTTGGCTTGGCACTCATAGAGGCATGCTCACTATCTAGAGTAGTTGGTACACTTGGTGCTCCTTCCTCTCCTCTACCCCTCTTCTTAGACACTAGCTTCTTCTTTCCCAAGGGGTCTTCAGGTATTGAGATCTCATCCACCAAGTACATGCCATTCTCAAACTTTGGCCTTATGCGCATGTATACGCGCATCACGGATCCTCCAATGATAGGAAGTGTTATTGGCCTAGTCATATGGATCTCGTGTGACACGTACTTCTCCACGTATGCATGCTTACCTCCGGATAGTTCAGTTTCTTCCTCATATCCCTGTGCTCCCAGGTCCAACTTTCCTAGCTCCAGCCTTAGCTTCTTCGATTCTTTAAATCTGTTCACTCCCACTTGGAAGTATTGGGTAGTGAACGTGAAAGGGAGCTTGCACCAAGGGCTCCATGATTCATCAATAAGTTTGAACCTACCCAAGCAGTAGTGTTGGTACACCGCAAACTCAGCTTCTCCTTATGTGGCTACTTTGGGAGTTGTTCAGGGATCCTCCACTCCACCCCAATGCATTTCTCAAGCGCGTATACCATTTTTCAAGCCGCGCTTTGTGGGGAGCCATCATTGTATCACATGCATACTTTTCAAACCTCTTCACGGGTGAAGGGTCTTCGGCTGGGTACTCCCACACAAACTTGTCTAGTGCATCCGACACTCCAATTTCTACAAACACTATGGTGAGTAAGACATTTCCAAAGAGGATCCTATCCCCTTCCTTCACACACTTTACAATTTCCTCGCAATGTATGTAGACAAGTTGTAAATAGTCCCCTCTGCAATCTTCCTACAGACATGTAGCCATGGCTTGTTGACTTATGTCCATCTTTCTTGGCCATTCAAATTTGTTACCAGTGTGTGCCCATCTTCATAACTGGGTCCTTGATGTCTGAGATGTCATAATACCATGACCCTTTCTTTACAGCGTATACTCTGTGATGGTCTCCTAAATAGCCTCCTTATCACCAAGGTCATCTTCTAGGCTATCTCCCTCGCATATGAGGCCTGTAAACTATGTAATCAATGGGGAGTTATGTACATCTTACGCCCAAAAAGTGGAAGTAGTCCTCATGTACCCGAGACATCAACCACTGGTACAAGTGATCCGGCTTCCCAAAATAAGGCAACTCATAAAGTTGCAGCAACCCTGCCTTCACCAGCTTGACCTTCACGTCATCATTGTAGATAGGTAACCCTTCAGGTGTTCACTTGTTGGTTGGGCATACCAATTCTAATGCCATTTATTTCTCTATAGTGTTGGTGTGGTGATTATAGTCACTGACTGGTATGCTTCTCAAATGGGACTCCCATTCCTTCCCCATCATCACTCCATCAGGGTACTACATTTCTGCATACCATTCTTCATTTGTATCTACCTCGGTTCTAGTTGTTTAGCCTTCACTTTTCCCTTTCCTTTCTTTGGTGCCATGGTCGAGGTAATTGTGTCACTCCAATCCTCTCCTTGTTACTCTACTTTCCTTCTCCCAACCTTCGATCTCAGATCCATGATACAATTCTTCTAAACCCATGCCCTAGTTTGTTGAACCCTATCTTTGATAAATTCTTCACAAGACAACATCTTTTCACTTCTCCACACCCATGTAATTCCTTCCTTCTGGTTCACAATCTCAAACTAGCTCTTCACATTTTTAATCACACAGATCTTTCACTTGATCAAATCTAAAAAACCCTAGCTTATAGTGCTCGTTTATATTCCCAACTCTTCATTTTCACAAAGTAAAATGAGAGTGCCCCACCCTCTATTTATAGTTTTTCCTTTTTCTAGGTCATTAAATGCTACTTTACCTACCCCATACTTTGTTCATTTAATGCATGATTTTTAAAACAAAGCCCATCTTCAGCACCTTCACTCACATGCCCTTCCTACATGAAAACTCCTCTTTACCTCACGTGCCCTTCCTCATGAAAACTCCTCCAACCTTCCAAACCAAACCAAACCAACCCGACAGAGACTCTTACGCACACTGCACTCAACAACCCACACCGAAGGCACTTCTTCTATCCAGATTCTTACTTTCACCTACCTCATGTTGCTTTAAATGCACTTCTTTTTCCTTTGTACGTGGGATCTACAAGTAGCTTTACCCTGACACCAACCATTCTATCTTTTCTCTTCATCTCTCTTTTAACCGGCTACTCAACAAGGCTCTTCAACACAACTTCCTTAGTACTTTTAATCACACACTTCTTCACTTTTCTCCACCCCACACTTAAATGATGTGCGGTCCTCTACACACTCATAAATTCTCCAAAAATAGCAATAAGGTTACCGGTGCCCAAGGCACAAAACAAAACAACAACGTGAAAGGGAAACACAAGGAAAGGAAAATGCATAAAGGAAAATTCTAAACTAACTGGAAAAACTACCTTATTTACAAACACCAAGAAGACTTATTTATAGTAGGGCTTCAACCTACTACCATTGAAGTGTCCAGAAACTTTGTCCATCCAACTGCTTCAGAATCGCACACACCCAAATCAAGGATGTATGAGATTGTGTAGGGACCTAACCAATGGACTTTCAACTTCCCAGATGGCGCAAAAATTTAGAATCATACAATAACACCATCTTCCCAACCTCAAATTTCTTGTTCCTAATATGGTGATCATGCCAAGCCTTTTGCTTTTCCTTTTCCACTATTGTTTGGCTCCAATGGGAAGTGATCGTCTCTCATCCAGTTTCATTAGTTCATCAATTCTTTCTTCCAACGCTTGTTCATCGGCTAATCCTCCTATGCGTGCTATTCATAGAGAAGGTAACATAAATTCAACCGAAAAATAGCTTCCATGCCAAACACCAATTGAAAAGGTGTGGCTTTATTTAGTCTTTTATACGTAGTCTTGTAAGCCCATAAAACTACTGATACCTTGTCATCCCAATCCTGTCTTCCAACATCACAGATTTTGGTCAAGGTATGACTCAAGTATTTTGTTGAATGCTTCCATGGTTCCATTTTTGTGGGTGATAGGGCATAGTCTTATGATGAGCCACCATGAACTCAGATAGTAGGATCCTCATGGTCTCATTTAGAAAATGCATACCCCTATCACTAGGTCAAACTCAAAGGGCATCCATACCTTGTGATAATGTTCTCCCATAGAACCTTGCCACTTGTTGCTATTGTGTAATCTTTAGTCGGGGCTGCTTCCACCCACCTTGTGAGATAATCCATGCAAGTGATGACATAACATGACCCAATCCTATGCACTGCCTACGTGTGCAAATAGGTCCTACAAAGTCTATCACCCACTTTTCAAAAGGCTCCATGCTAGGAATAGGATGCAAAGGCATTTCATCTCTCCTTCCTAGTTTGCCAATGCACTGACAATGGTCACATGCTTTACAATAATCCCTACAATCCCTATATAAGGTTTCCCACCATAAACCTACCATTAAAATCTTGCACATGGTGGCATCACCTGCGTAATAATGCCCACCCACACTTCCTCCATGTGCTTCCTCCATGATGGCCAGTGCTCATGCTCTAACACACATCTGCGTAAAACTTCATCACGTCCCAATTTGTATAAGTCTCCACTAATCAACATGTAGGGTGCATGGTACGTATGGCCAACTGCTTCTTTTCCAATGCCCTCATTCCATCTGGCACCACACCTTCTTTTAAAAATATAGCAATCTCTTCCAAATCCAAGGGCGCGCGCCACAATCTAAATAGTTATGCATCTGGCATTGCTTCCTCAATACTTTGCACATCCTCTCCTAAATCAATTCTTGATAGATGATCAGGTCCACAATTGCTTTTTCCGGGCTTCACTACAATGGTGAACTCAAACTCTTGAAACAACAACACCCATCGACATATGCACCTTGAAGAATGGGCTTGTTCACTAAATACTTTAATGCCATGTGGTCGGTGTAGAATATAAAGGGTGTTGCTAGCAGATACTATCAAAATTTGAAAAGTGCATAGATCATTGACAATGCCTCATGCTCGGTTGTGGTATAATTCTACTCTCTACTGTGTTAACTTCCTACTCACAAAATAGAGAGGATGATCAACAATCCCCTCACCTAGTCAAAGTACTACTCCAATGGTGGTTCCTGAGGCATCTACATGGACATGGAAGGGCTTGTCCCAAGAGGGAAATCATAAAATAGGCGTGGTAATAAGCCTATCTTTTAATGTATCAAATGCCCTCTGTTGTGCCTTTCCCCAATGGAAGGTACTTTTGTGTCTAAGTAGCTCCTCTAAAGGCACGACGATCTTGGCATACCCTTAATGAATTTTCTATAATATCCCGTATGCCCAAGGAATCCACACACTGTGCTCTAGCTAGTAGGCTCCCTTAACCCCACAATAACTATAACTTTAGCAGGATCTACCAACAAGCCCTCCTTACATATGATATGCCCCAATAAAGTCCCAAAGGGTGTAGCAAACACACACTTCTTGATGTTGAGGGATATCCTCAACTACCTACACCTTTCAAACATTAATCTCAAGTTGTCACAATGGTCCTTAACTAGACCATATATTATCCAATCATCCAAGTAAACCTGAAGAAACTTATGAATGAAGTCCTGAATGCTTGCACCACTATGCGTGAAAAGACAACAGGTGCATTCTTCAACCCAAAGGGCATGACCGTATATGTAAAACTTCCCCACTCGGTGGTGAAGTTGTCTTCTCCTGGTCCTCCTTTGCAATCCAACTTGGTGGTATCCTAAAATCCATCCGTAAAGGAATAGATTTCACACCCAACGACTCCTTCCAAAATTTCTTCAGTGAAGGGGGTCGAAATGGATCAATGACACAAACTACATTCAATTCCCTATAATCCACACAAATTCTAATCCACCCATCCTTCTTGATGCTAATTACCATCGACTTATCCATTCCAATTCTTCTACTACCTCAATGATCCTAGAAGCTATCATCTTGTCTATTTCCTCCTTAACCTTCACGCAAAATTGGGATTCATCCAGTAGGGCCTTTTTCTAACCAAGCACACACCTTCCTTTAGTTTTATCCTCATCTCCCCAAGGAATGGTGAACACCTTTTAGCTCATGGTACCACATGTGGGAATAAATCCTCAAATTCACACAATAGATCAATGATCTTTGATACTTCCTTCTCCATCCAATAATCCCCAATAATAGCTTCCTTAGGTTCTTCTCCTGAACCGATGTTAACCTTCTTTGTCTTTAACGGCTCATGGTAAGCATGCACATGAGCATCTACACTATCCACTACTTCACACATTCCTACAGAATGGCTAACATCTAAACTTTCTAATTCTTCTCCATCAATCACATATACTAACTTTCCCTTCTCCTTCTCCAAACACGTGCTCAAGTCAGTAACTCTTCTATTTCTTCAATCTCTTCAAAGCGCACCTCCAATCCTGGTTCACCTAGTAATTCCAATAGCCTATCTTCCATTCTGGCACTATCCCCCATGGTAAGGTGCTTGATACCTTACAAGGCCTTATCAACCGATGGTTTGGTACTTCGATACTCAAAGGCTTGAATAAGATCAGCCATGAGCTCTTGCCAATTCCTTGTCTAGCGGCATGTCTCCAAATGAATGTACCATGCGCGCACACAACCCTGTAATGTAGAATACAACTTGTGCACCCAGAGGGATGGTGGCAAGGCTTCCATGCCTTCTCTCTAGACCCGTTCACACTCCTAGATATGGAAAGAGGTGGGCTCCTTCCCATGGTACTCCTTGATGATGGTGGGTATATTACTTCTAGAAAATTTGACAGAGAGAGCAATTCTTACCTCGTGCCACTCTAAAAGGCTCTCCTGATGCATGGCCCACCAATGAGCTACTGTTGTGCTGAGCAAGACGTAACTCAACATCTCCCTTCATTCCTTCTCATTTTTCCACTAAGCTTCTATCTCCCAGAAAAGATCTCAGGGAAGGCTCCTCCAGAGTACTTGGGTAGTTCTTTTCCCCAAGGTGCCAAACCATGCATGCACTTTGTTACCTTGGTCACCGATCCTCTCAACTACCATCCCATTAATTCATAAGTCCCATGCACCCAATTTCACATGCCAGATTGGTGGTATCACTCACTAACTGAGCATCTTCAAACTAGATAACCCCATTAATAGGGTGTACCATCTCAGGGTCTCTGATTGAGTGCACATAAATCTTGTCCAAACCTCTTCTCCCAATGGTTCAATGTAGGGCACTGAATTCCCATCAACCAGGGGTATAATGACCCACTCCTCTTTGTTCTCAAAACTGATGTACCCTTTGTTGAACCGAGAGGTCTACATTGTTCTTGTAACACCAAGGGCACCCAAGTAATGCTGGGAAATTGTCCACCTCGGCTGAGTGCCAAGACTTCAAGTCCCCAATAAACTTGGCCTCCCTAATAGTAATAGTTGCATCCTTCAAGACACCGATGGGCATTGCCTTAGTCTTGTTTTCCATATACAACACATTTGAAGATGGTTGTAATGTAGGTCTCCCCATCTGATGCCATGCATCCAAAGTCAAAACATTAACCTCCGTGCCAATGTCAATGAGTATATTGTTGAGGAGCCATCCATCCACAACTACATTCAATGTAATCTCTTTGTCATAGTCAAGGCTGTGAGGGGGAAGGTTCATGTGCAAGACCTGTCTCTCACACTCTTCTCTAGCGCATGGTACCTTCTCTCTCAACCAGGATCCTAGCAAAGGGATGATGTTCTCCTACCTTAGCATTTTACACACCTCTTTGACCTCATCCAGGTCATCCTTTTACACCTCGACTCTCCTTCCTTGTTCCTCCTTTCTAGATTTCTCCTTTAGACACTAGATCTCCCCTTGCAAGCTTTGAATAACATCCATGGTGTCCTGATATATCTCCTTCTGATGCATGGGGTCTAGATACTTTCCATGAATGACCTCTTCCCTTAAAACCAGGTTCTTCTTTCTTGGTACTTCCTTGCATGCACATGGCTTCTACCCTTGTTGTTACCAAGACAGCTCCAAACCTTCATCCCGTGTTACCCGAGGCATCCATTGTATGTCTTCCTTCTTGATGCTGACCATCACAGTTCCTTTTCCTCTAGTGCTGCTAATTCATATGCTCATATAACTCTGGGCACTCCTCATACTTATGCTTCTTTCCACACCATGAGCACTGCAACAAGTCCAGCACTCATGCTTGTAATGTTCTGTAGATCCACAATTGAAACATGTTCCTCATGGGAACTCACTTCTTCCTCCTCCATGGTTACCTCATCCATGGAATCCTCCTCGAAAACCCCTTCCACATGTGCCTCCATCTGCGCACTCCTCATAATGGTGATCATCATTTTTAGAACCACTGAAATGTTGGTTTGGTGCACCCCATGATCAATGGCCTCATGTATCTGATCAATGAGCCTATAGTCATTTAGTATCATGGGTCATGGAGGTGAAAATATTGCAATAACAAGATACATTCTTCCTAATCACAGCATTGCAGCAAGGGACATCTACTTGCATCATGGTCCCCATGACAAATCTCACAATCTACTATCACAACATGTACCATCCTCTGGGGGAAATTATCCTTAACGTGCCCCTCTATTTCACAATCCATGCACCATAAACCACTGCGAGTCTCATGGATCGAGTTCATGAGATAGATTTTCCAACTTCTTAGCCATAACAGCAATCTGAGCCTCCAAGAAAGGGCTAACGCCAGTATCAATACTACTAATAATGCTTCAACTTCGCATGCAAGGCAGCCTCCAATGCTTCACGTGGATCTGTAAAAAGTTTTATGAGACAAGGCCCTTCTAAAAGGGGTGATCAATCCTCCAAAAACCACTTGTGCATGCTAAGAAGGATGTATATCATATGATAATTTAGACAAGAGAGTCTTAAAGCACGCATCATACTCCCACACACTCTCTATCCATTCCTTGTTGTATCTCCTTCAAAGTGCTAATGCTTTTTTTCTCAAACTCAAGAATGTGGAACTCTACCAGGAATGCATTCTTTAAGGTAGTGTAATCCACCACCGTTTGATGAGGGTCATACTTTCTATACCAGCTATGCATGCACACCCTTGCAACATGGTTACAAATTGACTAGCCTTTTGTTCTGGGGTTGTGATACCTTTCGCGCCATAGTAGTTCACACTTGTGAACATGTTCTATAACATCCTCAATGCCCCTGTAATCTAGAAAATGCAGAGACATCTCAAAGAATACTTGAGGTGGTGGTCAGGGGTCCTTGTCCTGAACCAGAGCCTTGGTTCCTCTCGGTGTTTCCTCCACCCTGATCCACTAGGTCCACCGTCCTATACCTCTAGAGCCACCAGATCCACTAGAACCACTGGGTCCAATAGGGCCTATAGGAGCTATGCCAAGTGCCCCCATGGTCCCACTAAACTATGCACCGATGGTCTGTGATAGCACCCCACTACCACTACTTTGTCCCGCGCCACTCCCTGATGTGAGACCAAAAGCTTGTACACTTGCCCCTTGTCCAAAAACTCCTCCGAATACTAGAATATGTGCAGCCATAGAAGAAGGGAATGTAAAATTATATCTCCTAGGTGTGGATCTATCTCTTCCACTAGTTTCAACTGATCAATACTTCTTCCTGATTCGGGAAAACCAAGCACCAGGGCTCGATCACTAGGTGGGTTTAGATATGTGCCAATGACTCTCCTTTCTCCATGTGATGAGCTCTCACCAAAAGCCGAAGGGGTCTCCCTTACACACTTGCCAAGATGGGGTAACATAGACTGCTCAGTTCCACATCCTCCACGTGAACCTCAACTCCTTCCCACAACGTCTGTCTCCATAAATCCATCACACTAGCAGCCTCACATTGTCTAGTAATCTCCCTTTCACGCGTGCTTCACCATACTTGAGCCATCTTTCTTCCCTCTCCTTTTCTGATTGTATCATCTTGCCATCTTCCTCCACCCGAGCTTCCTTACCCAATGCTCAGAATGGTTTAGCCAGCCATTGGGAGCACCTCTAAACTCATGGTAACCATCAATATCTTCATAGCTAGAGGAATAACATGTAGAAATGATCCTCTAGGTTCTCGTAGAAACTCAAACTCAACAACCTCTAGACAAGAATACGTGGAAATGGCATATTCCAGAGTGTAGCTAGCTAGTACTCCTCCCCACCAGTGATCTACAACATGGGTCCACGTCAGATTTGCATCCTGCAACCTTTGGTAGTCTTCTTTGGTCCATATCCACAATCCATAATGCCAACTTGATCTAGATGCATAGGCTGAAAGCCACCCAAATAACTCTACTGGGAAGCAGCAGAAAAAAGTCTCATATAGATCATGGTAGAGATTCTCCTCTACCCATCTATGTGTATCAAACTCAGGTCCAGTGTTGAATCTCTAGGAAAATTCATCCTCCATGCTCTTGAACCACGATTCAACATTTTCCAATGTTAATCGATCCATCATTACTCTTTACATAGATCATGATGCATGTTATATCCCACTACAACTTCAAAAGAGGTCCCGAAACATGGAACCAAGATGTAGTCAATTTTACTCCCACTATAAAAGGAAGGAATCCCATGCACACCGCCTATATCACCCAATAGAAGCTGAGCACTCACCCGAGGCATGCGCAGGTGCTCGAGTCTCTCTTTTATGTGAGTTTTAGTGGGAAGCATTCATCTATGATTAGTATAAGAGTATTCAAGAAAGAAGTTTAGACATACAAGAATCATAGGGCTCATAATGGCCTCTAGATCCTTGTAGTTTCTTCAGACCGAGTGTTTTAATATACTCCATAACATATATTATAACAAAAGGAAAGATACAATCATTCATTCATAGTATGAAAGGAAAGAGAACTCCTATGAATGAATTATACATAAAACCCACTAATATTCATATCTAATTGCAATAGGTAACCTCATTGTATTCATCGTTTCATTACAAAGAGCCATAGAGAGTAGACCACAATCATGCACATCACTAGGCTTGTATAATTATGCCAAAAGGAAAAAGAAATTACAATGCTAAGCTTAGTACATTCCTTTCTACATCAAAGTTCCACTCGCAGTAATCCTGTAGAGCTTCACCCATGTTATCTTTCTTTTCTATGTATCCCTCTTATCTTCTCCTCTTATGTCTATCTTTTCATCCTCTTTTCTCCAAAGTATCTTCTTCCTCCTTTCTAGTCTTCATGTACTTGTATTTATCACCTTCCCGCTTACCAACTTGCCTTTCTCACGCCCTCAGATCCATCACCAAGTGTCAAATGTGGTCCTTCAGTGAGCATGTTTCCTCAGGCCTGAGCTCTCCACTCCATCTCATGATGGTCTTCTAGAAGATTCCTTTGCTGGCATGCTCTTTCCTAGGCCACTTGTTGCTAGGCTGGCATCTTATCCACGCGTAATCGATCATACTTTTCACGTGTTCTACCTTTGTTGCTTAAATCAGCTAAGTCCATAACCTCCTTTCATGCACCATGCATGAACCATATGCCTCCTTAACTCTTCCTCCTTTGCGCACTTTTGCCTTGCACACCCTTCTATAACTGGGGTCCCACATGCCCACGCACCTTCATACTTAGTCAATCAATGCAAAGTGTGCAAACAGTTGCATCCACATCCTACTCTCCTACATAATAATAGAAGGAAGATGATGAGATGAAGACCACGATTAGAAACTTGTCCAATAAGGTCATATCTCTAGAAAAAAATAGGTGCAAGCCTTCATAAATAGTACTAATTAGGCGCACGGTAAAAAAATCATCCTTGGAAAAATCAATATGGAAACCAAAGATATTGGCGTAACCAGCAGAGATAGATGACACACTAATGTACACCTTCCTTTGCAAGTAATTCCTCCAACAAAACCTCTTCCAAAGATCCAAGATAAGTCAAGCACTTGTCCCGGTCAAAACAACATGGCGTAAGAGTCGAATGGTGATTTCCTTATAACATGCCTCACAAAAATATCACTATGCCAATGCTGCCCCAATGTAATCCTACATGATTCAGGTTGCTTCTAGTTGTGAGCCTTCAACAAGTGCAAGTGAGCTTGAGAACAAAGAAAGGTCAGAAGTTCCTCCTAAATCCAACTTGATATTCTTTAAGACCGAGGACTTCTATGTAATCAATCATGTTGTGAATGATACTAACAGATTGTGCAATGAGGTTGCTATTAAGATGAGATATAAGAAAAGAATGCTCGATTCTAGTGCACAAGTCTCAATTCATGCAACACAGAAGATCCTCAAAAATAGAAAAATGCAACTAAGGCATCCAATAGTAAAAGTGCACAAGTTTCTACATGAAAGGCTCCACGTAATGCTCCTGTTGAAGCAATGTGTGCCCCTCCTTTGGTAGGTCAAGCCTCTGTGCTAACTAAGTCTCCTATTTCTACGCTCGAATAATCAAGAAAATATGTTGTTGTGCCTCAAATGCATAAGTCAGTGGGTATTCCATTCAACATTGTAGACCAGATGAAGGAAATAAATACAAATGTCACAATGTGGGATGCCTTGACCATTCCATCTTAGCGTGACCTATTACATGAAGATTTGGCCCAACTCCTGTGCGCTGATCCATCTATCCAAAAACTACACACTATTGTCAATATCTACCAAGAATAATAGAATTAAGTAAGTAAGATTGTAAAAACCCCACCCTTTTATATGTCCTTGATCACAGGAAAACATCTTGTCCATAATTGCATGATTGACTCGGGCACTAGTACTTTTGTCATGCCTAAGAAAATTATTGATGTTTTAGGTCTTAAGTATAGCCCTTTAACAAAAGGATTCCTACAACTTGATGGTTTGATTGTCACTACTCTATGAGTCATCAAGGATCTTAAGTTAACCCTCCATGCATGTGCAAGCCTCATGATAACTCAAGATGTGTTAATCATTGACCTAACTCCTTTATTTCTCTTGTATCTATTAAGGTATTTTATTGCTAAAGTGGGTGGTTACTTGTCTTCTAACTGGTCTCATATGTTACTCAAGACAAGGTATGGTACCTGGTTTACCATATAATTTGAGCCAATATTTTCCTATCATGTTGAGTCATATGACCCCTCCCCTCCCAAAGCCAATTTCCTAATCCAAGAAGAATAAGTTTCGGTTTAAGAAACACTGTCACGCCTCCTATTCCCAACTTAGTGCTAGATGAGTGGGTGGAAAGGCATCACAAATTTGATCCATATGTTGAAGATCTGGAAGCTTATGAAACATGTTTTAACACCTAATGCATCCTTGAAGAAGAAGTTGTGTTGTCTCCCACGCTCAAGCGGAATGAAGAAAGCGTGGCTCGTGGAATTTATACTTTGATGGATCCATAAGTAAAAATGCTATATGCACAAGAGTTGTTCTCATATGCCCTAATGATGAGAAATTAGTCATCACACAAAGGTTGTTGTTTTCATGTTCTAACAATGTAACAAAGTATGAGGTGTTAAAGTATGGTCTACTTATTATCGAATGAAAAAGATCAAGGCGTTGCAGATTTTTGGGGACATAGAATTGTTTATCCACTAGGTCAAAAACAAGTTCGATGTAAATAATAATCTTCTTAAAGATTATAAACAAAGGTTTTGGCACCTTCTTGAGAACTATGATGCTCTAAATCTACTTGTGGTTTTGTGCAAGATGAATAAAGAGTTTGATTAGATGACAACACTTGGCTCACATTTCTCCCCAGGTGAGGAATTTGTTAAATGAAACACCCAACACATAAAAATGGTGATTAGGCCATCCATTTAAGAAAAAAACACCATCTGAAAAGTGTTTTATAGTGACGCATAGATCGTCTAGTTAATTCAAAACAAGGCTGAGTTCTCATCAAGTATACAAGATGATTTGCATGAAACCTATGGTGACCAAGTGATATAGTGAAGAAAAAAAAATTACCTAAAGGGTTGGTCACATTAGAGAAAATATTTAGCCATGATAATGATTTCAAGGGTGAAGAAAATAATATGTGTGTAGCGAAAGAATATTTCTCCCCAGTCATTATTTCACTCGACAAAGAGTTTCTGCTCGGTAAAGCTTACGCGCATGAAGAAAAACATGCCTTCATATCTCTCTTTCAAAAATACAGTGACACATTTTCATGGGAATATAAAGACCTTAAAGGTTTTGATCCAAGTTTTTCTCGGCACTCTATTGACCTTGATCTTGGTATTAAGCCCATTAGACAAAAGAAATGTTCGATTAATCCGAAGATAGAGCCCCTCATGAGGAAAGAGTTGACCAAAATCATTGAGGAAAATATCATTTTCCTATCAATTACTCTACCTAGGTTGCGAATCTAATTCTAGTGTGCAAAAAGAATGGTGAAATCAAAATTTTCATGAATTTCATAGATTTGAATAAGGAATATTTGAAGGATCATTATCATTTTCCTTCTATGGAGAAGAATCTAAAGATCAGAATCGGTGTGTAGAGGTTATCAATGCTGGATGGATATTTTGGTTTTAAGTAGATCTTGGTCGAGAAGAGGATCAATACAAAAAAGTGTTCATAACCAAGTGGGGAACATATGTATATCAGAAGATGCCCTTCGGTCTAGCAAACACAAGAACAACATTTTAGCGTGCCACATATATTGCATTTAAAGGATAAATTAATGAGTTCATCTTGGTTTACCTTGATGATATCACCATCTTATAAAAGAAAAGTGCAAATCATTTGGTGCACTGGAGAAAGTATGTAAGAGATGCAAAAATTTTGGGTTAGCTCTAAACCCCAAGAAGTAAAATTTTTCTGTGGCACATGGAAAGTTCTTGGGCCATGTGATCTCAAAGGATGGCATCACAATTGATCCCAAGTGTGTTTCTCGCCATCCTTGCTCTTTCTTTGTCAACACATAAGAAAGCCTTGCAGTCCTTCCTCGGAAAAATCAACTGTGTAAGAATATTCATTCCTAATTTTGTAGGACTGGTAATGCCCATCACCTTTATGCTCAAGAAGGACATAACCTTAAAATGGATAGCGAGAAGGAAAGGATAGCTTCAACAAGATCAAACAAGATATTTCTTTCCCACCAACACTTATCTACTTGGATTATTCAAAGGATTTCATCCTTTATGCTTATAGTGTTGATGCAAGTGTTGTTGTTGTCCTAACATAAGGAAATGAACAAAAGCTAGAGCATCCATTAGATTTATTTAGCCAACTTGCTAAAGGATTATAAAGTTGAGATACAATCACATTGAAAAATAAGTCTACGCCATCATGCATATGCTCAAGAAATTTAAAAGAATTATCTCTTAAAATCACATCAAGGTGTTAGTTTTGCACATAAGTGTGAGAGACCTCATCATGGGAGCAGAGATCAACGAAAAGAGGGAAAAATGGGTGAAAAAAATTATGGAATATGATGTGACTATCAAAACCATGAATATGGTTAGAGGCAACATGATCTACAAGGAGATGTTTGAGGATGCGCAAAATGAACTTGAAACTTCATTATTTCTAGATGAAGTGATCCTGCGCGCAGAACTTGAACTTGAACATAATGCACTCGGTGTGCATAACTAAATGAAGGAGATGATCACATTACTTTCCAAGTGCACATACCCTCTTACTCGAACAAAACAAAGAGAAGATACATGAGGTTGTAATTAATCCCATATAATCGATTAATGGTCTTCTATTCAAAAATAATCTTGATGGTGTGTTGTTGAGGTGTACTTGACAAAGTGCGTAGAATGAAAAGGTGTCGTGGAATTTCATGATGGATTCTATGGTGGACACTTCTCTGCCAAGTATACAAAAATGATGATCATAATGGCAGGACTCTTTTGGCCTACCCTATTCATGGACATGCACAAGTGGGTCATGAAATATAAAGAATGCACTTTATTTGCAGGTAAGAAGAAAAATGGAAGGAATTCCCCTTTGACCAATCCAAGAGGATCAAACTTTTGTGTAATGGGGTTTTGAATCCATAGGAATCATCAACCCTCCTTTGAGCGTTGGCCACAAGTGGGTGCTAACAATTACTGATCTACTTCACAAGATGGAAAAAGATTTCATGCTCAAAGAATCAACCAAGTTAGTCATTTTAGACTTTCTTGAAGGCATTGTAATAAGGTTTGGTGTTCCTCATACCATTATCTATGATAATGAAAAGGCCTTCCTTGGTACCAAAATCATTGATTGGGATCTTATCCTTTGAATATATTTTAATACTTATTCCAACTATTACCCTTAGGGAAACGACTTGGTAGAGTCAACAAACAAGAACCTGATCATAATTATGAAGTAGACTATGAACATCAACCAAAGACAGTGGCATACAAAGGTCTTGCATGTGCTTTGGGAAGACAAAAAAATAAAATAGGCACATCCCCGTATAAGCTCTTTAATGGTAAGGAGGCTACACTTCTATTATCACTTGAGTTGAATTCATTGGCACTTTCTTAGTAGCTAGAATTGGAGGGTGCGAGACTAAAGAGAAATCAAAATGGAAAAGCTGGTTGATCTTGAAGAATCAAGAAACTCTGCCATGATCAAGCTAGAAAAACATCAACAAGTGAAAAAGAAATGGTTTGACAGAAAGGCTAGGCCTCAAGCTTTAAAAGTTGGGGACTTAGTCTTAAAATGGGATGTTGACAGAGCTAAACCAGGGCGCCATTCAAAGTTTGATGCACTTTGGAGTGGCCCATATATTATCAGTTCATGCAAGGAGGATAACTCTTTTGAGTTGTCTCATCTTGATGGAGGCACGTTACAAATCCTAGTCAATGGGATCTATCTCAAACCATTCCATTGAGATTTCTACATCATTTTGTATATATTAGAGTAGTTTCATTCCTTCAAGTACATTGCAGGCATAGTATTTTGTTTGTACATAGTTATTTATTTTTGTGTGCTTCTTACCTATGCTCTTTTGTTGCTTCTAGGATTTCGGTAATATTCTAACTGTCTTCGACATTTTTACAAGATTCAAAACAGATTTCATAAATGATTCATCAAGTGAATTCAGGATAGTTTCTCAAAGTTGCAGATCGGATATTCGTATACATAGTAGACTCCATGCCCCCTTTGGATGCTCCAGTGCTATTGATATACTTCATCTAGTAGGAAGATGGCCCTGAAAGTCACCAAAACTACTATCTAAATAACTCCCCTAGTTATTTGGACAACTTGTATTTATATTCTAGCTCCGTGATTCTACATTATAGGTTTCGTACACCTCATTTTCTCCTTTGGCATATCTCCTTGGTTATAGATTCCTTGTGCGCCCTTGCACACTCCTCCTTTGATTCATATTTTCATTTTACTTTTCCTTTTTATTTTATTTCCCCTCGCACACACCCTTTATGCATTCACCTTCTTCCCTCCAGGTTCATGCACCTTGCGCACACTCCTTGGTCTTGCTTAAAAATATGCTAAGTGCCTAAC
Source organism: Taxus wallichiana var. yunnanensis (assembly GCA_018340775.1). NCBI lineage: Eukaryota > Viridiplantae > Streptophyta > Pinopsida > Cupressales > Taxaceae > Taxus > Taxus wallichiana. The sequence continues at coordinate 756,874,075 of CM031239.1, read as the reverse complement.
ACTTTCCCACCCCTGACACATTACTTTGTAATAATTGTGCCTCTCCCATATGCTCCTTCCTCAAGTATTTATCTCAATTCCTCCCATGTACATTTACCTTATGCATGAATTCCCTCGGTTTTCCTTTCATGCCTCATTCTTCCACGTACCTACCTTTAGACCTTCTTTTGCACCATCCTATTCCACGTCATCATCTCACAAGCTTGAGTTGGTTACACGTAACCAATCAAAGTGTGCCAAATAGGGCAATGAATCCTAACAATGAACCAATGAGTGACACATGGTAAAAATGAGAAAAAAATGAATAGTTGGTCAACTCTTCACCCAATCCATGCACACCACATATCTTTTGTGCCCATTTTGTAGTGTAGATCCTCTAATAGTCATAAATTTTTTCTATTACTCGGATCCTTGTGCACTAGGGATTTTTGGAAAGATTTTGAGATGGACTATACGCTGGTCCATTTAAATTCAAATTTTAGTAGAATTTGGTAGGTGAGAAGCTGGAAAATGTCTTTCATGCCATTAATGAGTAGATCTAATTGCTCTAACCATCCGATTTGATCTAATTTTCATCCCTTTCTTATCCAACATGGAAAAAATACATGGAGAAGTGCACTTAACCATTTTTATAGGTGGATTTCCAAGAAATCATTACTTGGTGGTTTAGTTTTCAAATCAGATTTTCCCTCCTTCTCTTTCATCTCATCAATCCATCTATAAATGTAAGAGCTCGGATCATTGTAAAGGGTTGGACATTTTGGATCCCTTAGTGTTTTATAAAGACTCCATATATTAGTATTTTGAGTCACAAACCTCTATCTATGGTTTTTGCATGTGAATATCGGCCTTCAAACACCATTGTAACCGACTGTGCATACATCTAAGTAAGGTAAGCATCATTTTATAGCTATTATCTACCTTAACGTGTCTATATTATTCTTTCTTGAATTTTTTTGCATTATGTGTTTGTTGTGTCACTTTAAGTTCCTTGCAGCTCATTTTCTGGTTGTGTTTCATGAAATCAATGGTGTAAATGCATTCTAGTTTGTGCTACACATGCCTAGCCTCCCCTTATGCTTTCTCCTTTGTTTTCACTTAGAATAGATAATGTTCATTCCAATTTTTCTGGTGTTATCACCTCCATTTTATTTTAACTTTCCTTTATGTTATCCTTCTATCCCTGGTCCCTTGGCTTGTTAGCTTAGATTTTCATTTCAGCATTAGGAGTAGCAGTAGCATTAGAAATAGGTAGAGGAACTGGCCTTCTCCGGAGATCCATCTCAAGTGCGTAAGGTCCCACAACTTGGAGAAGGTTAAATATTTGTTTCAAATGACTCGATTCTACCGGATCCTAGACATGGGTGCAAGTTTAACCACCAAAAAATCCCTAGTTTCAAATCATGAAGTTCCACTAGTTATCTACATAGTTCAAGTAAAATCCACCTATCATTAGGATACCTTGGGAGTTTTAGTGGTTTTCCTTAGAAACCCTAAATTATTAAATATGTAAAATGAGAGAATTGAATAAATATGCACCCATATTGTACAACTACATTCCATACAACATAAGGTACCCTCTTTTCTTTTAGCTTAGTATCAAGCTTGCAAATGACTTCATAGAAAAATAAAACATTAACTTCCCGTACTCCTTGAAATACCCAGAAAATCCAACTATGGATAATATTCATGGATGGGATTCTCAATCGAGAACATACACAAGATAGGAAGTCATCTTGAAGTCCAGTGTTTGGGTGACATTTTGCAACTAGTTTTCAATGTTATTACTAATAATCTCATCCCAGTTGATCAAAGTACTAGGCTTTCCATTCTCAATCAATCTGATGAAGTAATACATCCATGTAGAAAAGTATTTGGAATTTTCTCTCCATTGATTCTACACAACAACTGAGTGATATCATCTTGCTTCTTGGACCAGATCAGACCTCACAATAGTTCTAGGAAATCTTGATGCCTACTTCGTTTCCTTCAAATAACTCAGGTTCATGATCTGAATGGCATCTTCTCTATTGTTCTTCTAGTACTCTTTTTCCTTTTCCATACTAACACCCAATGATTTAGGTGTAGTAGGAATATTAAAAAAAAAGTTAAATAAATGAGCATCAAGTCTCACCACTAGATTACCTAAAGCATCCTTGACTGTCCTTGTTTGAGAATCATAATGTTTAGCACATTCTAGTAATAATTCAAGCAATTCAAAGAGTAATGGGAAAAAAATATTCTTGTATCAACCCACTCCTAGTCAATGCCTACATGAGGGGTGTTTGAACTTTAGCCTTAGATCTCTCAATCAATTCAGTAATGGAGAGATGCCCCATATCTATATCACCAATTTTTATGAGTTTCGACACAATGCAAGTGTTTCACACGGAATTTGGTTCCGGAATAGAGTTGCTTCTATCCTTTCATTCTCTTGAGAAATAGATAAGGGTTAGGGCTAGGAGGAATACCCGTTGAATGTTGGGAAGGTGTGCGCGTGCATCAGAGAGATCGGATCGATTGTGAAGAACTCCTTTTTGTCTAGGAAGGACTACGTGTAAGTAAGAATACAAGACCACCGGATCTTAGTTAGAAAATAAGTGAGGGAATTACCTTAGGCCTAGGAAATATTAGACTTCTTTTCGAAGGTGGTGGTTCCCCTTTAATATGAATTAAAGCAAATATTAGACTACAAGATACTACTTACTAGTTCCTGATGAAGATACAGGTCCAAGGAATGTGGTGGCGACAGTAAGGCTTAGTTGGGATGATCTAGTATTGGAAAGTGAGCTGATGAGGCTATCCTTAGTCTTTTCCAATGCTTGGATGAGTGTGACAGTGATCCAGTTGCTCAGTTACAGTCTTCGGCTCCTCCTCTTCTCTGCAACCTCTTCTACTTCTTTCACTTCTCTTTCTCTTGCCCAATGAATTCTGGATCCTTTTGTTTTGGTTGGGGGAGGTCACTTACAGGGAACCGATGGCGGTTACCTAACCGGCGCCATCGCATAGGGACCGATGTCGGTTAGGTCAAAGTTGGCTATTTTCATAAAATAGCCAACTTTCCCTCCTTTTCTCCTGAGGGGTCATTTGTGTGCTTGGTCAAGTCATTATTAGGTTAATTTTGGTGTGGGTGAGGGGTGATGAGTCATGGGTGTGGGTTTGGACCAAGTTATAGGTTTTAATTAGGTTATTTTAGGGTTAGGGCTAGGTCATGGCGAGGTGGCGAGGTGAGGTGGTAGGGTTGGAGATGTGGATTTATTAATTATAAGGTAATTAATAAATAATTAAGTGTGTAAGGTTTAGGTGGTGAGGTAGGGTTAGGTTGCGAGCTGAGATGCGAGGCACAGGACGTCGTAAGACCCAAATTTGGTGTCTACAGCAAGACTCCACTAGATAGCCTTTATATTCATACTTCATCTTGCTTACTTTGGCTTCACTAAACTTAGTCTTCCCTTTACCTTTCCTATATTTGGAAGTTTCCTCAAAAATAAGATTATGATCCTCTCTAATCAGAACAACTAATTCTTCCCCTACTAACTTCTCACTTACTTCAATGTATTATTATACTCTACAAATAGTTTCTTTGGACCTTGAGTGACCAAAATACTTGAGTTACTAAGATATTAGCAACAACTCCTACTTTAAATATAGAACTCAAGTCAAGACACATTATTTCAATTACATGCATATATTTAGATTCATTCGGTCATGAAAGAGCATTAAAATTCTTTTAGAAGTGAAGTTCAAGGTTTCTTAGAAGTGATTAAGTGAAACAGTTCACTTTCTAGTTCATTGTGAGTTTCTAGAGGGATATTACTTGAGACTTAAAATTAACAAGAAAAATTAATTCAATCCTACGTAATGAAGGGGTAGAAAAATATTTTTAAAACAATGCAATATATGAGAAGTAATTGGAGCTCGATTTAGTGCAAAACACGGGGAAGTAATGACTAACCCAAAACCCACAATGTATTAAGAAGTAATAAGGGGTTGGTTTTGCACAACTCATAAGTCATGAAGTAGAAGTAATGTGAAATAACGCAAAGCATAATAAGTAGTGAGGCATTGATTTAGTGTAACTCAAGTAATGAAGTAATAGTAGTTCTAATCACCGCAATACATGGGAAGTTTTAAGTAGTCAGTTTAGCACAAAACATAGACTTAGGAAGTAAAATAAATTATAAACCATGCAATGAATAGGAAGTAACAAGCAATTGGTTTAGTGCAAGTAATAGTGGTTCTAAACAACACATTACATATGAAGCAAAATACATTCAAGTCTACGAAAAAGAGGAAAGCTAATGCGGTGTTTGAAGGGATGATTACTTCGAAAAAACTACTTCTCCAAATGCTAAGTAGAAGTAAGGTATAAGTTTGCAATGCAAGAAGATTCAAGGAGTACTATGTGGTTTTTCTAAACTACTTTACTTCCATTATAATAAAACCAAGAAATTAAACCTAAACTTTGTAGAAAAAGGAAGTTATAGCATGCTTTGTGGCATGTGAAAACTACTTTTCTTCTCTGAAACCTAGAAGAAAAAGTAAACATGAGGAAAGAAGGCATCAAGACAAAGTAATGCAAATTGCCACATTGACATTGAGAAGCAGAAGAAACCATGGCCGCAGGAAAATACGCAAACCTAGGGAAAATCTAGGGTTTTATGATTGATAAGATTTTAAGGAGATTTTTCCAAAAGGTAACAATGGGTTACTTTGAACTAATGAAACCCTAATTCCAATTGACAATAATAACCTAAATCCTAATAATTTTACAAACCCACAATTCTAGAGACAGAAGAGAAAAGTACCCATAAGGAAAACAATAAGCCAAGAAAATGAACAAAACAAGGAAGAAATGAATAAGAAGGATGAAAAATAAAAATCCAACCTCCTGCTGCAAATGGGTCAAGGCGAATGCAAAAATATTCTTTAATTGGTCGCATGAAGATTGCTTGGGGTTTGGGAGGCAGAAAACTTCTCTCTAAATAAGAAAATGTGTGGATCTGACATGGAATTACTTGAGATTATATATTTTCCATGTCATTAAATGCAAGTCGTACAATTTCCACATCATCACTCCTCTTATATGCGGATTTTTGAGACAACTTCACTTCATTTTTTTTAAAAGAAGTAAAGCACTCCCCAAACACCGATAACTTAAATGACTAGTTATGTGGCCTTTGGGACTTACTTTACTTGTCTTATTTTTTGAGAAGTAAAGTTTTTGGGTTTGGCACAAATAAGACAAGTAATAGGGTGTTTGATTTAGTGCAATGAATAGTCTTATTTTAGAATGTTTAGGAAAAACTTTACTTGCTTAATAATAATAAGTAGAATCATATTGAATTAACACAAATCTAAGAAGTAAAAGCACTTGAGTTTAGTGCTAAAATAAGAAAGTATAATCCAGTTATGTGGTGTTCTTGGACTGCGTTTCTTATTGAATTTTAACAAGTAGAATCACTTCTAATCGGTCTGAAAGAGGGAGACTTATGAAAATCAGGTTTTGGGGTATAGACAACTTTTTATTTATAAGTAAAACAATCTAAGAAACCTGATAACTTAATAGAGTAAGTATTTGGCTTTCCAAAGGTTTTTAGACATTTTGAGCACATGGGTATTTCATAAATCACCCAAGAAATCTTCTACAACCTTTTGAAGAATTTTAAATAATTCTGGATTCCAAATCATTTAAGGTAACAACCCAAGCACACTAAATAAAAACCTAAAGAGCTAAAAAAACATGAAAAAAATTCATCACAAGACATGAAAACTAAAAATTTTCAAAGGGGTGACAAAGTGAAATATTGGGGCACACCAGCTGGTTCTGTCTATGGAAATCTTTGTTTCGCCCAAAGGGAAGAAATGAAGATGAGATCCCAACATCTCTAGTTTCAATCCTTGTTCATTAGTTCAGAGTCACAAAAGGAAACACAAACAAAACAAACACAAAAATAACCCTAAGAATTTATTTATATACATATAGGTTTTACCTTGAATCATCAACTCTTGTAAAGCTTCAAATCCTACCCATTGTATGACAGTGGTAGTTCAACTCTATCCTGGTAGGAAAGGATGAAACTATCAGATCCAACAATGCCTGCAATCATGAATGGTCCCTTCCACAATGAATCAAATTTTCCATGCATTCCTTTTGGATCATTCTTCTTATCCCATAGGAGCACTTGTCTCTAACTTCAAACTTCCTCACTGGCCTTCTTTTCAAACATCATATTGACCTTCTTCCGATGCTCATCCAATCAATTTTCTACTTGAATCTGCACTTCTTGTAATTCAGATAAATAAATTATTCTTTTATCAAGTGCATCTTGATATGTAGTATCTGAAAGGCCTTTGTGATCTGCATGACATGTAATTTAAGAGTAATAGGAAATTAAACATCCTTCCCATACAAAAATTGGAAATGTGACATGCCTATAGATTTCTTAGGATTAATTATATCTACCCACAGTGCATCAAACAACTTGTTATGCCAAGTCCTCTGATGTTCCATTATCAGCTTCCGGATGATTGATATCAAATTTTTATTTCTTGATTCCACTTGACCATTCCCTTGAGGATAGTAATTTGAGGAATGAACTAGTTGTATCCCATATGTGTAACAAAATCTACTAGCTCTTTAGAGGATAAGTTAGCAACATTGTCTGTGGCTATATTTTTTAGTACCCCAAACCTTATGATGATATTAATTTCGATAACATGCATCAGAGTTTTGCAGTTCCAAGCAAGTAGATTGAAACAGGAAAAATCGTGAAAATTGGCTAAGTCTTTCTCAAGGTTTCCTTTGGGACAGTTGGAACGAATATACGCGGAAGACGCGGATCGGCCGATTTTTGCTTGGCGTCCGGATCAATGCCCAGGACATCACGGACAAAAGGACGCGGCGGACGCGGAAAGCCGGTTCGGCCGAAGGAGGAAAAATGCACTAACTGCTGAGTGGGACAGTTCGGGACAAGAGTACGCGAAGGACGCGAACCACCCGGATCGGCCGAAAAGGAGAACTTTCACACTAACTGCTTTGGGACATCTGGGACAAAGGTACGAACCGGCCGGTTCGGCCGAAATGAGAACAAATAGTCCGGAAGCAAATGGGACATCTGGGCCGCGAGGGCGAACCGCCAAATCGGGCGAACCGGAGGAATTTGTCCCAAGCACTAGGACATCCGGGATAAATGGACGCAAAGGAGCCGAAAGCCAATCAATGCATGCCACGTGTCATCGGCCAAATGAGGGACGAGGAAGCCCATTTCGGGCGGATCGGAGGTTTTTGTCCCAGACAGCACTGGGACATCCGGGACAAATGGACGCGGTGGAGATGCGAAAGAGCCGAAAGGGCCGAGAACCAACCAGATCATGACACGTGTCGCAAGGGAGGCAGTCCAAAAGTCAAAGGGTGAGGTTTCGAGCACGGACCCGAACCAATGAAATAGCGCCACGTGTCCAAGTTTAAGGGGCCTGAGGAAATTTCAAAGGAAAGCCCGCGAAAGGTAGAGGAGAGAGAATTCTCATCCAATCAGCATGTGCCACGTGTCATCCAGGTGGCAGAGCGCGGGAAAGATTTCAAAACACGTTTTGGCCTGTTTTTTCCCTAAATCTTCAGATCGCCATAACTTTCGATCCAGAGCTCGGATTTGCACGTTCTTTATATCAACGGAAAGCTGGTAAAATTCTCTACATGATTCTGGGGTCAATCTTGCATTTTGGTTCAGTTTGGAGAGAGAAAATCAAGAAACACCTCTGGCACAAAATAACAAGCAGAAGTAATGCTTCAACAAACAACTTTAATGCAGCAGACAGTTCGCCGCTTCTGTAAGAAAGCCCGCCGTTTTGCCAGGATCCGCCGCTTCTGCCATAATGAGATGAATTAAATGCAACCTAGAGGTGGTTGGGGTAGATTTGGCTTTCCCCTCTCTTCCCTCTCTCATTCTTTCTATATATTGTAAAGAGGAGCTTCTTTTCAAGGGTCGAACATTTTTCTGTTTTGCCTCTCCCTTCTTCTCCTCAGGTGAATTTGTGGAGTTCGAACCTCTCATTTGAACTGTAATACTATTCTACCTCATGGCATTCTGTAGTGTATTGTATCAATCTTTGGAGCAAGTAATGCATGTCTGTGGATGATTCTCAGCCCTCTCTGTGTTCATTTTTGCATCCTCCTGGTCTTTCACTGCAGGTTTTGTCATCTGTGCATGATCTTATATCACATTCAAATGGTCTGTGTTCACTGGAAAAATAGGTGTTCTTCATTCCTCGGTGCATCACCTCTATTAGCTTAGATTTATTTTATGCATCTTCTTACCTTGTCTCCTTGGCAGATTAGATTAGGTTTTGAGAAAACCCTCTGCATATTTCGTGTGCATCTGAACAGAGGAATAGGAACCAACCTTCTCTGGAGAATCCTTTCTCATTTTTTCAAGTCCCACACTTGGAGAAAGGATTGATGTTATGCAATCACTTTGGATGCCAAAGTGATCAACCTAGAAACCTGATCTGCATCCAGGGGTGCTGTGATTTTGCACTAACAGTTTTGGCACGCCCGGTGGGACCTAGAGGTCTCATTTTTATTGCAGCAAAGTTGATATGCATCTGCTGCAATTTTCTTGCTTGAAAAGAGCTATTATTCACATATCTGGCGACTCCAAGAGGAAGATCAACTGGTTTCAGCAGTGCAGGCCTGAGAGCTTATGAGAAGAATCACAAGGTCAAGAGTTGGAGAAGAAGAGGTGTTGTTTGAATACCTGCAATTATCTCCAAGAAGAAGGCAAAGAGGAAGAAGGATTCAAAGGTCTCCATCTCCACCAAACAGAACTCTCTCAACTCCTCCACCTGATCGGCCTTTCATTCAGTATTCAAGAGTTCTTCGACCAATCAGAATGGCGCAACCACTGAACCCCTATGTCAACTTCACAGGCAGCAGCCCACTTGCTCTCAATGCACAAAATCCAATCCCAGTTGCAGCATTGAAGAACATTCCGTACTTCACTGGAGAAAATCAGACCACTCCTGGTGATCATGTCAAGGACATTGCTAACATTTGTGCAATCCATGAGATTAATGAGATGCAAGTAGCTGTCAAATTGTTGGCATCTTCATTCAAGGGGAAAGCATTGCAATGGTTTAGGAGCCTTGGAGCTGGCTCTATCACAAACTGGAATCAGCTATGTATTGCACTTCATGATCAATTTGGAGAGAAGGGAGACAACTTGTCTCTTTTGGAGCAGCTGACAACCATCAAGAGAGCTTCGAATGAGCAGGCTAAGCGACTTCACTTCAGATTTCAAAGGTCTTGGGATAGAATTCCGATGGCGATCGAGGCCAACGCAATGAAAGGTGCTTTTCTATATTACCTTAAAGCTTTAAATTCTGATATTTCTATGTTGGTTCAATCTATGGGAGGCACAACTATCCCTGCTTGCTTATAGTATTGCCATTAGAGCTGAAAATTGTCTGATTCAAGCTGGCAAGCTAGCTCCTAGGCCTCCAATGCCATTATATCCAAGTATAGAGAGCCCAAGTACTAGTCAGGCACCTGTCTTAGCTCCTTCTCCCACTCCTAGAAATCAGAATTCAAGTGAAGCTTCTACTTCATCTTCTAGTGCCTCAAATGAGCTTCAAGAGGTCATGAAGCAACTGCAAAATTTAGGTAATGAGCTGGTTACACTCAAGAGACAGCAAGCTCAAGGTTTTAGACCTTCGTATCAGCCTCAAGCTCAACCTAATAGGCAGCTATATCAGCCTCAAAGGCCACCCAATCCAGCTGCAAATCAGAATCAAGCAAGGCCTCCTGCCAATAGACCATTCCAGCCCTATAATCCAAATGCCATATCTGCCTCTAAGGCATTAGTACCAGCACAAAACAACATTGCCCAGGAGTATGATTGGTGTTTTCCATGTAATGAGCCTCATAATCAATCCATGTGCTTCAATGGTGCTTTGACTCAAGCTTTAATGGTAACAACTACTGGTGTGGAGGTGAGAACGCGATCGAAAACAGCCAACAACAAGAAACATTCCAACAGCAATCAGCCCCAAATGACACCACATTGGTAAATTGGCAAGCAGAGGATTTTTGTGGCATGAACCAGGTAGTTTCTCAAGGTGTTGCAGCAAACACAAGGTCAAAAAGGAGAAATTTGGGTGAAGAACAGCCATTAGCCCCAGCCAATCCACAACCTTCCACGGCTCCACAAATGATTGGCAAGCAAAGTCCCATTTCAAATGCACAAGGGCAGCCAAGAACAGCCCCTAGGCCAACTCAAATGCCAGCTGTTGCTGCCCACATACAAGGAGTAAATGTGCAAACCAAGGGACAGCAGAGAGATCCTTCATCACCATTCAGTATCATTGATCAGATGAAGAAGACAAACGTCAATATATCTATGTGGGAATCCCTATCCATCCCAGGCCAAAGAGATCTGCTGCAAGCTGCCATGAAGGACTGGCCAGCTTCGAATCAGCAGATGCAAGACAAAGTGCTTACAAATGCTGCCCAATCTGAAGGAAATCATGGAGGACAACAAGGTAAGATGTTGAAACCCCCTCCTTTCTATGTTTCATTAATCATTGGAAATCAGCTAGTGCATAATTGCATGATTGATTCTGGAGCAAGTAGCTCTGTCATGCCCAAACAAATAGCTGATCAGCTAGGGCTTCAGTATGAAACAACATCCAAAGGGGTAGTGCAGTTGGATGGGACAGCAATAACAACTTGATTGGAGTGATTAGAAATTTGAGTCTTACCTTGCACGCATGTCCAAATGTTGTTGTTTTACAAGATGTGTCAGTCATAGACCTTCCACCACTCTTTGCCCTATGTTTGTCAAGGGACTTCACTGCCAAGATTGGGGGATATTTGTCCGCTGATTGGTCTCACATGCTATTCAGGACAAGATATGGAACTAAGACCACAATCAGATCTGAACCTATTGCAAACTTCCATATTGAGCCCTACACTCCAAGTCAGATTAATGCCAATTGCTCGGCATTTGATCAAGAAGATCACCCAAGCACGGATGAAACTGACACTAAAGTTGGAAACATCCCGGATCTAACTCTTGATGAATGGGCAAGCAAGGTGCATGCTTTTGATCCTTATCAAGGAATAGAAGAATCTGAGCTAGGAGTCTATTGTATACACGAAGAAAGTCAACCTATTCCTAGCATCACTAAGCCAAACCACAAGGATGACAATGAGGTATGGCAGCTGTTTTTTGATGGATCAAGGAGTAGACAAGGTGCAGGAGGTGGAGCCATGCTTGTTTCACCTCAAGGAGTAAAGTACTATTCAGCTTTTAGATTTCAATTTGCATGCTCCAATAACACTGCTGAATATGAAGCCTTGGTGCGAGGATGCATTGGGCAATCAAAAAAAAATAAAGAACTTGCAAGTCTTTGGGGACAGTGAATTGATTGTAAATCAGGTCAAGGGACAACATGCGGCCAAAAATGATCTACTCAGGTGCTACAAGAACAGGGTGTGGGACCTCATGGAAGATTTTGAGGGTTTCGGCATTAAAGCCATTCCTAGGAAAGAGAATCAAGTGGCTTGTGAGGCTTGCGGCGCGTAGGGGCAGCCTTTGACATTGTAGAAAACATTCAACAAGACAAGGTATAGCCAAACATCCACGTGATTGTGAGGCCTTCAGTGCCGGATAACGATGTCAGTTGGCAAGTATTTGAGAATGACCAGCAAATCATCCATTTCTTGCAAGAAGAAGCTGAGTTCTCAGCTAAGAATCAAGAAAAGTTGGAACAACAATATGGTGACCAAGTGATACAGCTGAGAACTGACAAGCTGCCCAAGGGACTTATCACTTTGGAGTCCATTTTTAACCCCAATGATCAGTTTAGAAAGGAGAAAGCAAACATTCAGGTCAAGAGAGAAGATTCGGTATCCATCTTGGTAGAAGAGAACAAGCCATTGCAAATTGGAAAGATGACAACTGAGCAAGAAAGATGTGAGTTCATACAGCTATGTCAAGAGTTCCCTGATGTGTTTTCTTGGAGCTATGAAGACTTGAAAGGTTTCAATCCCAACTTAGCTCGGCATACCATCGGGTTGGATCCAAATACTAAGCTGTCGAGCGAAACGAGAGACCAGTCAATCCACACATGGAGCCTCTCATGAGGAAAGAATTGGACAAGCTGATTGAGTCAAGAATCATATTCCCAATCAAGCATTCTAGTTGGGTTGCCAACTTAGTTCCAGTCAGAAAGAAGAATGGAGAGATCAGGCTGTGTGTTGACTTCAGAGATTTGAATAGAGCCTCTCTCAAGGACCATTATCCACTCCCTTCCATGGAGCAAATATTGCAGGTTGTAGCTGGTTCAGAAAGGTTTTCACTACTTGATGGTTACTCAGGCTTCAATCAGATTATGGTAAAGGAGGAAGACCAGTTCAAGACAGCCTTCACAACCAAATGGGGCACATATGCTTACAAGAAGATGCCATTTGGACTATCGAATGCCGGAGCAACATTCCAGCGAGCTATGGATATGGCATTCAAAGGCTTGATCAACAAGATAGTGCTGGTATACCTAGATGATATTACTGTCTTCTCAAAGAATGCAGCAGACCATTTCTTTCACCTCAGGCAAGTGTTTCAGAGGTGTAGAAAGTTTGGAGTGTCCTTAAATCCTAAGAAGTGCATCTTTCTTGCACATGAAGGGAAGCTCCTTGGCCATATTGTCTCCAAGGAAGGATTAGCAATTGATCCGAGAGAGGTTGAAGCCATAAGAGCTCTACCATTGCCAAGCCACAAGAAAGCCCTTCAGAGTTTCCTGGGAAGGATAAACTTTGTTCGGAGGTTTGTCCCAGATTTTGCAGCCCTTGTCAAGCCCATCACCAAAATGTTAAGGAAAAGCATGGCTTTAGTGGACGGAAGAAGGCGGAGAGTTTTGAAGCAATCAAAGAAGCCATCTCCCAAGCACCCACTCTCATCACCCAGACTTTTCCAAGGATTTCATCCTCTATGCATTTGGAGGTGATGACACTATTTCTACCATTCAGTACAGTGAACAAAGATAATGATGAGCAGTGATTGCCTTCTTCGGCGAGCCTAGATGAGCTGCGAAGTGAGGTACTCTTTTATTGAAAAGCATGTGCTTGCGTAATCGAAGCTTGAAGAAATTCAAGCATTTAGTCTCAAACAACAAGGTCCAATTGCTGGTCTCACATGCTGGGGTTAAGGACTTCCTCCTCAACAAGGATTTGAATGAGAAAAGGGTAGGTTGGATCACCCGTGTCATGGAGTATGACATTGAGATCAAGATCACCAAGCTGGTAAGAGGGAAAGGATTGTGTGAGCAGCTGGTTTTGGGAAGCAAAAGAAGTATGCAACGAAGAAGAGGCTTTTTTGTGATTCAGAGAAGACAGCCATGAGCCGAGTGGCAGACAAGAAGAAGACAATGCTGCCCCGACTCCTTGCTGGACCCAAGGCATTATGCACTTCCTACAAACAGGCCTATGCCCTCCAGAAATGAGCAAAGCGAAGAGGAGATACTTCAGGTTGCAGGCTGTTCCATATACCATCATTGATGGAGTTTTGTTCAAGAAGGATGTGAATGGAGTCTTTGCTTTGAGATGCATTAACACGGAGTCGATCAAAGGGTATTAAAAGAGTTTCATGATGGACCAGTGGTGGCCATTTTGCACCAAGAGTGACACTCTAAAAATCATGAAGGCTGGTTATTATTGGCCTAAAATCTTTAGTGATTGCTATGCATGGATCAAGAGATGTAAAATTGTGCATTCTTCACGGGAAAGAGAGACTCGCTGCCCTTCCATTACATCCAATCTCGGTTGACCAGCCATTCATGCAATGGGGTTTAGACTTCATTGGAGCCATCAATCCCAATTCAAGCCAAGGGCACAAATGGATTTTGTGACCACGGACTACTTCACCGGATGGACGACGTGCACTCAAAGAGGCGAATGAGTCTAGCATCTTGGACTTTTACGAGGGATAACTACGATTTGGTGTACTGCTTCAATAATCTCGATAATGCATTGGCATTCATTGGATCTAAGGTGGTGAGTGGGCTGTCAAGAACGGGATCTACCTAAGCACTTCATCAAACTATTACCCTCAAGGTAATGGCCAGGCCGAGTCTACAAACAAGAACTTGTTGAGGATCATTAGGAGGACTCTTGATGAGAATCAGAGGGCTTGGCATACCAAACTGAAATCAGCCTTATGGGCTGATAGGATCACTCCCAAAAGATCCACAGGTAATTCTCCATTTAAGCTTGTCTATGGAAGAGAGGCAATCTTGCCCATGTCACTTGAGTTGCCAACATTGGAACTCATGAAGCAGCTGGAGTTGCTTGAATTTGAGCCTATGGAGGTGAGATATGCAGAGCTGATGGAGCTGCAAGAGATCAGAAATCAGGCATCCCAAGCAATGGAAAAGGATCAAGCTTTGATCAAGAAGACCTTTGACAGAAAGGCCAAGGATAGATCTTTTCAAGTTGGAGATCTAGTGTTGAAATGGGATGCGAGATCGGGCAAAACCGGAAAGGCATTTCAAATTTGATGCCATTTGGAGTGGCCCATACATGGTCACGAAGCGCAAGAGTAGCAATGCTTTCCAATTGGCCTCATTGGATGGTGAAGAACTGCAGATTCTAGTCAATGGAATCTATCTCAAGCGTTGCCTCTAGAGGGAAGTTCACTACCTTGTAAATATTAATTAGATTTTCATTCCTCCAAGTGCTTGTGCACATTGTCCTGTTGTAGTTAGGTTTCAGTTTTCCTAAGTGCTTCGGCACAGGTTTTTCTGCTCTCAGGTTGTTTTCTACAGTTCAGAGTGTTGTTGGAGAAGAAGTTGCAGTATCAGGCTCGGGATTAGATATCAGGCTCGTTTCAGGTTATTGCTTATGACTCCATGCCCAATAGATCGCTAAAAGGCCACTGATCTTCTACCTAGCAGGTAGGTGACCCCACTGAGTCGTCAAAACTGTTGTCAAAATTTCACCCCCGGGTAAATTTCGATAACATGCATCAGAGTTTTGTAGTTCCAAGCAAGTAGATTGAAACAGGAAAAATCGTGAAAATTGGCTAAGTCTTTCTCAAGGTTTCCTTTGGGACAGTTGGAACGAATATACGCGGAAGACGCGGATCGGCCGATTTGCCGCTAGGCAGTCCGGATGCAACTGGGACATCCGGGACAAAAGGACGCGGCAGACGTGGAAAGCCGGTTCGGCCGAAGGAGGAAAAATGCACTAACTAAGCTATGAGTGGGGCGATTCGGGAGGATAAGAGTACGCGAAGGGCGAAACCACCGGATCGGATGGAAAGGAGAACTTTCACACTAACTGCATTGGGACATCGGGAAAAGGTACGTGAACCGGCCGGTTCGGCCGAAATGAGAACAAACAGTCCGGAAGCAAATGGGACATCTGGGCCGCGAGGACGCGAACCGGCCGAATCGGGTGAACCGGAGGAATTTGTCCCAGGCAGCACTGGGACATCCGGGACAAATGGACACGAAGGAGCCGAAAGCCAATCAATGCATGCCATGTGTCATCGGCCAAATGAGGGACGAGGAAGCCCATTTCGGGCGGATCGGAGGTTTTTGTCCCAGACAGCACTGGGACATCTGGGACAAATGGACGTGGTGGACGTGAAAGAGCCGAAAGGGCCGAGAACCAACCAGATCATGACACGTGTCGCAAGGGAGGCAGTCCAAAAGTCAAAGGGCGAGGTTTCGAGCACTGACCCAAACCAATGAAATAGCGCCACGTGTCCAAGTTTAAGGGGCCTGAGGAAATTTCAAAAGGAAAGCCCGAAAGGTAGAGGAGAGAGAATTACTCGTCCAATCAGCACGTGCCACGTGTCATCCAGGTGGCAGAGCGCGGGAAAGATTTCAAAACACGTTTTGGCCTGTTTTTGCCCTAAATCTTCAGATCGCCATAACTTTCGATCCAGAGCTCGGATTTGCACATTCTTTATATCAACGGAAAGATAGTAAAATTCTCTACAAAATTTTGGGGTCAATCTTGCATTTTGGTTCAGTTTGGAGAGAAAAATCAAGAAACACCTCTGGCAAAAAATAACAAGCGAAGTAATGCTTGAAAAACAACTTTAATGTAGTGAGACAGGTTCGCATTCGCTTACACGTAAGAAAGCCCACCGTTTTGCCAGGATCCGCCGCTTCTGCCATAATGAGATGAATTAAATGCAACCTGGAGGTGGTTGGGGTAGATTTGGCTTTCCCCTCTCTTCCCTCTCTCATTCTTTCTATATATTGTAAAGAGGAGCTTCTTTTCAAGGGTCGAACATTTTTCTGTTTTGCCTCTCCCTTCTTCTCCTCAGGTGAATTTGTGGAGTTCGAACCTCTCATTTGAACTGTAATACTATTCTGCCTCATGGCATTCTGTAGTGTATTGTATCAATCTTTGGAGCAAGTAATGCATGTCTGTGGATGATTCTCAGCCCTCTCTGTGTTCATTTTTGCATCCTCCTGGTCTTTCACTGCAGGTTTTGTCATCTGTGCATGATCTTATATCACATTCAAATGGTCTGTGTTCACTGGAAAAATAGGTGTTCTTCATTCCTCGGTGCATCACCTCCATTAGCTTAGATTTATTTTATGCATCTTCTTACCTTGTCTCCTTGGCAGATTAGATTAGGTTTTGAGAAAACCCTCTGCATATTTCGTGTGCATCGAGCAGAGAGGAATAGGAACCACCTTCTCTGGAGAATCCTTTCTCATGTCATGAAAATTTTCAAGTAATCTCTCTGTTGAGAGTGATCTACACATCTGAGAAAGACACTCTCTATCCCTTTTTAACAAGATGTTGTCATGAAATAATAAAATCCTTGTATTTGAGCTTGATATTTCATTTTTCCTTGCATGTAAGATGATATGGAAACTCTCCATATGTGAGGAAATAAGCAATCTTACTATACCACTCATCCACTAGATTCACAAAGATAACCATAGGAAGATCTTCATTCTCTGAATCATCTTGCTTTTTCTCAGTCATCAACTCAAAAATACCTCTTCCTCACACAATATTAGTAGGCTTAATATTCAAGTCATATTCTTACACCTTAGTTACCCAAGTGCCTCTTAACAGCCTTAGCTCTTATTGTGTTAGAATAGACTTAATAATAGTATCGAGGCACATAGAAAACAATATGTGAAGAAATAATATAGTACTGAATGATTTGCATGCCTTCACAACTACATAAACATGATTCTCTATGGCAGTATACTTCAATTCATATTCCTTAAAGGAATACTCATGAAAGAAATAGGGGCCTCAATGTCCTCCTCATTCCTTTACATAAAAATTGATGACATTGTGTGTTCGGAGGAGTAACAATAGAGAATAAACTCCTTACTGAAATCTAGAGATACTAGAACTAGTGCTTCTAACAAATCTACTTTGATTTTCTCAAACAATTTCTTTCCTTTTTCACTCCATTTCAATCCCTATGTCTTTTTCATCATATTTAAGATATGTCAGTTAATTCAATGAAATAAGGAATAAAATTTCTTAGAAAGTTAATTTTATCGAAAAATAAATGGAATCTTTTCTTAGAAGTAGGTAATGGAAAATTCTAAATATCTCATACTCTCTCCAGATCTATATTTGTTCCTTAGTTTGAGACAATGTGCTTGAAAAACTTTCCTTTTATTCTGACGAAGATTTAATTTTTGGGATTTAAAGAGATCTCATGCTTCCAACATTGGATGAAGACTTCTTCTAAATCAACAATGTGATTTCCTCTCATCTTAGAGAAGACTATCAAATCATCAAGGTAAACTACTATTATTATATCTTTGAGATAAGAAAATTCCGATCCTTTTCTCTTTGAAATTTCACTCCAACATTGATTAGTCCGAAAGGAATTTTTTGATAAGCAAACGTTCCCCATGGTGTGATGAATGTTGTTTTATATTGATCTTCCTCATCTACCTAGATCTGATTATAACCAGAAAAACCATCAAGCGTAAATAACATCTCGCACCCAAGAATAACTTGGAGGGTATGATCCATAATCGAGATAACATAATTATCCATAAATGAATCTTCATTCAAATTGTGAAAGTCCACACATAATAAAATCTCATCAATCTTATTTTTCACATGAAATATATTTTCCAACCACTCAGAATGATGAATAAGATAAATTATCTTTACGTCTAACAATTTCTGAATTTCAATAAATATTGTACATGAGATAGTTGGATTGTGCCTCTAAAGATTTTGCTTAAAAGGTTTTTGCCTTGTCTTTAGTGGAATGTAATGATGTAATTATACGAGGTTGATAAGTCTTCAAGTGTTGATAAGACAAGGAGAAAACATAAATATACTTATTTAAAAGTCGTGTGAAATATTCTTGCTCCGCATCTGAATAACACTTTCCAAGATTCACCAACTTGGGTTCATCCTTTGCACCCAAATTCAATGATTGCACTTCGATGTAGAAATTTAACTGTATTTTTATTTTTCTTTAGAAACTAATCATGTTCATCAAACATCTCTTCAAGAGATACCAAAACTTTAGGAATATTATTTCCTTTTAGCTAAATTTTCTTGTGACTTCCTTCAAGTTTTGGATCAATCTCACCTATTATTGTCTCTTCGTAGAAATGAATTACTTACCTTGAATTACATATTCTTGTTGTTTAGAAAATCATCAATCACTGCTTATCGTCATCGAATATGTGCCACCGATCGACATTATATGGAACCTTTGGATGGAATACCTTCTCTAATTTGTAAGCGCCTTGTCCAAATATAGTAGGTGGTTGGTATAGATTTATAAGAGTTGTAGTAATTTCTAAGGAATCTACCCTAAAATTTTGATCTCTAGGGATGTAGGAAATAGAGAAGGCTACAAAATCCATAGTGGTAGAAAACACTTTGTCTCTATAATGCCTTAGCTTATCTTTTTCACTTGATCTTGACCTAGAATCTGTTTAATGATAAGATCAACATCACCTTCTTCTTGAAGTAACTTGAAACCCATCTTCTTATCTTGTTCCATTCCTAACAACAAGTGCCTCATACTCCACTATATTGTTAGTAATATAAAACATAAGCTTATATGAATGTACGTGTATCTTTCTATCAGGAGAAATCAACACAATGCCTACGCCATACCCAAGAGAGTGAAAACTACCATCAAACTTAAGAGTCCCGATATTGTCATATTTTGTATTTGAATTAGGATTCAAATGCTTAGATTCTTCATTTTCCAACTCCTTATAATAGACTACATGATTTGACTTTTGAAAAAGAATATGGGATCTAGGATCTTCAAACTAAGAGACTGTGTACTTGGAATTATTCTTTGGTTCTAACCTTTGATTCACCCATTTGATTGGGATGTGTACAAAAGACCAATCCATTTTCACCTCCCCACCCAAATCCTTGTAGGAGTTTCTACTCGATGTAACATACCATAAGACATAAGAATATCTCTACTAGAATCATCATCTTTAACCTCTTGTCCAGAAGGCTTCTAGAATAGATTGAGCATATTTTATCTTCCCAATGAAAGGAATTTGTCTCTCTATCGAATAAAATATTCCAATTGTTTTAGTTAATGATCTAGTTGATTGAGTCTTCCATTAACCCCGCCATCCCATCGGCCGGAGGAGCGGGAGTACTCTCTTCCCCTTACACATTCGGTCCTAGGAAATGGAGATTTCAAGTCATGTTCATGAATAGATTCATCTCTCTCAAGATCTCCCACTTCCCACTACTAAGAATAGGAGCTAGTATTAATTGAAATTTTACCTTACAATCCTATTTGGAGAGAAAACGACACCTACCGAGTATCGTTCCTTGATCTAGATAGGACTGGTTACCTCCTTATCGAATATAGGGATCCTAGAGCATCTACAACTTTAGCTGGCATAACATTATCAAAATCTCTTGAATCTAAGATACAATTTCTCAACTTATAACCATTAATAAGAAATGAAACATAAAAAGGATCAATCTTTTTAGATAATGTAGGAGAAGAATTTGTATCATTATTCATTGGAGGAGTATTCTTTGGATTTAGTAAAATACCTCTTGAAGTATTGTTTGGTCCATTTCTATGCACATACTTTACTAACCTATTCAAATTATCTAGAAAATACCTCAAGTACTTGATATGATCAATAATATAAAAAGACAGAATGAATGCATTCTAACTAACTTCAACAACCTACCTCACTATTCTCTACAAATGATTAGGAGAATAATATACCTGCTTATCTCTGGGAGCCAAGGAATAAGGAAGTGGACTTCCTCTTTTCAAAATAGTAACATTAGGTATGGGATCATTTCTTTCTCTCCTCTGTCCGCTTGAAGAAGCTTCTCCATCATACTATGCTTGAGATATTGTAAAACATAAAAATGTGTGACCATCATTATATTTAAAATATTTATAATAGCCTTCATCAGATTCATAATCCAGGTAGCCGATATTGGATTTGCGAGTAGGAACCAAAAAAAATTCATCTTCAAGTAATTCATTATCAACATTAGCATGATATTCTTCATTCATCTCTGAGTTGTTCCTCGGGCAGCGTCAATCACCATTATTTGTGGTGTAACAAAGTAAGATGATTCTGGTTATGATTCTAGTTATTAAAGTTTTGAGAAGGGACTATCTTAGACGGGACAACATTATTTCCTTGAGCCATCAGCTTCTTAATTTATAGAATGTCATTAGCTAACTTTTGAAGCAATGGATCATATGTATTGGTTGAATTCACCCCTTCAGCTTTAGAAGCTGAATATTTAATTTTCCCCGCCATGATGAGATCATCTTCAAATTCAATGGAAACATTATTTGTTGCCAAAAAACTAGTTGGATGAGCTCTACGCAATTTATATCTGATTTCGAGAAACAAAGCATTTATGAAAAACACTTTTGGTTCTCATCATTGAGAGTTGTAAAAGTAGGGATTTTATACAAAATTCTTTGGAATTCAGCTATAAAATCCCTCATATTCTTATGAGCCTCCTTCTTCAATGTGTCAATGACTAATAAGTGTGATTACATCCTCTGTAGGTTTGAATATTTTCATAAACTTTTCCCGCATGGTAACCTAGCCGCTTATAGTTCCCGGCCGGTCGTTAGAACCATTCTTTAGACAAGTCATGGAGTGTCTCAATGAAAGCCTCATGGACACATCTTAATTCTCCACACCAACACTTCGTATGATATGTAGAAATTTTCCAAATGATTGTTGGGATTCTTATTTCCATCACCATAAAACTTTGGGAAATTTTTCTTTGAGCCTTTGGGTAATTCATGAGGAGGAGGTAAGCTCAAAGGACCAAAGGCCCCGCCCAGAAACAAGAATCATTGAGCCATTTATAAAGGAATTAAAGATCAAGATTGGATGGCTAAATAATACCAATGATCAGGCTATGCCGCAGTGATTTGGTGAATTCTCGAACTCTTCCTATTGGTGAAAGACTTGCTTTACGGGTTTGGGCTTGCGGTGGATAATTAAAATTAAATTTCTCTTATAGATGAAAGATTTGATCAGTTCTTCCCTAAGCTTTCTGAATTACCCATTTAAATAGATGACTTGCTAAAATGGAAAATATAAACAACAAATGCGAGTTCGAGAAAATAATTTATTTGTGAAAAATCACCTAACTTTAGAAAGTGCATGACTTTTAAATATAAATCGATGTTAAAGGTATGCGTCTAGGTAAAGTAAGAGTAACTTCAACATGAATAAGAGTGTACATGCATGCAAACAACCAATTCACTCTAAGTACATAATTATTTCTCCGACACCCATAGGATAAGCACAAGTAATTTGATTTGATTATTTTCCCGGTGGATTCACAAAAATAAATTGGCTAAATTTTATGCTTGGCTAAACATAAAACCTAGGCAGTCATGGGATAAATCCCCTTCATTTAATGGTGAATCTCCCATGTGAGTTATTCGTTTATTCTATGGCCTATTTAAACTAAATTCGGGGTATTACTTTAATTGAATAGCTCATGAACCATAGCTAAAATACTCTACAACAAGTAAGAAGTTGTGGTGATAACTAGAAATACTAGATATAGAAAATGGGAACTATAAGAAGATATGTGAAATAAGTGTGGTCTTGTAACAAGTAGATATCGAGAAATTTTTTTCCACACAAAATAAACAAATATTTAATGATTTCTA
This sequence comes from Taxus wallichiana var. yunnanensis, assembly GCA_018340775.1. NCBI lineage: Eukaryota > Viridiplantae > Streptophyta > Pinopsida > Cupressales > Taxaceae > Taxus > Taxus wallichiana. The sequence continues at coordinate 756,851,900 of CM031239.1, read as the reverse complement.
TAAATTTTAGCAAATGAAAAGAAGTGTACTCATATGAAATTTAAAGATAACACAAAGTTTACCATTATCCTTCATAGTTTGCATAGTAAGACTTTAGTAGACAAAAATTCAACCAAAATCCTCCTTTCTTCTTATTCAAATTTCAACCATTTATAATATGGACATCTAATTATTTCAACACAAATTTTGAAACAACCATGTATAACGTAAAATTAGTTTTCCAAAAATTCTTAGATTCTTTGATCCGTAGGTCTCCTCTTCTAGGAAAATACAAAACTCACAATGTCTCTTACACTTTCATAAATATATAACTATAAAACTATGAGGAGTTGAGCACTTTCTTCCTCAAATTCCTCATTGCATGCCACATGGAATTTTAGAACGTTCTACCATTAAATGAGAATAACCATCTACCCACTATCCCCAAGTAATTTGACTTTTTCAATCAACTTAAAGTAATGGTGATTAACCACCGAGTTACTTAAGTATTACAA